>CM030874.1:9259053-10459755 GCA_018132145.1 Boehmeria nivea var. tenacissima
CCCAGTTAAAATTTCACCCAGTATATATATATATATATATATCCTATTTATACAATATATAATGTGTTAAAAGCAATTCCCCCAAGTATCGTTGTGGTTTTTTTTTTTTTTTTTTTACCCAAAACGGTTCTGTGACCATTTATTTTTCTTTTGCGTTTTTCTGCCCAAAAAACGCGTTTCTAGAGGGGTAAATACGATTTTTAAAATAAAAATCTAAGTATAAAATATATAAAATTTAGGATCTGAAATAAAAATTAAATGTGGACTAAAATGCAAAATGAAAAGAAAAAGCAGCCCTGTGTGGGGCTAGCGTGTTAGGGCTACCCCTCCCCACGCCCACTCTCCCTCTTGTGCACATACGCCCGCCAACTTTTTTTATTTTTTCAAACTTTCGTTTTTCTTTTCAAACTTTCCTTTTTTTTTTTTCCCCTTCTCTATTTTTATTTTAAATCCTATATTTTTTTCCTTTTTTATCTCTCAATTTTCTTTTCTCGTTTGATATCATAATATTTTTTATTTTTATTATTATCTTTTTTAATATTTATTTTATTTTATTTTTAATCTAACTTTTTATCTAAAATTTTGAAATAATAAATTTTTTATATATTTTTTTCCTTATTCTTTTTATTCTATGATTTAATACGTTAAAAAAAAAATTAATGGCACTTGCTCTATATATTAAGGCTCAAAGTGATTTTAAGGAAAAGTTTTATTTTTGTTTGTTTGTTTGTTTTTTATTTTTTTATTTATTTTTTTTGTTTTAAGGGAGTTAAAATATTTTTTCCTTATTCCTTTTCTTTTTTTTTCTTCTTTTTTATTTTTTATTTTATTTTTTTTCCTTCTTTCTTTTTCTTTTAAATTTTTACATCTAGATTTTAACAATCCATTTTATTCCATGTTCGGCTCAGAAAATAATAAAAAAAAATTCCTACAATTGTTAGTTATATATTTTCTTCATTTTTTTTACACTCATGGTGTTGTGTTTATTTTAATCCAAATAATTTTTATTATTTTGCTTTATTTTAATTTTTTGTTATCTCCTTTTATGTGTTGTTATTATTAGTTTCATGTTTTTATTTTTCACTCCAAAAAGTTAATTTATTTATTTTTGATTCTTTTCATCTTCTAGATTTTTAAAATTTGATTTTTTTTCTTTTGATTATTTTTTAAAATTTACCATTTTAATGATAACAAGAAAGTTTTAAATATTTTTGCAGTATTTATTTTTTAGTAAAAAATGTAAGAGTAAATAGTCATTTTCTGAATATGTTTTAAGTAAATAGCCAACGTATTGATTCACTAAGATATTAATCATTTTTTAGTAATTAATTTTTGAAACGTTGATCGTTTTTTTAAAACATTAAAAGCAAATGTCAAATAAATTTGTTTTATTATGATTGCATAAGATTTTAAATTATAATCTTATAAATTTATCAAATAAAATTAAAATGAATTTTATGTGAAGCGCGTGACCTTAACTAATATATATAAAAGTCGAAGACCATCATTACTTCAAAATATTCTATATAACTCTCATAGCCGAACCCTAAATGCAGGAAGCGTTGTACTTGCAATTTGGGTATTTGTTTTCGGTGGTGGGTAGATGATATGTATCTTTATATTACATCATATTCTATCTGGGCAGGCTTTACTTGGCCAGTGTATTTAAAAAAGATGGTCAAATAGTTAATGCACTTAGATGTTATCATTTTCTGGACCTTCCTTACGTAGATTTAGAAGCAAAACAAAATCCCAATCAAAAGCATTAATTTCTTTTGTCTTCGTTTCTTGTTTTTAGTGACTGAGAGCGTTACTTTCTGTTGAAGAAAGTAATTAAGGTACATTGATGAGCTCGAATAAAGGTACTTAATAATTCCCCAAGTTCTTACGCCTATGCTTTTACTTTTTTAAGGAAAGCTCACTATGCGTAATGCAGGGCAAAGTTCTATTAAATTATTAGAAATTAATTTATATCTGAATTTGGTATACGAAGCAAAGAAGAACATTGGTAACAAAAGGGGAAAGTAGAAAAGTAGAATAAAGTATGCACGCATAGTAAGGTCGATTACCTAAATACAAACAAATTTATATTCTTAGTGTCGATTAATAATTTATGCGCAAGTCGTATGCTCATTTTGTTTTTACTCTACTCGTAGTGTAAAATTTATAGTATAAATTAAAAGTGCAACACAAACGGGACATATATTATCAATGTGCCAAAAGAAGGACATTCGTCAAAATATTTATTTTTATAATATCTCACTTAAGAAATAAATTATAGATAGCGAAATTTTGATGATTAGTACATTCTTTACATCATATTAATAAATAAAAAAAGGTTTTTCTATAGTAGGTAGATAATATATCATAGTTAATAAATCATCTATTTTTGATTGGTATATTATTTACTAACCATGGTAAAGTGTCTATTAACCAAAACTAGATTATTTACCTAAAAAAAAATAATAAAAGTAGTGGGAATTTCTGAAACAAGTTCTAAGTTTCGATCATTAGCTATAAATCCCTAAAAGATCATGACATTTTGGGTAAATTGCACAAATCATCCCTACCGTTAGCACTTGTTTCATTGTGCTCCCTGACCTTTAGACTTCTGATTTTGTTTTTTTACCACTATTCTGGGGTAAAATGGTATTTGGATTTTATAAGAACTATCACATACCTCATTTTATTGACATGTAGCAAAATTATGTCCAAAAATAAACGGAGGAGGGAAGTTTGCAATAATGTGTAATGTTAGTGGGGTGGGGGGATGAATGACTTTTTAAACTTAAAGAGGACACAATTAATAGAGTCATAGTGTAAATTTGGTAACGGTTGCCAGCAACGGGAAGCGTCGTCGGCGATTCTTATTTGTTCCTTATTCCTCCACCTAAAATTCAAGAATCCGCTACGGATGATTTCAACTTCCGGACGAGGAAGAAGGAGAAGCCGCAGATATGGCAGTGCCTGCACCCACCAATAGTTCATGTCTTAACTAGGAGGAAGAAGCTTCGTTCCGAGGTAGAACAATTCTTTTATCACGCATACGAAGTTCTTGAAGATGCGATCCAAGTGTGTTGGGCATGTGCAAATTGTGTGGGAAGAAATTCAATGCCAATTCGACAACCGGGACGACAACCCAAAAAAATCACCACAACAAATGCTCACATCATCGTTCACAATTGGGACCCTCGACTATTGGGGTTTATGCGGGGCCATTGATTGCGCACACCACTCACTAGGTAAGCACATTTGGCTCTCAAGCACATATGGAAGCATTAGTGAAATACATAATTAGTGCCGACATGCCTCTTAGCATAGAAGAACACCCCGCCCATAAGGAATATGCTAAGAGTTTATGTACACAGTACCAACCAGTGTTTAGGGTAACTACTAGGAATGACTTTATAGAGTACTACAGTAGGAGGAGGGCCGCTTTATAAGAAGAGATAGAGAAATAAACATTCAATGTCGCCTTAAACTCCAATGTATGAAATGGACGGGTTCGGGAGGATTACATTAGCATAGTCGTATATTATATAGACAATGATTGGACTTTAAAGAAACGTATTTTTGGTGTTTCTATGTATTAGATGTTTCCCATACTGACCTCGATATTGCTACAAAAATTGTGAATGTATCAACTAAATATAGTCTAAAAAACCTTGTAATTGGTTTTACGATAGACAACACATCGTCGAACATAGAGACATAGAGATTCCCTGCCTTTTAGTTAGTGGTTACCATGATGATTTTCTACACTAAAGGTATGCATGCCATATCATTAACTTAATTGTAAAAGCAGGATTGAAGGAGGTAAAGGGGCATATCCATCAAGTAAGGTTTGCTGTTGGTTATTTATAATCTTCTCCTCAAAAAATTGTTGCGTTTAGAAGATGTTACAGATTTAACTGTGTGCCTCAACAGACTTTCTCTCTTGACTAGAAGAATACATGTGGAACTCAACTTGTCTAGTGATTGATAGTGTTCGTCCTTACAAAGACATTTTTACAGCTTCGATTCAACCGAGCTTGGTGCACACAGCGTCACGAAAGACGATTGAACCGTTTCCAAGTTTTCATTCCTTTCTCAAAACCTTTTACAATAACACTATTAATTTATCTACATCTTACAAGCCTACCTTTAATTTTGGTATACATAATTTTAGAGATTAATATGTGTTGTGCTAAAATAATTTTAGTTATTAATAATTTTAGCTATAAATAATTTTAGAGATTAATTTTATAAGCCTAAAATTTCATTGTGACAGTCAAAATCGTTTAGCCTAGAGAGCAAGATAATGTAAACTGTGCGGGTCTCTTTAGCCAAGGAAAACAAAGTAAGATGCGCAGTCTCACATTACTTGAGTAAGGTCAAGTGTAATGGATTTATACAGTGTTGCACGCAGTCCCTCTCAATGATATGAGCCTTTTGGGGAAAATTTAAGACAAAAACCATGCAGACTTTGGCCCAAAGGGGACAATATTATACTGAATTAGGTAAATATTAAAACCATGACCCAGCCGGAACTATGGCCGCTCAAAATTCTTTGAGCTAAGAGGACAAGTCAGGGTAATAGATGCATGTGCAATGTCACATTGCCTCGATAAGGTGGCAAGTTCACACATGCATATGCCAAATGGTCCTTTTAGTAAAATTGAAGACAAATAATGTGAGGACTTAGGCAGAAAGTGGACAATATCGTTACCGAATGAGGCTGTGTATGGGATGTTACATTAATACTAATAACTCACAAATATTAATTAAAATGAAACAAATAAAAATTTGAGGATAACTTTTCACTAAACAAAAAGTTAAGGACCTCAATATAAAGCCTAAAACCCTGGCAAAAGTTGCGACATGAGTTGCATATCAAAATACATTCAACAGTTATGAAAGAGTTGCTTTGACTTTTTTTTTTGGAAAATTCTAAAATCGTCCCTATATTTTACCCAAAATCCGGTTTTGTCCTTTCATTTTTGGTAATAACAAAATGATCCTTCATTTTTTAAATCAGTCTACAGTTGTCCTTTTGCATTGAATGATGCTCAAATTTTTTAAAAATTACCAAATTACCTTTCGAATAATACAAAAATTAAAAAAAAATTCAAAACAAAAACTAAATTTACATTTTGACCTCAGAAGAAAAAAAAAACCTCAATTCAAAATAACAATCAAAGGTAATTTAATATTTTACTAGAGGGTAGTTCAGTCTTTTCACTTATTATCTTTTAACTAAAATTAAGACGAATGATATCTTTAGACTGATTTGAAAAATTGAAGGACATTTCATAATTGCAACTAAAACCGGAGGGATGAAAGTGGATTTTTGATAAAAGACATGGATTGTTTTAGAATTTTTCTTTTTAAACAATTTTATCATGGGTGAAGTAGAAAAATACCCAGAATTTATAATACAATAAAAATAAGAGAAATGATAGTGAATACCCAATTTTCAAATGTTAATGTAAGTTATTACCCAATCTTTTGAAAAATATAACTAATTACCCAAAAGATGTAATTACTTACACAATGGTAAGTGGTGGTAATTCACTTTGTTACCAAAAGCATGTGCAAGTAATTCACAAATTGGCTAGAAACTTAATTACGTCAAAAGTTTGGGTATTTATTTTTATTGTTATATAAATTCTGGGTATTTGCCTACTTCACCCTAAAAATAAATACTCAAACTTTTGAAGTAATTAAGTAACTAGCCAATTCGTTAATTACCTGCACATGATTTTGGTAACTAAGTTAATTACCACCAACTACCACTATGTAAGTAATTGAATAACTTAGGTATTTTTTTATATAAAGATTAGGTATTAATTTAAATTAAGTGTTAAAAATTAAGTATTCACTATAATTTCTCTTTTAATCATCAATTCCATATATATTGTCCCTGTTAGTTTTAAGTTTCGCAGTATTTTTTTAACTAGCATAATTTTTCAACAGCTGTATAAGACGCTTATCCTCGATATATTAATAATAAACAAGAAGTGAACACCAAGATTTAATTTTGACTTCTGAAGTTTAGCCGGCCATGCATGTGATATGCCACGAAAACAATGCTAATCAAAGTAAATTTCACTTCACGTAAAATGAAAGTATAATAGCTCGTCCTAGATTTGATTAAGGTTCATCACTTTAATTTTGCTTCAAAATGTCCAACCATTAATATAATAATAAAAAAAAAAGAAAAAAACCTTCTATATAATGAGACCTAAACGAAATCTTACATTCACTCTCAAAAATAACTAAACACATATACACAAATATTACGTACCTAATTATTGCCTAAATCATGGTTCGCTCAAGCTTATGTTTTATGCTGATCCTCATGGCCCTTACAGTGGCTCTAACAGAAGGAGCTCCAAAAAAGCCTAAGAAAGTGAAATGCCAAGACAAATGGTACCCAAAATGTTACCACAAAGATCTCTTTTGCCCTAAGGACTGCCTCCAAAAGTGCTACGTTGACTGCGCCAGGTGTCAACCCGTCTGCTCGCTGCCGCCGCCTTCTCCGTCCCCACCGCCACCACGGCAGCGTTACCGTAGGCCTCCGCCTCCGCCTCCAAGGGCAAATAATCCTCCGCCCCCGCCGCCGCTGAGTACTCCACCGAGTACGACTCCTGCTCCGCCTCGGCCGCCTTCTCCTCCCACTACAAGCTCTCCGCCGCTGCCGCCGCCGCCGCCGCCATTGTCCGAGGCCGCGGGAGGGAAGAGGGTGAGATGCAGAAACAGGAATTTTACGAACTGCTTTGGCATGGAACACACTTGCCCTAACGCTTGCCCTAACCAGTGCGAGGTGGACTGCGTTACCTGCAGCCCCGTTTGCAGTAAGTTTCTAAGCCCTAACTATATATATATATATATATAAGGATATATATACTGAAATATCTATGAGATATTCATCTTTGCATGAATTCAATTATAATTAAAATATATAATTTGGATGATAAGTGATGAGTGACTAAGAATATGCACTAGAGAAACTATCTACCATTAGATTTTATTGATTATATATTAATTACGATTTAACTCTTGTAGTGTATGTATTATCAAGCTAGTTCTTGGATCACTTCATTTGTAGGTTTAGTTCTCTCGCTTATTTTGTCGTTTTCTTTTTATTCTTGCCGTTATTGGCTTAAATTTGATAACTACTTTTAGTAATCCGCAAGATTCAATGCTACATTATTTAACCTTGTTTGCCCCACTCATTCCTCACATTTCATTTCATTTTATTTTTTTTTCAACTTTAATTTCTTAATTTCAATCTCAACTATTTATATCACATTGAAATTTGCAAAGTCAAAACATTTTAAAATGAAATGGTCTAGATGTTTATCCCAGACAACCAATTAAATATTACACATGCATGCACGTTATCGGAATCCAAATCTTTTGTCTTTTTTCTCCGTTTTCGTGATAAAATTTTGACATAAGTAAATACAGTTATTATAAAATAGAGTAATGCTACACATACCAATTTTTTTACCAATTTTTTTAATACAAACTAATATGTCTTATTATAATTGATGAGTGTTTATCATCTTGATAAAAGAATTTGATATTTAGCCAATCAAAACATGACACATCATTTACCACATAAGTTGGTATTAAAAAGTTAGTAAAAGAGTTGGTATGTCTAGCATTTTCCTATAAAATATAATAAAATATAGATTAGTGATGAATAAATTTAAGCATTTTTATTTAGGTGTCAAAATCTTATTTAAGAGACATGAATAGACACATAAAAGAGATAAAAATCTGAGCTCATGTTGTTGTTAATTTGAGCAATATCCCATTAAAATGGAGTAACATTTGTTTATCATTTCTCGTAAGCAGTTATATAGGTTCACTTCCCTTTTTTTTTTCCCCTTAATAATCGCATAAATTATTCTCCCATTCCATACAATCCACAGACTGCAACAGGCCAGGCGCGGTGTGCCAAGACCCTCGGTTCGTCGGCGGCGACGGCCTAACCTTTTACTTCCACGGCAAAAAGGACCGCCACTTCTGCCTCGTCTCCGACTCCAACCTCCACATCAACGCCCTCTTCATCGGCAAGCGCAGCCCCAAACTCAGCCGCGACTTCACCTGGGTCCAGTCCCTCGGAGTCCTCTTCGGCTCCCACAGCCTCTCCATCGCCGCCCTCAAGACCCCGTCCTGGAACGACGCCGTCGACCGCCTCTCCCTCTCGCTCGACGGCCTCCCCGTCTCCCTCCCCGCCCTCGACGGCGCCTCCTGGACCTCCCCGTCCTCGCCGGGCCTCACCATCAGGAGGGTCGCGGCGGCAAACGCCGTGGAGGTCGAGGCGGCGGGCAACTTCCTGATCAGGGCGAGGGCGGTGCCGATCACGGCGGAGGACTCGCGGGTCCACGGCTACGGGATCGTCCCCGGGGAGGACTGCTTCGCGCACCTCGACGTGAGCTTCAGGTTCTACGCGCTGAGCGGGGACGTGAGCGGCGTGTTGGGGCAGACTTATGGGGAGGGCTACGTGAGCAGGGTGAAGATGGGGGTGGCGATGCCGGTGCTGGGCGGAGATCGGGAGTTCGCGGCGTCGGGGCTGTTCGCAGCGGATTGCGTGGCGGCGAAGTTCCGCGGCGAGAGCGGCGGCGGCGGCGGTGGTGGTGAGGCTGTGGGCATGGACTGCGCAAGCGGTGGAGTTGAAGGGCGTGGTGTGGTGTGTAGGAGGTGATATATATTATTACGGTGATGTGTTTGTTGAATAACTTTTGATGACGTTAAATGTGGATTATGTGCATGGATTTGATTTTTCATGCTGGAAAATAAAAAGTAGTAAAGTTGGACGTGTGACTTTCTACGTTTTCAATCAAGCTATTATTGTTGTATTATCTATTAAATGTATGGATTAATTTGGAAATTTAGCCCAAGGATGTTGTTGTTATTGTTGTCAATACATATATACAAAATTTATGGTATGAAATTAACTGTTTTGTGAAAATACAGTATTTATCTCAGTTCTCAATAATACTAATTATGCTTTTCCTAGAAATGTTGTGAATTAAGGGACGTGAAACACATAATTGAGACACTTTTTAAAGCATACCATTTGTATTAATTTCTTCTATCGTTTTGTGGTTTTATAATGCAAACTACTTCCACAGTATTGTGCACAAAAATAAAGTATAAATCACATGGCATGCATGTCGAATGTGGACTAATGGGGTCTCGGAAACTTCGTAAGCCTAGAGTATCACTGTCCATATTTGGCTTTCTCAAGCTGGTTTGGACTTAATTTCTCTGCAATGTAGCTGTGCTTCTTCATATATATATCCTCATTGCTCGACTGTGAGTTTCTTAGCTTTGTTCCTTCGTCCTCCTCGCTTGTCCCCCAAAAACTTAGAATAATACAGAGGATAATTCTCTTGCATTTTCTCAGCCTTGTTCCTTTGTCCTCATCGCTTGTCCCCCAAAAACTAAAAATTATACAGGATACTTCTCTTGCATTTCGCTTTCGAGTTCCTAAGTATCCTTTTGTTGTGTGGTTCTTCCAAATCCACTGATAGGAAAAAAAAAAAAAGATTTTGTGATTAATAAATTAGTCGCGGAAGCTCAAACGGATGCCTTGATGTCGTAGATAGGCATATGCGACTGATTTAGTCACTCGTCGATAATTGGACTCTCACCTAGTACTCTTCCAAAATACTTTACGTTTGGTCACCTTAGGCAAATTAAATCCCATACATGTTGGCCTATTTAGCAGATTTTCGGTGTAGAAGACTTGTTGAGCTTATATCAATATGATGAAAGTGACAACTTTTTACCAGTCCGCATTTGTATAAATGCTAGTGATGTGTTGCACCTTTTCCAATCTCTTTTTCCTACTATTCGCATCGAAACACTTGCATCGCATCAACACTGTGCGGCAGCCGTATAAGTATTGCATGACCACAACTTCTTGAAGTTCATTGTAAAACTGTCAGCATTCTGAGCAAGCGAAAAATGCCCCGCTGCTCTGCATCTTGCAGTTGACATTGCAGAGCTGACACATGAACTTGACTCCATTCACTATGCACGCAATGTAAAGCCGCGAGGGAAATAACTCTTGGGACATTTTCGGTGCTCCCTGGCCATGAAGCAAGAAGGCTTTTTAACAAAATAATATGGAAATTGTTCAACATGCACTTTCTCAGCATCACGAATACTAACAGTTCCTAGATCCAACTTGTATTCCCTCAAAAGGCATGTAGGCGCTTTGTGAAAACCGAGATTGTGCTTCATAAAAAGAAGGCATGTTATTATTAAGGGATGCATTACTCCAAATCTTCTGCGGAAAGAGTCCTGAAGCAGTACTAGAGTTCCTAATTTTTCAACAAGCAAGATTGAACGTTTGAAAACCGACAACATTTTCAAATCTCTCATATCGCAGGCCGTCTTCTTATGTTGCTCTTGCTTGTTAAATCTTGTATGCATATCTGGAAAGTACATGAAAAAAACACCAACGTTTCGCTTAGTACATAGCCATATCCATATGCAATGAAGTGTTGACATGCTCAGTTAGGGACAGACTGTTTAAGTGTTCTCATGTACCTTACAAATAAATACATCCGCAGTCCTTCACATACAAGTTTTAATTTTAAAATATTAACTATAACAATTATTTCATTGTAACTATAATTTATTATGTAATAAAATATCAAAATTTTCCAACTTGTTTGTTGCCAACACTAAAAGAAGTCTAGTATAAAAAAAAGGCCGATTACATCGTTCCAAAAGATTTTTGTTTTTAGAATACTGTCGTTTTCCATACCTAAGTCATTTTCACCAACACTGTCATTTTTCAGCCTTAGTGTTGTTTATGCAAATATTGTCATTTTCCACAATGCTATGTCGTCTCCAGATTTGATGTTTTTGTCCCATTATGACATTTTTTAGTATCAATTTTATTGCCGTTTTTCAACTTTATTGTCGTTTATTTCAGGCCTTATGCAAAATAGCCACCCCAACAAATTTTACTAAAAACCTAGCTATTACAACCAACACAATATCTACCCCTATGATCACCACTAAATTTAACCATAAGCGAACAAAATTGTTCCATAAACTAAAAAAAAAAATTATAACCACTATGAATTATTGGATCAAATTTTTACACATTTTTTTTAAATGGTGGATTAGAGAGATGGGAACGCATCTCAACTAGGTTAACACATGCCTAGAATATAGAGACGGCTCCCCAACTAAGTTGGTCCTCTGGCTCCCTCCCCACTATCTCCAAACCCAAATTTATTATAAAAAAAAAAGAAGAAAATAACATGATAGTTTAGAAGACTAGTACAAAATCATGATTCCGAGACGCCTATATTTTATGACGGATCTCAAAACATACGTCATCATTTCTCTTTTATGCTCTAAAATTATGCCATGTGGAAAAAGATACAAATTATGACGGAGAAGATATATGCGTCATTAAAACTAACGAACCATAAGCCGCCACGTGGCACTAACGTTTTAAAGACGCATATTTTAGAACCGTTTTTGAATGTATTGGCGCCATTAGGTTATGATGACGGGAAAAATATACGCGTCATTAAAACTAACGAACCACAAGCCGCCACGTGGCACTAACGTTTTAAAGACACGTATTTTAGAACCGTTTTTGAATGTATTGGCGCCATTATGTTATAATGACGGGAAAAATATAGGCGTCATTAAAACTAACGAACTATAAGCCGCCACGTGGCACTAACGTTTTAAAGACGCATATTTTAGAACCGTTTTTGAATGTATTGGCGCCATTATGTTATAATGACGGAAAAAGTATATGCGTTATTAAAACTAACAAACTACAAGCCGCCACGTGGCACTAACATTTTAAAGATGCATATTTTAGAACCGTTTTTGAATGTATTGGCGCCATTATGTTATAATGACGGAAAATTATTTCTATTGGTGGTAATAATAATTTTATTACTTTTTTTTAAATGTTATTTCTTTTTTTTCTATCTACATTTTGGTTCCTGTTTTTTTTTTCTTTTTTCTATTTTTTTTCATTATAATAAATTATTTCTTTTTTGTTTTTGTTTTTGTTTTATATTTTAAAACCGAGCTCAAAAATCCGCGCGATGCATTGAGTTTTCTTAATAACATAGTAAAATTAATAATATTTGGAAAGTATTAAAATCTATATAAGTAAAAGTAATAGTAGATAGTAAGATTTATATACAAATAGGCAAATATTTTATTATATTGTAAAATTGTCATTTTTTAATCATTATAAAAATGCTTTTTTTTGCGTTTGATTGAATTTATTCAAAATTTTTGTCTCATTCCTAAATTTTCTTCATCAAATTAGAGATTTGTTTGAACTATGTCGAAAAACATTATTAGTTTCTTTGATTTTTATTTAGGAAAAATCCTTAAATAATCATTAGGTTTTGCAATAATTCTCGTTTTTCCTTGTATTTTTGAAAATCCCAAAATAGTCCTTGTATTTATTACATTTGACACCAAAATATACCTTGAGGTAAATTTCAAATGACTTTTTTGTATAAAAAGACTATATTACCCTCCAGCTTTTATTTCATTACATCTACATACTTAAATTTTTAATATTACCTTATTTCAAAATAAAAAATAAAAAAATATAACACAATTATATACAATCTTACCAACTAAAAAACTCATAAAAACTCAAAATTAAATGGCTAAGCTTTTCAAAATTTCAATAATACCCTAATTTAAATTTTTTTTAAAACATTATATGACGGGTAGTTTGGGTATTTTAACAATAAATCAATTGAAATTTACCTCAAGGTATATTTTGGTGTCAAATGTAATAAATACAAGGATATTTTGAAATTTTCAAAAACACAAAGACGAAACGAGTATTCTTGCAAAACTCATAGATTATTTGGAGATTTTCCCTTTTATTTAAAAAAAAAATCAGAACAAATACCGAAGAGACGAAGTCTTATCAATTATTTTCCGCCACATGTCACAACTTTCAATTTCTTCCCCCAAAGTCCCCAACTGCTCAATGCTAATATCTATCACCGAAATCTCCAAAAACTCTTTCAAAATTTAATTGCCGCCAAACTACCCCACCGAGAGCCATTTCATTCTTTCTTATCACATTCTTTTCTTCTAGTTTTAGGTCTAGTTTTTGACTATTCATTTTGGGTCCAGCCCCCGACCCCAGCCCGTCGATTCCAGCCCCCCCACCCTGAACCCAACCCCGCCGAACCCCAACCCTCCCGAACCTAGCCCCGCCGAACCCAGTCTCGCGCCTAACCAAGCCCCGCCGAACCCAGCCCCGCCTAACCCAGCCTCGCCGAACCCAGCCCCGCCTAACCCAGCCTCGCCGAACCCAGCCCCGCCGAACCCCAGCCCCTCCGGCCCCAGCCCCCCCGACCCCCGACTCTCTTACAACACAAAACAACACAGTGCTCGATCACGGTCTCACACTTCTCTGCGATTCCAATGGAGAGAGACAACGGTTACGGAGGGGGTCACGGTGGCGGCAGAGGCGGAGGAGGGAGAGGAAGAGGTGGACGCGGCGGACGTGGTGGTTATGAAGCCCGCTACATGGAGGAATGGCAGCGTGGGTGGCGGTGGCGGTCGGGAGAAGGAGAGGCTAGCCGGGGAAGGTGGAGAAGAGACTCCACTCCGGCCGCGGCGGACATCACGGCGGAGGCGATCGGTATCATGATCCAGTGGAGCAGTCTAAGGCTTCGCGGAGGAACAATGGCGGCGGCGGCGATCGAGGACATCCGGAGGTCGACGAGGAGGTCATCGCCGGTGGGGTGGGTTGGGTAAGATTAAAGAAGTATCCATTTTTCATTTCAGAGAAATGCCCCTTTTTGTTCATCTCAGTTTTTCTAAGTGGGGAGGTCTTTGATTTCTCAAGGGGGGAAATGACAAGATTAAGGAGCTTAAACAATCTCTAAACACGTAAATATTTATAATCTTCAAATAATACTATAACTTGTTTTGTATTTTGTATCTTGTACTTTGTTATAGATTTATATGGTCTTCAATTCATTATTACTCTCATTTTTTGTTCAGGCCTTTATCCAGAACTTGGCTCTGTTTTTCACTTCGTTTTACAAGGCAAGGTTCTTTTCCAACTGTAGTATAATTTGTTGTTGATCTTTATTTCTTATCATGTTTGTCTTGGTTATCTATGGTTCTTGTATGTGATAGGTCTTTCAGTGTTTTAATGGGTTTTATTGTCTTTCTTGATTGCTTCGTTTGGTTATAGTGGGTTTATATAATCTCATCATTATTGCCTTGTTTTAATGTTAAAGCTTCTGGTTTATAACATTGGTAATTCTCCATAGTCTCTCCTTGTGTGCAGTCTCACATACGTGTGTTGGAGACCCCTCACGGGAATATACCTGCTTTGCTCATGGGTCTCGAGTATCTTATTAAAATCTCTTATGTGGATGACACAGAAGTTTTCAAGGTATTGATATTACTTCTATTTTCTATTTCTCTTCTCGTGCTCATTTTCGAGTGAGGTTGCTGATATTTAATCCATAATCATCTTATAATGGAAATAGGTATGCGTAGGCTATTGGAATTCCATCGTCTTGGAACTATCTGAGGCGCAAAATATTTGGATAATCCCGCAGCAACAGCTAATATGATTTGGTTGCAGGTATTACAGAATTAATACTTTTCAAATGTGTGTGTATGTAATATTTATGATTTTTGCTATCTGATTATGTGTTTTCTATTATCAGATGTTGTGATTTTAAATCTCTATGAATGCACATTAGTCTGATTTGTTTATCATCTATTTTCTGTTTGTGTGCTATATATTGATTCAATACGAGGATTCTCAAATAATAGGATTATCAATTATGGCAGGAATTCTATTTGTAAAACCCTATTTGTATCATTCTATCAAGACTTTTGAGAATTGTAACATGTTAATGCTTTTTATACTTGGTACTGTTTGGTTTCTACTTTCTCATTCATTTACTATTTGATAATATTTTTGACAGTTTTCCAATTGCATATACCTGTGGAAGAGAGTTAATTCGTTTATCGACAAGCAGATGCCCTTGTTTCCTGGAATGGTGGACGGCATTGGGAGCCAAGCCCAACTACAACGGAGACGGCAACTATATGCTGAACCAATGTCAAAGTTGAGAATGCTTATGATTTGCCGTATGACTGCCAGAAGAGGTTCTCATAGTTGAAGATGAAAATGGGAATATAGTTCGTGAGACCATGAAGGATAATGATGTTCTTGTGCAATACAAGGTTACAAATCCCTCTATTGTCAAAATATCTTAGATCATTGTAGACAAATCTATGATTGCACATAGGATTGTTAAGGCTTTACCAATAAAGAGAAGACTTTTTTTGCCTCATTGTATTCAAATATTTGTAGGCATTTGATGCTATTGCCCTTTGATTATTCTAGCTATATGATGTTTGTTTTGGTATTATGTGGTAAATTTGGTTGTGGATGCTCGTTTTGTATGTATTGCTAAATTTGGTTCTAGCTATGTGACGTTTGTATTGGTATTTTTTTGTTATTTAGTTGTGGTTTTTGGTCTTGGATTTGATTGTGTACGGCAGCTTTTAAAATGGAATTATAAACTGACGAAAATTGTAACATGACGAAAAATAATAATAACAATAATAAAAAGGTGGGTTAAAAAACGAAAATAAAAAAAAATGAAAAAAAAAACATCACATATAAAGGTGGGTTAAAAATACCCGTCTTAAAAAGTTTTGGTAAATTTATGACGGGGCACAGAAATGCGTCTTAGAAAGTAATGCTGAATTTATGACAGAGCAAAGAAATGTGTAATAAAAACCTACACTATTATGACACTTTTTTTACGTACGTCTTCAAATGCACTCTTTTTTATGACGCATTTTATGAGTCTTTAAAAACTTAATAGTTACAATGACACCACTTTTTATGACTCATATTTACTCGTCTTAAAAACATTTTATGACTAACAAAATACGTCATTAAATCCTATTTTTGTAGTAGTCTCACAACCCCAAAGGGTGAATAAAAAACAAAAGAAAGCAAAGAAAACATAAAACTAAACTCAAGACGTCTTCCAAAGAATAGAGCCTAAACTGACATCCTACAAGAACGTCATGCAGCCGGACTCTCAGTATAAACCTTCTTTACCAAGTAGGAAAACCTGAAGAAGGGAAAAGGAGCGCCCGAGTCTTGAAACCAGCAACTTTATTTTAAAAACGGCAGTATTTGAAATATCCCCATCAATTAAGTTCTGGACGAAAGAAGGAGCTAAAAACCATTAATCCTCCATATGCTGGGTGGTTGCCAAAGAGGCTAATTTATCTACTATCAAGTTACCTTCTCTGCAAACATGAGTGACCACCACAGTGAAGTTTTTAGCGTGAGAGTGAGCTATCAACCATCTATTTTGAATCGACCAGGGAATGGAAACAGACCATTTTCTAAATGCCCAAAACACATAAATAGAGTAAACTTCAATCCAAAGTTTAGACAAGTTAAACTCCGCTGCCTTTTCTATTGCGTAAATAAAAGCTAATAGCTCTGCTTCTACAACATAGTATTTATCATACTATAGCAAATGTTTTACCATAAAATAACAAAATTTTGCAATCACAATAACTATATTAAATTTTAAGCTAATTATCTAAACCAAATTTTTAGCTAATAATTTACATCAACACCAAACAAATATTTCACCATAATTTCACCTAATTTTTACCACAACTTCACCACATGAGCACCTATTCTAAATTTTCACTGAAATTTCTACATACAAAAAACACCACATTTTTTTTTTTGAAAGAGTCAATACAAGACACCTCTGATAAAGTAGATTGAGGAAGAGACTATCTCCTTATTTTCAAATTAAGAGTTTCCAAGGAAACTTAGCGTACTTCGAAAAGATCTTCAGGTTATCACACGTGTACTAGGTCCAATCCGTTTTTCTTATAACCTTTTCGAACTATGCAAAAGTCAATCGCAAAAAGTCAAATTGCAAGCCATCGTAGCTCAAAAAAAAAAAAAGAAAAAAAAAAGAAAAACTTATGATCCATCTAGCCCTGCGAGCGCATCTACATGTATGATTGTTAGTTAAAACACTACCTTGACTAGAATTAGAACCATCATGACCATTTAATATCAACTATATATGATATAGTTGCATATGCTTCGGTAATATGTTAAACGTGTTATGATCATATGAGAGGTGATATTACTAGTCCTTCAGATCGTATTAAGTGTTACGATCGTGACGTCAAACCCTTGTCTAGTACCGCGAGCGTGCTACGGCACCACTCTAGCCTCGTGAGCGAATGATGGCAGAGCGTGTACTTCTAAAACGACAATAAAATTAAAAAAAAAAACAACAATAAAGCAAATTAGAAAATGATATAAATAGGAAAACAATAACAAATTTGACATTAAATATATTTTAGAATGACACTGGATTGGAGATGCTCTAAAATATCAATGAGAAAGCATAATTTTAGAATGCTGGGACAGTCAATTAAATCTCTACCTACGAAAGTCATAGGTTTGAGTTTGGATTCGGTTATCTTATAACCTCATAGGTTTGTTTACTATGTATAGCATTGCGCTAATACATTAATTGAGTACTCGCTCATAAGTATATTATGTACTGCAGATAAGCGCTCATATTCTAAATAGGGCGTAATTAAGGGATATGTGCTAATGTTTGTACAACGATACTCTTTTTTTTTTTTCTTTTTTTCTTTTTGCGATAAATGGGACGTATGGAATTAAAAATAATAATTGATCTAGGCTCAATTCACCTATGCTCATTTCAAAAAAAAAAAAAAAAAAAAGTAGAAGGATGCCATCTCTTATTCTAATCTACACGCATTATTATTATTATTTTTTTTAATATCTTTAGATTTAAAACTTAGCTTTTGCTTTATTTGTGTAATGTTGTCAACTAAATTTTTCTTTTTTAGTTTTTTATTTCTATCCTTCTCCTCTTCTATATTGTTTGTAACTATATATACATTTCATATATATAAATCTATATATATATATAATTTGTGAAAAAAAAATGTATGCAAATTCATATTTTTCATAATAGCAAAAAATTAAAAAACAAAGCTTTGAATAATGTAGAACAATAGTTTGTTTTTTGCAAAATAATAAAATTTTCTTATTTACAACAAAGAGAAAGAAATTTATCAAACGAAAATGATTTAAAGTAAGGTGTGTGATTATTATTATTTTTTCATTCATTCTATGAAAAAATAAAAGAGTGTGTGAAGAACTTTTTTCTAGTGTCTATATAAAAGTAAATTTACTTTAAAAAAAAAAGTGTGGGAAGAGAAAATGAAAGGGTGGAAATTGATGCCTCATTTTATTTATGCACTATATTACCAATATATATTATTTATGTTACTTGTTTGGAATTACTCTAATTACTACACATGTGACTCGTACATACGTACTCCATTTAGATATTTTTTTTAATATGCATTGACATTACTTGTATTTTGGTCCCATGCAATTGGAAATATCTAATGCATTAGATATTTGTAGAGAAGTAAAGGTAAGACCTCTCTCTTTTTTTTTTTTTTACTTTACTCAATCACATGACAAAAATATCATTGAGTTATAACTACTTATCATATATTACTCTTCAGTGACGCATTTTAGTGTACGTGTGATGAAGAAGAATTTACGCATATGATTATGAGATTAACTGAGAGAATGGTGTAACTTGAGTATACGCATAACTGAGAGAATGAATACATTATTTTTCTTGATATATTATAAATACAATTTAATGTGTATATGCTAATTAGTATATGACGATGACTCATAAGATTATTACAAAGCAATAAGCGATAATTTAATAATCATAAATACATTCAGGCGGCTTGTTGACCATGTATACGTCAACATAAGCAACCACATAGGGCAGTTAGTTAATTTAAACTTTTCTTAAATCAACATTCATTTTTTTCATTCAATATTTGTGTTTAGTGTGGCACGATAGGACCACTTTACAAAGTCCTTTAGCACATATATATATATATATATATATATATATATATTTGTGTAGTAGTAGGTAAAATTCAACTGCTACGTTTGTCCACATTTAGGTGCCAAGTAAAAAAACAACTCGCTAGGATATTAAACTAGTGGTCCATTATTGGGATCTTTACATAAAACAATCAATCTTTTTTTTTTTTTTTCGTTTTGTTTTTTCCCTTCCTTTTGGAAAGAATAAACAAGAAATGATGTTTAATTGTTCCCCTCCCTAGAACAACATGCAAATTTAATGCAAAGGAAAAGCTTGGCAAAATTAATATAGCACATGTTCCTTGCTTTATAAAGAGGAAATATCTATCTATCTATCTATCTATCTATATATATATATATATATATATATATATATGCTGATCATGAATATATAAAATAAAATGTAAAATGTTAGAATACTAGCAAGACAAATGGTAGCATTGTTTATAAAGACCTAGTTGGAGTCCCACCCAACACAAAATCTTCTAAGAGAGTAAAGGACCAATTACATTAAGTACATTCATAATGCAAGTTCGAATGTTAGCGTTGAATTTGACTAAAAAAAATGTTATATTTTTAAATTGGATGCTTCAAATGGTACATTTTAAAAGTTTTCTTTTTAATAATGTTTTAGAGCAATATTTTTTATATAATTAGTGAGAGTTAATGATAAAGAATATTTATTACATGTAGTAATAGTGAATCTTTTAAAGAAAAATTTTGAACTTATAACCACTGGGTTTATAATAAAATATTGAAAGTCAATTAATTAATTTACGGATTTGAAGTGTCACGTTTTATGTAAAACTGACACTATATGTAATATTTGTCAAATTTATAAATCCAAATTAAGTGAAAATTAATATTTTCATAGAAATATTTCTATAGCTTGATAGAAAATTCAAATTAGTTAGAAAAGAATATTTTCATAAAAGTTCAAATTTTGTTAGAAATATATAATATTTTTCATAAAAAGTTCATAAAAATTTCAAATTTTGTTAGAGAACTACGAATCTACCATATACTACTCAAAATTAATTTTCTAATCATTTAATAAGCTTTAAATGCATTGGTTCCTCCATCTTTTCTCTTAATTAAATTAAAAATAAAAAAGGTGAACACACGTATCTTTATTTTTGTTTTAAGTGTGAACACATATATGGTAATGGTATATGATTTTAAAAAATTGAACAATATTATCAAAACGAATAGGTGGTCTCTATAGCGCTGTCCACATCCATTAAATTCACCAAATATATTATTAATTTTCAAGTGCATGCCTTGGAGACTACAGTTGCTGACACATCCGAAAATACATTTAATTTTTGGTTGTTTGAATAAATTGTTTAATTGGTTTATCATTATTGTTTTAATAAAATATTGAATCTGAAAATAAGAACGCATTTCAACAAAGTTGACACGCGTTTAGAAGGGTGCCGATTTTTCAACTAGTTGATCTTCTAGTTCCTTTCCCATTTATCACTATTTTAAATCATTTTAACAGTACTTTATTATTTAAACTTAAAATAATTTTGAATAGTACTAAATTATTTTAATGTAACTCAATCAATAAATAAAAAAAATATATATATATATATTATTAAAAAAGAAAAGAAAGTAAGTCGGGCCTCAAATTATTATTATTAATAATCTTCTATCTTTTTATAAATTGAATCCAAAAAGTGAAATTGTAAACCTTAGTTACTTATTATCTGTTACATTTTTCAGAATCTGTCTCGGTCTAATGGGAAACCACTTATTAAAATGATTAGTTGCTTATAAACTGCCGACCAGCAATCCTTGATGAAATTCCCATAATACCATATTGGCCAAATAGAGGACCTTGCAATTTAATGATTTTAATTAGCCTTATAAACTAGGACCTTAGCAATAACTAGCTGGTAGAACGTAAGATGGGATTATTAAATATTGGTTACATGTCCTAATCAGTGTCTAACAAAAAAGCAATATATATTAGATATGTCTAACTTTAAACATGGTCAGTTCCCTATATAACTGATTTAGTACTCTAAGATTACGTGGTTTATCCACTTAATAAATTATAAAACAAAAATAGCAAGATTAATCAATCACATATAGCTACGATCATGGACGGTTGGTAGAATTAATAAAATTATATTAATTTCTTATTAACTAATATAAAATACAGATGACGTACTTCATCCAATGTTAAAATTTAGTGTTTTGATTATTAAAAAAAATAATTTCCAATGCATTGATAAATTTAGCACTCAATATGACAATACCAATTTTAAATTTGGCACTCAAAAAAGTAAAAAATGTATACTTGACATTTGATGCTCCAATGCACACAAATGCTATTTTGTTATTTTATTATTTTTTAGTTGTAAAAACTAATAAAAGTAGTTAATGCTAACCAATAGTAAAAAAGACTACAAATAATCAAAATGATTTTCTGACATGGGAATTTTTTTTAAATATAATATTAATTTTTAATTAATTGTGCATAAAAGTATCAATCAATGATTTACTTCAAATGCCAAAATTTTGATATTATGCTATACTTGGTGCCAAATATTCTAACACTATGTATAGCATTTGACAAATTTAATACCAAATTTGGCATCACGTTGGATAATATTTTTTATGCCAAAATGCCAAATATTTGCATTAGCACACAAATTTGACATTACATTGAAAATGCTTTAAACTGCAAAAAAATTGGCATTTGATAGATGAACATTGATTGGTTAACTTTTGAGTATTTAATTAAAAAATTATATTATATTAAAAAAAAGGGGCCAGATAAGCAATTAGCCATTTTAAAGATAAAGTTTGAAGGATTTAGCCATAGTTTCACGAAATTAGGGATTTAGCCATAGCATGTAATATTTTTTGTAACATGTAACATATATACGTGTAAAAATTATTACATTTTTTGTAACATGTAACACAAAATATTACACTTTTGCACGTATATATGTTTCATGTAATAAAAAGTGTTATATTTTATGGCTAAATCCTTAATTTCGTGAAACTATGGCTAAATCCTACAAAATTATCCAAAAGTTTGGTTAAATGCCTAAAAAACTCTAAAAAAAATTCATTTATCAAGAAGTCATTATGATTATTTGTAGTCTTTTTTATTATTGGCTAATATTAATTACTTTTTTGAGTTTTACTACTAAAAAATTAATAAAATAATTAAATAGTATTTAGTAAATTGGATTATCAAATTTTAAATATAATATATATATATTTTATCTTTTTGAGTGTCAAATTTAACATTAGCATTGATATTTATATGGGAAATGGTCTAAGACTGAATTGAAAAAGGAAAAAAAAAACTGAGGTGTAGTCCATTGGTATATATATCTCAACTGCTTATTAAAATGATAATTTAAGTATCAACTATATATATATATATATATATAACACTAAAGGGCACTGTATTAGTCACAATGACTTTGTAATTATTATTCATGTTGTGACACATCTTTTGTGTTGTGCACGTATGTTTTAATAGACATTAGGCAATAAGTATGTGTAATTATGTCAGTAGCACACCATATGATATGAGATAAATTTTTTTAATGGAACTCCTTTTAAAGTGTTCTCATCATCGCCTCTTTTTAGTCAAAAAAAAAAAAAACGTTTTAGTGATTGACAAATTTCAAATTTTTAATATTTAGTCGCAATAATTTCAAATATGGGGATTTTTTTTTTCTTTTTTAAGTAAAAGTTGTTTTTAGCGTACAAGTAGAAGGCATGAATCGCCCATTAAACAAGAATTATTGTTGATCATGACATGCGTATAATTTAGATTCGCATAATCGTGATTATTAACCGAAAATACATATGGTGAGAGTCATGATAGCTTTGTAGAAGTGATTTAACAATTCAGTACGTGGGGCGGTAGTCGAGACCTTGTCACATTGCATTTAGTAACAGAAAATACATTTTTAAAAGTACTGACTATAGGATTTTTTTTGGTAAATTTTTTTTGGTATTTGACTGTAAAAAATTAAATTAATGGACATAAATATAAAATGACATTATCATGTAATTAAGAAAATAATTAATTTTTTATCAATTGAAACATTAATTATTTTTTTCAAATATCATTTAAAAAATAACTCTTTATTCGATTGTCTCTTTATTTTAAATTGCCCATTACTGCAATTAGTATTGGCTACTATATAGTCTATTTATGAATAACGATTTATATTTAAGTGATTCATCGGTAATGATCATCTTCAATTGCAAGGATATTGACAACTGACTGAGAAATTAAATACAATTTCTGATCGTCAATCGGTATTCGGTCTCTCTCTGATTCGCGTTAAATATAAAATTCAATGGTTCTTTATTGTAATTGGATTCCCAAAATTACAGTGCCATGGCGAATGGAATAAGGCTAGGAGAGAAGCGTAATTGATAGAGTAATAAATGAAATGTATATAAATGAGTTGATATTTATACATACATATATATATATATATATTTATATATCTGTGTGTGTGTGAGTAGTAGATAAGCAATCGATGTACTCGAGGAACGTTGAGAGAGACACACGTATAATTATTTAAATTTTGCATTTTCGAATGTTAACAAAAAATACTTAATTATAGTAAATACTTAATTTTTAACATATAATATAATTAAATACTTAATTTTTAAAAAAATATAATACAACATCTAAATGATTCAATTACTTACACATTGATAATTAATGATTAACTAAATTACCAAAAACCTGTGCAAGTAATTGATGAATAATTGACTACTTACTCAATTACTTTGAAATATTTAGTATTTATTTTTATTATTTCATAAATTTTGAGTATTTTCCTATACTTCACTCTTTCTTAAATTTGCGAAGTGAAATTTCTAAATATGTTACATTTTATGAAAAAAAAAATCCTAAAACATGTTACATTTCAGATTATAAGACAGGAAATTTGCATTAAGAATTAAAAAGAATTACTTTTTACTGTTATAATAAAAATTGCATTAAGAATTAGTACTGTGCTAATGTAACACTAACAATGTGCTTGGTAGGAGGGCGACCAATGAGTAGAATTTGTGATGGATTTTGACATGTTAGGTTGTTTGATAAGATGAATTTTGGGAGGGAGTGGATTTGTGAGAGGGTTCAAAATCCTTAGTTCTAACAAACTTTGGATCACTCCAAAATTGAAGCGATTTGGGGAAAGAATGGAGTATGGACTAATCTATCAAAATATCATATAAATTTACTATATTATCATTGAAGTAGTTAGCTTATTAGCATAATTTTTCTCTTTCCTCCTCCTTCTATCTATATACAAAACAAGATGATGAATTTGTACACTCATTTTTTTTTCTTTATACCAAATAACATGAAGGAAAAAATCCCTTAATCCTCTCTATTTTCTTCCACTTACGAGATATATGTCTCATTCTTTTCATTTTTCTCTCCCTCCTACCAAACACACTCTTAAAAAGTGTATAGTAATTATATTAAAGTATATAGTAATAATTCTTTGCATCTCTCCTATACTCATAGCCGTCATAGGTGGAGAACCAATGAGTATATACGAAGCACTACAGAATTAGACAATATTTCAAACACTTTAAAAATATAAAATAATATTAATACTGTAATAATTATTGAGATAAAAAAAATTTTAATCGAAATTCTTACCGAAAAACCTCGAAAGTATATTACGTACTAGCGAAGAAAAACGTACTCCAAGAAGAGTTAGATACTTTCACTCTTCAGAACTGATCAATGCTAAATTGGCAGGCAAAGAATGACAGAGAAACAAAGCGACAAATGAACGATGGATGGCATTTCTACATTAAATCCAAATTAGAGTTATTATCATACGTGACATTATTTATTAACTTGAGAATTATCTAATTATAACTTTTGGCCAAACAGACAGATAATTAATTACCCTTTGTATTGTATGCAAGTATGCAACAAACTTCCTTCTCCAATATCACAAGGTAACGCCACTGACCAATATTACCCATTTAGGACATGCTAATTTGTAGAGTTCAGATTTTTTTTTTTTTTCCTGTCTTCTACTTTGTCCTGCAAATAAAATTTTAAATTTTAACATTTAAACAAAAACACTTAAATTTTTAATCACTTTCCATTTTAAGGGTTTTTGCTTAATTAACTATAAAAACCCTTTTTGAGGGACTGAGAATGAGAATAAGCCAGAAAATTTGGATTCTAATTTGTACAACTAGCTCCTTTCGCATTGTTTATTAAACCAAATCTTCAATTACGTTGATCAGTCCCAGCTATTAGCATTAATCCAAAATTCCTTCACCCTTCGCAAAATCAAATTGGGGAAATTCAAGGTTTATTAAACCATCATGAATATATCAAAGCATACAATATATATACATATAGCTCATTAAGTAAATAAAATTAATTACATTTAGGCTTTAGCGACCCTACTTATAATTTCAGCTTAATTAGCTAACTAGCTAGAGCTTCTCTCCTGTGAACGCGAACCGGAAGACCACCTCTCACGGTGGCGGTCAGTCCGGGGACGAACCGTGGCTCTTTCTCCGGCTCAACGACCCGTATATCGAACCGCCGAATCAGCGCAAACGCCACCGATTTCATCTCCATTATGGCCATTTCCCGGCCGAGGCAAACCCTAAGCCCGGCCTGGAAGACCGGGTACTTGTAGGCGCATACGGGCGCGAAGACCCCGCCCTTGAGCCACCTCTCGGGCCTGAACTCGAGGCAATCGGGGCCCCAAATCCGCTCCATCCGGCCCATGGCGTAGGGGTGGTACGTCACCCTCGTGCCCTTCCGCACGAACGTCCCGTCGGGCAGCACGTCGTCCTCTTGGCAGAACTTGGAGTCGAACTGCACCGGCGGGTATAGCCTCATGCTCTCGTGGATCGCCGCGTGGAGGTAGTGCATCTCCTGCATTTCCTTGAAGCTCGCCGCCTCGCTCCCGGCCACCGCCGCCACCCTGTCGGCCTCGTCCCGGATCGCGACAACCACCTCCGGGTGGCGCGAGAGCAGGTAGAAGAAGCTCGTCAGCGCCGCCGACACCGTGTCCCTCCCGGCCAGCAGGAAGCTCACCACGATGTCCCGGAGGTACCGGTCGTCGTCCACCGACGCCATGAAGCGCGAGAGAAGGTCCTTCCTTTCGCCGGAGCGAGCCTGCGGCTCGCTCCGGCGGAGGGCGATCATCTCCGCCGCCAGGCTGTCCACCATCCTCACCGCCTCCCGCAGCTTCTTCTCCGACCCCAATCCCAGCAGCCTCTTCGCCTTCCACACCAGCGGCGACGGCGACATGGCCCGCTCCGCCGACACTTTCGTCGCCGTGTCGAACGCCGCCGCGAACTCCGACATCGGCAGCGAGAGCCTCAGGCACCCCGGGTCGAGCCCGAACGAGAACCTGCAGATGTTGTCGAACGAGAATCGCCGCAGCAAGTCCTGCAGGTCCAGCACCCCCCCGAGCGCCCCCTCCGGCGGCGCCGCGGCGGCCGAGTCGAGGATCGGGATCAGGTGCGACTTGATCTCCGACGTGACGATGTCCAGCGCGTACGACCTGACGCTGTTGCTCCCGAGCTCGAGGCTGGCCATCTTGCGCTGGAACAGCCAGGCGTCGCCGTCGACGTTGAAGATCCCGCGGCCGAGGAGGTCGCCGAGGATGGCCGAGAAGGGCTTTCCCTTGGGGAAGTTGTCGAAGCGGGTCTTGAGCATGTACTCGACGTTGTCCGGGTTGGCCGTGATGGTGTTGCCGAGGACGTGGACGTGGATCGTCCCCGTCGGGGATTTCCTGAGCAAGTGTGTGTACCAGTCGCAGAGGTTTCCGAAGTCGGAGGCCCAGCCGGCGGTGAGGAAGCTCCGGCAGACGTCGCAGTTGCACCAGGGCTTGAGCCTGAGGACGAAGACGAGGAGAGAGAAGAGAGAGAAGAGAGCGGTGAAGGTGAAGAACAAGAGACCCAGTGTTGCGGACATGGATTGTAAGGTAATATTTGAAAGGCTTGCCTCAATACACGCCATTGAATATAATTAATTATGTAATTAAAAAATAAAGAGAGAGAGAGAGAGAGAGAGAAAAGATCGGAATTTGGGGAACAGAGGGAAAGAGAGAGGAAGATTCAGAGGCGATGAGGGAATGAAGAAGCCAATGTGAGTGGGCTTATTTATATATACATGTTGGGAATGGGATGGATAGAGTCAAAAAGCCAAAATCGTACGGTATCTAGAATTAGAGAGAAAAAAAAAAGGGTATTTTGAAAAAGAAAAAATTGGAAAAAGAAAAAGAAAAAAAAAAAAAGAAGAGAGAAGTGGTCATTAGGTGTGTGTTTTGACAGAGGGGGCTGAGTGAGAGAGAAAGGTGCATGAGAAACACGTGCGTGAATTAAAAAAACAACTGGGAGGGAGAGTCTATTATTCCTATTTTCCTAACCTAATGTGTGTGTGTGAGATTATGGGATTAATTAGCGCACGTGCTGAGTTGTATTTGTCTGGCTGTCTGACCACTCTCTCTCTCTCTCTCTCTGTCCCACTCACTACGCGCGACTGCGCGTTATATGCTGTCTTCCCTGTCGGCTTCGGCGCCACGTCAGCACTCCGGTTTTCGGTGCACACTGTCTTGATTTTCTTCTCATCAATCCAGTTTCATATTGTAGCAAAAAAAAAAAAAAAAATTCCAGTTTCATATATATATATATGGAAAATTCTAATTTAGTCCTTGTATATATATATATGGAAAATTCTAATTTAGTCCTTGTATTTTACAAAAAATTTAATTTTATCCCTTTAATTTTGATAATTATAAAACGGTCACTCTGTTTGTTAAAATATATCTATTATATACCATCTTACCGAATTAATACCTAAACTACCAAGTTTACCCCCATCTAAAACGGTTGCGTTTCATTTAATTGTTGTTTTAATTGAGAGTATTTCTAGAATATTGTAGAATTCCGTAAAATATTTTCGTCAAAAATCGAGCTCGGAGTATAGAATAGACACATTTTGACAAACAGAGGGACTGTTTTGTAATTACTGAAAAACAGAGGGACAAAATTGAATTTTTAGTAAAACACAGGGACTAGATTAGAATTTTTTCATATATATATTTTCAAGCACGCGGGCGTGTTCATATAATGTATTTATCGATCCGTATAAATTTTTTTTACAGCTAAGATAAAAATATTTTTTAATAAATGATGTTTTCGTTAAGATTTTAATAAATAAGTGCACTTTTATAATTTTAGAAAAATATATGAAGACTTTTATAATTTTGTATAACAACATAAAACAAAAATGAAAGGGGCCAAATAAAAGTAAAAATAAAACATTATTTGGACATAAAAAACTATACAACAATAGATGCCAAAAGATAAAGAAAAAAATCCAAATATGGTAAGATTTTTTTTTTTTAGAGATTACCACAGTAAGAAAATAACTGTTTAAATGATTGGAACCGAAATATTAAAAAAAAATAGGAGAGATAATAAAAATTTGTAAAAAAGTCCCTTAGAATTTGCTTAAAAGGCCCCAAAAATTTACCCAAAACCCAAAGAAGGAGCCCCTTGAAAAAAAAATCACAAATAAAAAAAAAGAAAAAAAAAACGTTGGGACATGCGCTTAAAGCAAAAAATAAAATAAATAAATAAATAATTTCGACTAAGACGCCACTACTACACGTATGCTATAAAACGTCGAATAAAAGTCGACGTTAAATATTTTTACGTCGTCTAAAAATGCGACGCAAAATGTGGTGACGTGGTAAAGTTAATATTTTCCACGTCGGGTGTACTGCGACGTTACAAACACCCAAATAACATAATCAGCCACGTTGGAGACCTTAAACAACGTCGCATTATTTTTGGCCACGTGGATTTCATTTCAACGTCATTCAGAAAAAATTCGCCGTGAAATGTCCATTCTATATAAAAAAAAAACAAAAAAATCTAAAAAATAAAAATACAAAAGCTCAAAAGAAAAAAAAAAATCCTGGAAGTAACCGCAGCTGAACCACTTACCTAAATTATCGCAGACGTGGATGATTTATTTTATTTATATTAAAATAATACAAACTACTTATCTTTATTCCAATTGAGGTTCCATAAATTTCAAAGTTATTCCAATTGCATGTATATATGCTATTGCATTATAATTAATCTAAATTAATTTTAACTTACGTTAACAGTACAAGTTTCAAGTTTAAAGATCTGCAATAATATAAATATCTGATTTTAAATTTCAAAATTTTACCATACAGAAGAATATTTCATTCAAATTCCTAATTCTTAATCTCTGTACAAAACAAAAAAATAAATAAATTGCCTAATCACATCGGAAGCCATTCAAGACTAAAAGTTATAAGGACTAATGCCTAACTATAATTTTCTTTTAAGAGGGAGTATATATATATATATATATATATCTCAAAACCAAATTACTATTTAATATAGCAAAAAAAGTAGCAATATTAAATCTTTGTAGTACAGTTTGTACCATCACCGGTTGTTCTCAAATTGTCTACTCAGTCAAGCATAGTAGCAAGGCTTCTTCAAAAGCATATTATAGTGTTCCCTGAATCATAAAGTAGTTTTCGTCATAAACATTACAAAATCATAAGACATTTTATTTACAACGATGAAATAGAAATTTTATCTTTCAATTGATAAGAGAAAATTAAAGTACCTGAATTTTTCGCACAAATACCCAGAAGTGTATAAAGAGGAGAAATAAGAGTATATTGGGTTTTACAGGAGAACTTTGTGAGAGATTTTTTTTTTTCTGGAAAAAATTGAAAGAATAAGTTTGTGAGAGAATTTATAAAGAGCAAAAATAGCGGTTATTTTGGTGGGAATATGAGAGTTTTTTTTTATTTCAATTTTTTTGTGTTCGTCTAAAATATTGAGAACCGAATGCACAAGATTTGCCACGTGAGATTGTGTGTTGGTGACAAATAAATTTATAAATATATTTAATTCGGTTTTGATATTGGATCATTTATTTTCTCCTGATTACACAAACTAGAAAGATTTGCCACATGGAATTATGTAATTGAGTGAAAGCTCTAACGTCGCAGTTTTTGAATGCCAATGTGGAGGACTATATAACGTCACATTATTATAAAGCCGACGTGGCAGTTTGAGCTGATTGTAAACATGCATGCCATATTTGAGAAAATTCGTTTCCCAAATTTTGATATTTGAAACTTACTTTTAATTACCCTCCACCTAATAAATGGGTTCTGTCAACGTGAAAATCTGTAAAATATAGTTAGATTAAGATTGTTAATTAAAGTGTTTATTTAATTAATTTATAATGTAAATCAATTTTTTATTTTTTAAAGGGTAAGTTAAAATTTATTCAAAAGTAATTATCTTTTAAAGTTCTAAGAAAAACTTATTTCGTTGGGATGTACTAGTATTTTTTTTTCTTCTCTCTGGTTTAAAAAAAAAAACAAAAAACAAAAACTAACGACGCACATTATTTGTGCGACCTTGAAACGTCTCCCGCCATTTTAATATCTATTTCAACTTTTTTAATTGCAAAATTTTACTTTTTTTATACACGTGTTTTAACATGAGGATGCAACACTATATAACGTCTCACTTTTAAACAAAAGGACGTTAAAAAAAGCGTCTTATATTCATAGAATTCTAGTAGTGCGCGTGTTTTGGTCTAAAAACTCTCACTTATATGTATACTAATTTTTAAGCACGCACTATGCGCATGTTCATGAAATGTATTCATCCGATCCGTAAAAAAAAATTCACAACATGTAACAAATAAGATAAAAATATTTTTTTAATAAAAGATATTTTCGTTAAGATTTTAATAAATAAGCGCACTTTTATAATTTTAGAAAAATATATGAAGAGTTTTATAATTTTGTAAAACATCACAAAATAAAAATGAAAGGTACCAAATAAAGTAAAAATACAACGTAGACACAAAAAAGTATACAACAATTGATGTCAAAAGATAAAAAAAAATTAAATCCAAATATGGCAAAAATTTTATTTTTTTTTAGATTACCAGGGTAAGAAAATGACTGTTTAAATTATTAGAACCAAAAAATTAAAAAAAAATAAGAGAGAGAATAAGAATTTATAAAAAAAAAAAATCCCTCAGAATTTGCTTTAAAAACCCTAAAAATTTACCCAAAAACCCAAAAAAGAAGTCCCTTGCAAAAAAAATTCAAAAAGGAAAAAAATATAAAAAAAAAATGTTTGGGAAGTGCACCCAAAGCAAAAATTAAAAAAATTAAAAAAGAATTTAATTTGGACTAAAACGAGCGTTTTAGTCTAAATACTCACTCTTATATATATTTAAGGATTTAAGAATATATATATATATATATATATATAATTCAAAGGATGCCAATCAAAATATGACACTTCAATTGTCACATAGATTTGTATTAAAAAATCATTAAAAAAATTGATATGTCTAGGATTATTATATAATTTAAATTATTCTTTTATTATTCAGATTTTTTTTTGGCTCATTTGTTAAATAGCCACTTGAAAGCCTATGTTTTAAGAAAATGTCCTAAGAATTCAAATATTAAGTTATTAGCCTCAAATTCCTATAAAATTTCATTTTTATCTCTCATCACTCTTCTTCCAATCTCATGTATCAAAAGGCAAAAAAGTCAATACATATTGTCTAAAGGCTAATAACTTAATTATAACAAACGCAGGTTAATTCTTTAAAATTAAAATTAAAAACAGGCTATTTACTTAATAATCTTTTTTTTTATGAGAAATCCATGCTGATTAATATGATTTAATATATTATCGTAAATGATGGTCTTTGGTGGTGGTACATGCATCAACTGGAAGATTCTCCGAATCTCAAATAATCATAGATATGGGGAAAGTATATCGTATCTTTTTTGAAGTAAATCTGCATATACAGTTTTGTTTGATAGTTATAAGATAGGATTTTGATTGAAGTCATGCATGCTATATTGAAGTTATTGAGAAAAAAAACCAAATAAAAAGATAAGATTATAAATCTAATCATACTTTTCTTGTCCAGTTCTGTATTGGTTCAATGTTTTTGCTGATATATATATATATATATATATATATATATATATAGTGATACACCTGTAAAGATAATTTCATTAATTTCGTTGTAATAACCGTATCAAAGTAATTAAAAAGTAATATTAGTGATTTCAATATTTATCTAAAATTTTTTACACTAACACATTACATGTGATTTTGTCTTTATATAAATCAAATGTCATATCAACAAATATTTACATAAAATAAGAAACTATATTCACGAAAGTGCTTACCTAACTTCTAGTTAAAGTTTTTAATATCACATTATAAGTAAGAATTAATTTGTCAATATTTGACTTGGATGCATATATTTATTGATTTTATATTTGACCGAGAAAGTAAAACAAAAAAAAAAGTCTATTTGATATTTAGTCAATTTTTAAACCACATTTAAAAAAAAAGACAATGTTTTTGGAAATTAAAAAACTAGTCATTAGTCCTTCAAAAACTAAAGATATAAAGGTAATATCACGTCATAGTATAGGTGAAAAAATGATTATGTTTTTAATTAATAAATACATTGACTATTTTTTAAAACATCATCTAAAAATGAATATTTACATAATGATCTCATTAAAGGGAAAAAATGCATTAATTAATCTATTTTTTTAGATTATATTTCTAAAAAATGTCCTTAATTTTTATTCGGTTATTTTTTGAAAATGGTAAGATCAAATTTATGCCACGAACTAATGTTATTAAAATTATAAAATAAGATTTGAAAAATAAAAAGGAAAACTTATAAAAGTGAAAATCTTTGTATTATAAAATCAGTTGAAAGAATCAATACATCGAGTCATTCCTTTTATAGGAGTAATTACGAGTAAGGAAAATAATACAAAAGAAAAATAAGAAATATATAGAACAGGTTGCAGAGTGATTGATGACAGCTAATATTCCTAGGGATTCCAGTCAGCAAGCTCATGTGATTGTGAGGGAATATTTCGTGCTGATTGATTGTGACGTATGTAACCAATGATTGGTAAAATAGAATCATAGGCACTCCCACTGAGGCAATTAATAGAGTAACAACTGACGATAAGAAACCATCACCAAGGCAGAGCTAAAACGATGTTGTAGGAGTTTTGAATTATAAAGATTACTTGGGCCGTAATTCTTCATGTTTCTCAACAGCTTCGCTTAATTCAAGGCCTCCAAAGGGAACGACGTTTAGCTTATTCCTCTTCTTGCTAAAAAGATGTGGTGACAAGGCATTGGTGAAAATGTCTGAGGTCTGATCTCGAGCAAGAACATGTTGAACACGTATTGAGTTATTCAGAACTTTTTCTCGGACAAAATATAAATCTAATTCCAGTTGTTTGGTACGCGCATGCAACACTAGGTTTGTTGAAAGAGCTATTGCACTCAAGTTGTCGCAGAATATGACTAGTGGTCTTTCAATCTGAATCTTTAGTTCAGACAGTAGTGACTTAAGCCACAGGATTTGACGCGTTGCAGCAGCTAGCCTCTGATATTCAGCCTCTGAGACGTTGCAACACTATATATGGGACGATTGTTTGCTTCTTAGGCAACCATGTAACAAGATTATTGTCAAGGAAAACACAGAGTCCACTCGTCAATCTCCTATCATTAGGATCAGTAGCCCAATCCATGTCCCAGAACCCAGTGAGATTCAGATATGTAGACCGTGTGAAGTACAATCCATAATCTAAAGTTCCTTTAAGACACCTCATGATTTTTTTAACTGCCTTCTCATGATGTTGTAACGAAGAATGCATAAATCGTCTTGCCTTGTTGAGATTAAAACTTATCTTGTGTCTGGTGATCGTAGCATATTGAAGTGAACTGTGCTTCTATATAGTTTTCCATCTTCAACGGGGTAATTATTGTATCCAGATAGGTGCAATCCATGTTAGGAGACTTCTTGCTTCCGCCATTTTTACCCTTTTGTAATAAATTAGCTAAATACTTGCCATGTGACAGGTGAATAATAGTGGTTGTTTAATGGACTTGTATTCCAAGAAAATAGTTAAGTGTTCCAAGATCCTTGAAAGAAAACACTCGATTAAGTTTGGCAATTAGATCCTGGATTTCTTCTTGGTTGCTTCTTATGACTATTATGTCATCCACATAAACTAAACGAAATGAACATGGGTGGAAGAGAATTTGAGGATCAATGCAATCAGCCTTGGAAGCGACAAAGACAAAACTTAGAAGAGTTTGGCTTAACTTCCCAAACCAAGCTCGAGGTGCCTGTTTTAGGCCAATAGAGCCTTGTGTAGCCGGCATACTAGACCTGGTTGAGTAACAAAACCAGGGGTGGTTTCGTGAATACTTCTTTGTTCAATTCACCATTTTAAAAGGAATTATCAATGTCTAACTGGTATATCTTCTAGGTTTTGGATAGGGCAATTGTAAGGATCACTCTGACTGTTGCTGGTTTTACGACTGTGAAAAAGTCTTAGAGATATCAAAGCCGTCTACTTGATGAAGCCCTTTGTCTACTAACTGTGCTTTGTACCTCGATATTGTTCCATCAACATGTCTCTTGATTTTATAAACCTATTTGCACCCTACAATAGTTTTATGAGGAGGAACAGTTGTGAAAGACCAAGTTTTGTTTTTCTGTAATACCGTCAATTCTTCATTCATGGCTTGGACCTAATGTTTTCGACTGTAAGCCTTGCTTAATAGATGTAGGTTCTATTGACTGTAAGCCTTGCTCAATAGATGTAGGTTCTATTTCATGCACCTGTTAAGAGAGATAAGCCTTTGGTTTGAAAATTCCACTCTTGGACCTTGTAGTCATGTGGTGCTGATTACCTGCAAGGTTAGTCGCAGATTCAATAATATCGCTATTTGTTTGATGTTCACTTTGCACTGCTACAGGGAAGAGATTGTCTAGGGTTGGTGCATTTTGAGGTAAGTCTTCTAGTCTTTGAGATTGTGGGATGAGAACATGAGGTGAATTAGGTATAGGTAATGGACTTGATATTTCTGGTGTGGTGTTGGTAGGTTGGTCAAGGTTTTGATCAATTTGTAAAGAAACAAGAGGATTAGAAGGGTTACTCGGAGAAGCATTACCTATGCTTGAAGAGTTTTTGGATCGTTTGGTAAACACATCTTCATCGAAGACAACATGGCAACTTATATAGAGTCTTCCATCAGGTCCTATACATTTATAGCCTTTATGATGACCAATATAGCGTATAAAGGTGCACGATTGTGACCATAATTCTAACTTGTGTTTATTGTACGGACGAATGTATGGGAAATATTGGCGGTAAAAAACCTTGTGGGTGTTGTAATCTAGTTTGATTTTATATAATGACTCAAGGGGACTCGTGTAACTCAAGGATTTTACAAGAAGTTTGTTGATTATGAAAACACTCAAGGTGAAGGCATCATCCCAAAAGTAAAGTGGAATGAAAGCTTCAGCTAGCAGAACTAGGCATGTTTCAACGATATGTTGGTGTATTCGCTTTGCAATACTGTATTGTTCAGATGTGTGTGTATGTGGATAAGAAAGTGTGATTAATGCCAAATTTGTTAAAAATTGGTTAAGATTTCAATACTCTCCTCCCCAGTCTGGTTGGACTCTCTTAATTTGTCTATTAAATTGTGTTTGAGCAAAAGGTTTGAAATGCACAAAGATGTAAAGGCTTGTGATTTGAGTTTGAGCAAGAAAATCTAAGTGTATCGAGATTTGGCATCAACAAAATTTACATAATATTTGTATCCATTTCTGGTGGTGACAGGAGAGGCTTCCTATAGGCTATAATAAATGAGTTCAAAGGGTTCATGTATTTTAGAATTAGAACTTGGAAAGAGCAACTTGTGGCTATTCCCTTTTGACAAACTTCACAGAAAGTTTCATTTTCATTGATAGCATTCAGCAGATTACAACCAACAAGAGCCTTTCTAACAATGATAGCACTAGGGTGGCCTAATCGTTTGTGCCAAGTATCGAACCCAGTGTTAATGCCTTTGCTCATTACATTTGATTTGAAAAACAAAAACATCGGGATTCTTAACGGACTGACTGGATGCATGATTTTTGGCAACAAAGACACATTTAACATGTTGCCTTAGAGAATATAATGATTGGTCACGATGGGAACTTGGACATAGCTAACTGGTTGATACTGTTGTTGTGGGCAACTTGGACGACTTGGGCTAAAGACTACTAGAGTCAATTTGGAACTGATAGAGGCCTTCTTTAAGTCTCCCTTGAGGAAGTGTTTCCTCCGCGACTCAATCCTTAACAAAACAAGTACAAATATGAAATAAAAAAAATACAGGGTTATTTTGTGAAAATTGGGAAACACATAATAAGTTTTTTGTAATTTTGAGAACATGAAGCAAGTTTTTCAAAATTAGTTTTCTAGATGAGGAATTATGAGCAGTAAAGAATGAGCATCAAACGTGAGATATTGGGAAACCTGCTCCGTTACCCATGACAAGTTGTTTCAGACCATGATACTGTGATCCAATATTGAGATTGTTGAAGTCGTTCATCACATGATTGGTTGCTTCTGAGTACGGGTACTAGTTGCTGTCAGAGATAGCCTCTGGTGCCACAAAAGAAGCTGTCATGGCAGAAGAGTTTTGAGGCTTGGAACCTTGATTAGCGAGGGAATATGAGATGATGGTTGGCCAATGAAAGAGTGGTCGAAGTTATAGTAAACCTTTGAATGGTGTGGCCGATTCTCCAGCACAGTTAATTGTGGACGACTTCCAGAGTTCCAATGATCACGAGCACGACCACCTCGGCCACTATAATCTCCTCTGTCTCCACTGGATGGAAAATATCTTGTTGTTTATTGTGGCTTCTTATGGGTTTTCTATGTGCTGATGGCATTAATCTGTCTGTATTGATAGAGGTTAAGTGATCAATGCAGTTCTCAAAGGTCATAATTAGAAGAGACTACACATCAGCAAGAGAGTAAGGTTCGGCCCTTGTAGTAATTGGGAACTATGACAGCGTTATACTCATGGTCTAAACCTAATAGGAGATGGAGGATTCTGTCTTCCTCAAAAAGCTGGTGCCCAGTAGAGGAAAAAAGATCTACATAGTTCTTCATTTTTGTGAGGTATTCCCTCATGATGAGATTTCCTATTTTAAGGGTTTGAAGTTGGAACTTATATTGCATGATTTTTCCCTTAGATTGAGAGGCAAAGTTTCTCTCAAGGGTATTCTAAATCTCTTGAGAAGAGCTTAAGCGCACCATATTAACAAGGATTTCCTAACTAATGAAAGCGAGCAACCACGCTGCAAGCAGCTAGTCTTGGCATTGCTAGGTGATAAATTGTTGGTTGAGGATACCAGATTGGCCCTCATCACCAGTCAATGTCTCAACAGGACGTGGAATGGTACCATGGAGAAAGCCATTGATACCATAGCCACGAGCACTGCTTAGAACTTGAAGACGCCATAATAAGTAATTTGAATCAGTGACACAAATTGTGAGTGCCTGGTTAGAGGGGCTGATTATCTGGATTACTGCAAGTTAAGGATGGATTGTTGAGATGGTTGAGATTTGGAGGATTTTAGTTTTGTGGCTGTTCAGCAAGAGCAATTTCTGGGTTCGACATTAGGGTTCTATAGGTCAGGATTGGTAGCCATGATTGGTGGAACTAATGATGCCCTGATACCATAAAAAGAAAACTTATAAAATCAGCTCAAAGAATCAATACATCGAAACATTCTTTTTATAGTAGCAATTACAAGTAAGGAAAATCATACAGAAGAAAAATAAGAAATATCTACGACGGTTTACTGAGTGATTGATGACAACTAATATTTCTAGGGATTGTAGTAAGCTGGCTCACGTGATTGTGAGGGAATATTTCGTGCTGACTGATTGTGACGTATGTATGTAACCAATGATGGTAAAATAGAATCCTAGACACTCCCAATGTGGCAATCATCAGAGTGGCAACTGGCGGTAAGAAATCATCCTTGAGGCAGAGCTAAAACAATGTCGTAGGAGGTTTGAATTATAAAGATTACTTGGGCGCCAATTCTTCATGTTTCTCAACAGAAAAATATTATTTTTATTTCTATTCTTTAACTTTTGATTATTCTGATTAACAATTAGACAGAAATCGAGAACCATAAATCCATAATAATAAATTGCTACACAGAACAAAGTTTTCAACCCTTAAAATAGATAAAACTTAGTAATTTAATTTAAATTTTGACTTCCAAAAAAGGAATTTTTACAATAAATGAAAAGTTATTCAAATATCAAAATTTACGTTAAAATAGTGTATGAAAAAATGACACTAAGTAATATAGAAAAATCTTTAAATTTTAAGCAAAATTATACCATATTTAATTTGGCATTAGCACTGCAATTTTTTTTTTTTTGAGTGATCATTAGCACTGCATTAATATAGCAATCAGGCGACTTTCCACTGGTGTGGAAGGCCAATCAAGTGTAGGCATGCACAACTCATGAATAAGAACTTTATGGTTCATATACATGCACTTTATTTTATATATATATATATATATATATAAATTTGTCGGGGATTATCTTATTAATCATAACTCTGTTGGCTGTTGCAGATATAATTGATTTAATAATACCGAACTATTATTTAGAACATTAGGATTGTCTTAATCATAGCCATGTTGGCTGTTGCAGATAAGAATTTATTTAATAATATCGGTTTAGTGTTAACGAGCTTGACGTTGTGGCAATTATTTAGCCACAAAAACTTGTGATAAAAAAAATAAAAAGTTGACTTCATACGAGGCCACGTTTCTACTGTGCCATAAATAATTTGTGTATATAATAATGTCACACTGATGGTAGTATTAGGCAGGTCACTCTGCTTGCAAATCAAGTACCTAATCAACGTGTGTTTGGTAAGGGGAAAAAAAATGAGTGTGAAAAGCAAAATAATGTCATTGGAGTATTGGACCACCCTTGTTTATTTCACCGTTGTTTATTTAGTAGGAGAAAGATTTTTTTTTTTTTTGGGCTTTTGCTTGATGAAGAATTATTGAATAGATATTTGAGAGTTTTAAGAAAATAGTCATTATTTACAAAATGATTTTAAAAAATAGATATAGTTTCAAAAAATTTAAAAATTAGCACTGTGAGAAATTTCTGACAAACTTTTTAACACGTGTCAGAAATTTCTGACAATAATTTTTTGTATATTTTTGTTATTTTCAAATTCTTTTTACATGTTTTATGACTAATTTTTAAATATTTTGAAATTGTGACTAATTTTTAAAAACACATATTTCAAAATGACTATTCACCTCACTGACTCTAGATATTTAGAGGAATTTTGACGCTATATTGGGATAGTCATTTAAGTAATTGACACCAATAACTTTGAACTCGTTGTGTTTTGGTAAGTTGCTCTGATTTTTATTTTTATTTTTTGATAATTTACGCATTTGTATTTATAAAATATATCAAATTTATAAAATATATATATATAAAAATATATTGGTACAAATTATTCTAAAAAAGTTTGACATCTGTTAAATTTTGACTAATTTACAAAGTTTTATAAGTTCAGAATGCAAATTATCAGAAAAAAAAAAACCCCTGGAGTAACTTGCATTACGACAAATTTAGGTGTCATTATGCCACTTACTCCAGTCATTTTTAATCTTTCCCACGTTAGAGGGGGGGGGGGGGGGGGGGGGGGGGGGGGGGGGGGTGTTGGGGTGTTGGGGTGGAGAAAGACATTGGTCTCACTATTTTGCATTGAATTACAACTTGAGCTATTACAACATTAAAAATAGAATTTTGACAAGTTGTAATTTATAAATAAAATTAATTAATCGTTTCTCTAATTATTAGGTTCTTTCATAATTAAGGAATCGGATCTAAAGATATGAGAGTGAATCAAGATCCCAGATGTACCAAATAATAAATAAAATTCTAGTATGATCAGAACTCTACTTGTTAGGGGACTCTCTCAAGTATTATTAAGAAAACCAATTAGGCAAATATTTGCGATATCATTCTATCACCATGAAAAGCTAGACTTTTAGTCATAAAGTAAACTTGTTACTACTTTTGGTTAAAACTTATTACTAACTCGTCACTAAGTCGTAAATGAAATGAATATTTTACTTAAAAAAATACAGTCCATTAATTGAGCACATGTACCTAGAAATGTGATGCTGATTTTATTCCCTCAATCTCCATCAAAACATCCTTTACCGCAATATTACTTTAATTAGTTTAATAGTACTGGAAAACACAATCTTTGCGAGAGAAAAAAAAAAATTTAATGTAACGGAAAAATCATATCTTTGAAGCAGATCAATTTGCACAAAAAAAAAAAAAAAAAAAAGAGACCAAAATCTTGCAAATATATAACGCTTAATAAATAATAAATATGACGTGCCATGTGTCGCGAAATAAACTGTGATCTGATGAAAATGTCGTCCTTGTTGAGGATCTCAGTCGATCATGGAATATTATTAGTTGGTTAATTTTTTATTATATATTAAAGGTCCATATCTCCCACATCAATCCTGAGAAAGATCATCATTGATCTCGGTAATTATTTTGTTAAAATGTTATAGTCATGGTTTGACTTCGAACATGATATCATTTCCAACAAAACAGGAAGTGTAATGTAAATCCTGATGCATAGCTTTCTTGATCATACAAAATTATAAAATCCAGCCAATCATGTGAACAATAGAAGCTTCATAAATTAGGGTTAGTTAAGATATTAGTGTAAAATTTAAATTGTATCATAATATGTTATACATATGTTACGGTTATATCCTTAATTTCATGAAACTATGGCTAATTTTTAAAAAATTAGGCAAAAATTTTGTTAAATCCTTAAAAATCTCTATAAATTAAGGGTTTATTTGGTATTTTATCATTTTCTAATTTATATTTTAAGCAAATAGTTAATATTTTTTAAAATTAAGAAACTAGTCGTTAGCTCTTAAGAAACTAAGCGCATAAAGGTAACAACACACATCATGTAGTTGCGAAAATAACAATTTTCTTAATTAATAAAAACATTAGCTATTTTCTTAAAATGTCATCTAAAAAATGACTATTTACTCAATAATATCATAAATTAATAACAAGAGCGCTGTAAAAATTTATTGAATTAACGAGTTATTAATTATCGATAAAATAATAAAGTATTAATCAATCGATAAATTGGTAACTTATTAATTTATTGAGGTACTTCTTCTTATTTAAATGTATATTTTTATATCTAATTTGCTTCGTAAATTCTTATTATTATTTCACGTATTTTTTAACTAAATAAATCAATATCAATATCAATTTTGAGGAAGAACAATAGTAATATTATATACATATTTTGTGAATTCTTTAAACAAATTATAAAATTATCTATATTAAAAAATTATTAATTTATATATCGAATGGATTGTAAAGAATTATATTTCTTCATAATGTACTATCTTATAAATTTAGCGAATTATTAATTTAGTACATGGAACAGAGTCAGAATCAGAAAAAATTATTATTTAATCAAGAGTATTAATCTATTTCTATTGAGTATTAGTTTATTGAGACTTTACAGTATCTGGACAGCCTAATTAACTTAATTTCCGCATTTCATTTCTTTGAAAATACGTATCTTATAATTGGTCTATAATTAGAGAATAAAGTAAATTTGTCCATAATATGACCCATTAAAAATGCTAAACATTGTTAAATGATTTAAAATGGGATTTGTAACAGTCTTGAGTATTTTATTTATTTATTTACTTTTTGTATTTTAATCAACTAAAAAGTGATTCGTGAAATTTGGTAAAACTCCGAGAATATATTTAATGTTTTCATTTCAGAAGTGCATATATATATATATATATATATATAAATAAATAATAAGAGATGAGTTGTAAAAATAGGTTAATATTAAACATGTCTTTTAAATGATAATTCATGTTTGAAAAAATTAAAAAAGGCCACTGTAAAGAATTTCGCAACAAAAAATATCAAACTGTGTAAATATTTATAAGATATTGTATAATACTTTAAATAATGAGTAAAAGTTGAAGTGTTACAAAATAGCTTACAAATATATAATATTTTGTAGGATACTTTTTGTATTAAACAATTGTTATTTTTTAATTTTTTTAAACATAGACTATCATTTAAAAATGTAAAAAAAAACTATTTATTTTAATTTCCCTAAAACAAACTTATACGGATTTATCATTTTAGGAATTAAAAGAAAATTAAAGAAATGCGCTTATTCATTTTATTGGTCCTTTAACCAGATAGGTCACGATTGAAGTTTTCACTTGTGTGCGAACCTCTTTACATTATGATTAGCTCATTCAATTTGAATTTGATGATGTAGAAACTGAACTTTTTATGACCTCAAAATGCATATTCATGGCACTTTTCTCGAGTTGATAGACTTGATCTGCCTCAAAAAAAGCCGCACTTTTCGCTGGTGCATGTTGATCTCTTCATGTCGGCAACAAAACTAGATATCATCTTTTCAGCATTTATCTGAAAAGGGAAAACAGAAAACGGATATAGTCTCGTCTCTCTCTCTCTCTCAAAATAGAAAAAAAGTGTACAAACTAGCCGAACAATTTGATTTTATGTCGGTCAAATAAAACAATATCACTGTTTCTAACATTTGATTAATTTATATATAATTAATGAGCATACGACGAAATGAAGCGAAAGTAGAATTGAGATTAGTTATCGAATTATAGTATACAAAATTGTTACATAATTTAGTTGAAAATTAGATTTTATTAGAAAAGAAAAAAAGGTGTAGTAATGTATACACAGATACACTATTGCATGTATAATTCTGAACCTTTAACCAATAATAGGGAGCTTCTAATTACACACTTATTTTTTCTCTTCACATCCTTTTATTTTAAATGAAATTAATTATTATTGCCTAGATTTTCTTAATCCCAAAACTATCCCTAGCTAAAAGTCTTTTGTAAACTCTTTGTTGCCGCCTGTTCAATATCCCCACCCCTCCCCCACCCACACGCTCATCGTCTGATATAAAAAGCTTATATTATTTATTTATGGTTGCGTTTTATTTATTTTAAATCTACAATTGTATAAGTCCGTTAAATACCTCTAAAAAGTTAGACGGATTTTATATAGAGTACTTTATATTAATATTTATGATTTGTTGTGGCTTTGGCGTGAGTTCTTATTTCTACATTTTTTTTACATCATGGTGTTTTAAAAGATAAATGTATTTTTAGGAAAAAAAAATACAAATTTAATTGGGTTTTAGGTAATTTTATTTAAGGATACTTTTGTAATTTCAAGGTGAAGGGTGTGAAGAGAAAAATGAGGGGTGTCAATAGAAGCTCCCTAACCAATATTATTAGAAATACCATAAAAGACTTGTAAATTTCTAAAATTATTAGATTTTTTCGAACAACATCTATATATTTGTCAAAACGATCATAAATCAATTTATCTTGCGAAAAATTTAGTAAACTAATATGTTCAATTTCTCATACATTTAACACTGTTGTTTTAACTACCAATTTTAATTAAAAAAAAAGGTTTATTATGACTTTTTTGGAAAAATATTGTGATTTCGTTCTAGTTCATTTACAATTTATGCAAAATATATTTGTAACCTGTCTAAAAAAATATATATGACATTTTTAAGTACTATAATAAATAAATAATTAAAAGTTGATGCAATTTTTTATCACTAGCTAGTTTCATGCGGAGTACGTGATTGTGAGTCTTAGATAAAAATGTGTGTTGGGTCACATGTTGGTTCAAGATAGCGTCAAATTTAGTCCTATAAAATAGAATAGAGAGCTAATGCGAGCGTTAGACTGTCTCTAGTGTAAGACTCTTCGACGCTTAAGTTAGTACGATTGGTCTGGTCTAAAGAGTTTGGCAGAGTTTATGTGGATTAGAGAGTATGTAACTTGATCTCTCGAGTAGTGTATTTATAGACATTTGGAAGGCTTCAAAGCCTGATTGTTACCTAGAGTTATTCAATGTCATTAACTGGCCTATGAATAAAATGATGAATGGGCTCTGAGTGTGGCCTTTGATTTATAGTTATGCAGGTTTTGCTTTAGCAATTACAATCCTATCAAAGTCTACCAAGGTACGACGGAGCACAACATGAGCTGGTTGGGTCCAAAAGGGCCAGCTGGGTCCGATGGAGACTAGCAAGGTCTAATTGGAACAAGAAGGCACTGACGAGATGTGATAGACAACGGTGGGGTATGGTTGAGATCAACTGGACTAGTTAGGACTAGTAGAGACTTGGCAAGGTCTCAAGACACTGAAGGGCATGTGTAGTCTGGCCGGGCTTGGAAGAGATTGGCAAAGTCTGACAAGGACTATCTATGTTTAGAAGGCGCCAACAGTGTACGATTGTAATCAGCAAGGACCAACAGAATCTCGCAAGGTCTTACAAAGACTATCGTGGTCTAGAGAGCACTAGTGTCTAATGGGTCCGGTATGGTTTGGATGGAACTGGTTGATCCATCAACACTGAACTATAATGCACGATGGTGTAAGGCGGTGTTGAAATATTCTTGTAAGCCTTGGGCATTCTTGCCGTTAGGTCTCAACATATGCCTCTAGTAAGATGACTCATATGTTCACAATTAGGCTTGGCTTAAAATTAACCTTACAAAATTAACTAAATAAATAAATATCTAATCGGTTTAGTATTTTTTTTTTAAAAAAAAATTCACCAACTCAAGCTTAAGTCCTACAAAACACAAACGGAGATCAAAGTCCAAAGGCGACACTAGAGGTGTCGTCGGCTTTTGCGCTCTGATACTCAAGTCAACGATTTTGTTAAAAGAAAAATAAGGTAAAGAGTGACTAGTGAGGAATTGATTACCGAACGACATCTATTTATATTACTCGACTGACCATGTCTTTCTCTTATTTGAGAGATTGAGTTAAATCAGAAAATAGATTGAATTAAATCAAAAAATATCATGATTTGATAGGATTTGTATATATTCCATAATTATCTCTTAAGATATTTAAAAATATCTTTTATTAATTATTTTTAATTCAGGCTTTTCTCTTTGAGATTAGTTAAGATGTGATTATATATCTAGATTTTAGGGTTTAATGAGTGCTTAAGTACGCTTTAATGATGAGAAACATGTCAATTTGTGACCACCTCTCCCATTACTCTTCTCATTTAAAGGACTCTATGGATGTTGTCATAATTTTGTGGGATGTGGGTTCCCGATTGCGATCACCTTTGTTGCTCAGGAACGATACCCATGTCCCTCCGAGAGCCTATGGGTGTTGATGAGTAATTTAATGAGCTTGGGCTCCTCTCCCTTGAGGACCCTATGAGTTATTGGGTTCTTAATTCGTCTCGTATCCTTGCTCATCAGTAACCTTTGGTTTTTCACTCCCGAATGCTAGTACGAAAGTACCCGATAATAGTTGCTCCCAACTGTCAGTCCTCGAAACTCTTTGTCACTATGGTAGTCCTTGTGTTCTCTTAAGATTGGTACCTCCTCGGGTAAATATCACCGCCTAGGATAAGTATATGCAATTAGATGCGAGATTGGTCTTGTATGAGTCCAATTCCAATCCTTTTTATTTTTTTTGTCCCTTATCGTCAAATTGGAATATCCAACTATTCGATAGGTTCTGAGAAGTTCTACCCCTCACGTAATCACAGATCTAGATCCTTGTAGAAAGAGAGTGCAAGATGATTAGGATCAGAGCGAGTAACCTAAATATTGTCTAGGTCCTCAAGTTTTTGGTTCACTTGACCCCAATCCACTTGGTTTCCATCCACCCGATTCACTCGCTTTTAATTGGATGTTCTCTCTTTTGAACAATGGGGACTAGAGTTCCTTAACTTTGCAAGTAATATATTTTTGCATATATTTACTTTGAGTACTTGTTCGCTTTCATGCAAACTTATTTTCTCAAGTAATTTTCTACTTTTGTGCAAACTTATTTCCTAAAAATTTTTCTAAGTGTTTAAACTTAGTTTTTAGTCTACCCTCTCGCAGAAGTCTGGCTAATTTAATATGGATTTAGTTTTTCAATAGGTTTCTTTTTTGAAAATTACTCTTTCAATGAAGGGGCTTTGCTCCCTTGGCTCTAGTGGTATCAATGCATTAGGTGGCTTTAGTGCCATATATGACTTTAGTGCCATACGTGGCCTCTAAGGTTATTGTGTCCCCCGAGCATTTATATCAAACATTTTCTTTGAAAAGTTCACATTTGAGTGAATTGTGCTCGCTCGAACAAGAAGCTGTTAGTTCGGAGAGGCTCCGTTCTTGCGGGAATTTGCCACCCAATCATTAGTGACTTGATATCCTCCCAACCAATAGAGTCCTGGTCCATTGAGTTATGATTAACTTGGTCCCAGTCTTTCGGGTTCTATATCTCTTGATTTTGTTTTGTTTTTTTACCTAGAATACAGTCTCGGAGATTGGAGTTCGGGTCCTCAAGGTTCCGGTCCGCACAGTTCCCGTCCTCCAAGTAATGGTTCTTACCTACTTGGTTATGGCTCAAGGGCCCTTTTAGTCGTCCTCGGGGCTCTTTTTTTTTTTTTTTTTAATTCTCGTGGATGTGTGAACCTTGATTGACTCCTTTGTTGTAAGTCATCAACTTCTGGAGTTGACTCTTTTCCTTCTCATCTCCCTTAAACTGAGCTGATACATTGATTGCCTTCGAGGGCTTGATGAAGTTGGGCTCTTCAGCATTGATGTGGTTCCTAGCCCTAGTTAGAACTCATTATTTCGGATGGAATAAGCAAAGCGAGACTCGATTAGAGCACACTCACAGGCTTCATGAGGGCGTTATCATCGATACCGTCAATTACTGAGTTTTTAGCCACACTGAATCAACTTACCCACTTGCTCAAGGAGTTTCCCTCACGCTTCTTCGTCTGGACGAGTAGCGCCTTGTTCTTCGTGGGGACCTTGTCCCTGACAAAGTTAGTCAGGAATGACCTCCTCAAATCATCCTAAGATGTGACTGATCGCTTTAGGAGTCTCTTAAACCAACGCTCTGCGTTGTCGGTCAATATCGAGTCGAAGGCTCAACACATGATGTGCTTATTAACGTTGTAGATATGCATCCACAAGGTGAACTTCCGAAGTGGTCTGACAGATCAGTGGTTCTATCGTAGTTGGAAATGTTTGGCATCTTAAACCTCTTGGGGAAAGGTGTGGCTATGACTTCTGTCAAAAATGGGTCGCTAGTTGCAGATATGATATACTTGACGAGATCTCCTCTTCGCCTTTATGAGAAAGTCCACGTCTTGACGTAATTATTCCACGACAAGATTCGAGGTGCCTGATACAGTCCTGGTTCTACAGGTTCTTAGATTTCCCAAGGAACTGCCCTTGATGGGCCAGATCTTCTAGTGCCTAGATTTTTTCCAAGTTGATCAGACACATTGTGGCTAAGTGGATGCTGATTCACAAGTGGATTAGCTGGGGTCAGAGCAATCTACGGTTCATATTGGCTTTGTCACACCTTTTTCTCTGTTTATGCCCTTGACTCTTGGTGGGGCGTTGTCTTTCTAAACGTGAATTGGTAGGGGTGTGATATGTGCCACGCTGCTGAGTAGATCGATTACGATTCAGGACTAAGTGCCTTAAGTTATAGCGTTCAAGTCCTCAGGGTTTTGGTCTTCCTGGTTTTTGTCCTACTGACGGCTCTTAATCATCCCCTCTTAACTGATGTTCACGGGCTCGCTCTTGCTAGGCTCATTCTCGGAGCATACGCTCTTGCTACTTAGGCGTATACAGCGTCGGTTGATTGCGTTGCATCTCTAGAATTGTCTCATGCATTACCGTCATTCCCTTGGTCTCGACGATTGCAACCGTGAAATCACCAACTAAAGCTTAAGTCCAACAAAACACAAAATGGAGGTCAGAGGCCAAAAGGGGGCACAATGGGTGTCTTAGGCTTTGGCTCTCCAATGCTTAAGTCAGCGATCTTGTAGACCCACCACGTTTCTTTTTATTTGAAGGCTCGAGTTAAATTAGGAAATATCTTGATTTGGTGGGTAATTATCTCTTAAGATATTAAAAAAATATCCTTTATTAATTATATGAATCCAGGCTTATCTTTTTTAGAATAGTCAATCGTGATTCTATCCCTTGATTTGGAGGTTCAATGAGTGCTTAAGTATGCATTTATGATGGGAGTTGCATCAATTCGCGACTATCTCTCTTGGGACTTGTCCTTCAAGATCCTGTGGATCTTGTCGCGATTGTGGGATGTAGAATCTCCATCGTGAGCGTCTCTAGTTGATCGGGACTAATACCCATGTCCCTTAATGATCTTATGCTCCACGCCCCCGAGGATTCAAATCGTTGCTCATGAGTAACCTTTGGTTCCTCGCTTCTAAGGTGCTATGACGAAAACGACCCGATAACACCAATCAAAAGGATAAGTTGTTCCTATAATATGTTCTGAACCTATTTGTTTTCTAAAGGATAGTCATATCTCAATTATGGGGATTACTCCGTAATTGCATACGTCACATAAAGACGCTAAAAATAAAAATGCCACATACTAGTTTGGAAAAAAAGAAAATAAAGAAATTAAGCAACAACTCGTCTTGAATGATGACTCCTTTACAGCAAACATCAGCGTAAAGTCGATCGAGTTGCTCCAACTACAATTTGTAAATTAATATAAGAGAAAAGGTATATAATAATAATTGTTATTCTTTGTGGAAGTGGGTCTGTGGGTGTGCGACGAAATTTTCATGTCCATTAATTTTTTTTTCCCTTTTCTACCCTTTAACGTTTTGTTTTCTTTACTTTTGGCCACTTAACATTGATAAGACTGGCCATTTGTATTGTCATCAGTGGCATCACCTCTCTCTTAGTTAGATGGGCCCGGCTTTGTCTTGTGACCCCCATTCTCTAGGCTTGTGAGTTGTGACCACCATATAAACATTTGGCTCGTGATTATGGTCATAATTCATTGGCAATTTGAAAAAAAAAAAAAAAAAAACACAAGTTTTGCAAGTTGTGGGCATATTGAGAAACCACGTTTGACACATTAGGATAAAGGTATTTATATGGAATAAGTAGCTGAGAGATCCGTGGTAATTAAAAAAAACAAAGCAAAATAAAACAACCTTGTTTTCTTTCTGTGACGGAATGACTCAGAAGCATCTATTTAAGTCCTTTTGGTTTTTCATCGCATGCACTGTTTGTTTGTTTTTTTTGTTTAATAAGATTGTGAGTCGGTGTCTAATTCACTTTGTTTAATACATAGAGTCGAACCCAAAATCGTGCAATTGCATATTAGCTATTCATCGCATGAGTTATGTCCTTACGACCATCACAGTTTTTGAACTCTACATTCTAAACCTACCAAAAAAAAAAAAAATGCTAAAATTGTGCTCCGCAATTGTAATTATGCTATAATTTTTTATCATGTACTTGAAAAAATCACTAAATTTGTGCTTTTATCAACTTTAAAAATGTAATAAAAGAGTCATCAATATCAAGAGTTTCAGGAAAATATAAATCATTTCCTCACGCATACTTATATAATTTTTTTTATTCACTCTTTGAATATTTGATGTTATTATTGATAAAAAAAAACAGATATATTACAAAAATCCCAAACATAATTTTAAAGAAAAAAGCACCTACGTACTGAAAAAAGAAAAATAAACGAGATTTTATGACAACCATTGAGTTTAAGTAACGCGGTCTCGTTACATAGAAAACTCATTGACAAAAAAAAAAAAAAAAAAGAGTGAACGATTTAGCAAAATACTCAGTTCCTAAACTTAGAGATCACTAGGAAACAAAAAAAAAGCCTCATATGTCTAGTGGCTGCATAACTAGTGGATTTATAAACAACAAATTTTGTTCACTTGGAATGCTTTCACATACAGACGCCACTTCGTTTGAAACGAAACTGTATTTCAAAAGATGTGACGCAAATAGAGCTTTTTCACATTTGCATGCATGACAAGACTATTCCAAAACTGTGTTAGAAAAATCTTAAGTTTGAGGAAATAGCTTTTTCACATTTGCGATTAAGACGCAAATCGATACGAAAATAAATATATAATTTTATACCTTTATTATAAATAAAAACAAATATGATAAGATTGAGTTAAGCAATGCGAGTGATTGATGCATTTAAATTAAAGTCAATATGATGCATATAGGTAATAACTTTTGTCAACATTATTGACATAATCTGAATCATGAGTGTTTAGGAACTTTATTGACGTTGTTTGAATGAGTACTATTTAGAAATTACCCTTTATTTGACATATACATTTCACCCATTTCATTCCATTCTATTTTTTTTTATTTTTTTCAATTTTCATAATCCTACAAATCATTCCATTTCATTTCATTTTTTTTCTAATTATATTTTTAACTTTTCAAATCTCTATATAATATCTTTAAATCTCAACAATTCATACCACCTCGAAATTTACAAAATCAAACCATTCTTATATCATTTTTCTAAATCATTTTCAAACAATTCCAAACTATTTTTTATCCCAAAAAATAGATTGAATGGCCAAAATAGCCATCCCAAACAAAGGATTAATAAGCGATATAATTTCTTCTTCTTATTCTTACATACAAGACTACTTGAAAACCAAAGAAATTTGTTTTTATTAACAGATTAGTCAAGAAAGCAAATCGCATCCAAACAAATTAAGATACGTGAACAAGTTAAACAAGTTGATCAATTCAACAACTAAAGTAATAATTAGTTCTCATATACTATCCTAATTTTAAGTGAAACTTAATTCTAGAAGTGAAAGTGATTGGAGCTCGCAGGACAAATATCGCAGTCATTTGCCGACTTCTGAAATATACTTTTATCTTCATCAGTTTATAACGATAGAAACATGTTTTGCACGTTTTAAATATTTATTTAAGAAAATAAAAATCGAGAAATCGACAGCACATACAGAAAAGCAGTACGTCATGGGCATGAAAACCAAAAAGATCTGCTCTCTCTATTATGTCCCAATTGAATATAAAATAATAATAATAATAATAATCTCTTTCTGACTGCTGATTGAAGCTGTCGATGCACGTGTCTGGACCACAAATTGCAAAAAGCTTTAAATAATTACTTTCAACATTTATTATAGAGAGGTTTTTGAAGAATGTCTTTTTTACACCTTAATAATTAAAAATTAGTAGATTTTTTTTGAGAAATAATTTAGATTATTAGATTCATCTTTTAAAGATGCGAAATTTATTAAAATATTAATTTGACAATTTAAAATTATTTCTCATTATAAAAAAATTCACTATAAAAGTACCTAATATGTATTTTTATTTAATACTTTTAATTTATATTTTAATTTTACACTTTAAGCTTATAATAAAAATAAATGAAGCATATCATTAAGAATATAATTATTAAATAATACTTAAATTAACTTTTTTTTTGTTTGTTATTTCTCTTTATCTATTATATTAAAAAATGGACCATACTATAGCAGTTGGTAAGTAAAATAAATAAATAAATAATTTCTTTTTTGGCATTGAAGAATGAAGAGGTCATTTTTCATTTTGAGTTTGAGAGGATAATTTGGTCTCTTTTCTTCTCATTTTAACAAAATAGTCTCTAAATTATACATTTGGTTTTCAAACATTTATACTATAATAACATGATTAGTCATTAAACATTAATTATTTTAGCTCGACTGTTCCTAGGAAAAGGACTTCGGGCGTCGATAACTAAAAAATAAAAAATAAAAAATAAAAGTACTGTAGTGTTTTTCGAGCTTTATGGTTTCTGCCAAACTGTTTAAACTTCAAAATGCGCACTTGGCCATGACGTCGAGACTGACGACAATTGGACAAACGAAAGCGACCGCACAATTGAGCACGCATTTCGTTTGTCATTTTTTGACAGCTATATATATATATATAGCTATATATATATATATAATTCCATTACCATTAACAACATGAGACCAAATAGTTAAAGCTATCGCATTCTTGTGTTGAAGATATTATTGATAGTCATAGAGTAATTGGGAAGTTAATTTGGCCTACGACTTTGTGGTGATTTTTTTTTATTGTTTTTTTAAATATTTGCTTTTGGTAATTTGAATCTTAAATTTTAAAGGGGTTAATAGTTAAATGGCTTTATTTTAGGGCTTTTTATTCACTACACTAATTATATTTGTACACCAAAATAATGAATTAAAAAGACAAAATAACAAAAATATAAGTAATTAAATCTAGCACCACTTCACACAGTCAAAACCCAAAAGGTGCTCTATTAAATGCTCATAAGAGGTTGTTCAAACAATTTAGGGTCAATTAGGTAAATAGCCATTTTGAACTGTGTATTTTCAAAAAATAGTCACAGTTTCAAAAAATTTAAAAATTAGCCATTACACACTGTAAGAAATTTCTGACAATAACAAAATTACACATAAAATGTGCTGTAAGAAATTTCTGACAATAACAAAATTACACATAAAATGTGCTGTAAGAAATTTCTAACACGTGTCAGAAATTTCTGAAAGGGCTAGTTTTTAAATTTTTTGAAACTGTGGCTATTTTTTAAAATCATTTTGTAAACAGTTGCTATTTTCTTAAAATTCCCAACAATTTAATATAGTACCCTAAATATCCAACAATTGAAAATTCAACTAAAACAGATAATCTTCAATGATCGGAAAAATCCATCAAAACAAAAACTCAATTCATGAGAGAGAGAGAGAGAGAGAGAGAGAGAGATTAGAACTTGAGACAACTAAGAGATAATGAGGAGAGGGTAAGATGGAGAGGTTGGATGGAGAGAGAGTAAGATGTTTTTGTACGAAGAAGGAGACGAAAGAGAGTCTTGGTTTTGTTAAGACTTTTGCGTTTTTATAGTCTTGGTTTTGTTGAGATTTATGTGTTTTTATGTTGAAAATCAAAAGGATAACTAAGTCTTTATTTTAATTTTTTTTAAAATTAATTATCATGATTATTAGATAGAGGGTAATTTGAAACACATCCACAGTATTTAAATTACCCCTCTTTGAGGTAATCTGATACCCATGGAAATAGTATATCCAAGTATCTTAAATTAAAATAGACACGTAACAAATATAATAATCTTAGAATTCTCATTCCCTTACTGAAGATACCCGCATAACAAACAACCCCTAAGTGTGTATTAAACTCGTTACAATCACTTTTGATTCTATTACTTTTGTTTCACGACATACCAGTACATCGGCTATACTGAATAAAAACTCTTATTTTATAATCTATATATATAAATGTCTATAAATTTGTTTTTTAGGTAAATGTCAGTTTGCTATTTGGATTATTCATCATGGTTAGTAGACAAAATACCACTTAAAATAATCGATGTTTCGTCCACTAATTACCATGATATTTTGTTAGTTTACCAAAAATTTATTTTAGATATTTAGATTATTTACCATTGTTAATAGACAGAACACCGGCCAGCTAAATATGATCGGTATTTCGTTCAGTATTTTATCTACTTGTCAAAATCAGATCATTCACCTAATTAAAAAAAAGTTGTAGTTATTTTTTTCTTTGAATATGATATAAAAAATAGATTGCCTACTAAAATTTTTCAATTTTAAAATCTTAATTGGCTAATTTTTTAATTTTGTAATAGGTATACAGCAATTTTAAATAAGGAAAATAACTTTTTATTTTTTATTTTACTTCTATCAATTTCTCATCTTTTAGCACTTAATTAGTCCCCGAGCACGCCTAAATTTCTTTGGAATTTATCTTGTTCTTATAAACTGACTGCAAGGATATTAAAGTCGAATTTGGTGAGTTACAGCATAAAGTAGTCTTATTTAGCATTATTGGTTGGGTAACTATCAAACAGATTTGTCAGATCTCTTTTTCTTTTTTTCTTTTTTCTTTTTATCTGGTAATTATCCACCATATAATAGTATGAATCTCTCATTTTTTTTAAAGTATATCTTTTAATAGAAAATATCAGTACATGCCACTTAATGTTCGGCGGCGTCATTCTTACATGCGACCAAATATCTTCGTTTGTTGAAATTAATAAATTTAGGTCATAAATAGTGTGTGAGAGTCATTTTATGGTGCCTAAACAAAAGACATGTTTTTGTTTTTGTTTTTGTTTTTTTTTTTGGTACTGATCGTGAGTCACGATTATCGTAATAATGTTTCATTTGTACTATGTTTTAGCATATTGTTGTATTTGAGAGTTTTTTCTTTTATAGATTTTTCTTCAACAAAACGTGTGAGTAAATTACTAATTGATTTCATGCTAATTGATCTTTTCAAAGTGCCGTATGTGTTTATTGATAATATTACCACATGCACGTTTAGTGCTAAATGACATAATTGCTTAACACGTTGCAATTAACGAACGTGTTATGCAATCGAGAACTACATAAATGTTGAGAATAATTTTGTAATCAACTTCTATTTCATTTGAATTCTAATTTCAATAATCAACTTTACTAATCCTTTTAAGTGCCAAACGTTATTGTAAGTGTTTATCGATTAATTAATTTAATTATAATTGTATTGCCATTAATATTATTAGAGTTTGAACTTAAAATTATATTCATTTTAAGCTAGTTTTTAAAGTTTTATTAGAAACCAATGTTTTGAACTAGTACTATTAAAATAGTCGTGGTAATAAAATTTACTACAGGAAAAAAATGGTTTCTAAATTTTGTTGTTGGAGTAAAATTCTTAACAGATATTTCCATTTTTTTAGGGTGAAGTGAGAAAATACCCAGAATTTACACAACAATAAAAATAAGGGTCAGTTAAGTAAATAGCCATTTTAGACCGTATGTTTTTAAAAAATAGTCACAGTTTCAAAAAATTTAAAAACTAGTCATAACACGTGTAAGAAATTTCTGACAATAACAAAATTACACATAAAATTACTGTAAGAAATTTCTGATACGTCAGAAATTTTGTCAGAAATTTCTGAAACGGCTAGTTTTAAAATTTTATGAAACTGTAGCTATTTTTTAAAATCACTTTGTAAACAGTGGCTATTTTCTTAAAATTATCTAAAAAAATAAATACCCAAATTTTGAAAATAATTGAGTAACTAGCAGATTCGTTAATTACTTGTACATGCTTTTGGTAACTAAGTTAATTACCACCAGCTACAATTATGTAAGTAATTGAATCACTTTAGTACTTTGTTATATTTTTCAAAAGATGTTAGGTATTAATTTAACGGTTTTTATATGAAATAGCCATCCATTTATGTTAGTTTTAAACATCTGGCCTATGTTTGCTTTTATTAGTAAATAGTCATACATTCGTATCTGAATTTTTGAGACTGCAGCCATTAGTTTTTTTAATTCAGCTTTTTATTATTTGTTGCAGACAATATTTAGTCATAAATTTTATTTCTTTGGTCATAAATTTTTAGATGTTGACATGATTGCTATTTTGCTAATATTTCAAAACGTGGGCCATATTTCTAGAACATATATTGTAAAATGGCTAAATCCTTAGCAAAATAGCCATCAGGTCAACATCTAAAAATTTATAACTACATAAATAAAATTTGTGACTAAATAAATAAAATACACAGTCATAAAATTTGTGACTATAGGCACAAAATTTCAAAAAATTTGAAATAAACACAATAAAAAAAACTAAATATTCATTAACAAAATAACCAACTCACAAATGAATGATTGCCTCTACAACCAATTTCACAAAACTTATTACTAAATAAAAAATATCTTATAAATAATTAAAAAAAATAGGCAGCCAAAAAAGTCACAAATTTTATGACCAGAGACACAAAATTTTAGACAATATTATCTGCAACAAACAATAAAAATTGAATTCAAAAAATTAATGATTGCAATCTCAAAAATCTAAATACAAATGTATGACTATTTTACTAATAAAAATAAATATAGGCTAGTTGTTAAAAACTAACATAAATATATGGCTATTTATTATAAAATCCGTTAATTTAAATTATGTGTTGAAAATTGAATATTCACTATAATTTTTTTTAATTATTTTGAACTTATAGCTATTATACAAAAACTTACTTACAAAGTGGCTTTTGCCAATATACTATATATGTACGAGGGTTTATGAGCATTTACTAGCTTTCAATATCAATAAATTATTGCGAAAATGAAATGATAATATCATTGGTAAAGATATTTTCAAGCCGCACTGTGACTATGAGCAACTGTCCATGTTCATTTACAAATGATAATATCATATAAAGATATTTTCAAATACCAAAAAGGGAAAAAGCTTCAAAAAGATAAGTTATATGGGTATTTGTGTACTTTTTCTTCAAGTTACCTAAAGATATTTATGTTGGGACCATCCAATTCTATAATGTAAAAGCGTGACTGTAAAAGAGTCCAAATCTAGCTCAGCAAATTAATTACTTGCATTGTTATTTTGCGCACAAAAAAAAAAAAAAAAAGTATGTAATGTCAACGTTACGGCACTTTTCAGTATGTCACTGTATAGAAAAATGTTTTGGGGCTGAGATTGTCTTTTCGTTTTCAATATATGTGTTGTTTTCTCAAAAGTTTTCTTGTTTTGTTTGCATGTTTTTTCTTGGTCGTTCTTCACTTGAATGAGGCCGAATTTGATAAGATTCCACGAAAATTTGTTCTTAAATCTTTTAATTTTTTACCCTTTTATGCGGATTACAGTTGTTTTAAATTGAAAATACTTCTCAATGACTTGTAATACAATTGTTAATTCCATAGTTTGTAATGACGATAGAGGGTAAAATTTAACTTGTAACCACACACTTAGACGTAAAATTTGTGATGAATTAACTTGTAGTTCTGCATTTTATTTCTCTGCTTGTTCTCTTTCAATGTATTTTTATGTTTTTATGCCCACAAAATATAGCTGTTGGGCCACATTTTGGCCCAGGCCCAAGGCGCAAGGCCCGAATGTCTTCAAGACCTTGAAGTGATGGTGGGCCAATCCGATGGAAAAAGCCCAAGATTAAAAGACGATAAAGGGCCTAGAACACGGTCCACAACACAAACGGCCGACGACGCCGGTTCAGACGACCAGAAACACTCGTCACGGCCATAGGTGGCAAGCAGCCGCTCGGACTCGAGTTGGGCGGTAGACTGCCGTTCGGTTGCACGTCAGGCAGTGGCCAAGCGCCCAGTCGCGTGTTGGACGACAACTAGCCGCCCAGTCACCTATTGGAAGGCGGCCAATCACCCATCCTTGGAGTGGACGACAGCCAGCCGCCCGTTCTTGGTTTGGGTGACGGCCAGCCGCCCGTCTTTGCCTTTGGGCGGCAGCCAACCGCCCGTCCTTGCCTTGGGCGACAGCGTGTTGGACGACAGCTAGCCGCATAGTCACCTGTTGGGCGGTAGCCGTCCGGCCCCATTTCAGTCAAATTGCCATAAACGAGTTCGTAGCTACCAGAAATAGATCAACGTGGATATTTCATACACAATTGTATCCGGCTATATAAAAAGCCAATGATTACGGAAAATGGATAATGTCAATTTCTCTCTGAAGCTTATATTTTCTCCTGAGTATCTTATCTTGTTCTTGTTCGTTCATATTCCACGTTCTTTGACACGTATTAATAGGTACGAAATTCTGTATTAACAATAGCTATGCTCGATTTCATATCATTGATGTTGATACTCAAGTCTATTACAATTGTTTAATCTATGTCTTCCATGTTCACAACGGGTCGCCAATATCAAATTTATTAATATTTATCATTGCCTTAATTACAGTTGCGGTTTAAGATAATGAGGTGAAAATATTGGCCACTTTTGTGGCCGCTTAAGTCTTTAATAAATACCCCAACACTTGGCATTAGGGTGTTTAACTTCATATCCTTCTCATTATTTTTAGTCCTGTCACTTTGATAAATTATTTATTTTAGAATACTAAATTTTACTCACTATAATATTAGATAAGAAAATAAAAGTACAAAAAAATAGTGAGCTAAGGAATGCTAAAGATAGGAAATTTAGTATTACACGAAGTAATTTTAAAATTTTAAAATTTTGAGGTGTTGAATATGATTTTTTTTTTTTACAATATTAGGTAAATTTAAAAATTTCAAAAAATTATTTTAAATAGAGGAGGGAAACTTTGAAAAAACAAATTAATATTATGGCAAACTTATAATTTTAAAAAATTAAAAGGAAAAATTTTGAAAAAAAATTAATATTTATGGTAAATTTTATAATTTGAAAACGTTGTGGAGGCCTACATTTAATAGATTTGTCTATGGCCGTCCTGCCGGGTTTCCCTCTATCTTTCTCACCTCTTTTCTCCTCTCTCCTTCTTTTATTCTTTGTGTAGTCTTTTGGTTTTTTAGAACAGCCAGAGCCGCCGCTGAACTCGCCGCCACCCCCCTTGTTGCATCACCCTACTCCTCCTCCTACTCATTTCTCTCTACTATGTTAGGTTTGCAATATTTTTTTTTTATATAAAAAATAAGAGTTTTTTTTTAAGGTCATTTGTGTTAAATTTTTGTAACAGTTACAGTAGAAGTTTGTTGGTTTTATATTATATATTTAGATGAAACTTTGCTTAGGATATTTAGGTTATGAAAAAATATTTAGTTAAGAATATGGTAAAATGATGTCAAATTATTTATGAAAATATATATTTAGGTTCATGAAACTTTGTATAGTTTGTTAGTACTTTTCGGCTAAATTTTGTAAAACTAGCTAGGTTGTTAGTTTGTGGTACATTTTCGTAAAATAATTGTTTATAGTTTGTGGTAAATTTTGTAAATTGGTGGTTGTTGTTTGATCTTGTTAGTGTTTGCTTTATGACTTTTGTTATTTTATTTCGTTAAGTTTGATTAGTTTATGGTACGATGTTGTGTGGTGATATGTTTACAAAATATGTTAGGTGTTCAGTAAAATTTGATTGAGGTATGGTTTAGAAATTGTGCATGTGGCCGAAAATGACATAAAAAGTTAAATCGTCTAGATAGTTGATCATTTTTTAGTTCATGCTTCAATAAAATAGTCAACGTTATCAAAAATTAAGGAATTTGCCATTAACCCCTTAAAGAACTAACGACATAAAGATAATGTTACACCATAATATAGTTAAGAAAATAATTATTTCCTTAAATAAATGAAACATTAATTATTTTCTTAAAATATCATTTAAAAATAGTTATTTACTCAATAATTTCAAGTTAAAACAACAATAAAACGGAAAAAACATAAATAAAACTATGAAATGACAATAAAACTAAAAACGACTATGAATTGAGAAAATGGCATTAATGGGAAAACGACAATAAATTTGGAGATGACATGTTGGAAAATTAGTCTTCAGAAACGACAGTGAAGATGATAAACGACAGTGACGTTTTAAAACGACAGTACATCTGAAAACGACATTTTTCCAAAAACGACAATGCTTGTGGAAACGACCGTGTTCTGAAAACGACAAAAATATGCTGCAAACGACGTGATTGTCAGTTGTTTATAATAACTTAATTTTCATGTTGGTGATACATAAATAGGAATGAATTAATATTTTATTACTTAATAGTTATTATTTATAACAAAAAAATAATTATAATTGACTATAAATAATTGATTAATATTTGAAATTGAAAGATAATTAATATAAGAGATTTAAAATTTTAAAATATAGAGTTTTTTAGGCATTTAACCAAACTTTTGAGTAATTTTTTTAGGATTTAGCCATAGTTTCACAAAATTAGGGATTTAGCCATAAAATGTAACACTTTTTGTTACATGAAACATATATACGTGTAAAAATGTAACATTTTATGTTACATGTTACAAAAAATGTTATATTTTTTACACGTATATAGGTTACATATTACAAAAAATGTTACATGCTATGGCTAAATCCCTAATTTCGTGAAACTATGACTAAATCCTTCAAACTTTACCTTTAAAATGGTCAATTGCTTAACTAGCCCTAAAATATATTAGTAAATATAATGTTAACTTTAAAATTTCCATTTTTATATCAATGATAAAGTTACCTATCTAAACGAGCCATCTCCTGCCACTTCATCCAATATCGATGGAAATGAGTTGAATCAGTCTGAAGAATAATCGCTTGTATGACGAATGCTGGCGGGACATTGAGGATTTTACAAGTCTCACTAGTCATCATGTCAATTTAGACGGCTTAATAAAGTTTCCACGCAAGTCTTCGTGGTTTTTATTCCAATTGATATAAGTTGTAGATTTATCACAGTGAGAAGGAAGTATAACCCTAGTTTCTGGGTCATTCCGTCAGTGGTAGTATTAAGCAGGCATGATCAAATATGAAATTGCTGGAAGTACTTGTCGATAGTGCTAATGAGATGAATTGTGCAGCGGATGACAACATTGCGAGAATACTAGACTAGCCAACGAAGAAGCATCGGCATACAACCCCCATGTTTGATGAGTTGCAATCAGATTTGTGGCCAAATATCGTCGTTTAACTTTCTCGTTAAGCTAGTACATTTGAACGTACTGCACAAATTGACAAATCGATCATTTAATATCTTGTCTTATTTTTAATAATATCATATCTCGAAGCAAATAAGGTGCCAAGTTTGAATTACGATGAAAAAAGGTAGTTGTGGGTTGTTGGCATTGGGTACTAGTCAATTCATGTGCTCAAGTATAATTGTACATTGTTTTAGAAGGAGAATGCAATTGCTCAATATTGTCTGGTTTGTCGACATAACTGGTGAGTAGAGCGAACAAAAAAGGGGAAAATGTAGCCCATAAAGTGATATGATATTTTCCTCTTTAGGGTTGATTGCAGTGATTATATCTTTTTAGACATACATTAATTGGAATGTGGTGGCACCAAACAGGGAGGTCGGTAGAGCTTGGATGAATGCATCATCCTAACGACAATGAGGCGTGGAACATGCATCACCCAAACTTTGTAACTGAATCACACAATGTTGGGCTTGAGCTATCTGCTGATAGTTCCAACTAGTATGGAAAACATGGCTACTCCATGTAGACATAGCTAATAGTTTTAAAGACCTATAATATGCCTCTATGGTTGTGCATAACACTACTAATCTAGAGATTTGCTCTGAGCAAAGAGATGGATATATTTCTATGACTATTAGTGGACGAGTTGTAGCAACTTTGGGACGATGGAGTAGTATTTAGAAATGCTATTTCTTGTTGTAATTTCAAATTTGCATGCACAGAATGTGAATTGTTTTACCGTAAACTTAAGATGTTGTGGTCATGCAATACTTGCATGGGTGCTGCGCCGCGTTGATGCAGTGTAAGTAGTTCAATACAGATAGTAGAAAAAAGTTATTAAAGAAGGTGCAAAATGTAACTTGTGTTTACGCAAATGCAGAGTGGTTTAAAGATGACCAATTTATCCCGTCAACAAAGACACAATAGGTCTTTTGTATTGAAGATTTGATAAATGGGTTGGCACGAAAAGTTACACAACATTATGATCCTAGGCATGTGTGAGATTTTCTTGATTTGATTGAAAATGAGGTATTTAAAGAGAGTACTAGTACGAATTTTTAAGAGTTTTTAGCACTAGTGCCCCCTGACCTTTACAGGGTATGGCAAGTTGCCTCATAATATTTTATTTGTGGCCTTTAACGCCCATTCTATTTTGGACAGAATTTCACGTCCATGCGCTCCTCACGTGATAATAAGGGGGCATTTAAGTCATTGAGTGTGGGACTTTAGATTCTTCTCTCTTCTCTCTCTCCTCTTCGAAAAAATTTTTCTTTTCTTTTTTTTTTCTTCCTTCAGTCCACAACTCGCACAACATTTTTTTTCACCAATATCACATCATTTTGGACCAAATGTGACTTTGAGGCTACGAGTGGCGTGGCGGAAAGGGGCGGGTCGTCGGCGATCTCGTGCTGCGGTTCGAGTGATGGAAGCATAGGGGAGAGGGGGCGTCGGTGATTTGGGGAGTAGGCTATCTCAGCATCGGCGTGGCAGGGAGCGGGTTTTGTCGCGGATTTTGGGGTCGTGCGGGGCGTAGCAAAAATGCGGCGTCGTCGGCGGTGCGGAGTCGTTGGGGGGTCGTGGAATCATGGCGTTGTCTGCGGTTTTGGCGGGTTAGGCGTACGCGAGCTTGTTTGGGCAAAGGTGGTTTGCGGTAGATCGGGGTTCGCGAGTGTCATGAGAGTAGCAAATCAGAGTTTTTGGCGGCTGAGATTGGCGATGAACGACTTCGATTTGGGAGATTTTGATGGGTTCGAACGAAGAGGAGCAGTTAGTGTTTGTGGATTTGTGCTGAGGAGAGTGGTCAAAGGGAATGCAGTATGGTGTGGTCTTGGTTATGGTTTGGTCGGCTCGGCGTCTCCGTGGTCCGTTGGTGGGAGAGGAGCGACTGGGTATGAGGCTTGGTGCTTATGCCTCCTGTTTATTTATAGATTTTGAAATTTGTGGTCTTGTTTTTTATTTTGAAATTTTAAAGTAGAGATTCTGGGTGATGCTTGTGAGTTTACAGCGGCTAAGAGGTGTGGTTTGTAGATCTGTAATTTCAATTTGAGATTTCTAGTCTTGTGGCTGGTTGTTGATGGTGGCTGGTTGTTGTTGGTGACTCAAGAACGAAGAGGAGGAAGAGGTAGGAAATAAAAAAGAAAAATAGGAAGGAAAAAAAACTATAATTATTGAATTACATTAATACCCTTACAAAATGCATGTGACTGTCACGTGAGACTTTTATCTGTCAAAAAATTAACAAAAGTTATCGATTTGTAGCAATTTGCTACTAATTTTGAATTGAGGGTGCAAAGTGCCCAAAATAAAAGTTTGGGGTGCGACTTGCCATACCCCGTAAATGTCAGGGGCCACCAGTGCTAAAAACTCAATTTTTAATTAGTGGTTGATTTTCCATCAATTAATCTTATTTTATACCGTTGCTCAAATGGAACATCAGAAGTTGTTGACGACAATGTGATCTCTTTAGAATACACGAATGACAATCTAGCCGTAATCTCAAAGTTGATGACACGGTACATGATTATGTTGAATCCGAAGACACAGACAACGAAGAGAAGGACGAGAATGATGCATAGCGTGAGAGATATATCGTCTTAAAAACCAATTAAGATTATGATGACACTTCATACGACAATTAGTACTGTTGGTGCGATTTTTCGTACCAACTCAATTTGACACATGGTCGTTCCTCCGAGCTCGAATTCTCATTGAACCACGTATGGTAATGTTTCGAGATAAACTTCGGTTTTGCAAAAAAAGACAAAAAAGTGTGACAGGGGTAGGAATGTCAAACGGGTGGGTTTCTTCCACCCCGCCCCGCCCCACCCCGCCCCGCTATACCCCGCTTAATCTACTCACCCTATTTACCCCGTCCTGTTTACCCTGCGGGTAAACGGGGCGGGGGGACAACAACTCCCATCGGGATAACGGGTACCTGTCAGTTATATTTAGAGCTCTTGCCACTAATAACTCTACAAGGGCCATCCTTCTACCAACTCGATTTGACACACGGTCGTTCCTTTGAGCTTGAATTCGCGTTGAACCACGTGCGGTAATGTTTTGAGACGAACTTCAGTTATGCAAAAAAGACAGAAAAGCGTGACGGGGGGCATAGGGATTGTTCTTAGTGCGGGCACTACGATGCTCAAGACAGTCAAGATGAATTGGAGAACAATTCTTAAGGATAATACTTCGAGTGGTTAGAGTTTCTATACCTTAATTTGTCTTGTTCGGTTACTTTTATAAGAGCTGGGAGTAACCGTCTTTAACCACGTTCCATCACCGTTTTTTCAAGTATCATGGAGAGATAGTTAAAGGTGGTTCTCCTTCGTGGGAAAGTTATTCCGAATTTCTCTCGTTGAATCGTCAATAATGGACCTTGTGGTTTAAAGGGAGCTAGCGGGGAGTAGGGCTGTAGGCGGAGCGTGCCGCCCAACGTAGGTGGTGTGTGCCTTCTAGCGGGGGCAGCGTGTGACGCCCAGCGTGGACGGCGTGTGCCGCCCAGCGTAGGCGGCGTGCGCCTTTTTAATGACATGAACTTAAGATCACTGTATTAATCAATTAAATTGTGATTTGCCTCAGTTATAACCGTTTTTGTAAAGTTGGCCAATTTTGTCAAATCTGGCCAATTTAGAACTATGTACTTAATTATGCAATTGGTATGGTTGTTTTTATATTTTTCGAATTATTGGAGGTGTTAGGAATTTATTTTGACTCAAGAGTGATTTTTAATATTTCTAAATCTCGGTGTTCAATTATTTGTACAATTTGAAACTCAGCAGAAAAATTATACCAATTTATACTGTAAAAAAAAAAAGAAAAAAAAAAGAAGATTTGGACATTTTAGCCTAATTGAGCCCAAGCCCACTTGGGTTTTGTTCTTTTCTTTTCCATTTTTTCCTTTCTCCACAGCCGACCACCCTCCCTTCCCATCTCTCTCTCTTCCCCCATCTTCGGCCGGTCTCCTCCGCCCCGAGCCCGCCACGCGGCCCTCCCTCACTCTCCATGCCAGCGCGCGGCCTCCTCGCTCGAGCCCAACCCTGCGTCCTATCGCGGCCTCTCCGCCGGCTCCCAGCCGCGCGACGCTCTGTTCCCTCACCCAGCCAGCACACGGCCCAACTCCGATGCCGTTCCGCCTCGCCTCTGCACGCCTGCAGCCGCGAGCTTCGCTCGCCCTTACCGCGCCTCGTGCCTCCTCGCTAGCCGAGACCTCCGCGTGCCTCTCGCACCTTCGAGCCGCACTCCTCCGTGCAAGGTCGAGCCCCATGCTCCCTGCCAGCACCGCCCAGCCGCTGATGCGCCCCGACGAGCCATGCCTCGTCTCGCCTCGCTCGGCCTTCTTCGGCCTCGTCTCGACGACCCTGCGCCCCTTCGCGTCAGCGCACGCCGCAGCTCTTCGCTGCAAGATGACGATGCTCGCGAACCCTAGTGATGCGAGCTCCTCCGCGCCTCCTTCGCCACCAGCGACGCCATGGGCGCGAGCTCCTCCGCGTGGGTCCAGCCTCCTTCACGCAATACCCAACGCGAGCTGTCTCTTTTTTGACAGCCCAGCCAACACGCGCGGAGCTGTGCATTCTGCACCGGCGATGAGCCGCCGCCTCATGGCCTTTGCTTCGTGCGAGCTCCCTAGTGCCACTTCGGCGCTGTTGGCCCTCGCAGCCGCGCTGCTGTCTTGCCGCTGAACTTGTTGCGGAACCGCGTCCCGTGGTTCCCGTCTCGCAGCCGCTAACCCACCACGAGCCACCGTTGCTCAGTTAGGTGAGCTTTGAGCTTGGACCAAGAGTTTTATTTGTTTTATCGAATTTTAAACATCGTGGTGTTTGGCGATTTGTGACGATTTTAGACGTGTTCAATATTTTCGTGGTTGAGATTATGATGATTTGCTAGATTTACTTATGGTCTATGATTGTCAAGTTTGTAGTGTGATTGTGATGGGTCACACGTTTCTAAGAATATATGTGTGTCTAATTTTCAAGGTGCTGACACAAGTTTTAGTAAACTTGAAAATCTAGGAATTTTGTTAGACTGTCAATTCGAGAAGGTTGCGGCAAATGTATTAGTCGGAGTTACCATGTTTTTATTAGTTTGGTATTTTACAATTTTGTGAAAATTATGGGCGTGCTTGGCTTAATATACTTTTGTTTATTTGGCGCTATCAAGTTTGGTGAATTCATGTCGTTTTGAAATCTGATGTCGTTTTGGTGGACTTTGTGAAAACCTCATTTGGGCCATGACAAGCTTTTTGAGTGGCCTTATCCCTTTAATTGTGAAACCATAATTGGAAAGACTAGTGTTGAAAAGCCACACTTTGTGGGATTGTGATTGCGATAGCTTTATTAATTCGTTTAGCTTAAATACTTTTCGGCGAATGTACTAGTTTGATTCAAGGTGTTTATTGGAACTTGGCGTCTCAAGCGTTTTGACATAAAATCTTGTGGATATGCGCCGTTTTAGTATCTTTTCAAATTAAGAAACCTTAGATAAGAATTTTCTAGAAAGAAAATTGTGTGATCTTGAGGATTTGGCTTTGTTGCACGAGCTTTGGTTGTATTGGGTTGTATTTTTGTTAACGTGCCCGTTTGAGCTTAAAGCGAGTATCGGGTCGCAGGTCTGAGCGTTTTGCATCATGTTTTTGTTTTAAGTTCGAAACTTGATTCGATTTCTTTTATTCTCGCAAATTGTGCAGGAACGTCAACAACGCAAGTTCGAACGCTCAACCCTTCACCGCCTTTTATTAAAGGTATAAACAACGGTTGGAAACAAAGTATTAGCACTAAGCCACGACAACATTCTCTGTGACTTTCTTTTGTGGTTTAAATGTCCATTGGTCTATTGTGAATCCGAGCTGTTGAGGCTCGGTGTTGAATTATGATTATGTTGAAATTAATTATGATAAATGATAAAATTACCTGTGTGGTTGTTGTGATGGATTGTGACCGAAATTAGTTCGGTGCTGGGTTGAAATTAGGTGAAGGCTTCGGCCGGGATATCCGAAAAATAGGGAAAACTCTGCTGGATTTTTGGCTCGAAGTTTAGATACTTAGTAAAGCTAAGTTGAAAACTAATTAGATTAAATAATCTATTTCTCGTTAAATTAAATCAAATAATATACTCGTTGGCTACGGGTTAACGTATAAAACTAAGTCACTGGCGAACGGGACAAGGATACTTCAAATTACAATTTGATATCCGTTTGTCCGCTCTTGGTTAAAGACCAGCTTGAGTAGTCCGTCAATCGTTTGAGCAATTCTTTGAATTATGTCTAGTGGAAAGTGGCCTTTGACCCTATTTCTCGCGTGTTGGACAGATTTGTCGCATGACGAGTTTCAAGGGAGGATGCCACTAGGAGAGAGTTGCAAGGACCGAGGCTTAGGACCTCAGGTAAGTGGATCTCCACTGTGATACGAGTATACTTTACCATGCTTGAATATATTGTGCATGTGCTGAGATTGTATAAAGCGTGCGATGCTTCTAAAATTGTGGTCACTAAATTGTGTTGATCCCCGTTCTTGCTAAGGTTGTAAATACGGGCTTTTGATCGTGTTTGTCTTATTTGTGCAACGAGCCTGCAGGTATGGGACTGTAGGTTCGTTTATGATATGTTGTGTTTTTCTAGGTATGTATTGGTGCGTTCATTCATTTATATGTTTATCTGTCTGTGGGTATGAGATCACAGACATAAAACTACTCAATTTCGTAGTTCAGGTTCTAGTGTAGGGTGTGGGTCTGTTTGTGTGTGTATATGTTAGTATGACTTATCTGTCGGTGGGTATGGGACCACAGGCATAAAACTGTTTATGTTGTTATTGAGACTTTAAATGCAGGTCAAAGAGAAAACTCTAAGACAAGCCAAGGGGAGCGAAACCAATGTATATATATGGATAGGGCCCGACGGGGCCGCAAGTCATGATCGGTTCCGAAATAGCCTGACGGGGCCACTGATTACGTTTTGGGACGGCCCGAGATGCCTTGGGGAGGTCGGCTGACGACCTTCCTCTGTGGCAATACTTTGATCATTTGGGTAGGGCCCGACGGGGCCGCGATCATGATTTGGTTTCGAAATAGCCCGACGGGGCCATCATGCATGACAGATTTTGGAACAACCCGAGGGACCTCGTGGAGGTCGGCGAACCACCTTCCGAACCGCCCGATGGGCCTCGGGGAGGGGAGCTACGGCCCTCTCCACAGTTTATGATGTGACGATCCAGATCGGCCCGATGGGGTAAAGTGCAGCAATGAGTTCCGAAACGACCCGACGGGGTCACTGGCCATAAAAGGTTTCGGAAAAGGCAGAGTGGCACAAGGAAAATGAGTCCTCCCAATCATAAAGAATATCAGGACGGTCCGAGGGGCCAAGATCCATAGCATGTCCTGAATTAACCCGATGTGGTGATTGCGCAATCAATCCGAAACAGTCCGACAGAATTACCGGTCGTGAGAAGTTTCGGATCGACCCGTAAGAGGGTCTAGAATGATAATAGTTCTAGAACGACCCATAGAGGGTCCAGAGTTGTATAGTTCTAGAACGACCCGTAAGATTGTCTAGAATGATAATAGTTCTAGAACGACCCATAGAAGGTCCAGAGTTGTATAGTTCTAGAACGACCCGTGAGAGGTCTAGAATGCTTATGAGTTCTAGAACAACGCGCGAACGGGTTTAGAAGTGTATTAAATTCTAGAACGACCCGTGAGAGGTCTAGAATGCTTATGAGTTCTAGAACAACCCGCGAACAGGTTTAGATGTGTATTAAATTCTAGAACGACCCGCGAGAGGTCTAGATTGTGTATAAGTTCTAGAACGACCCGTAAGGGGTCTGGATGTGAATCGTGTGCACACATATTTTTTTTATAAGCTAAGTCAGATAGTTGTGAACTTAAGTGAGATTAAATCAAAACATGAGATTGACTTTTGAGTCGAGATTAATGGGTCGATGAGTCCGACCTCGTTCCATGTCACAATTCTTTTGCAGGTATTGTCTCCCGCGTAGGTTGAACACCTTATTTCTGAAATTTACTCCGCGGACAAGATTGTTAAGAGTGTCGTTTACTCTTCGGACTGCAACGACGCGATCGTCGAGTCCGTCTTGTTGTTAATTTATAGTGTTGTGATATCTCTTGATTGTTTATTACCTACAGACTTAGCAACCTATTTATAACCTATTTATCTATCTACTTACTGGGCTATTAGCTCACTAGTGTGCTCGTGTCGCAGGCATCTTGTCACGAAATCAAAAAGGGCGAGGCGACAATGACAGGAACAGCGAGTGTAGGCGGGACCGACCTGTAAGATCTTAAGTGGACTACCAGCTAATCGTTGGCAAAGAAAAGTTTTAAATTCCGCATATTTTGTAAATGTTAAAATTATATACATTTTGGTTTTGATGAGGATCAGTGAACCTCATGTTTAATATTAAAAGCTTGGTTTTGTAACTTAATTTTAAAAGTTCAAATTTTTCCGTATCATTCGGTACTAAAATATCGTTTTGAGTTTTGGGTCGTTACAGCCTTCCAGCGGAGGCGGCGTGTTTCGGCATGTACCACCCAATATAGGCGGCATGTACCTTCCAGCGGGAACGGCGTGTACAACCCAGCGTAGGTGACGTGTGCCTCCCGGCATGGGCGGCGCGGCGCCTTCCAGCGTCGGTGGCGTGGTGCCCTCCAATGTGGGCAGTGTGGCCTTCGTGGGTTTTTTTGTCTTCTTTATGGGCTTTTGAGCCCAATCCAAAATATGGCCCAACAAGTACGGTATATTATAACCAGCAAAACTTACACATTCTATTTATACATGTCTTTGTTTTTTTGTTTAATTTATTATTCATAACAATGATGATTATATTTCTTGTTGTTTATAGGTGTTCGAAGTTTCTACCTATTGTTGTCCTATTGTTTTTCATGGTCAATGCAAGCCCTGTTACCATGGTGGAGATGATGGATGATGACACTTTATACAGCAATCAGTACGATAGATCATAACAGGCAAAAATAATACATTTTATTTATAACTTGCTTTTTTTTGTTTAATTTATTATTTATAACAATAATGATTATGTTTCTTGTCATTTGCAGGTGTTCGAAAATGCTATCTCTTATTGTCATATCGTTTCTCACGGTCAATGCAAGCACTGTAGCTCGTAACCATAGTGGAGATGGTAGGGGCCAAGATTTTGATCGTCTGCATTGAGTCCCAGCTTGGTGATGTTAACATCGTTGTCATTTTCAACCATTTTGTAGAAGACGTTGTCAAAGACCCACCAAACATAGCAAACACATGATCCCAATTAGCGAAAAGTTGACAAGGACATTATGGCTGAGGTCGTCTCGTCTGCTTATGGTCACACCAGTAGCATCAGGACAATGATTTGAAAGACCATGCGTGAACAAGAATGCGCCAACTCTTCATTGCTAGGCCCATCCTCAAGCCTCCACCATAATCGCGGTATTTGCCAAGGAGCCGACAACATGCAAACGCAAGTGGCGAAGATGTAGTATTATGCCCACTTCTATAGGTACTTGAGCCATCACAATCTAGACACAATTTAAGGTCAGGAGCCCTGTTAGGCTTTTTCTGACACAACGCAAGTGCACGTGCCGTGGCAAGTAATAAAGTGTAAATTAAGTGTCGATCCCACGAGGACTTGGTTTCCTAATTACTAAACTAGTCTAATCCTAACTCTATTCGAACGATTAATTGTAAATGTTGATAATAGAATTTAAAGAAATAAAATCTTAAATCTAAAATGAATGCAATAAAAAAACGCAGCACAAAGTATTCTGATTCCAATCAATGTTAACAAGGCTAAGGCATCCGATTTCACCTAGACACACTATTGCATAATTCAAATTCTTCTGCGTTAATTAATGATTCTTATGTGACGGCAAATTACTCTACGTATTGTTCAATAATCTCTCTCAAGCATTAAGAACCTAAGTCTATAATGGACTCTCCTCTCTCGAATCTTGAGCCACAAATACAAACCAGCAATAAGAACAAGAATTTATCAGGCCGCACAAACGTATTAATTATCTCTAATCTAATATCGATTTGTGTTGATTTAATTTGGTGCAAAATTCAATTATCCTCTCTCGAATCTCTAATTGAACCCTAAACATCAATCATATGTTGGCCATACACATAATAGCATTAAACACGAATCAAATCAATCACATAGGCATAGAATCAATGACTAATATTGCAGAAAATTATGAATTACACAGATGTTGTTCTAGGCTACATCGTAGCCTTAGCATAAAAATTCTAGCACATAGTGATAAGGAAAACAATAACAGCAATCATAGAGTTCATGGTGGAGAAAGAACAGTAAAGGAGTAGAAGAAACTCTTCACGGTGGCGGTTGAGAAGCGTTCTTCGTGTTCTTCGCGTTCTTGAGAGACTCGCAAAACCTTCGCTCTTTATCTCTGAGATTGGAAATCTTCCGTCTGTTTTTTCGTCCCAATAACCTTAGTATTTATAGGTTCTCTTCGTTTGACCTAATTTTTGAAGCCAAAACGGAGTTGAGTTATGGACAAAACGACAACGTTTTCGAAACAGCGATTTCGGCGGTCGTTCTTCTCATTCGGGCGAACGACCGCCCCATCTAATAATAGCGAAACTCGGGCTTTGGCGGTCGTTCTTCTCATCCGGGCGAACGACCGCCCCAATTGGCACTGGGAGGAATTCGTCATTCGGCGGTCGTTCTTCAGGATTGGGCGAACGACCGCCCCAATTGATGCTGGAGAAATTTTGATTCGGCGGTCGTTCTTCTGGATTGGGCGAACGACCGCCCCAATCGACTTTGCTCGATTTAGTGCTGGGCGATCGATCGGCTCATTCGGGGCGAACGACCGACGATCGCTCTGTTTCTTTCTCCTTTGTTGGCGAAGTTGGGCGGTCGACCGGCTCGTGTTGGGCGAACGACCGGCGACCGCTTTGATGAACTCGAATTTTTGTTGATTTTGGGTGGTCGATCGCCCCAATCTGGGCGAACGACCGGCGCTTGTTCTGCTTATAGAGTTTATCCTTGCTTCAAAAAGCCTTGTTTTCGTGCTTTCCGCCTCGATTTCCATGCTTCTTATCAACTGATCTGTACACTTAAGAAACTTGTTAAAAACACATAAAACTTGAGGAAATTGCAACAATTCAGTATGGAAAGTGCGATATATGAGTAAGTATATTGCTCACTCATCACACCCCCAAACTTAAACTGTTGCTTGTCCTCAAGTAACAATTAAACATTATTCTGATTTTATGACTCATGACTCTTTTCCTAACAATGAATGAATAATTAAACTAAAACTGAAATCAAAACGAAGTACGAATCTAACTCGAAATCCAGTTTCTCCGTAATGCCTGGCATGTGATAATTCTCAGGGACAATTTTCAGTTCCTTGCTACATCAAAGCCCTCGCAACCAACTATAGTTTCAACAAGTTGAGCTTACCTCGAAAATGGTCATTCAGAAGTGTGTGTGTGCTTTATTTCTCCCTTTTATCTAATTAACTTTTGCACGCGTTCGGAGTCTTAATTTTTCACAATGGAGAGGAACACCATAAGCCCAACTCTGACGCTAATCTCCACTAATTTAGAAGGCAATTAACTGAGAATCAAAAGGACTTTATTGGCTTGTAATGTTACGGCCTCAGCTAAGATATGTCGAAGGATATTTTTAGGCTCAAGAGTTCACCTGGATTCAAAAGTTTCGACGTTAACACCCTTGACTTCCGTTTACCCCATTTTTGACCAACATGATTCCTCCCCCAAACTTCGTCTACATTGCCCGTGAATGTTTTGGAATTGACGGATACACCTGATTGAACTTTCTTTCTTTTCTTTCATTTTTTTTAACACGAATATGATAGACATAGATGATCCGTCGCTTTAAGGGCACGTTGAACTAAGCTTGGACGTCATCACTACTCCTACTCACAATATTTTTGAACTATAAATCCCGGTGAACAAGGTAAATGTGATGGAAACATTGTTGGTGGATGCTTAATTGATACGTCTGGTATGATTTTGAATAACAATGGGTATAGGCTCAAAAGTCGGGTGCAATGGTGGATGCAACAAGGTAGGCTATTTAAGCTCAAACGGTCCAAAAAAATGCCTTAATCATTTTCTCAAGTTATTACCACTAAGATTTCGCCTCGACAACTTCAAGGTTAGGTTCTAGTGACCTCAAACAAATGTTATAAAAAGGACTCCTACCACATACATTTATCAATCAGACTCAGAGAGAAGATAAATATCGTGCAAAATATGAAACAACCAAATTCTAAGTTTGCTAAACATGTCAAGTTCACAGAAGGAGGAAGGCTTACGACATAGCATAGGACTCGACTTCATGCCAGCCCTCATCATCGAATCACGCCATACACTAAATAAGAAAACACTGGATAATTCATTAGAACGTAGGTTTATGTGTATACATAACCGAAAATACAAAAATAAACCTAATGACAGAAAATAAACCTAAGAACAGAAAATAAATCTAAGGACAAAAAATAAATCTGCAATACATTAAAATGAAAAGGTAAGATAAGATAAGTGATACTACTCTCGTCTGTGCGCTGGTAATGAGCGAAGGCACACCCCCAAACTTGAGACAGACAGTGTCCGCACTGTCGCTAGTGAATCGTAGGGAGGTTGCCTATTCCGGCCACGAACCCCAGCCGTCCGCGGAATCGTCGACTGTCCTCTCAGGAGATGGGCTGCGATAGGCATCGAGAAGATATGCCGGGAATGGCTCCACGGGCTGATACAGGAGTGCGGTCTCGAGATCCTGCACGTGTCGTGCCAAGTCTAGATGGCGTTGCTGTAAGACGGACACGTGCCGGAGAAGACGATCCTGCCCCAAAGTGAGCGTCTCAAAGCCTTGCGCCATCATCGTGGCGATAGTGTCAAAGGAATGGGGCTCGGGTGCAGGCGCGCTCGAAGAAGACCCCTCCCCACGCTGTGTTTGACGACGCGACCGTCGCAGGTCTTGTTGCTGCTCGCGGACGTCATCAATGGCCGGGCCGTAGATCCGATCGCCAACAGGAGGAGCATGGCGAATCCGAGGGAGAACAGGCGGTGGTGGTGGCACGGGTGGGCGATCAGGAAAGGGCTCAAAACCCATCCCGTCTAACTGGGGTGTACCGCCGGGCCACTGCTCGAATCTCATGAGGCTGTCGTGGTCAAACTTGGTAGGCCCAAGAGTCATCTCGGCGTCGCTCATCGGTACGCCTGCCTGAGCGAACAAGTAGGTGATGAGAATGACGTGCGGCAGCTTGATCTTGTTCTTGCCGAGGCTGGCCCGGTGGCAAATGGAGTCCTTGATGATGGTGGTGACATCGATAGACCGACCCGAGCAGATGCAGTACATGAGAAGAACTCGGTCAGTGGTGATCTCATAGCGCTGGGATGTGGGAATGAGGTTGTGACGGATGAAGTGGAACCAGGCGTGTGCAAACCGGTTGAAGACATTGGCGGGGACGTTAACAGGCCGGTCCGGATTGTTGATCGAATAAGTCCACCGGGCTCCGGGGAAGCCCATCTCTTGCAAAATCTGGTCATAGTCAGCACCCTGGTTAAGGAGTCGATGGAAGTCGTCATTGTCGACCGTCGGTAACTCAAATAGGCGTCTGATAGTGGCCGGACTAAAGGAGACGTCCTTCCCGCGAACCAAGACCACATTCCCGGGCCAATTGTAATGTGCATTGGCATAAAACTCGCGCACCACCACTACGTTAGCTGCGCATTTCTGCACACAGAGTTGTTGCCAACCTAACCGTTCAATTTGCTCCACCAAAAGTCCATCTGGTGAGGCGGCGCAAGGTGCGAATTCGCATTCAACGGCCGTGAGCTGACCATCTTTCACAAACTGTTGATAAAGTTGCTCGGTATCCCGATTGACGAAAGATTGCTGGATGGACGGGGCAGACTTCGAGACGAGTGCAGCGGGATCGCGGACTTTGTGCTTAAGCGGCATGTTGCGCGGGAGTGCAGAGGACGAGCCACAACCACAACGACAACCACAACCACAAAAACAACGACGAAGCGGTACCTCGATTAGCGCGGCTATGTCACAGCGGGAGCAGAACCAGCTTAGAGAGGTGGCGCGCGGTACGTGGAGGTGAGTACCGTGTGATATGGGATGCGCTGCGAAGGGGTGGTGAAATGGGGGCACGAAGCGGGCTCGGGAGTGTCGCGGCCGAGATGGCGGAGGAGGAGCACGGCGGGGATGCGAACGGGAAGTGACGGAGTGGAGCGGAACGGAGTGGCAGCGCGGCGCTAGTGAGGAGCGCGGCGGAGTGGATTGGTGCGGCGCTTGTGAAGAGCACGGCGAGGAAATTTGGGTGGACGGCGAGAACGGCGGCAGAGAAAAGAATGGCGGGGCGGCGCTCACGGTGATGAGCGCGGCGGAGAACGATGGTGGGAAGTGACGGAGCGGCGCCCGTGGGAGAGCGCGGTGAAGGTGCGAACGGCAGGGCGGCGCTCGTGAGGAGCGCGGCTGTATGGCAGGGCGGAGGGGCGCGGGGGGAGAAGAGCGCGAGAGAGAGAGAGAGAGAGAGAGAGAGAGAGTCGAGGAGTGAGGCGTGCGGCGGAGAGGGGTCGCGAGAGAGAGAGGAGGTCGAGAGAGGAGATGAACCCCTTTAACCCCCTATACGAACCCCTTTAACCCCTGCGCAAAACGCGCGTTTCATGGCATTGGCGGTCGATCGCCCCAATCTGGGCGAACGACCGCCAACTCTCAGCAGTCGAATTTAGGTAACCAGCCGGTCGATCGCCCCAATCTGGGCGAACGACCGGCGCTAGCTCTGTTTTTTTTTTTTTCACTGCAAAACTAGAAATACTATCAAATCCCAACAGGTCGTATATGAAAACGAACTGAAAATAACAGATAAAAATTTAAAATCTAACGAACTAGAACTGACGAAAACGGAGCAAAAGATAAACAAAATTAAGAACTACAAACTAAAAAGATAAATGAAAGAAAACCCACTAACAGTCGGGTTGCCTCCCGACAAGCGCTACGTTTAACGTCCAGCTTGACTCGATGTCTTCACGCATCTTGAAGAATTGTGGTTGATGTCGGGCCGATTGGTTCGCCCGTGACATATGTCTTGACTCTTTGTCCGTTCACCTTGAATGACTCCCCCTCTTTATTGCTCAATTCCACAGCTCCATGAGGATAAACCTTGATCACGGTGAATGGTCCCGACCATCTGGATTTCAGCTTCCCGGGAAAAAGTTTCAATCTCGAGTTGAACAATAGCACCTGTTGTCCCGGTTGTATGTCTTTTCTAATGAGATGCTTGTCATGCCATGTCTTTGTCTTTTCGTTGTAGATCTTCGCATTCTCATACGATTCAAGACGAAGTTCCTCCAATTCATTAAGTTGTAGAGCACGTTGGACTCCTGCGGCTTTTAGGTCCATATTTAGCTTCTTCAATGACCATAGTGCACGATGCTCGAGTTCCACAGGTAAGTGGCATGCTTTGCCAAAGACAAGACGATACGGGGACATACCTAACGGCATTTTGAATGCCGTTCGATATGCCCATAAAGCGTCATCGAGTCGTCGTGCCCAATCTTTTCGCGAGCAGCTCACAGTTCTTTCCAGAATTTGCTTAACCTCCCGGTTTGAAATCTCAGCTTGGCCATTGGATTGCGGGTGATAACCGAGTGCCTTCCTGTGTCGCACACCATACCTTAAGAGGAGAGCTTCAAATTGCTTGTTGCAGAAGTGTGTGCCCTCGTCACTTATGATAGCCCGCGGTGTACCGAACCGTGTGAAAATGTGCTTGTGGAGGAACTTGAGTACTACCTTGCCATCGTTTGTAGGAGTCGCGGCTGCTTCAACCCATTTTGAGACATAATCAACCGCGAGGAGGATGTACTTGTTGTTGAACGATGAGGGGAAGGGCCCCATAAAATCAATCCCCCACACGTCGAAAAGCTCGACCTCGATGATGTTCGTTAGCGGCATTTCATTGCGGCGCGAGATGTTACCCGATCGTTGACAACGATCACAAGATAGCACAAAGTGATGGGCGTCCTTGAACAACGTAGGCTAATAAAATCCACATTGAAGTACCTTGGCCGCTGTCCTCTTGCCCCCAAAGTGCCCACCACACTCTAAAGTATGGCAATGGGTCAGAATGCTATGCATTTCTTCTTCTGGAACACAGCGTCTAATGATTTGATCTGCGCAGTATCGATAGAGGAGTGGTTCCTCCCAATAGTAATACTTCACATCGGAGAGGAATTTCTTCTTCTGATGATAAGTGAAGTCGGGTGGTGTGCCATGACCTGTAAGATAATTGACAAAATCTGCAAACCACGGTAGGTTTTTCACTACTAACAACCGTTCATCCGGGAAGTTGTCATCAATGGGCTGCTCTAAGTCTTCCTTTTACTCTTCCTTCTCAAGTCTTGACAAATGATCGGCTACCAGGTTTTCCGTTCCCTTCTTATCTTTAATCTCCAAATCAAACTCCTGAAGCAATAGTACCCATCGGATCAACCTTGGTTTAGCATCTTTCTTTTCCAATAAATACTTGAGTGCCGAGTGGTCCGTAAAGACTATGACTTTGTTGCCAATGAGATAGGGCCGAAATTTGTCAAATGCGAACACCACTGCAAGTAATTCCTTCTCTGTTGTAGCATAATTCAGTTGTGCATCATTGAGGGTTCTGCTTGCATAGTAAATGGTGTGAAACAACTTGTCCTTCCTTTGCCCCAAAACTGCACCCACTGCAAAATCACTAGCATCACTCATAATCTCAAAAGGCAAAGACCAGTCTGGAGGCATCACTATTGGGGCGGTGACCAACTTTTCCTTCAGAACATTAAAAGCTTCCAAGCACTCATCGGTAAAATCAAAGGCGACACCTTTTTCAAGAAGGTTACATAACGGTCTTGAGATCTTGGAGAAGTCTTTGATGAATCGACGATAAAAACCAACATGCCCCAAAAAGCTTCGAACTCCCTTCACTGAAGTCGGCGGTGGAAGTTTTTCAATTGTATCCACTTTCGCTCTATCTACCTCAATGCCTTTTGAAGAGATCCGATGACCTAGCACAATTCCCTCCTTGACCATAAAATGGCACTTCTCCCAGTTAAGAACCAAATTTGTCTCCACACATCTTTCCAGGACCTTTGACAAGTTATTCAAGCAGTGATCGAACGACGAACCAAAAACAGAAAAATCGTCCATGAATACCTCAATGATTCGCTCTACCATGTCTGAAAAGATGGCCATCATGCAACGTTGAAACGTCGCTGGTGCATTGCAAAGTCCAAATGGCATTCTGCGGAATGCAAAAGTGCCATAAGGACAAGTAAAAGTGGTTTTCTCTTGGTCTTCAGGTGCAATGGCTATTTGGTTATACCCGGAGTAGCCATCAAGGAAGCAATAATAGTCATGTCCGGCGAGCCGATCGAGCATCTGATCAATGAATGGCAAGGGGAAGTGGTCTTTGCGGGTTGCCTTATTCAGCTTCCTATAATCCATGCATATCCTCCATCCAGTGACTGTCTTTGTTGGAATCAGCTCGTTATTGTCATTCTTCACAACTGTCATCCCTCCTTTCTTTGGCACTACTTGGACAGGGCTAACCCACGAGCTATCAGAGATAGGGTAAATCACACCTGCATCCAACCATTTGAGGACTTCTTTTCTGACAACTTCCTTCATGGACGGGTTTAACCGACGTTGATGCTCCACTGAAGGTTTGTGCTCTGCTTCCATAAGAATGCGATGAGAACATAGAGATGAACTAATCCCCTTAATGTCTGCCAATGTCTAACCCATTGCTTCTTTATACTTTCTCAGCACCCTTAACAACTTTTATTCGTTTTCCGATGACAATTCTGACGAAATGATGACTGGCAAGGTAGATGATTCTACAAGGAATGCATATCGGAGATGAGAAGGCAATTGCTTCAGCTCTAATACCGGTGGCTTCTGAATGGAGGGTAAAGTGCGGCTGGGCCCTGTGCCAAGTTCTTCAAAATATTTCCTTTTATTCGGCTCAAATGCATCCATCCACGCAACAGTTTCACGGACTTCATTACCTTCACACATTTGCTCGGTACAGTCTATCAAGCAAGCTTCCAAAGTATCTGCTGGGATGTTTGAGATCTCTGCCACTACTGTATCAAGAACATCCACTCGGAACATATCATCACTAGCTTCGGGAAGCTTCATTGCCTTGAAGACGTTGAATGTTACTTCTTCATCTTGCACTCTCAATCGCAGTTCACCCTTCTGTACATCGATCAGTGCCTTTCCAGTTGCCAAAAATGGTCTACCTAGGATGAAGGGAATGTCTCTGTCCTCTTCCATGTCTAGCACCACAAAGTCCGCTGGAAAGATGAACTTATCTACCTTGACAAGCACATCTTCGATAACTCCACGGGGATGCTTGATCGATCTGTCCGTCATCTGTAAAGTAACCCGTGTCGGCTTTGCTTCTCCCAACCCAAGGCGTCTGAAAATAGACAAGGGCATCAAGTTGATACTTGCCCCAAGGTCGCATAAGGCTTTCTCGAAAACTGACCCTCTAATTTCACAAGGGACGGTGAAACTTCCTGGGTCCTTTAACTTCTGAGGGAGTTTGCGCTGAATGATAGCGCTGCACTCTTCAGTAAGTGCGATGGTCTCATAGTCTTCCAGCTTACGCTTCCGAGAGATGATTTCTTTCATGAATTTGGCATAGCTAGGCATCTGCTCCAAAGCTTCAGCAAATGGGATGTTTATATGGAGCTTTCTGAATACATCCAAAAACCTCGAGAACTATTTGTCGAGCTTGTTGTTGACCAATCTTTGAGGGTAGGGTATTCTTTGAGGTGCAGTCTTGGTCTCAGTGACTTCTTCTTTAGTACCTTCTTCAACTATTGGTTCTTTTTCTCGGGCTTTCTCTGTGGAGCATGGCTTCTTAACCTTGTCTTCAAAAACTGTCCCACTACGAAGTGTAATGGCATTGCAATGGTCTTTAGGGTTCACCACCGTGTTACTTGGTAACGTTCCCTGTTGTCTGGTGTTGTTCGCATTGGCAAGCTGATTGATCTGAGTCTCGAGGCTTCTGATCTGAGCTGACTGATTCTGAAGAGCTGTTCGAGTCTCTGCCATGAATGAATTGGTATGCTCTGCCATCTTAGCCATAAGACTTTCTAAGTCAGCTTTCTTTTCTCTAGGAGGAGGAGCTTGTTGCATTTGATGATTCTGCGAATTCTGAGGATTCTGTGTGTTCCTCCAAGAGAAGTTGGGATGATTTCTCCACGCTGGGTTGTAAGTGTTTCCAAACTGGTTATTGTTGCCAATATAATTTGCCTGCTCAGCCCCGTCAGTCATCATCGGTTTCCTGCCTGACAAGTTTCACTGGGATGAGGTCCCTGGCACCACTGACAAGTAATGGCTGCATTAACCCCCAACTGAGTGCTCTGAAGTTGCTTGGTTAGGGCTGCTATCTGCTCTGTTAAAGCCTTGACTGATTCTACTTCACTGATAGGCATCTGTTTTCTCAGAATGTTCCTTCCCGATCCCCCATGATCATTATTCATTGCCATTTCTTCCAACAGAGAATAGGCTGCGTCTTCAGTCTTATTCATGAGTGCCCCGCCAGCTGCAGTATTCACTAGGGTCTTTGTTGCGGGTGTGTGAGCAAGGTAGAACGTCTGAACATGCATCCACTTAGGGAGGCCATGTTGTGGGCACTTCCTAAGAAGGTCTTTAAACCTCCCCCATGACTCATATAGTGTCTCTCCATCATGCTGTGCGAAGTTGACTATCTCATTGCGCAGCTTAGCAGTCTTCTCTAGTGGAAAGAATTTTGTCAAGAATTTCTGGCATAGGTCTTCCCAAGTCGTGATTGAATTAGCCGGCAAAGAATTGAGCCAACTCTTCACCGTGTCCCTCAGTGAAAATGGGAATAGGCGGAGTCTAATGGCATCATCAGTAACGCCATTGTACTTGAATGTGTCGCAAATCTCCATGAAATTCGCGATATGATCCTTGGGGTCTTCAGAACCAAGCCCACTGAATTGAATATTCTGAACCATCTGTAGAGTGGCGGGCTTGATCTCGAAGTTGTTGGCAGCGATCGCTGGCTTCCGAATGGCCGAATGAACTCCAGCCACAGTTGGTAGGACATAGTCTCGCAGTGTCCTTGCAGCCTCTTCAGCGAAAGCTGGATTGTTCTCCATTGATGTTGGTGAAGATGGTCGAGAGGAAGAAGATGAAGATTCCCTTTCTTGTTCTTGTTGGGCTTGTAATATAGCTTCGCGAGCAAGCTTTCGATTCCGGCGGAACGAACGCTCTATCTCGCTGTCAAATGGAAACAATGCACCGTCTCCAAATTTGCGCATAAGCCTGTCACCACATAAAAAGAGCAAGAAAGGAAAACAAAATAAATAACTGTGAAATATTACAAAAGAATAAATAAAATGAATAAATCAATAAGAAAGAATGTTCGAATTAATGAAAGAATTATTTTGTTTGATATTAAAAACGCCAAGTCCCCGACAACGGCGCCAAAAACTTGTTAGGCTTTTTCTAACACAACGCAAGTGCACGTGCCGTGGCAAGTAATAAAGTGTAAATTAAGTGTCGATCCCACGAGGACTTGGTTTCCTAATTACCAAACTAGTCTAATCCTAACTCTATTCGAACGATTAATTGTAAATATTGATAATAGAACTTAAAGAAATAAAATCTAAAATGAATGCAATAAAAAAAACGCAGCACAAAGTATTCTGATTCCAATCAATGTTAACAAGGCTAAGGCATCCGATTTCACCTAGACACACTATTGCATAATTCAAATTCTTCTGCGTTAATTAATGATTCTTATGTGACGGCAAATTACTCTACGTATTGTTCAATAATCTCTCTCAAGCATTAAGAACCTAAGTCTATAATGGACTCTCCTCTCTCGAATCTTGAGCCACAAATACAAACCAGCAATAAGAACAAGAATTTATCAGGCCGCACAAACGTATTAATTATCTCTAATCTAATATCGATTTGTGTTGATTTAATTTGGTGCACAATTCAATTATCCTCTCTCGAATATCTAATTGAACCCTAAACATCAATCATATGTTGGCCATACACATAATAGCATTAAACACGAACCAAATCAATCACATAGGCATAGAATCAATGACTAATATTGCAGAAAATTATGAATTACACAGATGTTGTTCTAGGCTACATCGTAGCCTTAGCATAAAAATTCTAGCACATAGTGAAAAGGAAAACAATAACAGCAATCATAGAGTTCATGGTGGAGAAAGAACAGTAAAGGAGTAGAAGAAACTCTTCACGGTGGCGGTTGAGAAGCGTTCTTCGTGTTCTTCGCGTTCTTGAGAGACTCGCAAAACCTTCGCTCTTTATCTCTGAGATTGGAAATCTTCCGTCTGTTTTTTCGTCCCAATAACCTTAGTATTTATAGGTTCTCTTCGTTTGACCTAATTTTTGAAGCCAAAACGGAGTTGAGTTATGGACAAAACGACAACGTTTTCGAAACAGCGATTTCGGCGGTCGTTCTTCTCATTCAGGCGAACGACCGCCCCATCTAATAATAGCGAAACTCGGGCTTTGGCGGTCGTTCTTCTCATCCGGGCGAACGACCGCCCCAATTGGTACTGGGAGGAATTCGTCATTCGGCGGTCGTTCTTCAGGATTGGGCGAACGACCGCCCCAATTGATGCTGGAGAAATTTTGATTCGGCGGTCGTTCTTCTGGATTGGGCGAACGACCGCCCCAATCGACTTTGCTCGATTTAGTGATGGGCGATCGATCGGCTCGTTCGGGGCGAACGACCGGCGATCGCTCTGTTTCTTTCTCCTTTGTTGGCGAAGTTGGGCGGTCGACCAGCTCGTGTTGGGCGAACGACCGGCGACCGCTTTGATGAACTCGAATTTTTGTTGATTTTGGGCGGTCGATCGCCCCAATCTGGGCGAACGACCGGCGCTTGTTCTGCTTGTAGAGTTTATCCTTGCTTCAAAAAGCCTTGTTTTCGTGCTTTCCGCCTCGATTTCCGTGCTTCTTATCAACTGATCTGTACACTTAAGAAACTTGTTAAAAACACATAAAACTTGAGGAGATTGCAACAATTCAGTATGGAAAGTGCGATATATGAGTGAGTATATTGCTCACTCATCAAGCCCCCTCCAGTGCATTTGTTTAGGTGGATCGCTCGGCGCCATTGACCTCCACTCCCCACAACTGCCTTTCGTTACCAAAGATGATGATGACAATGGCTATGAGTTTCCAACCGACCTAGAAGATACTATACGCCTTAGTTTACATTATTAGGTGATATATTTATACTTATTTTTAGACAATTATATTTGTATGTTCTATGTTTATGAACTCTTTAATGACCTATTGATTGAAAATATTTAATTATTAGTTTATGTTAATGTATTTTCTTCTGTTTATTTTAATTGCTAATTTTATATTAAAAAATAATATAACAAATTAAATAATAAAAATATTAAAATTTTAAGTTAAGATTATATAAAATTAAAAAAATTAAAATTTTAAAATAATTTTAAAATATATTGTTGACCACAGATTCAATTTTTTGTGGTCACTGATAATTAAACAGACGAAAAATATCGTTGACGACATTGAACTATCAACAATCACAAATTACAGTTGCAAGAAGTGATAATTGATAATTATGCAGTAAGATATCAGTGACTACTTTTTAATTATCAACGACTAGTTTTTTTATTATCAGTAATGTTTCTAATTTTTTCAGGGTTAATAAGTACCTTTTTTTATTATTAAAATTGAGGGGCCAAGAACCATAGTTGCCCATTGGTGATCATAATGTTTGTTCCAGCCACCATTGCAACCATTATTGAGGAAGTCGTGGCCATGTGATTTTTTATTATTACTTTATTTTTATTTTTTAGGGTTTAGGGATAAAAATATTATGTAATATCAATTATGTTTGTTAAATTTTCTATTTAAACAATGTGCTGAATTGTTTGTATAATTAAGAAATAATTATATGTGGTTGAATGAATTGGAGAAAACACCATAAATTGGAGAAAATTATATATTTATTGGAAAAGTAACATGATTTTGTTCACAAAGTGTAATATGACGGTGAAACAGGAAAAATGATACTAAACATGATATAAGGTAGAATATTGGAACGACAACATTATTAGAAATTACGGAGTAAATTAAAACAACTATAAACCTTTTTTTTTTAAATTAATGATAATATATGATTAATAATATAATAACTTAAGTTCACATATAATATATTAATGTGTAGTTGTGGATATCATTAACAAGTTTTTAAACAAACAGAAAGAGTATTAAGGATTGCTTAAGTTGGATCAAGTCATGAAGTCAAAAATTAGATTCATTAAGTCATTAGGACCAAATGTAAGGGATTATCATTTATTAACCTGAATAAATTGGTCTGGACTCAAATATTTTTCTTATTACACTAACGGTCTGTTTGAGAATGAACTCAAATAACAAAATAGGACTCAAGCCCCCTTTAGGCCTGCACAACATTATCGGGTATCCGACCCGGTCATAAACCCATTCGACGCTCCGTCGAAACTCTCGGTCACTACTGCCGCCTGACAGAATGGTGAGCAAAATCTGACCGACCACCAACATCCTTCGATGGGCGGATTTAAGTAGTCGCTATGGAGTTTAGTCGATACCTGAACCGACTGTGGTAGTTCTAAAAGGTGAAATCTGATTTTGTATTTTGTAAATACATCCAATGTAAAATGGTAACTAGGGCAATAGGGGGATCCCTCTTCGTGGATTCTTCAGTCGGCTCGTCTTTTCTCGTTGGCGTCTTTGGGATCGATGGAACCGGCTCCTCACTGAGCTCGGTCTCCAAAGCACCCCCGCCAGAGGTCACTCTGTGTTCACGCCATGCATGACTCTTCATCTTCTTCGGGGCAGAGTTCTCGAAGGAAGATCACCTTCCATGGGCCGCCTTCCCTTCGCCTTGTCCCCAATGAAAGGTTCGGGGACATGAACGGTTTTCGCTACAGGCCTAAAAGGCCTCGAACGCCCAAGGCGACAAAGAATTCATCTGCAAAGGCAACAAAGCGAAACATGTTAGTATTTGAAATTTTTTCTAAGTATATAATACATCATGTATACAATTTGTAGGTAACAACTACTTACCCTCATCAAGGATGATCGGTGTTGAACGTTCCGACCCAAGCGTAGTTTAGATCGATGCCGGAGCTGGCGGAGTCGGCTTTGGTGGAACATCTAAACCAAGAGGAGTCAGATCTTCCTATTCCTCTGCAAGAAAATCCTCCACGATAAGAGGAGGATCTTCTGCCAAGGCCACAGGGGGATTCGGCATATCCGAGGAACCACTTTCGCAGATACTTTCCTCTGCGGCCCTTAATGCCTCCTGGGCAATATCATCAAAAGAGCTTCCCCCGGGAACTGTCGTCGAGGGGGCCTCCAGGAGTCCCTGAACCTTCTCAGAGTTGGGGACAACCCGAGTCTTTGGAGTCAGAAAATCCTCACTCCCGGAGGGAAAAGGATCCGATAGAGCCATCTTCGAAAGAGTTGGCTCTGACTGCTTTGTCTTCGTCTTCTTCCTCTTCAGAGGCTCTGGAGAAGACTCGACCTAGACCTCTTCTACCGGAGACAGAGCAGGTGCAGCTGCGGGCTTGGACAGAGCTGGCCTCTTCGAAGAAGAGGCAGCTTTCTTCCTTTTTGAAGCCTCGGAGGAAGTGGACTTCTTCAAAGAAGGAGCCACACTCCTTTCGGCCGCAGCCGAAGACGCCCTGACCTTGGACTTGGGTTTCTTCGAGGCCAGCATGTACGGACGGAGTTGGTCCAGGTCCAACTCCATATGAGTGGAGATCCACCTGTAGGCAGTCAAGTTGCCCTCGTTGACGAGGACTCGGACGTCTTTGTCATCATCTGGGAGGGTGAGGGCATCCAAAATCCTTCGCTGTTGATCACTGGACACCTCAGGTCGAATAAACGACTCTGCATCCAACCACGAAAAGGTTAGTCAAGAAGAAACAATAAAGAAGACCGAAAAAGGAGAGAGAAGAATTTAAGTATGGAATTTACCAGGACGTTGTAGTTCCTCGGGATACTCTGGGCTCCCGCGACGGAATTGAATGGGCCGAAGTTACCCCCGACCCAGAAGTTCTTGTCTTTCCATCATTCGCAAGAGGAGGACAAGTTGGTTTTCATTATCTTCTTCTTCTCCCAGGGAGTCAAGAAGAAGTAACCAACTTTAGATTTCTTCGAGGAAGGCTTGTAAATGTAGCAAACTTCCTTCGCGGTAAGGTTGACCCTGAACATCTTCCTCCAAAGGATGTGCATTCCCGCCATGATTTTGTAGGCGTTCGAATTTAGTTAGCTCGGGAAAAGTCCATAGTGCGCGAGCACTCCCCGAACCAAAGGATGCATCAGCAGCCTAGCCCCGTTCTTCATGATAGCCTTGTTAAAGGCCACCAGAGGATATAAAGGACGGTTTGAACGTTCCTCCACGGTTTTCGGCCTGGTCATTATGTCCGAGGGCAGAAAAAACTGTTTCTGCAAGTGCCCACGTCCACCTCCGTGCACATAAAGACTTTTGTCTCCACGGCAATGATGGATAAGGGCACCACGATGACCTGCTCGGCCGCCACAATGATGGTGGTTGCACGGATTTAGCTTCGGTAACCTGCGAAGCAAAAGCCGAGGAGACTGGCCTCGAAGTTGCGGCACCAGAGAACCGTGAAGCTGGGCTGTCTACGAGGGTCGTCGGGGAAGATAGCCGTACGAAAAAGACCTTTACTGTCTTCTTCTTCTTCTTCTTCTCATGCTCCACTGTCGAAGGTGGTGGAGGGGCCGAAGGAGACTCCAACTCCGCTGCGGAAGGCAGCATAGAGGCCACTGGCAAAGCCGGTGGCAAAGGCTGCTAACGCTCGGATGAGGGTTCCGACCCAAACCGAGCCCCGGAGGAAAACGAGCCAGATTCGTCAGACATTTTTCTAAAAACGAAAAGTGACAAAACCAATATCTTAAAACAAAAAAATCTACCTAAAACCCTAAATCATAGAAGAATAAAGGTTGAAAAGGGGTCTGGAGGACTTACCAGAGAATTGGAAAGGTAGAATATTCATGAATCGGACTGGTTTTTCGACGAAGAGTTCGGAGGAATCAGACGAAGTCTTTGAAGGCTTTAGGAAATCGAAGAGTTTTTTGAGCTTTAGAGAATATTGAATGAACGAAATTTCGAGAAGTTTGAAATAAGAGAAGGAAGAGGGAATTTATAATTGTCAAGGAAGGCAAAGAGACTCGGGTGAATCGACTTCCTCACTTGCACCCTTTCACCTCCTCCCTCGAGCTTGAATCTAGAGCCGTCCGATTTACATCTCATCCCTTATCATCTGATGGTCAGGGATTTTTGAAGAAAATTTTATCATCAAGGAAGGCGTAGAGACGCAGGTGAATCGGCTTCCTCACTTGCACCCTTTCACCTCCTCCCCCGAGCTTGAATCTGGACCCGTCCGATTCACATCTCATCCTTATCATCTGATGGTCAGGGATTTTAGAAGAAAATCTTATCATGACCTGACGTCAGCAAATCTTGACGAACGACAAAAATCTCCCAAGGACTTCACTCAAAAGGAAGGGGGCTTGTCCCGCGAAGCTGGTGAACCCCGATCGAAGATGAAGTCTGCACTTGATACTTAGGTCCCTATTTTCGTTCCGCTTTTCTAGCTCCGATCGTGGGATATTTTGTAATTAAGCCTATAAGACTCGCGATTGATGAAACCGTTAGATATTCAATTCCCATGTCATTAGGGAGAGATAGCCGCTCATTTAATAACCGCACATTTAATTCGGCAATTATTCCCGATTTATGGGAGATCGTGCGTTATGTTTTCCCTCTCCGAACTTTAATTCCTCGACTATAATAGGGGAATAGGGAAATTGGAGAAGGGGTTGGAACTTTTGATATTTGAATACTTATAATACAATTATCAGTAGATGTAGGTTATTACTCCGGATGAGGGCCGAACCACTTTAAAAATTCTGTCTCTCCTATTGTCATTCTGGTCAAAATTCGGCCTAAATTCATCTTTCATTGCCGCATCACATCGTCGTTGGTTCAAATTTACACCAACACCTCCATTATAATGTTGTAAATTACTTGCGCATCATGTGGATAAGGAATTTGGCGAAATGCAATTAATCTCTTTTGAAATTGCCAACTCCTATCTACATAATGTGTAGTGACACAGATATAACCACATATGTGCGGCCGGTCTAAATATCAAATATGCATGCTATGGAGGCGTGAAAAGTGTTAAACTCGGGTATCAAATTCTGCCTCATCTATCTAAAGACTTTAATACAATCGGCACGAGTGGTATTTCTACTTATTGCCTTAAACTGTGGGTTATATGCTTGGCGAATGTATTCTTTAAAGGATGGATCCTCTGCTAATACTAAGGGGAGTTGTGCACTAGCTATGTATTTAGTATGAAGTTCTTTAGCCCTATTTAGTTATGCACTAGCAGTGCATATTTTTGGACAATACTTATAATATGCACATTCTATGGTCTTTCCTCATTCCACCTCATATTCCCTCAAGTCGAATATGTTCCAAACGTTTCAGGTACGTCTAACCTTCATCTTCCCTTTTTTGGACCCTGAAAAGCCCGATCCGCCTTCCATTGTGTCTTGATTTGGGCTTTCTACTTCTTGCTCCTCGCCATCTTCATTAATCACGTTTAGGTTTGAAGGTGCCCCCCTTGATGATGACGTTGCTTGTCTACATAAATGTACATTACCTTACTATCAACATAAGCACTTAATAGCCTTAAAAAAAGTTCGAAAAGAAATAAATTAAATAAAATACCGTAAAGTGAAGTTTGGAAAAAAAAAATATAGAGTGCTTCGAGATATAAGAAGAGATATTTTTAAGAGAGTGATGGAATAGAGATTTCTTAGAGTGAGCTTTGAGTGAGTGTGAGAAGATAGGAAGAAGTTGTATGTATTTATAGGGGAAAGAAAGGTTGGAATTTGAATGCATTGATTGCAAGTTTGTTTTTTATGGCATTGATTTGTCAAATCAAAAGTGGAAGAGTGTGAGGTTTGTATTTTGTGGCATTCACTCGTTTAATCAATGTTGGAGAAGAGTGTGAGATTTATTTTTTGTGGTAGGGAGTTGTCAAATCAAACTTTAATTGGAGTATGAGGTTTGTTTTTTATGCCATTGAGATGTTGAATCAATGTTGGAGAAGAGTGTAAAAGATTATTTTTTGTGACATTGACTTGTCAAATCAATATTGGAGAAAAGTGTAAGATTTATTTTTTGTTGTACGGAGTTGTCAAATCAAACATTAATTGGAGTGTGAGGTTTGTATTTTACGCTATTTAGTAATCGAATTAATGTTGAAGATAAATGTAAAATTTATTTTTTATGACATTAACTTGTCAAATCAATATTGAAGAAGAGTGTGATTTTTTTTTTTTTTTTGTAGTAGAGAGTTGCAAATCAAATTTTAATTGGAGTGAGAAGTTTGTTTTTTCGTAATAAAAAATATTTATTTTTTTAATGATACAAATATCTTATTAATAGTAGGAATTTATTTTTTTAAAGTTCAAAATAATTATATAAAAAAAAACCTTAAGAAAGTCACAGAGCGGGCCAAACAGGCTTATACGTGCTAGTCGAACGGACCGGGCCGAGCGGGCCATAACGAGTGGGCTGAACGGGCCAAGATAAGCGGGCCAGGCTGAGCCCGTCTAAAAGGCTTCGTCGGGCCAAGATAAGCGGGCCAGGCTGAACCCATCTAAAAGGCTTCGTCGGGCCAGGCCGGGCCAGCCAATGGATAGAAACTTAAGGCCCAGCCTGCCCATCACAGCCTATACGGCTACCACTACATGCCACGTACATACGACACGCATTTGTAAAACTGACCAACATGAGATTCACACGAGCCTGTTGGAACACGCGCATCCTGAAATCTTTTGTTTTTTCTTTTTTAATCGTCATTTTTTATATCATACCGATCTCTAATTTTTTTCTCCACTGTAGTTTGATATTTTTTTTATTAATGTTTTATTGTGCAATTGCTTAATGTTATCTCATTTATTGTTTTTCTATGATTCTTATTTAAAGTTTTATATTATAATAAAACCAATCGATCAAAGTAAAATTAATTCGAGTTTAACTAATACAACTAGCAATATGTATAGCTTTTATAGGCTGTGTATCCGTACACAAAGTGTGTACATAGACAATTAACATTGCCCTAGGAAACCCTAAATTATTTATATCACCAGTACACACAGTGTGTACAATAGCTGCTTCTCAGATTGAATTACACTACTAGGTAGGGGTGTAAACGAGCTGAGCCGTTCATGAGCAGCTCGGTGTTCGGCTCGATAAAAGCTCATTCGTGTTCGGCTCGTTGTGCAAATGAGCCGAGCTTGAACATGATTTTAGGGCTCGAATAATAAATGAACAGAGCTTGAACTAACTAAAGCTCGGCTCGTTGAAGCTCGCAAACAGGCTCGATTATATGTTCACGAACAGGCTCGTTTTCGAGCTTGCGAACAGGCTCGATTATATGTTCGCGAACAGGCTTGTTTATGAGCTCGCGAACACGTTTGTTTTATATTATATATAATACAATAAATATATACTATATATGTATATAATAAAAAAATATTTTTATAAACTTATAACATAAAAAAATTAAAGTTATAAAAATAAATAAACACAATGTCTATTATTACTATTAGTCACTAATTAAAATTAGGTTGGCCCAAATAAAAAGCCCAATTCCAATTAGGGTTTTATTTTATTTTAATTAATTAATTATTTATTTTTCCTTCCACTTCCCCTCCTCACAGCCGTCTCCCTCACTCATCTCTTATCTCTCTCACTCAGCTCACTATTTCCCTCACTCATCTCTCTCAGCCAGACCCCGCCGGCGCAGCCCTTCCTCCTCGCATGGAGCTCTTCTGCGTCTCAACCTCCCGCCTCCGCGCGCACAGCCCCGTCGTCGAGTCTCGCCCCGTACCTCGCGACGCTCTGCCATGACGCCGACTGCCTCCTCGTCGTGCCCCCACGACGCTCCGGCCAGCTCGGCCGTACTGTTCGGAACTCCGGCGCGCACTGCTCCGGGCCGCCTCCCTCACGCGATACTGAAATTTGGCAGCCCCGACCCCTTCCCAGCGTCGCCTCCACCTGCGCGAGCTGCACTAGCCCACGCCGGCTCTCGTCATGGCCCGCTCTCTTTGTGGTCCGCTCCTCCGGCGATCTGGCAAAGCTTCACGTTCCTCCGGCGATCTGGATCCCCGCACAGCCAAGCTTCGCGTTCTCGAGCTCGAGGCTCAAATTGAACTTTAAACGAGCTCAAGCTCGAAAGCTCGAACGAGCTTAATTATCGAGCCAAGCTCGAGTCAAGCTTTTGTTAATCGAGCTCAAGCCGAGCTCGAGCCTCATTTTCTAAATTTTATCGAGCTCGAGCTCGGGAAAAACCTGACGAGCCGAGCCTGAGCATTTCAAAGCTCGGCTCGGCTCGGCTCGATTACACCCCTACTACTAGGCATATATATATATATCTATATGATACTCAAATAATCGTCCGTTCAAAACCAAAACCACTCGAAAAAAATAGTAAAATTAATACCCAAAATTTATTTGGGTGGTTTCAATAATTATTGAAAATTATTAGTCAGTTTTTGGTATCAAACGGGGAATGAACAATGAGTCTGCGACTGCAAGGTCTCGAAGGGTGAGTCTGCGACGTCCCGAATGGCGAGTCAACGATGCCCTAAGTCCCACCTGCCCTGCCCACAGGCTAAGCTTGAGTACTTACTCTTTTCTCCAATCTTGTTTATATTGAGGGAATATGAAACGCCGAGATCTAAACTCAAATTTGTATCTCTCTGTCACATTATTTGTTTTCTTGTTATTTCATTCTAGCAACAAAGAACGAAATTTGAATAATTTATTGTAGCTTTGTCATTACTCAAACACCAAATCTTTTCACCGATCATTAGATATGTTTTATTACTTTGATTTTAACAATTTTTGTGTAAATCACTTTTTGTAACTTTGTGACTTTATGATTTGTGTGTGTACTGTCAAATTTTTTTGATTTTTGGTAAATTTTTTTCAGTATACCAAAAAACCGCCCAAATGGAGGGGGCATTTTTTTTTTAAAGAAAATAACCGACATAGCTAAATGGTGTTTCTCTAGTAGTTTTATTTTATTTTTTTTGAATAATTTTGAATCGTCAGATATATCTTTTTAAGATGAGATTTGTAGCTAAATAGTGTAATTTTAGAACTTATTTAAAAAAAATATCCACAACTTTTTAAAATTAGGTTAATGACCCGTTTTTGATAAGTAGACAAAATATTATGGTAAGCGGATGAAATACTAGCCATTTTTAGCTTGAATTTTGTCTACTTACCATAATAATTTATCTGTTTATCCAAAGTTTTTTTTTTGGGTATATCGGTTATTTATCATATTTTGTGTATGCGTATATGTATGTGTATTGTGTATAATGTTTTGTGTGTGTATGTGTACTGTGTATTGTGTTTACAATTTTGTGATTGAATCGTATTGTATTTTTCTTTTCGTGGATTGTGATTAGACGCTAAAATGGAAGATTTAAAAGCTGAAATTTTATCGTATATTGAATTTAATAATGAAATTGGAGTTTGATTATATTTTAATTTGTACTTTGTAACATTGAGTATGGATTATCTCATTTTTATGTTTAAGTGGTAACTATCCCATGTGTTATGTTATAGTGTTGAGTATGTTGTTATTTGTCACGCTGCAATTTTCTCGATATAGCAACAGCCGATAGAGAGGGCTATTGTACTGCAAACCATGTACGCTATCGCGCTTATGCCCCTAGTCTCCCTCTGTCGGCATTGTGTAAATGGACACCGTTCTGCGCCTTCATAGTCAGCTGGCCGACGAGGTTCCTCCCCGTGAGACTAGAAATGTGATGGAGGAGTCAAGGCTGGACTCGCCTTGGCCCCTTCCTGCTCCAGGTTAGCAGAGTTTTGTGCTTCCTCCGCTTCTAGAACTGCATCCACCCTTAGACGAATTGGACATTCGTCCTCCACGTGATCACCATCGCAAATGTAGCAAGGTAGTTCTTCGCTACTGATTTGGTTATCGATTTCCATCGATCCATCTGATAATGCACCACCGTGTCGCTTCCGTCTAAATTGGATTTCTGGGTCGTAGACCCGTCCCTCGTAAGGACATTCCCACGATCCGTGCTTCCCCAAGCAAATAAAGCAGTCTAGTATCTGGGTTTCCGTTGCGGCATCGTCTCCCGTCGATCCGCTCTCGTCCGCACCATCATTGGACTCGAAGGAACATTCCATTTCTTCGTCAGGTGAGATTGATACCTCCGCTGCATCAAGCTCCATCTGAACGCTTGCCTTTGCGTCACGTTCCAGATCGATTGTGAGCTCGGAATAGAGTTTCGCCTCCCATGGACACATCCATGAGTAGTGTGGACCCCTGCAAAACAGACAGCTCATGAACAAGTCGTTTGCGAATCCTTCGGCGCCCCAACTCAAGATCGTTGAGTCCATCGGCCTTCTCTCGTCGACGGACATTTCTTCCATACTCTCGATCTCACAGACGGCATCCTCCCCATGCACGTCTCAATGGCAGTGAATGGTTCCACTACCTCGGTCTCAAACTCAGTTGAGGTTGCTCTCGGGACATCCCCATCCTGTGCAGCAATGGTTGGATCTTGGCAGAGGATTGAATTGTTGTGCCTTCCTTCATTGTTGTTGATGTTCGCAGCGTGGAAACCGCATCCACTACCGTAGATTGAGTTGATCGCCTCCGCTTCAGAAGTCGGAGAAACCGTTCCGCCCAACGGCCTGCTCACACCCCGGATGAGCAAAGAGCTTTCGCTCGTCGATGCAACTCGTCTTGGTCCCTCATAACTTGCAACGTTGGATCCGAACGCGGCTCTGATACCACTTGTCACGCAATAATTTTCTCGATGTAGCAACAGCCGATAGAGAGGGCTATTGTACCGCAAACCATGCACGCTATCGCGCCCCATAACACGATAACCCAAAAACTGCCGAGTGATGGCAACCGAATGTCCAACTCTTCCGAGCACCCGATTCCGCCAACCCCTACTCAAGCCCGCAACGCCGATGGCCTTGCAAGCAGTGTTGCTGCGTTGTCCTGAATCTGGCTACAAGTCGTCTTCAATGGAGCACCAAGTACATCAAGTAAATCTAGAGAACATCAAGTAAATAAAGCACACAAGCATATTACAGAGCCGAGCTCCAACCTTTTATTGTATTGCACAATTATAAGGATACAACCCTACATTCGATCTAGGCACAAGGCGAGGATCTAACACTCGACACCCCAAGTGTTTCCCAAGTTGTTTTCCAACCCGACCCTTAGTGGAACTCGAGAGTGTTTCCCACTCACAGTTTATTTCCTAGTGGTTTCCTTAATCCCAACCCGTTGAGACCTTGCCTATTCCCTTAGGCCTCCCACACTTTCTGTTTGCCTAGTGTTGCCTATAAATAGGCTCGGTGTGGCTGAACACCCCTCAGCCACGTAGGGATTAGTTGGCCGAGCCAACTCCCACTAAGTGCCCACACTTAGTGCATCACAACCACCCATATGAAGCCCACGTGTCCCACGTCGCTGCTCCCTTTGGTTGCTGTCCGTTGGTCTATCCAACGTGCCTTGACCACGTCTCGTCGTGCCCAAGTGTCCTGCTCGCTGGTGCGCCAGGTGTCGTCCCTCAGCGCCCATGTTTGCGTCGTGCCCGCATGCAACATGCTCACGCCCGCATCGCGTCCGCATTCTGCGCGCCCACGCCCGCGTCCTTCCTGCATCCGCACGCCCACGCTGCCTTCGTGGTCCGAGCTTCGCGCGTCTGCCTGCTTGTCCTTCCAGTGGTTGTGCCACGTCCATTCGTGTGCGCTGATTTCGCGTGCCGTGCGCACTCGTGGTGCCGCGTGGCCCATGATGTGCGCGCACGCCGCTTAACGGCTTTGTTGGTTGCTTCAACATCCCACGTCTCCGCATCCGACGCCACTCTTCCGAGTTGTGCGCGCCCTTGGTGCCGCGTGGCCCGCAAGGTGCGCGCCCGTTGCGCCATTGACCAGCGAATGCTGGCCGAGCCGCCATCTGTTTGCCCAAGTCCCGCGAGACTCGGTTCGTGGTGTACGCCAATGTCTCGCACATCCCACGTGTCATGCACGTAAGCCGCCCCTCCTAACGGCCATGAACCCACGATCCGCACCAAGGCCGCCTTCCTCGGCCTTGTTCTGTTGCTTCCTGATCCTCCGGTATGCGTGGCCTTCGTGGGCCGCCTTTATAGCAATCGGTCCGCGTCATGTGCACAGCCCATCTGCCTTGCTGTGCGCGTGGCTGCATCGAGTCTCGCCGTGTTCGGTTCGATGCTGCCTAGTGATATGCCCGCGCACGCGCCACGTGTGGGTCATTCCTTTTTCCTCGGCATTCTTCCCCTAATCTTGCCGAGTCTTGCTTAGCTTCGTGCGTCGCTAAGTTCTTGCTCTAGGTGCCAACTCACCCGAGCTACATGCCTCCGCATTTCGTGGTCGTCGTGCCACGTTGCACTTACACGCAACACCTGCTTGCTTGTTGTCCCAACGAGGCTGCATGTTTGTCTGAACCATGCTAGCAAGGTTGCCGCCCCTCGCCTTCGCTCCTGCTCGTCTCGGTGCCGGCACTGTTCGCACCGCCCGTGCTCGTTGCACCACGGCGCTGCGCTCGCGCGCAAGTGCCGCATCGTTGTGCCGCGTTGCGCGCACAACTCGCCTATCATCGGCTTCCGTCTCGAGTGCCGGCCTGTAAACACTCGACTTGTCACGACACTGCCGTGCCGGACAAAGGTTCCCGTTGGCTCGGATGCCTCATTGTCGTGCATGTCATCTCTTTGGATAATGCTTGTTCTCTTGCCTCGGGCTTGGGTCTTGGCCGCCCCTTCTCGGCGCCCTTGGCATGTCACGGAAAAAGGGTGTGACATTATTGCATTTTCCTTGCTATGTTGCTATGGCTTATATACTTTTTCTTGCAAGTTCTTATAGCTTTTGTTTTGTTTTTGTTTTTTTTTTTTGGTTTAATTTTTAAGTTATTCAAAAACTGACCAAAAATCGAATTTTTTTTTGGAAAGGGTTTTTGGTTTTTAAAATTAGAGTTTTGGTCGTATTTAAAAGAGAAAATTTCCAAAAAATCCTTGAGTTTCATTATAATTATAGTTTTGTCTTTATATTTTTTGAAATTCTTAATCAATCATTTAGTTATTAAATTTAGTATAAAAATATCCTCTAACTCAAATTTGATCAATATTAACATCCAAAAAGACATTATTACCCTTTATCAAAATAACATATTATATTTTAACCTTTTTTTATATTCTAATTTTTATTTTGGGAAAATCCCTATTTAATCCCTGAGTTTTACCAAAATTCTCGTTTAGTCCTTGTGTTTTTTGAAATTCTAAAATAATCCCTGTGTTTGTTAAATTATGTCTATTACATACCTTATACTCGAAATTTAGGCAAAATCAAGAGCGGATTTTACTAATATTCCTATAATACCCTTCTTAAAACGTGGATAAGAAAATTGATGCCTATTATGCCTATACCCTTCTTATGGCATTTGTTTTTTAGGATAAATGCTTGATTTTTTTTGGGTAATATGAGCATAAGGAAGAGAAATATGTGATTAACATTTTCAGTAATTTGATTTGTAGTTTGTTTAGGGTTTGATATTTTGATTTTTTTTCTTTTTTGAAGAGAAATATGTGATTAACAGTTACCCGTCGTTTTAATAAAGGGTAAATTTGGTACATCAAGTCATAATTCAAGCACAAGGTATGTAATAGGCATAATTTAACAAACACATGGATTATTTTAGAATTTCAAAAAATACAAGGACTAAACGAGAATTTCGGTAAAACTCAGGGATTAAATAGTGATTTTCACTTTTATTTTTTAGAAAAACACAATTAAAAAAAAAAAAAAAACTTTCTATACCCCTCAAAGCTCAAACTCATCAACACCAGTACAACACCACTCGCACCCATCGCAAACGGCTCAACCTTCAACAAACCCCGCCTCTCCACCTCCGCCTCTCCGCCCACCTCCGCCCCTCCACCTCTCCACCTCCGCCTCTCCGCCCACCTCCGCCCCTCCACCTCTCCACCTCCGCGCCTCAGCCCATCCGCCTCTCCGCCTCAGGGCCCTGACCTCAGCCACCTCAACCCCGCTCCTCCGCGACCCCAGCCCAACAACCTCCGCGACCCAGCCCCCTCCGCGATTAATACCAACTTTTAGTGAAGACCGAAAAACCGATGTACACAATACACAATTGACATTGCCCCAGAAAACCTTGAGCCCCGAAACCATGGTAACCCCAGAGACCAACGCCACTATCGCGATGAAGAAGAAGACGATGAAGAAGAAGAGCAAAAACCCAGAGACCCAATTCCAGCTAGACCTCAACCTCTGCTCCAAGAACAACGACCTCCGCGCCGCCATCGCCCTCTACGAGTCCCACACCTCCCGCCTCAACCACCACCACTTCAACGCCCTCCTCTACCTCTGCTCCGCCTCCGCCTCCGCCTCCGACCCCTCACTCAAAGACTTCGCCCTCTACCATGGCTTCCGCATATTCGACCGCATGGCCTCGGCCGGCGTCGCCCCCAGCGAGGCTACCATCACGGCCGTCGCGCGCCTCGCGGCCGCGAAGTCGGATGGCGACTACGCCTTTGCCCTCGTCAAGGGCATGGGCAGGCACAACGCCCTGCCGAGGTTGAGGACTTACGACCCTGCGCTGTTCTGCTTCGTGGAAAATTCGGAGGCGGAGAAGGCCTATGAAGTGGAGGCGCACATGGCTTCGGTCGGGCTGAGCCCCGAGGAGCCGGAGATTGCGGCGCTGCTGAGGGTTAGCGCGGAGGCTGGGAGAGAGGACAAGGTTTATGAGTATTTGCACAAGCTGAGAGGCTCGGTGAGGTGCGTTAGCGAGTCGACGGCGGAGGTGATTGAGGCTTGGTTTGGTTCGAGGAAGGCCGGCGAAGCGGGCGGCGGGGGTCGGGCAGTGGCGGAAACCCGAGAGGCGGTTTTGCGAAACGGAGGAGGGTGGCATGGGCAGGGATGGATTGGGGAAGGAGAATGGGTGGTGAGGAGAGGAGGGGTTGACTTGAGCGCGCGGTGCTGCTGTTGCGGCAACAAGTTATTTTGTGTTGACATCGATGACGAGGAGACGGATCGGTTTGCGCGGTCTGTGGCTTTGTTGGCGTTGGATAGAGAGGTGAAGTCGAATTTCAGCGAGTTTCAGGTGAGCAAAGGTGTTGTGTAGAAATTGAGGGAATTTGAAATTGAAATTCCAGTTCAATGGAAAGAATTTGTTGCCTCTGTTAGTGAAAAAGTTATCTGAAAAATGATCATGTGTGTTCTTTGTTTTGCTTCTCATATTACCATTTGAGTTTTGGTCTGTTAGCTATAAATTTCAAATCATGTCTTAGTCTGAAATTACTGATGTATGTAAATTTCTTCTTCTTGAGTTATCAAACTGCCAAACATTGTAGTTAACAGATTATCTATGCTGTATTCTTTTGAAGGAGCTATTGTATTGACATAATTTATTTTGGCGACTTAAACTGTCAAGAATAGTTGCTGAAGAAATCACACCAACCAAAATTATTGATCAAATTACATTCAGTTCTCTTCTAATTTGAAAGCTTATCACTTCATTGAAGGATTGGCTAGACAAACATGCTGATTACGAAGCTATTGTGGATGGAGCAAATGTTGGCCTTTACCAGCAGAATTTTGCTGATGGTGGTTTCAGTGTTTCTCAGGTTGTAACTTTGACGTCAGTTATATTTCATTTTGTGTTAAAATTGGTCCTGTTTCTGCATCACTAGCGTTTACGTTGCATAACCGATTTTGATTTGTGATGTTGTTTTACAATGGAGCAGCTTGATGCCGTTGTGAAAGAACTGTATAATAGAAGTGGAAAGAGATGGCCACTTGTTGTCTTGCACAATAAACGTTCTCGTTCGCTTTTGGAGAATCCTTCAAGCAGAAATTTGGTCAACGACTGGTTGGATAAAGGCATCCTTTATACCACACCAAATGGTTCAAACGATGATTGGTAAGACCACATATAGTACTTGGTATAAACTGCTTTTTATGTGCTTCTAGGGTGATGTTTTAATAATATACATTCTTTTGGTTCGAGATATAATCCGACGTGATTTTTTATGGAACATATATAACTGGCATAAATCTTCACCAAATTGATGTAACGGAGTGTTCATTTGTAATATTGCTCTTCTGCTTCGCATATTTTCTTGCTTCATGTTCACTTCGAATATTACTGGCATAAATTTTTTTGTTTTCTTCCTTTCTTTCTTTATTTTTATTTTTATTTATTTTTTCCTGTGTAGACTCTGCATGTGTACATGATTTTTGTTGTGTTTTAGGTATTGGCTCTATGCTACCGTCAAACTCAAGTGCTTGCTTGTAACAAATGATGAGATGCGAGATCATATTTTTGAACTCCTTGGAAGCAGCTTCTTTCTAAAGTGGAAAGAGAGGCATCAGGTACTTGTTTTCCAGTTCTTATCTATAATTTTTGCTGCCACATTTGAATTGCTGATTCACATTTTCTTTCTAAAGTATGCGTTATTTACGTTTTTCAGCTGCTTGCAACACAACTTTTGCACCTTGTGTGACAGGTAGTTTCATTTCTTGTATAACCCTTTTTTGTTGCTGCTCTATATAGGTAAGGTACACTTTTGTTAAAGGCAATCTGCAACTTCATATGCCACCCCAGTATTCTTCAGTTATCCAGGTAATTGCTAATCTTGATTAACATAGATTTTATCTCTGGTGACATGTTATTCTTTTGATTACCACATTTTGTTTGATGTCCAATCAGATAAGTAGGCTTTCTCTTCTGTTTGACTGTGTTTTAGCTGTTGAAACTAATAGTTCACTGTACTTGGCTTTTACTCTTATTAAAGTATAACTCATGAGTATGTTATCTTTAGTTTGTTGATTATAAAATGGGAGTAGAATCCGTAGAAGTGGATGGAAATGTGACAAAAAAGATTACAGAACAGAAATTTATAATTAACTTAATAGGGACGAGTTTGAGCCTAAATGCAAATTATGAAGTTTAACTCTGTTAGTTGATCGTACGGTAGATTGATTGTAACTCTTCAGCTAGTCTTCACTGTCATTTTTTTTTTTTTTTTTTTGGAATTCCTTTCAAGCACTAGAACAACAAACTATGCAAATGCCTTGGCAAACTTAGGTTTAAAACTCTGGGAGGTAAAAAATAACCTTTTTGGCATGTGTAATGCAGGGCTCTTTTTCAGCATAAGCTTTTATAATTGTTGTTTTTTTTATTATTACTGATGATTTTCAAATGCACTTTCAAGAATGAAAAATTATAGGTGTGAAGTTTGTTTCTTTAAAAGCAATAAATTATTTTTCTAGTCTTTATAATGTGCTCTATTTTTCCTTAGCGTTTAGCCTAGATGATGCAAGGCATCAAGGGAAAATAAAAAAATGTAAGACAAAAAGGGTAGATCTACTAGCACATCTCTTTAGTGGGGTTCTCTGCAATGAACCCAACTCGCGTACAGAGCTTGTATGAAAAACTAAGCAAAATCTTCAAATTCTTGTCTTCTGCTCTTAGTGGAGTGTTTAAAGCTTGTCACCCACTTGTACTTAGGAATACCCTTTAAGCCGTTTTGCTCCTTTAGTCAATTTAGACATCTTCAGTTTGCTGCTGAGAGTGCATGAATTATTTGAAAGTTGGCACATGGAGAACATGGTTTCCAATGGTGGAAAATAGGAGTTAGAAACAGCCAGAGCAGAAATATGAATCCTGAGTTACTTCGAGAAGTAGTCATGAAATGTATTCTTTTTGTGATTATTCTTTCTTTCAAGTTGGATTTCTTTGAGTCATTAGGTTATTTATATTCATGGGTTTGGAGCTGTAGTGTTGGGTTCAAGTGACTTTTAGTGTTGCAAAAAATTGTCACAGATAAAAAGTTGAAGAAGTTGGGTACTTGGGTCACATAAAACATAAGTCCAGTTGTACTTCAAACTCTTTGATTGTGCTATGATCTAATATCTTGCTGTTAAACTTCAAGTAGCAACTGCGGTGCTTTGTGAAGCTCATGCTGATCAATTGTTAAAATGAATACAACTGTCTGTTAGCAGAACTAATAGCAATAACAAGTAACCTGTTAATTAGTGCTTAACATTTCCCTGTTTTGGCGAATCCGATTGTTGGAAAGAGATGTCACTTTTAAGCATGATATGCATATCTGAATGTTTTCATGAATTATTACTTGAACACTGCCATGCTGGTGTCAAAATTTAAGCGTTTCGAAAATGTGAAAAATAACTGTCTAGTCGTTATGTTGCCCTTCTTTGGTTTCAAGTTAAACCCGATCATTTCTTGACAACAATATCTTTACATGATTCATTCTCGGTCGTTGTCTGTTTCTGATTCAGGAATCAGAAAAAGGGTCGTGGCATATTCCTTTAGCAGCTGTGGATGGCATTGAGGAGTCCGAAAGAACCTGGCTATGCGTTACTCGGCCGGGTGCTACTAATGAAGCTCTGCATGTCACGGAAACTTTTCAAAATAGCGACAATCTCCGCTGCGATGATAGACCGATGGAATCACGTATCTTAATTGCCTGTGGTGAAACTGCAAATGCCAAATTAGGTTCACCCTTAGTTTCCGATGATAAAATCAAATCTGTGACAGGAAAGAGGAAAGACAGGTCACCATCTTCCTCCTAATTAACATATTCCTAAGTTGTTTTTTCATCCGATGTTGATGTTTTTGTTCGGAATTTTTTATTTATTTTTTCTTTAAGTTTTGTTCCTTGCATAATTTCTAGGCTATTTATCATGTGCTATGAAATTTGGAGGAAATTTTGATCAAATGAATAAATATTTAAAAAGACTGGATTGTTTGAAATCGAGACTACTTGAGGGGAAAAAAAGCTGCTTTGTTTTGTTTTTTGTTTTTGTTTTTTTTTTTCTTAAGACTTTTTTTTGTCTCCTTAATTAGAAAATTTATTTCTCCCCATGTTTGTCACATTTTCTATTATGCCTCTATGATGTTCCATTTGCTAGTTCACTTTGTAAAAAAAGGTAAAATTAAATACCCCATGTAGATAAAGAGTTGTTTCACTTGGGCACCTCTACTTTAAAACGTTATTCGCGGTCCTTAAAATTTGAAATTGTGTCATTCTGCCCCGTCCGTCTAAATTATGTCCAAATTTTAGCGGAAGTGGACACGTGTCAACAAAAGAAGCTATTACGTATATGCTTACTTGTGGAATTACATTAATGGCCCTAAACCTATATCTGAAAAAAAAAAATTGGAAAGAAAAAACAAAACTCTTTCGAAAGAAAAAAGGGGAAAAAAAACATCTAAACCGTGGCAAGTCAATAATAAAAATCTCATTCAAGCATAACCTCTCCTTGCCATTCTACAGCTTTCTTTAATATAAAGTTTCCTTACCACTCTACCTTTATTTATGATTGAAATTTGTATATATGCTAGTGTGTTTATTGTATGTGTTTTGTGTTGTATGATTAGCTTATCAAATCTAAACCTTTATACCAAGCAACGAAGTTCAAATACCCATCCAAAACCCCCAAATCCAGCTGGCAATTTTTGTATTTCTTGGTAGTTTAGAGAATTTTCATGTTGGTAATTTTGGGCGAGTTTGATTATTTGTATGATATATTTGTCGAGGATTTGTGAAATTTTTGGTAATTAAGAAAATTTTGGGTAAATTGTGAAATTATGGATTATTTCTTAATTTTTTGCTATAGTTTATGCAATTTCTTCATTAATTTTTTATGTGAATTGTTGAATTTTGGTGGAATGTTATGTTTGTAGAAATAGGGAAAAGTCATTGAACTGTGGTAAACGACACATGGGCTAAAAGACGACATTAAACTATTAGAAACGGCCTTGTTTTGGCCAAAACAACACTGTTTAGGGGCAAACTACAGTCTTTAGAGCAAAACGACACCATTTTGGGGCAAAACAAAATTGTTCATGGAAAAACGACACTATTTGGGGAACAACACTGTTTTGGCTTAGACGACACTGTTTTAGCAAAAATGATGCTGTGTAGGCCAAAAACGACACTGTTTTGTAAAAAAAAAAAAACAACATTGTTTTCGTAAAAACGACTTTGGCTAGGGCAAAACGACAAAAAAAAATGTTACAAACGGCAAAATTTTTCCTCCAAACCACGCTGCACATTAAAAAACGACATGTAATTACCATCTAAATAAAATTGTTGATAAGAATTAATAAATTGGTAGTAATAATAATAATAATAAATACATAAATAAATAAAATAAAATAAGTTGATAATAATAATTATATATATATAGGTCAATATAACAATCGATAATGATAATAGATTAACCAATAAAATTAATCTAATAATAAATTACCAATATGTATGTTAATAATGTACAATTTCTTCCTCTTTTATTCTAGCACGATGTCGGTTGATAAGAGTTTGATCTTTTTAACCTATTGATTGTCAGATAAGTATTAGCACGGCACTGATGCTTTTTTGAAGCTGGCTAGCCATCATGTCAATGAGGACATATTAGTAAAATCTCCATGCAAGAAGTGTTCTGGCACAACCTGAATGTGGTAGTTGCTCGTATTATAGACCAAGGGTTCAATTCCTATAAAGGCCAATTTTTTCAGCCTTCTTCGTAATCTCAATCATATTCTTAAGCTTTTAAACCATTGGTATGCTACGAGCATATGACTATTCTATAGGCGCTCTACCCTCAGATGTTCGAGATGATGAAAGCTATTGTGCTTTAGTAGATGGTGGGCATGCTATAAATCCAGCTGCTCCAATTCCAGTACTGTTGGGTGCACTGTCAACGTAGCGAGGGACGGAACCATAAATTAAGATTATGGAGGGCTTGTGGAATATATTTTAACAAGAGAGGTAGTAAGGTAAAAATTAAAAAATTTAGGGGGAGCTATTTAAAGAAAAATTAATTTTTTTTTTCAAATTTTAGATCACAAACTACAATAGGCCAAGGGGGGGCTGAAGCCCCCACTGGGCCTAAGCTGGCCCCGTCCCTGAACACAGCCATTGTCGCGAGACAACGGCCACACCAGAGACGATAGTGACGACGACAATGACACTATAGACCTAGCTCACCAGACGGCTGCCAGCTTACTATCCCTTCATATGTATATACATGACTTCAATATTATCGTTACAATTATGGAAATCTAGTGTTATTGGTACTATTTCATGCATGCGGCCATATTTATATTTACTATTGTATATTTAAGTACGTATTTAGTGGTTTTAATACGACTTATTTATTTATATTAAATGGAATCGTATTGATAATGATTATTAATTAAGTTAAGAAAATAACTATTTTTTAATTCAACGAAAATATTGACTATTTTTTTAAAACATCATTAAAAAAATAATTATTTGCTCAATAATCTCTAAAAATAAATACTAAAAAAAGTAAAACTAATTTTATTTAAAGTAATAAAATTATTGGACGACTACAATTTCAAATTTGTGGTCGCCGATACTGAACCACTCCGACCAAAAATAGGGTGTTACTCGATCAACTAAAGGCGTCCATCTTATCTTATGCTTGTTGGCGACTAGCGGACTCTTAATTGTGGTCGACCATATTATACAAAAATTACCGCTGATACTTATCAGCCGTAAACTCCCGGCGACTATAATTGTGGTTGCCAATATTGGTGAATCTTGTAGTGAGCGGAATTCTCTTTTTATTCTCGCAGAAAGTAAACAAGCAAACAAACGAAAAAAAAAAGATAATAAACAACCACACACGAAGCAATACGGAAAAGAACAATAAAAAGAAAAGAAACACAGAGTAGTAATGTTGCGCAAGATGGCTAAAATAGCAATTAATTAATTGGTATATTGTGGCGAAAGCATACATGAATAATATATTCTTTTTATAGTTTTTAGTTTCATTAATAATATCTTTTCTGAAAAGTAAAAATGTGCTTAAGATAGCAGTGCACATCAGTAGTTAATGTTTCGCTTCTGCATACCTGTCACCTATAAAGGTTTATTTAATGGTTTAAGTTCTCATCGTTACTCATTATAGTAAGGTTTGTTAATTTCAATTAATGTACCTCTTAAATATAGAATTATGATTGTAGTTTAAAGGACATTGGTGAAGTAAGCATGTGCGGTTGATAAATTTTCATATATCAAGTTAAAAAATTAGAAGGATTAGACGATTAGTTAAGCAAGTACGGATGTGAGGTAAAAATGCAAATTTTCATCAAATTCATATACTAATGCTAAATAACACATTAAAACTTCTTATGGATAAGTTAATAGATAAACCTTGTCTTATTTCAAATCATAATAAAACAATTTATTTTCGAGTGAAGTAAGGAAATACTCAAAACTCATATAATAATAAAAATAAATACTCAAGTATTTAAATGAATTGAGTAACTAGTCAATTTATTAATTACTTGTACATATTTTTTATTACTCAGTCAATTATCATCAATTATCACTAAGTAAGTAATTGAATAATTGAACTATTTTGTTATATTTTTTAAAAAACGGGTATATTTTATTTAAATTAGGTGCTAGAAATTGAATATTCACGATAATTTCTCTTTGTTGTTTGTGTTGAGTTTGTCCTTGTTCTCATTGATTTTTGTCATTCTAATCCGTTCAAATGGAAAATATTTAAATGGTTTTCAATTGAATGGAAAATAAGTAATTGTATTTAAATTGTCATTAATCAAAAGTGAAGATTTATTTTTAAAATTAAAGAATTACGCGCACTAAATTGGACTCAACAGACCTTAATACATAGAAACAATTAATCTCGATTACATATTGATTCTTTCAATAAATTCTTATAAAACGCTTTAGGCGATGAAAAGTTCACCAAGCCCTGAAAATGGGTTCCCCATAAAGGGAAGATAACGAGGTGCGACAATAATTGAACATACATATAGCTATTTTAGTATGACCTTTATGATCAATGAAAATTTCGATTGATCAAGACCAAAAGACTTTACTGTACAGATATTATATATAAGACACTGCATAAAACTTTAATTCTAGTTAGATGCTCTCATAGCTAGATTAGAGAGTGTGGAGACCATATCCATTATTACTATACATATACAAATAATAATAATAATAATAATAATAATCAACAAAAGCAACACCGTGACAATTACCAGAGGCACGCTGACATCGGAGGAATTTAGAAGAACATACTATTGAGACTCATGAAATTTGTCCACTGTTGCCGTTTTCAATTTATTGTGAAATGCAACTCCAACAACAACAACTTCGATTTGAAGATTCACGCTTTCAGTAAATATCATCGAGCCACAACAAATTATGTTTATTGGCCAGAGTCTGTTAGCCTAAAGAGAAAATCAGTGCAACCTCATCGACGAGAATACTATGCCGGCTCACGAGAGATAAGAAAGAGGAGATTATTGATAATTTAATTTAGATATAATAATTGCCAAACCACACTTTGAATTATATTTTCTCGCAGATTGTGACAAATGCAAAGAAAATAACTTGCCAAATTAATAATTTACATCGCAACTCCATTTCAAATTCAAACAATTCTTCATTTAAATTTTATTGTAAAATAGATAATTAAGCCGTTAGATATTCAGACACCCCTTCCCTCTCCGAACTCCCCTTTAGAATGTATCGGTTTAGGCTCCTCTAAGTTAAAATTTGTTATATTAATAGCTAATTCAAATATTTTGGGATATGTATCTTTTTCAGATCTCTATTCATACTCTAATTATAAAATAAATGAAAAAAAAAATTTTGCGTAAATTTTCGTTTTGTATTACCGTTGGTACGACAAAAATGATCCAACGAGATTGATGTAAGGCACAGTTATTAGTTTTTATTGTTTGTTACCGTGTGAGCTGTTTAGTTGGTTGGGTTTTTGTTTTTGTTTTTGTTTTTTTGTTTTTTGTTTTTTTTCTGAAGAATGTTTAGTTGGTGCTTTAAGTAGTGTTATAGCTAAAACAGGAATTTAAACAAACATAGTGATGTATTATATCTAGCTACTACATTATGTTAACTTTAAGATTTTAATTAAAGAGAGGACATATAATCTGCTGTGAAATCTAGACACCTTAGCTGGGGACAGTGAAACCCTTAAATTATAAAGCGATTTAATTTGTTAGGTTAAACTTAACTCTCCTAACAGCTTTCAGTAAAAGAGTTTCTGTTCTGTCTGTAACTAATACGCCGAAAGCTCAGATTGAAATTAAAGAGCATGACCTACGCACGTACTCTATATAGTTGTATCATACATGTGTTTATTTTCTAATAAAACTGACATACACGTGTTGCATGGAGAGAGAAATACACTAACCATCTGAAAGAGTTATTAATACGTACCAACTATATAATGGTATCAGTTAATTATCTTGATCTTGTGATACATGCTAATCGTATTCCAACTCAGAAACACAATTAAAAAAAAGGGAGTTTTAATGATTTAACCGAACTTTGGCTAATTTTTTAGGAATCAACCCTAGTTTTATGTAATAATTAAGGATTTAGCCGTAACATACGCGTAACATGATATGATACACGTGTAACATGATTTGATATACATATATTACATATGATGCACGTGTAACATATGTATATCATATTATGTTACACGTGTATCATATCATGTTACACGTATGTTACGGCTAAATCCTTAATTTTGACATTTAAAAGCTAAATCTTTCAAATTTTACCTTTAAAACGACTAATTTCTTAACTAGCCCTATAAAAAAGTTAAGAAAATAAAATTTGTAATTAGAAAAAATTAATTAAAGGCGTGGGTTAAGAAAACCACGATAAAACTATTTTTATCCTTTCCCAAACAAGCACTACAACCAAAACCAAACAAACTATTTTAGGGATAGCGATAGCAGCTATATATGTATTAAATTAAATTGCAGCTTTAATATCAATAGTAGCAAAATTGAATTCCAAGGCCAGAGTCCACGTTCTGTTGATTAGTACAAACAAACTTCCATAAACCAAAACTACTATATAAAGGAGATCAGCAGCTTGACTTTCCACAAAAAAAAAAAAAAATCTTCTATTATTACGCGCTAAATTTTTGGTCATTTTATGTTAGGAATATCCAATTTATAGAATTTGCAATTTGTTTCCACTTTCAATGGAATCAGAAAGCATTCTCAGATATCTGGAGAACAAAACCATTTTAGTCACTGGCGCTGCTGGCTTTCTTGCTAAGAGTACTAATCCCACTTCGTATATATATATATATATATAAAATGTCTTTTTTTTTTTTTTGACAAAATCTAATTACATGTTCCAATATCAATACTTGAAATGCAGTTTTTGTGGAGAAAATTCTAAGGGTTCAACCAAATGTGAAGAAAATATATCTGCTCTTGCGGTCTTCCGATAGCAACTCCGCAAAAAGACGCCTGGACAGTGAGGTAATTAAAATATATATAACCATGTTTTTTCTTTTTTATTTATTTATTTTAATTTTTACAAGGATTTGCAGTACTATATATACAGAAAGAGGACAGTGATGACGACAATTATTATTTATAAGATTGATGCAACATTATGAACCATTTTTCAACCCTTAATTAATAAAAGGAAATTAAGAAAACATTCAAGGAAAACGCATTACTTTGTAAACTCACTAAACATTCTTAGAAATAGTTGACTTATAAATAGCTATATTTAATGATTTAAAAAAAAATAACCATCGTCTTTTTAAGAAATTAGTCATTTTTTTTAATTACACGATCGTACTTTAATATTCATGTCCTTAATTCTTGTATGTACTAGTGGCTAATAACTTGTTTTTTGAAAACATTAGCCATTTTTTTTAAAACGTGAACAAAGAAATGCTCAACATCATCTTAACTCTTAACTCCCAATTATTTTAATCTGAACTTCCAAAAGTAGGTTTACAACTTGTTTGGATCACTCATTTCACCCATTCTATTCCATTCCATTTTTTTTTATTTTTTTCAACTTTCCTAATCCTCCAAATCATTCCATTTTTTTTCAACTTTCCAAATCCCTATACAATATTTTTAAGTCTTAACCATTCATACCACATCGAAATTAGCAAAGTCAAACCATTCTTACATCATTTTTACAAACTATTTTCAAATCATTCCAAACCATTTCCAAACCATTTTTTCCATCCCAAAAAATGAGATGGAATGGCCATAATGGCCATTCCAATATCTTTCTTAAAAAGGTAGTTTAATAGATTATTGTTTATTCATGTATTAATAAGCGTATTTTCCATTTAAAAATAACACTTTGTCTATTTAATTTCATGATCAACAATGGAAGGTCGTAGGAACCGATTTGTTCAAGGTTCTAAGACAAAAATTGGGAAAAAACTTCGATTCGTTTATGTCAGACAAGTTAGTTGTTGTCCCCGGAGACATTACTTATGAGAATATGGGAGTCAAAGATTCATATTTGAGGGAAGAGATGTGGAAAGACATTGACATAATTGTGAATTCCGCTGCAACAACCGACTTTTACGAGAGGTATTTATAAAGAATCCAAATCGCCTGTCTCATTCTTCAGTATTATTTTTTTTATCTTTTTATTTAAATTTTAACACGTAAGCAAAAATAATTATTTTAAATATAATAAAATATAAGGTGATTAAGACAGACATTGTTGTTCATTTGTATAATTTTTTTTTTATTTTTATTTCTAGATGTTTATGGGTGAATAAATGCATGTAAATATGGTTCATATGACACTTTGAGTAAAAATAAAATTATTTGGCAGATATGATATTTCTTTGGCCATCAATACGATGGGAGTTCTACATGTGTTGAAGTTTGCGAAGAGATGCGCGAAGCTAAAGTTGCTTCTTCACATATCAACTGGTTAGTCCTAGTGATTGCCTTGTGTAAATAACTCATGAGAATGTAACATTGGACATTATAGGAAAAAAAACCCCCTAATATTTGTCCATTAAAATTATAAGTACCACAATCAAAAAGTTTTAGCTTACACAAATGTTTAAAAAAAAATTGTATCATATCAATATATATTTTTTTATAGAAAAAATTTAATCTTATATAAAACATGAGACATACGACAAATAAATTATTTGAATGGAAGAGTTGTAATATTCTACATAGGGATATTAACACATCTATTTATTTTGGAAGCCAATATTACATATATGTTCAAGATTTACAACATATTTTATGTCTATTCATTCTATTAATTGATCGGACAGTAATGCCCTTTATAGTAATCTAAGTTTTCTCATCAGATAAAAAATAATAATAAAAAACAAACAAACAAACAAATAAACTTGGCTACATTAAAAATGCCAACATAAAGTGTCATTAAAATAAATATAAAAAAAACCCCTCCTTTCCATATATAAAACGAAATATCAAAACTAATTCTCAAAATTTTGTCCAACCACCCTCAAAACAAATACAAAAAAAAAAAAAAAATATTAAACCACCCAACCCCAAAATTAAAATCACATATTACAAATTCAATATGATATTCAATTTGATGTTTCAGTGTGAGGTATTTTGTTGATTGATTGGACTGGAAATTCAATATGATATTCATATATGACGTTTTATTGATTGTTTTGTAATTAGAATATTGGATTAGATTGTTTTGTTATTTGATATGAAAAATTAAATATCATATTCAAATTTATTGAATACGTAAGAAAGTACTGCTCGTAATTTTGAAATTGAGCTGGAAGTTAAATTTTGAATTTTGTTGATATTTGTAAAAATGAGAATCTAATTCAAAATGTAAAATGTTTTTTAATAATCTGGGTCATCAAATAAGTATTAGATTAAGGGTAGAATAGTCTCTTAAATTATGGCACATAAGCACAATGAACTAATATAATAATACTTGTAATTGTTGAACTAATTTGTAATATGTCACTCTAAATAGACTTATTATGTAAAAAGTTCTTCTACATATTATGTTGACCCAATACCACTGGTATTCATGATCTACCTTTTTAAGTAAGTAAACCAAAAGGTTTTACTTTAGCATTATAAAAAACGTATGGTTTAATTTAGTATTTATTTTTGAAAAAAAAAACACAGGGTTCTTATTATATTTTTCACTTAATTGCAATATGTCAGAGATATACTTTTAATTCTATCGTACAAAAAGTTGATATCTCTAACAAAAACCATTACATTTATGGTAATATTTTCCAGCGTACGTGTGCGGTGAAGGCAAGGGGCTCATTTTGGAGAAAGAGTTCCAAATGGGTGAAACCCTAAAACCAAGCCATTCCATATTAGATTTCCGAGTCGAAATGAAACTTGTAGCTGAGAAATTGAAAACACTAGAAGCACAGGGTGTTTCCGATTCAGCAATTTCAACCATCATGAGGGAATTTGGCATCGAAAGGTTCACGTGATATATATATATATATATATATATATATTGAAATAATTAAAGGAAATTTTAAGAAAATATCCACATTTTAGAAAATAATTTTAAAAAATAGTTACAGTTTCAAAAAATAATAAAAAAAATAATTTTAGAATTTTTTTACACATATAAAAAAATTCTTACAGTAAATTTTATGTGTAATTTTGTTATTGTAAGAAATTTCTTATATCTGTAAGAAATATTTTATGGTTAGTTTTTAAATTTTTTTAAACTGTGAGGATTTTTTAAAAACTCATCATCCAAAAACTAACTATTTACTTAACTGACCTATAATTAAATATATGTATAATACTTTATGGATAAGTATTTTTTTTTCTTTTTTTTTGAAGGAGAGAGAAAGGAATTAATTTGATAAGAGATTTAATCTTATTGATTGCTTTACCCTATCATTGGAAGCCAAATATGAAAATTTTTTCCCTAAAGGTTTTGACTTCTTTTACAAGGAAAAAAAAATTATTATAGTCTCTTGTATTGAGAGCATATTTAATAATTTAGATATAATGGAACAGGGCAAGACAATTTGGATGGCCAAATACATATGTATTCACAAAGGCAATGGGAGAAATGTGTTTGGGACAATACAGAGACAATTTGCCAACCGTTGTCATACGTCCCACCATGGTTACAAGCACTTACAAGGAACCTTTTCCGGGTTGGATTGAAGGCCTGAGGTAATGCTGATAATAAAAAAATATTTATCATTTATGCGATTATTCATACAGAATTTTAATAGAAAATACCCATCTTTTAGAGGGTGATATTAAAGAATAGTCAATGTTTTATAATTTTAAGAAAGTAGTCTTTCATAAATTCTATTATCTTTATAAGAAATTTATTACAATAAATTTTATATATGTGTAATTTTGTTATGATAAGAAATTTCTTACCAATTTTTATAATAAATAGTCATATATTTTTGTTTGTTTTTAATAATTAGCCTATGTTCGCTTTTATTAGTAAAATAGCCATACATTCGTGTCTAGATTTTTGAGACTGTAGTCATTAGTTTTTTGAATTCTATTTTTATTATTTGTTGCGGAAAATATTGTCTAAAATTTTGTGTCTCTAGTAATGAAATTTGTGACTTCTTTGACTGCATATATTTTTTGCTATATATGAGATATTTTTTATTTAGTAATAAGTTTTGTGAAATTGGTTGTATAGTCAATCATTTATTAGTGAGTTGGTTATTTTGTTAATAGATGTTTAATTTTTTTTATTGTGTTTATTTCAATTTTTTTGAGATTTTGTGATTATATTTTATTTATTTAGTCTCAAATTTTATTTTTTTAGATGTTGACCTTATGGCTATTTTGCTAGTATTTTAAAACCTGGGCTATATCTTTAAAACATAGACTACAAAATAACTAAATCCTTAACTGATCCATTTCTTACACATCGGTAATAATTTTTTTATAGCTATTTTTAAATTTTTTTTAAATTATGACTACTTTTTTAAAAAAAATATTTTTAAAATAATTATTTACGTAACTGACACCCTTATTCATGTACATAATTCAAGCATTTGCATTTTTTTTCAATATAATACTAAAAAAAAAAACCTCTTATATTAGTTATTCTATTTTATTCTTATGTTCTGTTGGTTTACATAAAATGTTTCAATCATCTTTTTTTTTTTTTTTTTCATTTTTCATTTTTATTTGATGCAGAACCATTGACAGCGTGATTGTTGGCTACGGCAAAGGCAAAATAACATGCTTCTTTGCTGGTCCCAATCTGACACTTGACATGGTATGCAGTGGAAGTGCATATATATATATATATATATTTATTTATTTGCTCATATATAACTCCTATATATATATATTTATATATATATAACTCATGGTGGTTGGCTGATTAATTAATGCAACTATTAATTTATTTAATGTGGTTGGTGTGGTCATGTGCAGATACCAGCTGACATGGTGATAAATGCAATGGTAGTTGCAATAGTTGCTCATGCAAATGATCAGTCATCAAATATGGTCATTTACCATGTTGGTTCGTCATTAAGAAACCCCATAAACTTCGCTTGGGTACACAGGTTGAGCTACAATTACTTCATTGAAAACCCACTGGCCAACAAGCAAGGAAAACCAGTTAAAGTGGTCAAGGGTACGGTGTTTACTAATATGGCCACTTTCCGGTTGTACATGGTCATGCGAGTTCTCCTACCTTTGAAGGTTTGTTTTTTTTTGTTTAATTTACACAGTTGGGTAAATAATCATTTTGGAGGGGATACAGCCAGAAATTAAAATTAAGGAGAGCTTTTGTAGTAATACATTTTAACAATAGTGATAGTAAGATAAAAATTACAAAATTTAAGGGGTTATTAAAAAAAAAATTTAAGGTTATGAGTCACAAATTACAATGAGCCAGCTTAGACTAGAAGACTGGAGCCCTCCAAAGCTGGCTCTATCCCTATTAGAGAGTATGTTTTTTTAAAAGATAGTCAGGGTCTTAAAAAATTTAAACAATAGCCATAAAAAATTTATTGTCAAGATCAGAAATTTCTTAGCTAGCATAACAAATTCACCAAAAATTTACTTTTTTATTATTACTTACCAAGGTATTAAAATTTATAAATAGTTATTTTTATAGGCGGCTTTCTCTTACCTTTTGCGGAAGAAAAAACATAATATTATGCTGTCATATGTATATCTACTTGCATTTATCGTTATATATGTTTAGCTTATTTAGTTTACAAATTCAACCAAATAATTATTCCTGTATTTTCACTTGGAAAAAATATAGCTACTACAATTGCTCAATACAGTCTTCTGCGGTTATTTTCGGGATTTATATACCAATAGTAACCGGAAATTCACTCTGGTAATGCGATTGGTGGAGCTTTACAAACCATATTTGCTATTCAATGGCATGTAAGTATTCTATTCCCTATATTTATTCTATCCCAAAATTCTGAACATATATATATATATATAGAGTTTATTTGATGTGTTATAATTTTATTATCACTGCTCCGTAATTGACGAAATTAAACATTTGATTCTAATAATGCAGCTTTGACGACATAAATTCAGAGAGACTACGGCACAAAGCTAGGGCAAGTTGCAATATGGAAGTGGATTTATTTAACTTCGATCCTAAGTGCATTGACTGGGAAGAATACATCATGAATTCTCATATTCCTGGCCTCAAGAAATACGTCATCAAATGATATCAGTTATCAAAGTCCAGCAATTATATGCCATATTTATAAGTGAATTAATTTGGATCTGTTATAATACTGATCAAAGTTGCCATTGGTAGTTTTATGACTTATTGTATGTGTTTTTTATTTTTATTTTTTTCTTATCTATTTCTAAATTATATATTAATTGTTTCCAATCAAACGTATGGTATCTAGAGATGCCAAAATGGGCTTGGCATACATGATCATTATTTGCCATGGCACAATATAGCTAAATAGGCATGCACGAAATGTTAATGGGTCTGATTAATTTAGACAAGGTTTTGAAGCACGAACCACGATATGTCATGAGTATGATTGTGCACGGCATGAGCATGATATATGAACGACTAAATACGACTTTTTCTTTCTTTCTTTCTTCTTTCTTTTTTTTTTTGTTTTTGTTTTTTTGTTTTTTTGTTTTTTGTTTTTGGAATGAATGGAGATGGTATTCAATACGAAGAGTGTTGGGAACATCCTAATTAAATTGGCACTCTCCTATAAGTCTCCATCCTCTATTCATCCGCCCTCCACCAAATTTTATTAAAACAAAATGAAGATTAGAAAAAAAGGGTTTAGGAAAATATTGGAAACCAGAAGAAGAAAAAAAAACCCAAAATCTACCCTATATATCGGATGCCTCATTAAAACCTAAAACTGGAGGGAAAAAATAACTCTGAGGAAAAACCGGCTAACAGAGAAAAAGTATGCATAATCCATGATAATCTACTTAGAAAATGGATAAAATGGTAAATTTATTAGACCTCTTAACGCTAGAGAAGTAACAAAAGTAGAAGAGTACAAACACAAAAATTTAGCTTGAGATGAATATGCCAGAGAAGCAAGTTGATCTGCGACCAAATTTCCTTCTAGCTACATGAATATATAGGACATGAAGAGGCATGGAATCGGCTTTTTCCAGGACTCTAAGCCAACTATTATGATACCTACAAGGATTAATCTGCAAGTGCTAAGCCCATAGCCCAAGAGACGATTCGTATACATTAACTCGAACCCGAAGGTAAGGGAAACTAGCGAATATTCAAAATATATCCTCTAGTAGGCTTGGGTTTGATCCCTAAATTGACAAGGATGATATTGCCATGATAGTTGCTAAATGGAACACCAGTTCTAATGTTTTCAATCGGAGGATTTTGAAAAATGCTCTATTAAGCACATTGATAATCTATATCCCACGTGTGTTACACTTTTAATTTATACTAAAAATTTACCCTACAAACATAAAGTGAAAATAAATGAAGACACTATTTGAGCATAAATTATTAAGTATCATCAAGAATGATTTTATTTTGAAATTCTCCCCCCTTAATGCTCAAACCCACGTGATCGAAGAAAAAATCGAAGGTTTCAGGTTGTCAAAAATAAGAGAATTTCTAGTTTTCCAAATCTCCCACATGTAGAACAAATAGCTCCAACCTACATTTTAAAAAAGCTATTTAGCCATTATCTGCGACCTTGTTAAAATAATAAAGCACACAAAATGTTGCAATAAATCAAGCGCCTTGACAAACCAATCCAACCGAATTCATGTTTCTTTTACATACACAATGGCTAGCCGAACTAGAGCATCAACAAGTCATCTGTAGCTAACATTTTATGTAGAATCTTCTAAACATGTAGAAATTTTTCTGTAGCGATAAACTTGAACTTGTTAAGAAAAATGTCCAGTGAAAAAAAAAATGTAAATAACAAAAATTTTGTATTCTTGACGTTTTATTAATAAATTATATTGGAAAATTTCCTAATTCATTATGAGGTTTACCAAAATTTAGTTTTGTCCCTCTGTAATTTATAAGTCCTAAATAATCCTTCGATTGTTAAATTGGTCCAAAATTAAATTTTTCAAAAATTTGGTCAAAATTAATGCGTAAAAAGACATTAATACCCATTCAAAAAAGACAAAAAAAAAAATTATGTCATTTTTTTTAATAGAATGTTTGTATAATTCACTTAATAAAATTAGTTAGAAACATTTATAACTCAAAACTCTAGCTAGCCGCTACCTTTCCGGGGCCAATCACCAGATTAGCATTGTTGCCTCGTCGACTCTATCTCCACGTCATCCAAAATACTTGATCCTCGTAGCACCATAAAACTCACATCGACCCGCCATTAATCTAAGCCACCAACCAACATGAACCCATACATGAATTTTAAACAACTGAAAGATTATTTAGTAATTGTAAAAAATATATGGACAAAACTAGAAGTTTGACAAAATTTAGAGACAAATATTTATTTGAGATTCAATACCATACTAAGTGGATTATAATTTAAATATTAGAGTTACCTTGAAAATATTGCGACTGGATAAGGGAATATCTAATTACATATATTTATAGTCATCAATTTGGCAATAAAATACCAAACTTTTATGATGAAAAGGCTATAAAAAAAAGGGGGCGGGGGGATTTTTAAGGAAATATCATTTTTCAAAATGTGATTTTAAAAAATGGATAATGTTTAAAAATTTTAAGAAAGTAGTCATTCATAACTTTTGTTACTTTGATAATAAATTTATTACAATAAAATATATGTGTATGGTAATAAATTTTTTATGACTATTTTTATAATTTTCTGAAAATATGACTATTTTTTAAAAGAGTAAAGTATGAAAATACTTAAAATTTATACAACAATCAAAATAATTACCCAACTTTTTAAAGTAATTGACTAACTAGTCAATTCAGTAACTACTTGCACATGTTTTTTTTTTTCTACTCAGTTAATTAACACCAATAATTACTACTATGTAAGTAAATGAATCAACTTTGGTATTTTGTTATTTTTTAGAAGATTGACTATTTAATTAAAATGTCAATTAGGTAAATAGCTATTTTTGATTGTGTATTTTAAAAAAATAGTTACAGTTTCAAAAAATTTTAAAATTAACCATAATTTTTTTTTACACATGTATCAAAATTTCTTACCATAACAAAATTATTCATAAAATTTGTTGTAAGAAATTTCTTACCAAGGTAATAAAAATCTAAAATGACTATTTTCTCAAAATTTGAAAATTGTAATTATTTTTTAAAATTATTTTCTAAAAAATAGGTTTTTTTTTAATTTCTTAAATTAAATTAAATATTAAAAATTAAGTATTTATTATAATTTTTCTTTTTAAAAATATATAATCAAAAAAATAACTATTTACTTCCGCAAATGAAATACATTACACGTGCATATATGTACTCCTAATAAGCATGTTATTGTCATAAATAGCCATACCAAAGGTTTAGATCGTAAGCTTTTCAACGGAATGCATTGAAATGCATTTACGAAATAAAAGAAAACAAAACAATTTGCATTCAATTTTTCAACTAAAATTATGTAGGACGTTGGCCTATCTTTGAAATTTTTCATGTTATTTGTGGAATTAATAGAAGAATAATCAATAACGTAGGGCCTTGATAAAAAATGAGGCCTTAACCTCCAACAAGTGGCATCGAAAAGAATTTGTGGTTCTATTCAGGTATTCTTTTTCACTTAAAAATTTTCTTCAATTTAAAATTTATTAGTACTAAAATATTCTTAAATACTAATACACTGACAATAATAAATATTATAAAATAAATAAATATTTCAATTAAAAAACCTCATATTTTTCACACTTCTCATGTCCTTTTTTCTTTTTTCATTTTATTTCTAATATAACTTTCTCAAAACGTTTCTTTAACAAAAAAAAAAATAAATAAATAAACAGTTTGTTGAAAAACGTATATATATTAATTTTTGTTAGCATTTTGGAAGGATTTTTTCGTTGATTTATCTACTAATTGCCATACACTTTGTTGTTTATGAATATTTGTTTGTTTCACTTTATATACTTTATCTTACATATATAATTCTCTCGATAATTTAAGATAATATTTACAAAAATACAAAATAAATATTATTGTAGAAATAAACTAGTCGGTGAGTTCTAAAAAGGAAAGAATAAAGCTTGTAGAAGAAAATTAGTGGGTTAATTGGTTCGAGAAAACAAAAAGAAAAAATTGAGAGGAAAAATCAAACTAGCTTGTACAAAATAAATTAGTAATCAATGATTTAAAAAATATATATATAAATGAATTAATCGAGTAGGTGGGTGGAAAAGATATTTCAAGAATTAAATAAACATATACTAATAAGTTATAAAATTATGGGTAATTTTAAAATTTATAGAAGTGTGAGATAAATATTTCTAAATTTTTTTAACTTAAATGAAGTACGTATTTACAAAAGAGATATAGAGAATTAAGTCGAGCATGGGAATAGAACCATCATTCAATCTATTAGGCTTTACAAAGTTTGAACTAATCTACCAAAATATTTTTACATATTTACTGTTATTCCACTTGAAATCGTAACATCACATGATCTGCTGTACTATGTTTTTTGCCTTTATTTCTTGAATTTGTTGTACCAAAACAAGGATCCCACATCCCACATTAAGTGATATTTCCAAAAGAAATTAAGCACTAATTAAAGAATAGAAAAATGCCCTGCCAAATTATAACCACCGTCCACCGGTATCCATTAGAACGTGCCGACGCGGTTAAGCACTTCTGATGTTTATTTATTTATTTATTATTTTTTTTCACACTATATGAAGTAAGCTATAAAACAGACAGTGATCTATACAGAATAAGCACATCTATTCCTTCTAATTCCTTATTTCAATTCCTTGTTCTTTTTTTTTTTTTTTTTTTCGACTTTTGGATAAAGGAATATGGAAAGCATAAGCAGTTTCCTAGAGAATAAGAGTGTTTTGGTCACTGGCTCCACTGGCTTTCTTGCAAAGAGTATTCTCAATGCTTATTATTTCTCTTCTTTAAAAAAAAAAAAAAAATCCTTTCTCTTTTCTATATGCATTATTAAACTGAACTGTAATTTGTTGATTTTCCAATGAGTAGTTTTGGTGGAGAAAATACTGAATGTTCAACCAAATGTGAAAAGGATCTGTCTTATTTTTCGAGCTATAGATAAAGACTCCGCGCTGCAACGATTGCACTCCGAGGTAATTAATTCTAGATATTCCATTGTCATTTGTGTTTTCTATTTCCTCTCTTTTTTTAGTATTTTTTGCACCTGGTCCTCTAATTTATCGCGTTGTGAAATTTTGACAACATATATATATATATATATATATATATATATATTGGCACTAATTCTCTTTAATTTAAAAATCATAACACATTGCCTCAAATATAAAACGGTCATCCAATTTCGAACGGAATTCGGCATGTCCTTATCTCGTCGGCTTCTATTTAAATGCAGTTTTATCACTTAATAACAAAACTAAAAGGTAAATATATATATCTAAAAAGATTAGATTGAAGAACCCAAAAATGGGTCCCCTGGTGGGTCTCCCACCGGATTGCAACTCCGGCGACCAAGGACTCGATATATTTCTTATGACAACTATTTTTCCTTATAAAGAATCAAAAAGAGACAGAAAATATGTAATATAATTACAAATTACATATATTATTTTAACCGCATAAATAAGAATAGGAAACAGATATGGATTCTAAATCCTTCGAACAAATTCTTTTGGAAATGATGTGTAAATCAACCCGGTGTTATCGAAAACATAATGGTCTTAATTGAAGCATAAGTAATCCCAAACATAAAATTGATGCAATCTCTACGGGATAGACAAGGGAAAATTTGATATTATATATGTGACCTTTTTAAATGCAAGTTTATAATACATTTTAGTGTTGCATTCCATGTCACATATTCCGTCAACAAATTATTATTATGTCTCATTATTTACTCTTGTCTTTCTCATTTGTAGAAAAAAAGTCAAATTGACCAGATTTACTGCTAAAAAATAGTATAGATTGTAACCTTCTTCAAAACAAGTTGTGAACAAATTGTCCACATTTGGCATTCTTGAAAAATGATATTTCTAGACAAGGTATTTTCAAAATTATCACCTTCATATAAATATTGCAATGCATGCCACTTTTTAGTATCGAATTACTCATTTGTTTTACGAATAAGGAAACAAGGGATCATGGCAAAATACAAATTTATAAATAAAAAGTGACATTATTTACGATAGTGGCATAAGTTATAAATTTGGATTCCAAAAATGGTGTTAGATCAAATTTTCTAGTATTAACTAATGTGCGACATATTATAGAAATTAGGGGTTTGTAGCTAAATAGCATTATTTTAGAACCTATTTAAAAAAAAATGTCCATAACTTTTGCTTTTAGGTAAATTTCCATTTTTTGATATTTAGATTATTCACCTAGATAAATTACGAGCTAAAATTTGTCATATTTCGTCCAACCTGGTAATTTGTCAGTTTACTGAAAATTTTGTTTATGATGTATAGATTATTTGTCATAGTTAGTAGAAAAGATATAAACTAAAAATGGCCGATATTTTGTTCATTCATTATGGTAATCTGTCTACTTACTCAAAATAGGTCATTTACGTAATTAAAAAAAAATTGATATTTTTTTGAATATGATCTAAAAAATTGAATAAGAGAAAATACACTCATTATAATTTAATGTGACCTCAATATTCATATTCATGTTATATTAATATATATTGTTGAATGTATCTATATTTGCAGATCATAGGAAAAGATTTGTTCAGAGTTCTAAAAGAAAAATGGGGCAGAGGCTTTGATTCTTTTATATTAGAAAAGTTGGTTCCAATCCCCGGAGACATCAGTTATGAAAACTTGGGAATCGAAGATTCTAATTTGAGAAATGAGATATGGAAAGACATTGACTTTATTGTGAATTCTGCTGCAACGACCAACTTCAACGAAAGGTGCATAGCTTGGTTAAGACATTATAACTGATATATACGGTCATAAATACGTCGCCATTAAATATAAAGTGAAATAAAAAAAAAGCATAGATAATTGTTTTTTGGTAACAGAATAAGAGTCACACTATTTGTCTTGTTTTAGTTGAAAATTTGATGTTGTATAACAATGTATTTATGCTATTTTTATCTGAAAAAAATAAAAATAATTTTGTAGATATGACGTGTCTCTATCCGTCAATACGATGGGAGCTCTGAATGTTTTAAACTTTGGAAAGAAGTGTAGTAAGCTTAAGATGCTTCTCCATGTATCAACAGGTAAGCCTATATATGTTATTTTGCTTTAGACACATGCTTTGTTATATGTTTCATAAATTCTCTCTAGGGTTGTACAAAATGCAATGCAGTTCAAAAAAAAAAAAAACAAGGGGATCAAATTATTCGGGTTTTTAATTTCAAAAATCGAAAATTGTAAAAATTCGCTTTAGTTTTCAGTTTTAACTAGGGCTGTGCATAGGTTGAGTTGGATGGGTTAGCCCGTCCAACCCAACCCAAAACGACATGGTCGGGTCGATGAAATCTCAACCCAACCCGATTCTATGAAAATGTCAACCCAACCCGTTAGGAAGTCTGGTCGGATTGGGTCGGGTTGTCTTAAAAAAACATAACAATTAACATAATGTGCATTATAAAATGAAAGTAAGATCTACCTTTATCAAAAAAAAAAAAAAAAACTAACAATAAGCATCTTGATGAAAAAACTCAAAATTCATAACAAGAAGTAAATAATAGCTAAGAGTAAGTAAGATAAATAGCTACATTACATATATATTTTATGTAATTTTTGGGTTGGGTCAGCCTAAAATCCAAAAAGTTGAGTCCTAATCCTACCCTACAAATATGCCGGTTGGGTTGGGTTGAACCCAAATTGAGGTCGGGTTGGTTCGGGCCGGGTCACATGTTGTTCGGGTTAGCGGGTTCCTTACACAACCCTAGTTTTAACTTAATTTATTTAAAATAATTTAAACTAATTAATTATTTTAAACAAATAAATTAGTTGAAGCTATTAAAAGGAACTCAAGAAATTTAAGCCCCTAAACATGACTCCTGAGTTTGGATATTATAAAAATACACTACAACAAAAATGAGCTTTGGCAACCAAAGTTTTAGCAACCACAAATATTTGGTTGCTAGTAAGTAGTTTTAACAACTAAAATTTGGTTACTAAAATTTTTGTGACTACACTTAAATAAAATGTTAATTAATTCTTTTGTAACTATAGATTTAGTTGCAGAAACATCATTTAGCAACCAAAATTTGGTTACCAAAAATTTTGTGATTACACTATAAATAAAATATTTACAAACTCTTTTGTAACTAAATATTTAGTTGCAAAAATAACTTTTAGCAACCAAAATTTAGTTACTAAAAATTTTGTGATTACACATTGAATAAAATACTAATACATTATTTTGTAACTAAATATTTAGTTGTAAAAACAACATTTACTAAAAATTTTGTGATTATACAATAAATAAAATATTAACAAATTATTTTGTAACTAAACAAGGATAAACTACTTTAGTTGCAAAAATAAATTTTCGTACCCAAATATTTGGTTGCAAACTTCTTTTGCAACCAAACTTTAGTAGCAAAAAATTAGTTGTTACCATGATTAATTTATAAATTTTGAGTAAACATATTCATGAATAAATAAAATTTATTTAGTGGTTACAAAATCAATATATGATTTGGAACACCAAGTGATCTTTTTGAATTAATCGACTAATCAATACTTTTTGAGATTTTCTCTAAAAGTTAATAAGTTAATTATAGCTGTACTGGAGGTTAATAAGCTGTAACTTCAAATATTACGTGAAATTCCATTGGCGGTGTTTTTAAAAAAAGTTAAAACCTCTTGTTGTTGATGTCGTAAAAAATAAAAAAGAAAACCATTCCCGCCTCTTTTTCCTTAAAAACATTTGAAATACCATTATCTAAACTTTTGCTTAAATCTCTAGACTCTAGTAACGAATTTTGAAAGTCCCAGACTAGATTAATAAAAAAGAAAACAAACTCAACAAAGTGCCTCCCTTGTCGCTTCGTTTCTTCTCGATGTGATTAACGCGAAGACAATAGCTAAGGCAATGTATCAAAGTCAAAATCGGAGATTGACGACGCTGCTGAGGTCACCGTACATGCAGAGCCCATCGACCACCACGACGGTGAGAAGATGTTGTACGTACGGCTCGAGCCGCTCCGGGGGAGGCAACAAAGCTGCGGAATTGCCATTACAAGATGGATGCTCGCTCCCAACGCCTGCATGATCCGGACGGTACCACCAAATGCCTCTGTTCCCTTCCATATTAGCTGGTCTCCCACTATCCCCCTCTATTTGCAGACTGCAGTTGTGTTATTTGTGTATAGTACAGCCATAAAGTTTTGTTGGTTTAATACTTTTTTAAAGTTATATGTAGCTCTTTAACTTTTACTCTAATGGAGAAACTAAAAAAAATCTTAGGTTTGTGCTAAATTTCCTCATTTTACAGTTTCAATATTTGATTTTTTTGATTTGGTTAAAGCAAAGAAATTGAAAGGTATCTGCAAAATTTTACAAGGTATTGGATTCTTTGGTCTTGCTCCTTTCCTCTGTTTTTTTAGCAGGTATAGCATATAATCTTTTCAAATTCACTGAGTTCATGTCTTTATTTTCATAATTATTTATGTGTAATTAGACATATTCTGACTTAGATAAACAATGGTATTACGAAGGAAAAATGAAGATGATTCTTCACCAACAGGTATTCTTGACCGTCTCTTACTACAAAAAAGAAAATGTTTGTTTGTATCAGATGTATGATTGTTGCATACTAGATGTTCGATTGTTTGCTTAAATAGATTTTGATGTTTTTACCTCTATATTTCTTTCAAGTTCCAAGGAGAGTCATATATTTTGTTGTCCTTCATTTCTAATTAGAACTTCTGGGCGTCTTGATTTGTGATGTAGCAAGCTGAAGAGAGCTCCTATAGTGTGTCCGTACAAATAATAAGCTATGATGAAGCAACTGCCGAAGTAATTTGTTTTTTTTTTTTTTTTTGGCAAAGGTTTTCACATTTATATATATTGTAGTTACTGTTATTTCTTGTCCTGGTGATAAGGAAACAATATCATAAGCTTTTGGTTTTATTATATCACATTATTATGTGTTCTTGTATTTTTTATTCCTTGCAGGTCATAAGATATAACTTGAATGGAACCAAGGCCTTTTGCGCATCAAGAGGCACAATGATATTTGGTACCAAATAAGGCGAGAAAGAACGCATTAGGTCATTATGCTCTAGAATCTTGTATATATAGGATCTTGTATTAATAATTAAATTAGTTTGATTTGTACTTTGTATTTTTGGGTAGTTTTAGGGGAAAAAAACAGTGAAGTTTATAATCACTTCACTTGTAATTAGTATATATGTTCTTGCGGATTTACTTGTGAATTGTAATGTACATGATTTATTATTTAATATAATAGATTGATTTTGTGTTGATGTAATTGATTTTTTTTTTGGTGTTTTTGTGTATGATGATTGATGATTGAAAACGTATCAACAATTCAAATATAATTCCAAGATTAAATGCATAGTTCTAGGATTTAAAATTGTAAATTTACATTTGATTTATACCTAATATTAAATTTTTGTTACTAGAATTTTGGTGACCAAAAGTCGCTGATTGGTTGCAAAAGAACAATTATACTTAAATTATTGCAACCATATTTTAAACTTTTTGTAACTAAATTTTGGTGACTAAAAGTAATTTTTCGCAACTAAAATTTTAGTTGCTAAATACTTTTAGTTTCCTACTTTTAGCAACCGAATTGTAACCAAAATTTTTTGTTACGAAAACGTTTTAGCAACTAAAATAAGGCTTTTGGCAACGAATTTTTTAGTTGCTAAAAATGAAATTTCTTGTAGTGATAGAGGATAACTATTTATAAGTAACATTGAGGTAAAATGTTATATTCTTACACATACTTTAAAACTCTTCATAGTTTTATTCTAAATTACAAAAATAACTATTGTATAATAAATAATGAAACTTATTTGATTATTGTTGAGGCTCGAACCTTGAAATTTAATAAAGAAGGATCACCGAACTACCTCTAAGCCAACTTGTAACATATACATCCAATAGCACAAAACAATATATATTATAAATTCAGTGCAGTGCGGTTTAAACCGAATTATATTTTTTCAAAATAAAAAACCGCACCGTGTATGTTCAATCGATTTGGTCAACGCATTAAATTTTCGATTTTTTGTTTTTTTTTTTGGGTTTTTTTTTTTCTCTTTTTATAATACAACTGATAGCAAAACAATATTGTTGTAGTTTGCATATAACTGGAAAAACAGAATAAGCTTATGCAATCAAATGCTAAACCATTGCAAATACATGATCTTGATCAGGCTCAAACATTGCCTTGACGAAAGTCATTTGTTTTTATGAGGCTCTTTAGAGGAAAAATCCGTTCTAAAATTTTATCTACCCTTATTTGAAAAAAAAAAAAAAAATAAACGGATTTTGAATTTGAGTTCGAATTATCCCTTGTAGATTATGAAAATAGTAGAAATATTTATTCTCTCAAAGATTTTATAAGTAAGTGAGATATGGAAATTACCATAGTTTAGACTATTTTTTTCGTTTTTTAAAAGGTAAGAGGGTAGGTTGATGTCCAAATCAATTTTTGTTTTTCTTCCTAGGATCCGAACCCATAAACGTGCATCTGTAAACATTAGCTACTTATCGCCTGAAGTACGGCCCTTAGGAGTAGCATATTTTGGACTATATTTTGATTGAATGACTGCAAATTTTTGTTGTCAGAAAAATTACTAATTAGCAGATAAATAATATAATTAATGTCATAATAAATTTTTGCACTATTTTTATTGAAGTATTGAAAAATTATTACAAGAGAAGTTATAATGAATACAAAATTTTTAAAGAATCAAAATCTGTTGTTTTCGTTCTTATATGTATGCCATGACGAGTACATTTCATGGCGCCTCAACAACTCAGACTATGCATCTCATAGACTTACGTACACCTCTAAAGTCACTCTATAGGACACTTTCTAAAGACATTAGAAAAGAGTATGAAAAGAATCCGTTATCTCAAAATCTTCTCACTCGCTCAAAATGCATGAACGGAAAAGACTCGTGCACAATATATATAACAAATATATATATATATATATAGTTAATTATCTTCATGCATTGATAAATACAAGATAATTGTTACTGCTTAGTACACGAAAAACAACTTTTGGCTCGTCGCTGATACTAATTGGCGATGACATGTTGTTGTCTTACCACAAAAACATAATCGTTAAAAAGTTGTCGTCAACGACGCACTGAGCGACGTTAATTTAAAAATAGAAATTACAGTTAATATTCAATTTTTATCACATAATTTAAATTAATATTCAATTTTTAGAAAAATATAAGAAAAATACCCAAATTATTGAATTACTTACATAGTGGTAATTTAAAAAGATAAATTATAGTGAATACTCAATTTTTATCACATAATTTAAATTAATACCCAATGTTTTGAAAAATATAACAAAATACCCAAATGATTGAATTACTTACATAGTGGTAAGTTGTGGTAATTAACTTAGCTAGTTACCAAAAGCATGTGCAAGTAATTAACGAATTGGCTAGTTACTTAATTATTTTAAAAATTTGGGTATTTATTTATATTATTATATAGATTCTGAGTATTTTCCTACTTCACCCATTTAAAAATTATGACCGCCGTTGACCTTATTATTTTATTATTTTTATTTAACATTTATATTTCATATTGTTATATGATTTGTAGATTTATTATTTAAATTCTGTAAATAATGGGTAATTAAAATTGTACATTTTGATTAAATTATGGAAATAAAACGCAATTATATTATCATATGACTTTGTCCACATAAATAAATATGTCATAACTTATGCTAACTAACAAAAGAAATAAACATTATTATTTATAACCTATTAATCTAAATACGTGCATAAAAGAGTAAATGCTAATATATATTTGATCTAAGGCTCTAATATATCAATAAGAGATCATAATCATCATCGTCATTATCAACGGGTGGCTGGGGACGAGCTAGGGCTATGGGAGCGGGAGCAGTAGTAGGACCAGCACCAGGAACAAGGAAGAAAGGTGGAGAAGGGATCGTCAAGCCCTGAAAATTGGGGTTGATGGACTGAAAGTTGTGAAAAACCATCTCGTAACCACCCATAACACCCGTCATCTAGGCGTTGAATACGGTAGCCTACTTTTTGGAGGGATTACTGGTGTTGTGCGCAAGCGGATGGTGAAGAAAGTGTATCACGCGGATCACGTGCTACGTAGGCGTAACATAGTACTCTCTTTGACAAAGCGTGCCCTATTCTGGTGGTGTGCTCGTGTGTAACGGGCTACTTTCATGATTAGCAACTAGCCCCACAAACCAACATAAGCCTATTATTGTGCTTCGTCTTCCTGAGACAGGTCACCCATCTCAAAATTACCCAAGGTCAAACATGTTTAACTCTAAAGTTTTTAAATAATGGGCTCCCGAAAAAAAGATGCATCTTGTTAGTATAGGTAGTACCTATGAAATCCTTGAAACTCTTCTTAATTACACCATCACATACCTACACAATCTCAAAGTTCCTTAACTGCACAGTCCCATGCCTGCACTGTCTAAGAAACCTCGTTTTGGTGTAGGATCGGTTCATCCATATGACCCTAGGCATGAGCCACTCATTGCCCGTGCTTCTTCTTCTTTTTGCGCCAACGGATACTCCTCGCCCTCATCGGTTTTGGGCGTCACATGCCCACCAGCTTCGGCTTGGTTAGTCCCCGAACCAAATCGTACTAAGAGGGGTTTCGCTCTGGTATAAATTGTAACAGACTACTTCTGTAACCACATCGTACTAAGAGAGGTTTCGCTCTGATATAAATTGGGCGTCACGTGCTCACCAACTTCTTCTTGGTTAGTCCTCGATGACTGGTCTCACAAATCAGTACAAGTGTTTTCAGAGCGCTTTGTCCTTACTCGCATACTTCTCGAAAAAACTTGAGGTGGTTGTTTACCATTCTAGAATTACTCTAAGTCAAGATGATTCAATATGGAGTTCTAGAGTTATGGGCTTCCGCGATGCTTCAATTAGTATAGTTAGTACCCATCAAATACTTTAAGCTTTCTCAACTATACTGTCTCATACTTGCATAGTCTCTGAGTTCCTTAACTGCACATTCTCATACCTGCGCAATCTCAGAATACATTACACTTGACATTTACTTTTACCCATGCAATGTTAGATCGCACATCTTACCCTTTCTTTCCCTCTTGTCTCAAGGGACTGTGAGTGTTACATTACATCTAAGTGGAACGACTTGTTTGATAATATTCTCGTTAGTTAGATTGGTCATGGTTGGATCATGGTTTGTTGCATCTGTGTCTTGACCAATCGCTCCTAAAACGAGAAGCAAATTATATCAGATGTATAATAACTTAATTCTAAATTTAGTGTTTAGGACTTAGATACTTGTACTCACAAAATGGCATGAGGAATATTCCAAGTCTCCGTCTTTGCGTATATTCACGCAAATTATCGATGTGACTCCACTCTACCATCATCACGTTGTATCCTTATGCATTCCATAAAAGGACAAACAACATAAGGGACAGAGAGGGCGTGGCAGACAGGGCAGAGAGGCGTGGAAAAACGGGGGTAAAAGAGGGGAATGAAGCGATAGAGTGGAGGCATGGGGAAAGGTGTGGCAGCGAAGGGGGAAGGAAGGCGTGATGATGAATGGGGAGGGTTAGGCACAGTGATGAATAGGGAGGGAATGAGAAAACGAACAGGCAGAATAAGATTTTGAAAATTTGTATCGCCAATAACTTAGCATCGATAATCCTTTTTTCACGAACTGGGTGCTCTAATTACTTGAGAACTAAAACAACACCATTATCAGCAAACACTAAATGTCTTCGTCAATGCTTTTTTGATACCGAAAAATTGGCTTAAAAAAACCAAAAATTGGCATTAAATTTTCGCGCCAACATTTGCGATGATATGCCGTCGTTGATGTTATTCGTGAGAAATAAAAATTTTGTGCCGCCAAAAATGTAGGCGACGACATGTTGTCACCACCATATCTTGACAACTGTTGTCACCGTTCTGTATTGGTGAGTACAAGTAGCCGCTGATGAGGACTTGTCAGCCATTGCCCATTTTTCTTGCAGTGACTGCCTTGCATAGTATTTTAGATGAGCTAGATAGATATAAGAAAAAAAATGAGAATTGAAAATTAACAATAGCCTTACTTTTCTATTGATGTGATCTTAATATATATACACAAGTACAATTATATATTGTGTTTATGAGTGAATAAAGTCTCCAAAATGACAATGGGGCCAAATAATATAAAATAAATTAAGATGTTCCTAACAATTACACATAAAGATATTGAAGCGCTCTACTATATGAGTTAAACCATAGACCTAAAGTATGGAGTAACCTAACAGTCTCTAGATATAAACTTGGGTCCTCGACCAAGTTATTAAAGGATGTGCCACTTGATATATGTTTATTGTTTTAATGTATGTGTTTCATCTTTTTTCTTTTCCAGCCTATGTTTGTGGTGAACAAGAAGGACTCATACCTGAGAAAGCACTCCAGATGGGTGAAACATTAAAGACAACTTCGTCTAAGCTAGATGTTGAAGAAGAAAATAAGTTGGTTGATGATAAATTGAAAAAATTAAAAGCACAAAGTATTCCTGAAGAAGATATTACAGCTACACTGAGGAATTTCGGAATGGAAAGGTTTTTGAGTTTCTAATACCAATATATGTGCACGTGTATTATTGAACTATTAAGGAAGTGATTTATTAAATATTGAGGCATCATTTATACATAATTTTATCTAATCCCTACTTCTTTTTGTTTTGATGAGCAGAGCAAAACTTTTTGGATGGCCAAACACCTAAACATTCACAAAGGCGATGGGAGAAATGTGTTTAGGACAAGATCACAATTTGCCTATTATCATTATCCGCCCAACAATTATTTCTAGCACTTATAAGGAACCATTTCCGGGTTGGATGTGTGATAACTCTAATTTCATATGCAACAAATTTTGAAATAGGTATATTTCAATTAATTTGTTTACAATATTTTCTTATTGAACTAATTTAATTTCAATAAATGAAAAGTTTAGTTTAAAAGGTAAATTACGACAAATTTCGTCGTAATTTAACCTAATACGAAAACGACGTGTCATTTTCGATAAAACGACACGAAAATATAAATGGTCACTCGATTTAACTAAGTGATAGATTATATGTCACAATTATGAATCTAATATGTGACAATAATTATTTTTATATAATTTAAAAATAATTATTTAGATCATGTATGAAATAGTGCAAAAAGGCTATTTTTGCAAAATTTAAAATGCCAAATTAGGTCAAAACATTAATCAAATTATGAGGGATCAATTTTTGAAATAAAAATTGATTAAATAGCCCTTATGGTCGAAATTTTGGGAGGGAAAATGAAAGAGAAAGTCAAAATTTTTATCACCTAACTCTATTAATTAGGTGGTTGGATGGTAAGAGGATTAGGAGTTAATTAAGAAATTAATCTCACTCCTTTGGGACTCAAAAATTCGTCCATTAAGAGGTCTAGGGGCTGAAAGTGGTTCAGTTTTAATCCCTCTCTTAGAACAAAAAGAAAGAGAGAGAGAGAGAGAGAGAGAGAGAGAGAGAGAGAGAGAGAGAGAGAGAGAGAGAGAGAGAGAGAGAGAGAGAGAGAGAGAGAGAGAGAGAGAGAGAGAGAGAGAGGAAAGAAGAGCATAGTAGAAGGTGTTCTTCATTTTCTTCAAGATCTTCAAGAGGTAAAATCATGTCTTTTAAACCCTAAATTTATTTTTAGCAATGTACATTGTTTTATATCATGTTTAGAATATTTTAGAATGCCTAAAAAGAACATGTTTATTTATCCTAAAAACGTTGAATGTTTAAGTACTGGAAATCTTTCAGCTTTCTGCCCGAAATTGTAGCTACTATTTTATGTATATTTAGGATTCCATAAATCAAACGAAAAATCATATATGTAGATTTATGTATATTGTAATAGTCTGTAAAATTTTATGACCAGAAAATGTGTAATCTATCCAGAATAAATTCGAGAGTAAGAACTGCTCAGTTTTAGGTCTTTTGGGTTTTGTTTCTGATTTTGAGTTATTTCGTACATCAAAAGTTTGAATCTGTTAATGCCGATTTTTATGATGATAGATGTATGTCTTAGGATATTGTATATAAATTTTTATAACAATTTGATGAATGTAGAATTTTAAAAAAATCAAGAATCAAAGGCTGCCAGATTTACGTTTATGGGCAGTTTTAGGAGTTTGTGAAATATTAAAACTTCTGATATCTAAACGGCATTTAGAAATTTTTTTGAGATATAAGGCTGTATAAAAGTCATTTTTGGACATATTTCACTTACAACTTTTCATAAGAACTTGTTTCTTTAATGAAGAAAAATAAGGTTTAAGTTTGTATAAACTTCTGCTTTTTAAAGAAACTAAATGATTCGATTGTTTTCTGGAAAAATACCGTCTAATAAAAGTTGTTTATTTTCAAAAATAAATATAGGTTACTTCAGAATAGTTTCTCATAATATGAACCGTTTTTCCAGAAAATGAAACCCTAGACTATTTAGGGTTAAGTTTGTGTTTATATTAGAACAACTTAGAATCTGATTTTGAAATAATTTCAGAAGAGAAAAATGTTTGTTTTAATAAAAGCTTTTAATCTGAAAATTTTGGTTAATTTTCACGAAATGATGTTTTTGTCAAAATTTATCCTTAAGGGGTTAAAGTGTAATTTATTATAAAAGTAGGGACTAAACTGTAATTTATTATAAAAGTAGGGACTAAACTGTAATTTAAAAAGTTATAGTTCAAAGAGAAGATTTCTAAAAAGATTAAAAACTAATAGAGGAAATTCTAAGAGTTTAAGGGTTAAAGTGAAACCCTAGAAAATAAAGGACCAAAGTGCAATTTTAATAAAAAGGTCTAAGGACCAAATTATAATTTTATAAAAGATTAAGGACCAATTTATAATTTAAGTAAGGTTAGTAATAAAATAAAATAAAATATTTTATCAGTAAAATACAGTTATGTAATAAGTGCGGTACCATTTAAGTAGTCTTAGAAAGACTGGTTAACGAGGCGCTTCGTGACTCCTCCATACGTATCTAGATCTATGAACCTCGGGGAGTTCTGTCTAGATGAGTCGGATTTTAAGCGAGACCTTAGTGACCTTACCAGTCGATCTGGAGACTATTTATTGAAATACCTCTACACTGTTACATAATTAATTAATTAATATAAGTAAACTGTAAAAGTCTTAACCTAATTTCATGTCATACTAGGATCGAACCTCAAATAGGTGAAATAGATTCTAGAACCTAGATCGAATATAGAGAATCTATTCTAATCCTCTATAGTAATTTTAGGTTACGCAAATCGAGGTGACCAAGTCTGCAAACGACCGAGTTCGTTTCAACTGTCGAACATTCCGAGGTGAGTACAATCTCACTACAGTACGGATTTGTTCAAAGAAAGAAAAATAAATGATATGTTTTGCCATGATTAATATGATATGTTTTGATATGATATGTTTTGATATGATGATAATGCTATGTTTTGATATGATGATTACGATCTGTTTTGATATGGTGATAATGATATATTTCGCTATGATGATAACATTTATATGCATGATGTATGTGACCTTGTTATAATCTCTAACAAGCGTCGTTAATTTATGATATGAAGATATGAAGATAACCTATGAAATGTCACAATGTATGCCACAATTTAATAAAGTGAAACTTAGGTTTTAATGTCGTGTCGTACCACCTCAGAAAGGTGAGGTTAATGAGACCGTCCCTTGAGCCGACTTAAGGGCAATATAGGACGGCTTATATGAAAAGATATGTAGGATCAGTGATCGCCGAGGACCTGTACAACCTCGTCGTTCACTGGTCCAGTGCGCAATTTGGTACGAACACTTATTATGATGAGGATCCTCTAGGAAAGATTTTAGTAATAGATCAAATAATCGAAACTAATTTGGTCATGCATTGCATATCATATTTTGTGAGTTTATGTTGTATTTCACTGGGCTTTTTAGCTCACTTGTTTCCGTCCGTACTGTAGGTAAGAAACCTATGACTTGATGTGATGGGTTGGAAGGCGACGGTGCGATGAGGTGCTGAGGCAAAGGGTTATGGTGACCACTATTTTCCGCATATTTATTATAAGAGAAATTTTATTATTTATGTTCTATTTTATTAAAAGTCATAAGACTATGTTATGATGTTAAGTAAGTATGTTTGACTTTGTGAACTTATTTTACTTCTATAATCATTAGTTGCAAGTTTATTAAAGTATAAGTACTAAGTTTAAAAAAAAAATATATTGCACTTTTTACAATATAAGTATGATAAGTAAGTTTATGTTTAACGGCTCGAAAAGTCGGGTCGTTACAGTTGGTATCAGAGCGGTTATCTTGACACTCTACCTCGCACTCTCGCACAAGGTCGACCACTCCAACTCAAGTAAGTATTTTAAAAATTATTATTCCATTTCGATATTTTCTTACTCTATTATATTATTATAGACGTAATGGCGGTGACTAGAGCTCAACGGATCGAAATGGATCGTAAAGCAACTGAAGCCTTCATGGAAGCTGATCCTCTCATTTTTTACGGATACTATCCGGAAGAGCTTCACAAATGGAAACATACTATTGACGCCGTGTTCATCTCCTGTCGCATAGAAGAGCACCTCCAAGTCTATCTCGCCTCTATGAGGTTGGCGGGACATGCTCTTACTTGGTGGATTCAACAAAGAGGCACCTCTGCTCATGCCTCGTGGAAAGGCATGTGCAAGGCTCTGAGCCAGATATATGATGCTGATGGACTGGAACAAGAAGAGAAGACGGATCTCTACCAAGCTCGCTCAGCAAATTGGAGAAAGAGTCCTGAGGAGAGCGTGGAGGACTATGCACGGTGATTCAGGGAACAGATCATGGAAGTCCAACCGCGAGAAATTCCCGATCAAACATTAATTTATCTGTTTTGGGATGGACTCCCAGAAGCAGACCGTCCATTTCCGGAATACCAAGCACCGTGGGCCGACATATATCACTTCATTTGCAGCGTGCTGTATGCAGTCAAAGATTCCGAGCCAACACAGCCTGAGCCTACTCCAATGGAACATAATGTCGATGAGTCTGAAGAAGAAGAGGATCCAGAAGAGGACGTTTCCAGTGAAGAAGATTGAAGACCCTTAGTTAATTAAGTCGTTTTGATGTTGTTTTGACTAGATGTCCTTTTAAAACTTATTTACTATTAAGTAAGGATTATGAACATGAATGTTATGAATGAATGAGATGGGGTTATGATTTTATGTTTTGAATAAATGAGTATCTACTGTGCTTATAACACATCATAATTGATATATGAATATACTACAAATAAATGATAGTGCTTAAACAAACACTAATATAAGAACGTACTTTTGCGAGAAGTCAGAAATGGAACGTAGACACCAAACAAGAGCTGCGGTTAGAGCAACTGAATTTGTTGCTGAAGAACAAGGCAATGTGGAGGCTCAAGAGGCAGGCCGTCAGTATGAAGGACCGCCTGTTGTCAATCGAGGAAGGGGTAGAGGAAGAGGAGCTGTCCCAAGAGCGGCATGAGGTAGAGGTCGCGGGAGAGCTAATGCCGCTAATCCTCCCCCAGCTCCAGTGGAACAACCTCAAGTTCAACCGCAAGCCCATGTTCAACTAGATTTAGCCAATCTTGTAGTAGCTCTGCAACAACGACTGGAAGCTCAAGAAGGAGTAATTCAAAATCTAAGGATTGAATTGCAGCAGCAACGTGTTCATCCGAATCCCAATGATGTCCCTCCAGTTATACCCCCTCCTCCTCCAGCACCCATACCTCAACCAGTTGCTAATCCTGTAGTTGCTTTGCAACCAAGAGCTGATCTGTACGAGAAATTTAGGCGGGCTCATGCGCCTGAATTTGAAGGATCATCCGACCCTTTGGTAGCAGATGAATGGATATCTAGTATACAAGTCATCTTGGACTTTATGAATTTGACGGATCAAGAGAAGGTGCGTTGCGCATCTTTTAATTTAAAGAAAGACGCTCGCTACTGGTGGGAAACAGTAGCACTGAGAAGGAATGTAGATGTAATGACATGGGCGGAATTCGTAGAAGAATTCAACACTAAGTTCTTCAACATGCGGGCCATGAGTGCGCAACAAAGGGACTTCAACAATCTGAAGCAAGGATCTATGACGGTAACTGAGGCCGTCACTAAGTTCAATCAACTGGCACGACTCTGTCCTCATCTTGTGCCAACTGAAGAAGAACGGGTGAGAAGAATGATGGAGATGTTTAAGCCAGAACTCGCCATGGAAATCGATAGTGGGAACTACACTCCAGCAACAGTAGCAGACTGCGTGGAAAGAGCACTAAGGGCTGAGTATCGATTGGCCCAAGTCAAGGAAGAACGAGCCCAATTCTTTAAGGCTCGTAAGGAAGAAAAGACTAGAGAGAAACAAACTGGAGAAAATAAGAAACCTTATGGTGACAGATCCAATCACCAAACTGGGCAAAAGAGCTGGAACAACAACAACCAATCCCACAATCACAACCACAACGACAAGAAGAGGGGAAAGCCTACTGGAAATCAGTCCTTTGGTCACAGAAATGTGCAGCAGAAGACGAATCATTTCACCCATCTGCCACCATGCAAGACTTGTGGCAAGAATCATCCTGGTGAATGTAGGAAGGGGACTTTGAGTTGTTTTGCCTGCGGACAAAGTGGACACTTCGTCAAAGACTGCCCTAAGCAGAATCAGTTTCAAGGCAACCAGTTCCAGCAAAGAAACCCTACCCCTCGATTGAATGCCATGCAACCTGTTCTAGATGGACCCGCTATCTCTCAAGGAAGATTAGAAGCGCCAATGCCTCAATCACAACTGTACGCCTACACCAATGCTGATGCGATGGCTAGTACCTCCAGTGTCGTGGCAGGTCAGACTTCGATTGATTCTTATGAAGTATATACGTTATTTGATTCGGGTGCTTCGCATTCTTTCATTTCAACTAAGTTGGCTCTAAGTTTAAGTAATAGTAGTAATAGAACCTCAAAGCTTATGAGGACAGTCTTGCCTTCTAGCGAGATATTGCAATCAGAATTCTTTCTAAGACAAATTCCGATAACGATAAATGGTGTTACGCTACGCGCTGACTTAATAGCCATTGAGATGAAAGACTTTGATGTCATTCTAGGAATGGACTTCCTAGGAAAGCACAATGCGATTATTGATTGTCATCGTCGTAAGGTTACCTTTAGACCCGAAGGTGGAGAACAGTTTGCTTTTAAAGGAAGATCACTGCTCAACCATAAGATGATAATTTCATCAAAGCAAGCACAACGGATGCTGACGAACGGATGTATGGGCTTTCTAGCTTCAGCTGTTGACAAGAGTAAAGAAGAAGGGTTAAACCCGGCTGATGTGTCAGTCGTAAGGGAGTTTGTAGAAATTTTCCCAGAAGAATTGCCAGGTTTACCTCCAATTCGGGAAATTTCTTTTGAAATCGAGTTATTACCCGGAACAGGTCCTATTTCAAAGTCTCCCTACCAAATGGCTCCAGCAGAATTGAAAGAACTACAGACACAACTGCAAGAATTGCTAGATAAGGGTTTCATACGTCCTAGCCATTTTCCGTGGGGCGCTCCGGTTCTTTTCGTGAAGAAGAAACACGGTACTTTTAGAATGTGCATCGATTATCGAGAGCTCAATAAGATTACCGTTAAGAACAAGTATCATCTTCCAAGAATTGACGATTTATTCGATCAATTAAAAGGCGCGTCAGTCTTTTCAAAGATTAATCTCCGATCTGGCTATCATCAGTTAAGAGTGAAGGATGAAGATATAGCAAAGACTGCTTTTAGAACGCGGTACGGCCATTATGAATTCACTGTGATGCCCTTCGAACTTACAAATGCGCCAGCAGCATTCATGGATTTAATGAATCGAATCTTTCGTGAGCATTTAGATAAGTTCGTCATCGTATTCATTGACGATATTCTTATCTATTCGAAGAACCAAGAGGAGCATGAAGAACATTTGAGGATGACACTGCAAATCCTAAAAGAGCATCAACTATACGCCAAATTCTCCAAGTGCGAATTTTGGTTAAGCAAGGTGCACTTTCTAGGACATGTAGTGTCAGCTGAAGGAATATCTGTGGATCCCGCTAAGATTGAAGCTGTGATCAACTGGAAAGCACCTCGGAGCGTGACTGAAGTCAGAAGTTTCCTAGGTCTGGCCGGATATTATAGAAGATTCGTTAAAGGGTTCTCGAAGATAGCGGCACCACTGACCGCTCTAACTCGTAAAGGGAAAAAATACGAGTGGACCCAGAAATGTGAAGAAAGCTTCCAGGAATTGAAGAGACGTTTGACAAGCGCTCCGATACTGATAATTCCATCGAGTGGAGAACCGTTAGTCCTATACAGTGATACTTCAAAAATAGGACTAGGTGCAGTCCTAATGCAGAATGGAAAAGTAGTCGCCTACGGCTCAAGACAGTTGAAGGATCACGAAAGGAATTACCCCACCCATGACTTAGAAATGGCTGCTGTGGTATTTGCTCTGAAGATTTGGCGGCATTACCTTTACGGTGTGAAATGCGAAATCTACACGGACCATAAGAGCCTCAAGTATATCTTTACTCAGAAGGAGCTCAACATGAGGCAACGAAGATGGTTGGAATTAGTTAAGGATTACGACTGTGAAATCCTTTATCATCCAGGAAAGGCGAATAGTGTTGCTGACACTCTAAGCAGAAAGGAAGGAGCCAGACTTATGTCTATTCAGACTATGCACCCAGAGCTGTAAAAGGAGATAAGCGAAATGGAACTCGAACTTATAGTAGGAAGCCTGTCGAATTTAACTATTTAGCCTACTATTTTCGAGGGAATGAAGGGAGCTCAATTGCTTGATCCTCAGTTAGTGAAGATTAGGGATGACATTCTGGAAGGGAATGAATCAACTTTTTCGCTCTCTGAGGACGGAATACTACATCTAGATGGAAGACTTTGTATACCAGACGACGAAAGCATAAAGAAACAAGTGCTTTTCGAAGCTCATGAAACGCCTTACTCTGTTCATCCGGGAGCAACTAAAATGTATCAAGGCCTGAAGGAACACTTTTGGTGGAACGGGATGAAGAAAGATGTAGCGGAATATGTTAGTAAGTGCTTAACTTGTCAAAAGGTTAAGGCTGAACACAGACATCCGGCAGGCGAACTTCAACCCATAAAAATACCCGAGTGGAAATGGGATCAAATCACAATGGATTTTGTGGTAGGTTTACCCAGGACTGTTGAAGGTTACGATGCTATTTGGGTTGTCGTTGATCGGTTGACTAAGTCAGCTCATTTCATACCGATTAAAGTAACATTTTCCGTAGAAAGATTAGCCGAGATCTACATTGCAAATATTGTTCGTCTCCACGGAGTTCCGCAATCCATAATATCTGATCGCGATGCTCGTTTTACTTCGCAATTTTGGAAATGTGTACAGAAAGCTCTAGGGACACAACTCAAATTCAGTACGGCCTTTCACCCTCAGACAGATGGACAATCTGAGAGGACCATCCAAACTCTAGAGGATATGCTAAGAAGTTGTGTTATGGATTTCGGCGGATCGTGGAACAAAAAGTTATCGTTAGTCGAGTTCTCGTACAACAATAGTTACCAAGCCTCTTTAGGCATGGCTCCGTACGAAGCTCTATATGGGAGAAAATGCCGATCTCCAGTTCATTGGTATGAAGCAGGACATTCCAGCCTTGATCAAACATACCTTACAAGAGGAACAACGAAGGCAGTGAAAATAATCCGACAGAGACTCGAGACTGCCCAAAGTCGGCAGAAAAGTTTCGCCGATAAAAGAAGAAGACCGCTGGAGTTTCAAGTTGGTGACGCTGTCTTCTTGGTAGCACCACTCAAAGGAGTAATGAGATTTGGGAAGAAGGGGAAGCTAAGCCCAAGATATGTGGGACCCTTTGAAATTATCGAGCGAATTGGAAAAGTGGCTTACAGACTAGCTCTTAGCCCCGACCTGTCAGCAGTGCACGATGTATTTTACGTATCTATGCTGAAGAAGTACGTGCCTGACCCATCTCACGTGTTAACTGAAGAACCGATATAAGTCCATGAAGACCTGACATACGAAGAAAAGCCGATAAAAATCTTGGATAGACAAGACAAGATACTACGAAACAAAATTATACCGTTAGTTAAGGTCTTATGGAGAAATCACAAGATTGAAGAGGCAACGTGGGAGCGTGAAGACGACATGAAGACTCAGTACCCAGAATTATTTTAATTTTCGGTACGAAAATTCTGTAAGTTGGGGAGATGTAATGTGTAACTTTCCTAACTTCTCTTCGATCATTTGTACTAATTTTCGAGGACGAAAACCCTATAAGTTGGGGAGATTGTGATAACTCTAATTTCATATGCAACAAATTTTGAAATAGGTATATTTCAATTAATTTGTTTACAATATTTTCTTATTGAACTAATTTAATTTCAATAAATGAAAAGTTTAGTTTAAAAGGTAAATTACGACAAATTTCGTCGTAATTTAACCTAATACGAAAACGACGTGTCATTTTCGATAAAACGACACGAAAATATAAATGGTCACTCGATTTAACTAAGTGATAGATTATATGTCACAATTATGAATCTAATATGTGACAATAATTATTTTTATATAATTTAAAAATAATTATTTAGATCATGTATGAAATAGTGCAAAAATGCTATTTTTGCAAAATTTAAAATGCCAAATTAGGTCAAAACATTAATCAAATTATGAGGGATCAATTTTTGAAATAAAAATTGATTAAATAGCCCTTATGGTCGAAATTTTGGGAGGGAAAATGAAAGAGAAAGTCAAAATTTTTATCACCTAACTCTATTAATTAGGTGGTTGGATGGTAAGAGGATTAGGAGTTAATTAAAAAATTAATCTCACTCCTTTGGGACTCAAAAATTCGTCCATTAAGAGGTCTAGGGGCTGAAAGTGGTTCAGTTTTAATCCCTCTTTTAGAACAAAAAGAAAGAGAGAGAGAGAGAGAGAGAGAGAGAGAGAGAGAGAGAGAGAGAGAGAGAGAGAGAGAGAGAGAGAGAGAGAGAGAGAGAGAGAGAGAGAGAGAGAGAGAGAGAGAGAGAGAGAGAGAGAGAGAGAGAGGAAAGAAGAGCATAGTAGAAGGTGTTCTTCATTTTCTTCAAGATCTTCAAGAGGTAAAATCATGTCTTTTAAACCCTAAATTTATTTTTAGCAATGTACATTGTTTTATATCATGTTTAGAATATTTTAGAATGCCTAAAAAGAACATGTTTATTTATCCTAAAAACGTTGAATGTTTAAGTACTGGAAATCTTTCAGCTTTCTGCCCGAAATTGTAGCTACTATTTTATGTATATTTAGGATTCCATAAATCAAACGAAAAATCATATATGTAGATTTATGTATATTGTAATAGTCTGTAAAATTTTATGACCAGAAAATGTGTAATCTATCCAGAATAAATTCGAGAGTAAGAACTGCTCAGTTTTAGGTCTTTTGGGTTTTGTTTCTGATTTTGAGTTATTTCGTACATCAAAAGTTTGAATCTGTTAATGCCGATTTTTATGATGATAGATGTATGTCTTAGGATATTGTATATAAATTTTTATAACAATTTGATGAATGTAGAATTTTAAAAAAATCAAGAATCAAAGGCTGCCAGATTTACGTTTATGGGCAGTTTTAGGAGTTTGTGAAATATTAAAACTTCTGATATCTAAACGGCATTTAGAAATTTTTTTGAGATATAAGGCTGTATAAAAGTCATTTTTGGACATATTTCACTTACAACTTTTCATAAGAACTTGTTTCTTTAATGAAGAAAAATAAGGTTTAAGTTTGTATAAACTTCTGCTTTTTAAAGAAACTAAATGATTCGATTGTTTTCTGGAAAAATACCGTCTAATAAAAGTTGTTTATTTTCAAAAATAAATATAGGTTACTTCAGAATAGTTTCTCATAATATGAACCGTTTTTCCAGAAAATGAAACCCTAGACTATTTAGGGTTAAGTTTGTGTTTATATTAGAACAACTTAGAATCTGATTTTGAAATAATTTCAGAAGAGAAAAATGTTTGTTTTAATAAAAGCTTTTAATCTGAAAATTTTGGTTAATTTTCACGAAATGATGTTTTTGTCAAAATTTATCCTTAAGGGGTTAAAGTGTAATTTATTATAAAAGTAGGGACTAAACTGTAATTTATTATAAAAGTAGGGACTAAACTGTAATTTAAAAAGTTATAGTTCAAAGAGAAGATTTCTAAAAAGATTAAAAACTAATAGAGGAAATTCTAAGAGTTTAAGGGTTAAAGTGAAACCCTAGAAAATAAAGGACCAAAGTGCAATTTTAATAAAAAGGTCTAAGGACCAAATTATAATTTTATAAAAGATTAAGGACCAATTTATAATTTAAGTAAGGTTAGTAATAAAATAAAATAAAATATTTTATCAGTAAAATACAGTTATGTAATAAGTGCGGTACCATTTAAGTAGTCTTAGAAAGACTGGTTAACGAGGCGCTTCGTGACTCCTCCATACGTATCTAGATCTATGAACCTCGGGGAGTTCTGTCTAGATGAGTCGGATTTTAAGCGAGACCTTAGTGACCTTACCAGTCGATCTGGAGACTATTTATTGAAATACCTCTACACTGTTACATAATTAATTAATTAATATAAGTAAACTGTAAAAGTCTTAACCTAATTTCATGTCATACTAGGATCGAACCTCAAATAGGTGAAATAGATTCTAGAACCTAGATCGAATATAGAGAATCTATTCTAATCCTCTATAGTAATTTTAGGTTACGCAAATCGAGGTGACCAAGTCTGCAAACGACCGAGTTCGTTTCAACTGTCGAACATTCCGAGGTGAGTACAATCTCACTACAGTACGGATTTGTTCAAAGAAAGAAAAATAAATGATATGTTTTGCCATGATTAATATGATATGTTTTGATATGATATGTTTTGATATGATGATAATGCTATGTTTTGATATGATGATTACGATCTGTTTTGATATGGTGATAATGATATATTTCGCTATGATGATAACATTTATATGCATGATGTATGTGACCTTGTTATAATCTCTAACAAGCGTCGTTAATTTATGATATGAAGATATGAAGATAACCTATGAAATGTCATAATGTATGCCACAATTTAATAAAGTGAAACTTAGGTTTTAATGTCGTGTCGTACCACCTCAGAAAGGTGAGGTTAATGAGACCGTCCCTTGAGCCGACTTAAGGGCAATATAGGACGGCTTATATGAAAAGATATGTAGGATCAGTGATCGCCGAGGACCTGTACAACCTCGTCGTTCACTGGTCCAGCGCGCAATTTGGTACGAACACTTATTATGATGAGGATCCTCTAGGAAAGATTTTAGTAATAGATCAAATAATCGAAACTAATTTGGTCATGCATTGCATATCATATTTTGTGAGTTTATGTTGTATTTCACTGGGCTTTTTAGCTCACTTGTTTCCGTCCGTACTGTAGGTAAGAAACCTATGACTTGATGTGATGGGTTGGAAGGCGACGGTGCGATGAGGTGCTGAGGCAAAGGGTTATGGTGACCACTATTTTCCGCATATTTATTATAAGAGAAATTTTATTATTTATGTTCTATTTTATTAAAAGTCATAAGACTATGTTATGATGTTAAGTAAGTATGTTTGACTTTGTGAACTTATTTTACTTCTATAATCATTAGTTGCAAGTTTATTAAAGTATAAGTACTAAGTTTAAAAAAATATATATATTGCACTTTTTACAATATAAGTATGATAAGTAAGTTTATGTTTAACGGCTCGAAAAGTCGGGTCGTTACAGGATGGAAGGTTTCAGGTAATTGATTTTAGGGAGACATGCGCAGATACATATACATACACATATACATACATAGTACGTTATGGGGTTCTCTTTCAATTTCTTTCATGAATTGAAATTGAGTTCAGCCAAGCTTTGTAAAGCTCAGGCTCAGCTCATAATAAAACTGCCGAAAACAACTTTTTTCTAAATTCTTACGAAATTTTTTTTAAGATTATGGTGGCAAACGATATGTGTCTGATTTAGTCATATCCGTGACTAAAAGTTCAGTCACAAATAGTTACCGCCAATGTGCGTCGAAATTTCGTTGCATAATAATTTATGTATCCGCGACTGGTTTTCATTTTTTTTTTTGGAAAATCAGTCGCGGATTTTCTTCAACACAATTAATTTCATGCAGGGTTTTCTTCGACTGATATTTCAGAGAATCAATCGCTGATAGTGTCTTACCCGCAACAACAAAACTTAGTCATAAATACATATGTCGTGGATAAATGATTTTTTTCGTAGTTTGAAAGAATTTTTTTTCTTTTCAATTATTACATTTATAATATATATGGAAGGTATAATATATGAGATGTGTGACAATGAAAAAAAACGAGTGCGAATACCAACTCCCAAATTATAATGTGGCTCAGAAATTCAAGTGTTATTTCTTGTCAAAATTTTATTGAGAATAAGATAAATCTAGGCTCTCTAATCCTGTTTTTCTCCGTCTCCTTATCTTACATTCACGGTTGATAATATATTAAAAAGAAAAATCTTGATAAATAAATTAATAGTTTCCTAAAAAAAAATTACAACTATATCAAAAGAATTTTGACAAAATATGTATTTAGTATTATTTGTTTTTTTTTTCTCAAAATTAATATTGACGTAGAATTTAATTAGTTAACAAATACATGAAATCATGACAATAGTTCGTAAAATGATTTAAATGTGATACACATTTGGATAGCAAACAGAATATCTATTAATTAATAATATACTAAATTATTGAAAAAATTGTACTTTATTAGTTTATTTATTCATTTATAAATTTTTTAAGTTTAAAGATTATTAATTAATTATAGATGTTTAATAAGACCATCTTATGCAAATTAAGCTCCAGATTTTTCATTTTGTAATTTTTGACAAAAAAAAAAAAAACTAGTGTAGTTAGACAACCTCTATTGTCCCTAAGGAAGTAGTTAAAGTTGTACGTAACTAATGTTCATAGTTGTTTATAGGTTTAAATTCGCTATAAGAAATACGATTTTTTTGCAACTGAAATGTGAATCCCAGAAGACTAAAATTGAGTTATTGATGTTTTTCCGCAACTGAAAATAGAATTCGCTAATCAGTTGTTGATATCTCGTCGGTGGAAGGTAACAACGACTGATATATCAGTCGCAAATACTTTGTCGTTGGCACTGATATCTTTCCTGGAAAATTTATCAGTGTCTGAATTTAGATTCGTCGAAACTGTGAGCGATGAATTGTTGTGTCGCAGATAATTTTGTCGAAACTGTTTGCGATTAAATGATTCGAACGCGGATAGCTTGGGTAGGATTATCTGTGATTGATTTTTCAATTTCGGATACGCTTTTGTTTTTGTAAATATTAATATTTATAATTAATTTAATATTTTTTTTCATAATTTATATTAACATTATATATAACTTGTATATATATATATTAACACAAAATAAAACACCAACATGTATTAAAAACAAAACAAATATCATAAAGAACAAAAATATAGATATTGTGCGACAAATATAACATAAAAAGCCAACGTAATGAAAATAGATGACATAATATCTAAAAGTCATAAAACATAAAATATTATTAAAACAACAATAAAAAGTCACAAATACTCCTAATCGTTAACTAAATTAAGAGTATCATTGGTGTCTTCACGTGGACGTCGGTAGTGCCACTATCACTAGCTGCATTAATAACGGCCTTGGAGCAGCTTGACGAAGGTGAAAGGTGTCTAGAAACGTGCTTTGTAAGAACTCCATCAAGTTCTCAAAGTTGCGGTTGGAGACATGTTGTTGCTTTACTACTGCTTGCAGTAGGGCCTTCAATTGGCGCTCAAGTCTCTACCAATCGTTGTTGGACCTTAGTAAGCTAAGCACGTAAAATGTCGCCCTCAAAAGCTTTGGACTGTGAGCTCTCTCTCTGCCAATGTCAAGATGACACGATCCTTCTTGCGCATGATTGGCCCAAATCCTGTGTCCCAACTAGACTTGATCGTCTTCTTCCTTCCGCAGACGCTTCCTATCACCTCGAACTCTAACTCGTGCCGTTGATATTGCATTAAAGGCGTCTCTGGAGGGATATGGAATATGCCCTCATATCGTACATTAAAAAATTTGCTCCTACAAAAAATAATATTAAATAGGTTAAATTTCTAAAAATATACGTTAGTATATATATAAAAAAATCTTGTATCTTAGAGAGAAGTACTTACATATTCTTGTCTCGCATGCTCGTTTTGCCAGCCACACCTGTAATGCCGCTTATGATGCATCTCATTGGGAGTCGGCAACGTTGGTGACTCCTTGATAATTTATACATTAAGTGATAAAAACCAGTAGGGTTGTACAAGAAAACCGAAAATTCGGTTTAAACCGATTTTAAAAACCGCACCGCACCGAAATTCGGTGCCACGTCAGCAAACCGAATTTTCAGTGCGGTCACCGCACCGATTTTGACGAAGCGGTGCGGTTTTCAGTTTTAGAATATGGGAATCGGTTAAAATCGAAACTGCACCGAATAATATATATATTATTTTTTATAGCATTTTACCAATAATACATGGTAGATCAGTTGCTTTCAAGCTTGTCTCTTTCACTTGGCTCCCAGGTTCGAATCCTAAGCTTAGCATTTTGAGTGTAATTTTTTTCAAGTGGAAAAAAAAAGCCTCAAATCAACGCTCAAGAGGACTTGAACCTTGGTCTGTGGAAAGGCTAAGCCTTAAAGGTTATCACCTTTCCACTACGCCACAAGCTCTTTTTGTTAATATTCTATATTATTTAATATATAATATATTAAAACTTAATATATTTTAATATTTTTAAATAATCGGTTTAATTCGGTGGCCAAATAATTCGGTGGCCGAATTATTCGGTGCGGTTTTCGGTTTTTAGTTTTTAAAAACTAAAAATTCGATGATCGAATTTTTCGGTGCGGTTTAAAACCACACCGAATTTTGTACAGCCCTACAAACCACATTATAACAACAATAATTAATTAGTGTATATTGCATAAAAATAAATAGGTAACACTTTAAAAATTAATGTTACTATCCTAAACTCATGGTCCGCGATGGATTTGGCGGCCCCGTCACGACTCTGGTCAAGCTGATGTGATCAGTTAGCCCGAATTGTCGAAGAATACTTTTGTAGTACAAATAAGAACACTCATATTATTTAAAACCTCAAAAATATAAATTTAAAATATGGCAATAACTTTTACCTTCACGGGTTCATGTGCCCAATAATCGCACACATCTAGTGCCAATTAGTCAAGCTACGAACGTTGCCTACTGGTCTTGTCCGAGCCCTTTCTGGATCGTCCTCACTATCTTCATGAATTCATTGATTTTTTCAAATTATTTCTCGTGCAAGTTCACATTCCATGTATTTGCGAGGTTGACAATGAGCATAAATCATGGATTGTCGACCTCCAAAGCAAACTGAGTATGCAAAACATTCAAAGGTTTAAATTTTACAAATTGATAGATTATCAAATTTTAATCTAGATTAAGTCACTTCCTGGTAGGCGTTGAATCATTCGCGCCTTGACCTCTTTAAGCACCTTGTTCCAGTGATGAAATTGTAGTAAGAAATGTCGTTGGATAACAATGCCGCACTTAATTGTAAAACACATGGTAGATTGTCCCATAAATTGGAGTGTGTGCTCATTGGGCTATAACTGTATACATGACCTGTAGGAAATTATGCCAGGATTTGCGCCAGCGAATGCTAGATGGTCTACATTCTAACCTCTTCTCCTAGGAGGAGAGGTGGCCTCGACAAAATCACAAAATTGAATAAAAATTCAACTGGTAATTTTTTAGGATATATATCAGCCGCAGATAGTTACTATCCACGACTGATAAAATCAATCGCAGATACCGCACTCTTCTATCTAGTAACTAGAAGTAGGGAAGAGAACAAAATCAATTTGGGTCTTTTAAACGAAAAATGTACTCTCTTTAATTGTTTATGACCATTAATATGATCAATCACATAATCAAAGAAAGTCAGCTATATAGACAAACATCTTAATTAAGTAATTTAAGACATGATGAATATATATATATATATATATATATATATTTTGGCCATCCACATCTACATTTTCTCTATATGCATGATCATAGTTTATATCAGTGAATATACTTGTCTTCTGAACGATTTTATTATGATTTACAGAACTATAGATAGTTTTATTGTTGGCTACGGCAAAGGAAAAGTGACTTCCTTATTTGCCAATCCTATGTTGAAAGTTGACATAGTAAGTTTGTAGTTTGATTTTTGCCATATTTATTACCCATACATCTTAGTTCTAGTAATCTTGAGCATACAATGCTAGAGAACTAGAAACAAGTGGCTAGATTAATGTGGCATTTTCTTATTAGTTTTAAATGCCAACCATGCACAAATACTTTTATTTTCTTTAAGGCTAATTTTTTAATGCTCATCCATACCCATCGGTGTTTCATGTCACATTATATAAGAGAAAAAATGTAAAGTTATAAAAGATTGTTGTAATGAGTTTAAATAATTGTTACAACAACCATTTATAACGTTACATCTCACTTATAAGATTTTACATAGAGCACCAATGAAGTGGAGCACAGCAAAAAGGTCATTTCTTTAATAAACAATATAGATTGTGTATTATTTACTTCTTGTAATGACGAAACCGGTCGTACATTAGCCAATGCCTTAACTTCTCTTATGAAAAAATTAGAAGAAAAAAAATTATTTTGTATAATTACTCAACTTATCTAACATATCTCCTTGACTTTTATATATTATGTATGTGTTTTAATCAGATCCCAGCTGATATGGTCGTGAATGCAATAATAGTAGCCATGGAAGGCCATGCAAATGATCAGTTCTCAAGCATCATGAATATTTACCATGTGGGATCTTCATTTAGAAATCCCATAAATTTCTCGACGCTGCATTGTTTTAGTCACCGATACTTTACAATGATCAATCCACTGAGAAATAAGGAGGGAATGCCAATTCAAGTTCGCAAGATTATATTTTGGAGTAACATGTCTACCTTCCGAATCTACATGGCCATTCGGTTTGGGCTGCCACTGAAGGTAATTAATGTTCAATGTCCTTGCAATTTACAAATGAAGGATATGAAAAGTCATTAATTATTAGTTGTAATTATGGTTGGTGTTATGGGGTAAAACTGGCGGTTTGAAGAAAGTCAACCAAAAAAGATAAATAAATAAATTAGAGGAGTAATTAAAGTTATTGCTTATTTGATATTCGATTATGTTTTGTTTCATATTTTAAAATAATGGTTCAATATTTTTAAAAATTAAGTTATTAGCCATTTATGTATAAGAGAATTAAGGACATAAATATAAAAATACATCATTATATACTTAAGAAAATGACTAATTTCTTAATTATTTAAAACGTTGGCTATTGTCTTAAAAGATCATTCAGAAGATAAATATTTAGACAATTATCTAAAAACAAAATTAATTATGTTATTTATCTTAAGAGTGAATCTATTAATGTCACACCTTACTTTTCCCTATAGGTGCCTTTTCTTAAATTATCCTTATTTGAGATTTTAAGTTATGATTTATGACTAATTGTTATTTTCATTATTTCAAGACGACAAAGAAAAGAGAAATATTTTTCAATCGTTCCGCCACCTAATTTCTTTCATCATCTTTTTCTACATATTCCTTCTGCAGACGACTATTTGCAACTCTATTTCCTCCGTTGATTCAAACTTGTAAATAAACCCAGCATAAAAAAAAATGCACAACTAATTACTAAAGTTATAAATAGAAGATGAAGGAAATTTTTTTTTTTATGAGCGATAGAAAATGAAAATAAAAAAAGGATGAAAAATGTTACTTTAACCAATTGCAAAGTAGAATATATATTGAATTGTAAAAATATGCCACTTTGGATGTGGATTTAAAAATAATAACTATACTTTAAGAAAATTAAAAATTAATCATTATTATAAGTTCTTAAACAATGTTATGTCCATTTTTTTTGCAATATTAAATATTTTTTCTTTAACAAATTTGTAGAACGGTTATTTTTTAATATTTACAAATCTGAGCAACATTTCAAAATCAAACTTTTAAAATGGACTATTAATTATACTTTTCCTTGAATCATATACTATCCAGACATTTATCCACTTTAGGCACCCCAAAAAATTAGACAAGTTAAAGCACAAGTCTTATACTTGTCAATAATTTTAGAAATTATTGTGCAAATAACTATTTTTTGAATTGTGTTTTAAAAATATAGTCAATGTTTCAATTGATTAAGGAAATTAATAGTCAATTCTTTAACTTCAAGTTGCTTACATGATGTTGAAGTTTTACCTTGATGTCCATATTTTTTTAGGGTTAGTTAAATATTTAGCCATTTTGCAATCTGTGTTTTAGAAATATAGCTCACGTTTTGAAATATTAGTAAAATAGCTATCATGTCAATATTTGAAAATTTATGACCAAATAAATAAAATTTTTGATAAAATTTTAGACAATATTGTCTGCAACAAACAATAAAAACTGAGCTAAAAAAGTTAATGATTGCAGTCTCAAAAATCCAGACACGAATTTATGGCTATTTTACTAATAAAATCAAACATATGCTAGATGTTTAAAACTAACATAAATGGATGGCTATTTCATATAAAAACCGACTTTTTTATGGACTAGTGGCTAATTTTAGTTTCTAGAAATGTTGATCATTTTTTTTAAATATGGACAATACCACAGAGGCCCATAGCATTACTATAAAAATATTTACATATTTGTTAAAAAAAAACTTCAATTCAAATATTAAAAGTAATCAGAAGTTGAAATGTTAACAATTTTTCTAGAAATGTGCCTAGCCATAAAATCTCTAACAAATATTATTTTTTTAATATGTATTTTTTTTCTTTTTTCGAAAAACTTATTTAATTTTAACATAGTTTTACAATTCACTAAGATGATCGATTTATCTGATGAAACACGGACACAAAAACGTACACCATTAATTTAAATTCTATTATTTATTCAATATTACTGATTCAAGGCCTATGCAACTTTCTTCAATTTTTAAATACTTTCCTTTCACATTTTATAGCTACAGCAATGGGCGAATATAGCACTTTGGCGGTCCCTTCAAGACGTGTATATTAGCAATGCGTGGAAATTTAAATTGGTTATGCGCTTGGTAGAAATATACAAACCATATTTGATGTTTAAGGGCATGTAAGTAATTATTCCTTAAACCTATTTATTAGTTTATTCACTATCTATTCCCTCCATGAATATGCTTTATTTTCTTGAATAAATATTAACTTTACTGCATCACTATAGTATTACATATAAATCATGCCTAAACTAACTCATTAAAAATAATAATAATGTAGCTTTGACGACACAAACACGGAGAGACTTAGGCTAAAAGCAAGGGCGAGATTGGTCGAAGCAGATACATTTAACTTCAATCCAAATTGCATTGATTGGGAAGATTATATCATAAATTCCCATATTCCTGGTCTCATTAAGCATGTCGTTAAGCCATGAAATTGTTAAATTTGCCTGATCATTGGACTTCGTGGCGTTTCTTATAGAGATACTTAAAGACTAAAGTGCAGTTGTGTGATCGAATATATTGGATCTTTGCTATTATCTATTTGTTTTTTTAAGGACATTATTATGGTTTTTTCATTTCATTGAATTTAAATATTTATCTCGATTGTAATGGAATGTATTTGAATGTTTGTGCGTGCGAATATGTAAGCAAGAACTTCATGACATTATGGACCTTGTTTTGCTAATAAATTTGTCACATTACTTCATGAAAAATTGAAGAAGCAACACTAACTAAGCATATGTACATGAAGTTTGCACAAAATGCGCTCTAAGCCCTATAACTACTTGTAAGAAGACGTGAGCTATTTGCTTGGAAAGTTCATGTAACTATTGCCCGTAAATAGTGGGCTTTATCCTCAATTTACATACCGCCGAAAACCAAAATAAGCCGAGCAATATTGCAAGGCATTGACAGAAAGAGAGAGAGAGAATTCTCCTTTGTGTGAGAAAGTGTGGTTGTATCTGTAATTGCTAGCTTGTCTATTTGAGTTAACTAGTGTAACTTTCATTTCTAGAGTTTTATTTTGGTGTTGTTTTCTTTGTGTGATTGTGAGTCTTGATGTATAAAGTGCCTTTTAATTTAGTTAAAGTGACTTTATTAGTTCGCGTTCTATTTTGCTATTAAGAGCCAAGTGGTGCTCAACAAGGTATCAGAGCCTCATTTTAATGTCTCTTTCAGTTTTTGAGTATGCTATGTGATTTCAGTTTTTGACAGATCATCCATATCAAATTAAGATTTTTGAGGTTTTTCATGGTTTGTGGTTACCTAGAGTGATAATCTATGAAAAGAGAGTTATCTTTGTTACTCTAGACAAAATATCCAAGAAAATTAGAGTGATTTGATTCAATAAATTCTTATTTGGGTTATTTTCATGTTTAATTGGAGCACAACTTATGACATGGTATTTTGTTGATTTTACGAGAAAAGAGAAAATAAAAACAAAAAGAATTAAAGGAATATGCAAAATAGGCTGCTGGCAGATGCTATTGCATTATTTTATTGATGTTATAGCAGAATGGACCAGCTGATTTCAGCAAAAAGATAAGTGTCAGCTGGAAATTTTCTATCCATTTCACCCAAATGTACTTGGATGGTGCAGATTTGGTCTTGGGTGCTAGATTTAATTACAAAATACAAAGTGTACTAGGGTAAGAAGGGTACCTAGCTGCAGAGAAAAAGAAGGGGGGCAGCCAAAAAGAGGGGAATACACATTTTTTGAAGAAAATAGAAAGGGGGCTGCTGGTTTTTGGAGAAGCTGCTGGAAAGGGGCTTTGCTACAGAAAACTTGAGTTGGGAGACTTCATCTTGCTCTATTTTCAGTCCTTCTCTCTTTCGTTTCTCTTTAATTTCTTCCTTACAATGGTTGATTTGTGTTGGATTTTTGTAACCTTAACTATGAGCTAAGTTTTCCTTTAGCTAGGATTGATGATGAACCCTTAGTTGTGACTTGTTAGTTTGCATATTTACTTAGTAAAATTAGTCCATATTCATTCGAGTGTGCTCTATGTTATTTTTTTTTTGTTTGGCTATCAATTGCAAGATAACATGCTGATTTTTATGTTGGAAAACATGAATCTTGGTAGATTTAGCTTGAATGATGCAAGCACTTAAACTGTCCCATGGGTTTTTGATTTGTGAATGGGATGGGGATATATTATTTGCCTTGCATGACCCATAAAAATTGATGCTTTTATTCATGTTCTTGAACTTAGATTGGAATAGGAATATGTTAAATTACCTAAAGAACTTAAGTCATAGTGAAATCGAAAGATTTGTATGCGCTAAATTAGAATTTCTAGTCACTTGGACGGATATTGCTACAGCAAGATCTTTCACTAGAACAATAATGCTATAGCAAACTGACATTAGTCAACAAAGAGAATTCATTAATCCTAGCTTAATCTCACCATTGATTATCGGCTTTTAGAACAAAATTTTGCTACCATTTATTTCACTTTTATTTCTTATTTTAGTCTACCCCTTATTATGTTCCTCATGTCAGTTAAATCCAATTATCCTCTTTGAAATTTATTTAGCAAGTGGTTATTACAATTAATTTCCAATATCCAATCCCTGTGGAGATTATACTCAACTCACTACTTTATTACTTGTTCAATTACATGCACTTGCATATGATTAGATTAATACATCAATCTATTAATCACAACATAGGGCCACATCAGTAGGGGCTGTTTGTTATGGAGTTTCTTTATGTCGTGAGTAGTCTAGAACTCTGCAAGATTTTTGCCAATGACAAAAAACTTGTTTGGTATTGTCGAAGCCTTGCTAACACGACGAGTGATCTTCAAATTGTCGGAGGAATCAAGAAGCTCTATAACCAGAACTACAACACATGGATGACATGCATGGAACCGTACCTGCAAGGCCAGGATCTCTAGGAGATCATAGGTGGTAATGAGACTATGCCACCACCTGACAATTATACTGCATCAAAGAAGTAGAAGGTCGAAGCGTAGAAATCCTTGTTCCCTATGATTGCCATAATAAACAAAGAAATGGTAGAGCAACTAAGGGAAGCAAAAACACCAAAGGAAGCGTGATATGCTTTCAAAGCTTATTTTCACAAAGTGAAGACTTTGTGCTACGAAATTTTTAAGCTAGATCCTAACGCCGAAATTGCAGAAGCTAAACTGAGAAGAATAATTATTCATGGTTTAAACCCGCGGTATAGAGGGTTTGTTACTATTGTACAAAGTTGGCCTACTCAAACGTCTCTTTTAGATTTTGAAAATCTACTTGCTGACCAAAAAACAATAGCTAAAGAAATTGGTGGAGACTCACTAAAATGTGAGGAAGATACACTCTTTGCCAACAAGAACAAAGAGCGACCTTAACTAAATATCGACAATGGTTCGAAAGAAACGATGACAAATCAGGTGGTCGTCATGGAAGTCCTCACTCAGGAGGAGCTGAAATAGTTTGACGGTAATTTTTATAACCGTAGAAAGAAGGGCCACATGAAAAAAGACTATTGGTCTAAAAAGAAAACATCCAAAAGCAATACAACAACCTCCAATATGAAAAATCAGAGTGACAATGAGTGAGATGTTGTCGAATTATTTGCTATAGAGGAAAAAGAACCAACGCTCGCAATATTGATACTAAGACATATCGATTATGAGAATAGTAGTTCGTAGATTATGGTTGTTCAAATAATTTTACTGGAGATGAAGGCAAGTATCAGAATATAATAGAGAAAAAGAAGGTCACATGGTTGCCAATTGCTCATATTGAAAAACAGCCATTGTGCCCAGTTAGAACAAGGCACCGCTTCAAGAAGTCTATCATGTTCTAGACATGAACAAGAACCTATGATCGGTGGCATAGTCAACATCATCTGGCCACTATATGTTGTTTAGCCCACAACATGTCAAGGTGTATAAAGATCATATAGACACAAATAATAGAGGGATGAAAGTTAGAGTATGTCTACGTAATGTCAGCAGAGTTTGCTTATGTGGATAGGACTCAAAAAGGCGAGACAATATATTTATGGAACGTGAAATTAGGACATGTCGGCTATCACAAGTTAAAGGAGATGATGAAGAAGTCAATACTCAGAGGACTTCCTCAACTTGAAGTCTAAGAAAACATTGTTTGTGCAAGGTGTCAATACTGTAAAAGGTGTCAATTATTATATGGTCATGAATCGAAATTTATAAAGAAGTTGCTGCTTAAGCTAGTTCAACATGATGTCTTTGGACATGTCAAACAACTATCTATCAACATAATGCAATACATGATTATATTCAATAATGACTTTTCCATATATATTTGAATTTCTTTATGAAAGAAAAGTCCGACATATTTCAAATCTAACGAGTTAAAAAATGCTATGGAAGAAAGATTCAGTGCTTGTACGCTGGCAAAGAGGGAGAATAGATATCAGATGAACTCTCTCAAATACCGCAAGAATGCTAGATACGTCATTAGATGACTAGTACCAAAACCAAAGGGTGTTGTCGAAATGAAGAATCGACATCTCGTGGATACACTAATAATGCACCGAGAAAATTTTGGGCTAAGTATATGAAGACAACAACTCATGTAATCAATCGGCTTCCCCAACCAAGGTTGGGGTTTGCTTAACCTTTTAAGAAATTTATGGGATATTAAACAAGTAGGAGATCACTTCTGAGTTTTCAGTTGTCTTTGCTACGTATTTATGCCAAATCGCCTGTGTAACAAATTAGATTAAAACAAAGGAATTGGTTGTATTTTTTTGACGTATGAAAATCATATGCATATGTACATGAAAGCTTGCATATATGTTACTGAGCCTGTAGCTACTTGCAAAAAATTGTGAAGTTATTTGCTTGGCAAGTGGATCCATCCTTTGCTTAAAAATAGTGGGTTTTATCATCAATTTACATACTACCAAAAAACCAAAAAGAAGCCAAGCAATATTGCAAGGTATTGAGAGAAATAAAGAGAGAATTCTCTTTTATGTGAGAAGTGTGGTTGTATCTATAATTGCTAATTTGACTATTTGAGCATGTATCTTTTATTTTTGAAGTTTATTTTAATGTTGTTCCCCTAAGTGATTTTGAGTATTCATGCATAAAATGGTTTTGATTTAATAAAAGTGTCTTTATTATTTCGTGTTGTATTTGGTTATTAAGAGCCAACTAGTGCACAAAACGTTCATCCATTCTTTTTTTTTTATCAATAATAATCTCTATCTCTCTTTCTCTTGATTTTATTTTTGGGATAAAATCAACTGTAATCTTAAATGCACTCTTTTTCTTCACACTATTTCATACTCTATTAGTGTGATGATGACATATGTCAACTTCACAGTAAAAATTACATCAACGCTTCACAAGTATACAAACACTATTTCTAGATTGACTCATGTCATCACTGCCATTTTGCATCAATCAGAGGACAATTTTTTTTTTTTCTCAAAACTCATTATTTCTCTCTAATATAATATCTCTATTAGAAAAGAATCGTTACATGCACAAATTCAAACACAACGAAAAAATATTAACAAAATATGAAGCAAGACAATAACTCAAATGGTTCGACGAATTATCTACTGTTGGGCCCAAATTAGCCAAGGTCCCGAGGCGTAATTTTGTTCAAAACATTCTGTGTCAGCCCGGCCCGATGAACATAAGCTCAGACGACCCATCGAGAGCCCGAAGCAATGTGGCGACCTAAATTGGACAACAATAGAGTGCCACCACAAGATACGTCAGTCTGGTCGTCTGAATGACTACCTAAAAAATTAACAACCACCCGGACCACTCAGTAGCTAGACGGGGCTGCCAGTAGCAACCTGAGATGCCTTGCAACCAAATTGCACGGCTGAAAGTTGCCCGAGGTGATTGGTAGCTGGACCAAGCAGCTAGCAAATTGCCCAGTCGCTTTACAGTCAAATCAAGTGGCTAGTAGTCGTCTGGGTGCTCAGTAACCTCTCCCAGACGTGCAGAAGCTGTCTTACAAACGCCTGGCAGCCGGACGTGATTGCTCGGGCGACTCGCAGCCGTACCCATGGTTCCCAACTTTATGTGACAACAACTTGTTCGTAATCTCATCCAACTGACATAAATCTAACCCAATCACTGGGAATAGTTTGAGGAAATCAATCATTGATCCTAATTAGGAAACTTCAAGGGCGTAGAATCCGGTCAGGCTCATTCCTTTTCACAACTATAAATACGAGAAGATTCTCCATGATATAAAGGATTATGCAATCTTGACCATTTTGATATGCATTGGGTTTATCAAGTAACAGTGTGTGTGTGTGTGTATTATAAACTTATTTTTAAATCTAGTCGGCAAGAAGTAAAAAAGAAAAAGCCACGTGAGCTATGCTTCATCGCAAAGTTTTGAGACTTGGTGAGCAAATCTTTGATAGTCCTATATAAAGGACTAAGTGGTATAGCAATCAGCCGAGTGTGCGGAGAAACAAGGAGAAAAAAATAGAGAAGCAACGCTTCTTAGAGTATTTGTGATAGTGTGGGAAATTAATGTTTTAATAGTGGTGTCAGTCTTTGTACTATTATCAAGAGTGAGAAATAAGATTATATCATTTTGTAGTAGCCCATATTTTTATTCAAACAAAGTGGTATCAAGCGAGGTTATTAGGTCTCTTGAATTTTGAGTATGCTATGTGGTTGCAGTTTTAACTGATCTTCCACATCAGAAAAAAAATTCTTAAGATCTTATAAACTCAATGAATTGGAGATTTAAGTACCCTTAAGGTTTTTGGGCATGTCAGATTTATTCGTGCAATCATAATTTTTTTATCTCACTCAAGTCATGGAAAATGGTGGTGTGCATCATTTCAAGTTCTAATACTCAACAGCAACAATTTTGACAACTGGAGTATCAAAATGAAGGCACTTCTTGGAGCACACGATGTTTGGGAGGTTGTAGAAAAATGCTACGACGAGGTAAAAGACGAGTTAGTAATATCTTCGACACAGAAGGATAATTTAAAAGACTCAAGAAAGAAAGACAAGAATGCTCTTTTCCTCATCTATCAAGCACTAGATGATGACAGTTTTGAGAAAATCCAAAATGCAGCATCTACCAGGGAAGCATGGGAAAAGCTTCAGACATTTTACAAGGGAGAGGAGAAAGTGAAGCTGTTGCGCCTTCAAACATTAAGAGGAAAGTTCGAGTTACTCAACATGAAAGAAAATGAGTCAATGTTAGAATATTGTTCTAAAATTCTGGCTGTTACCAATCAATTAAAAAAAGAACAGAATCATTGAGAAAATACTTCACTCGCTAGACTCAAAATTAAGACAATTGTTGCAACAATTGAAGAAACAAAAGATTTAAATGAAATAACCAGTGAACAATTAATGGGGTCATTGCGAGGATATGAAGAAAAGAAAAAGAGGAAGCAGAACACCATAGATCAACAACTTCTCAAGACAGAAGTCAAAGATAAGACAGAAAGTCAAGGAAACAATAGAAGTCAATTTAGTCGTGGTAGAGGCCATGATCGAGGAAGAGGCCGTGGCAGTGGAAGAGGAAGAGGCCGTAGTAGTAGATGAGGTTGGAGTTATAACAATAACTTCAACAATTAGGATAGAGTAGAAAGCTCAACACGAAGCCGTGGAAAAGGCAATTACAACTCGAGATATGATAAGTCTAAAGTTGAATGCTACAATTGACATAAGTTTGGTCACTATTCTAGAGAGTGTAGAGCTCCAAATAACAAAGTCGAATTGAATGCTAATTATGCCTACCAGAAAATCGAGGAGCGCAGTACATTGCTACTAGCTCAAAATGCCGATGATGGAGCCCAAGAAAACACTTGGTTCCCATCATATGTGCAGGAGAAAGAGCATGTTCGTAGAGCTCAATGAATCGGTGAGGGAAATGTCTCATTCGGATATGAGTCTAATATTCCAGTCAAGGGAAATGGCAGCATACTTATTCACCTAAAAGACGAAAGACATCAATTTATTTCCAATATCTATTATGTGCCCAACATGAAGAACAACATTTTGAGTTTGGGACAACTCTTAGAAAAAGGCTATGACATATACATGAATCATTATAGTTTTTCTATAAGAGATGCAAACAATAATTTTATGTAAAAGTGTCAATGTCAAAAAAATAAAATGTTTCTGATCAACATCTAGAGTGATGTGGCAAAATATCTCAAGATGTGTTACAAGGATTCCTTTGGGCTCTGGCATTTACGATTAGGTCATATCAATTCTAGAAGTTTAGAGCTACTCTCAAAAAAAAAGATGGTGATTGGCTTACCCTGCATTAACCACCACAATCAACTTTGCGAAGGTTGTCTTCTTTGAAAGTAGTCCAGGAAAAGTTTTCCACAGGAATCTCACTCAAGAGCTCAAAAGCCACTCAAACTAATCCATGCTGATGTTTGTGGACCAATCAAGCCAAGCTCTTTTGGAGATAGCAATTATTTCTTACTCTTATTTGATGATTTTTTAAGAAAGACGTGACTTTATTTCTTGAAACAAAAATCAGAAGCTTTCATTGCCTTTAAGAAATTCAAAGCAGTCATCGAGAAAGAAAGTGACTATGAGATCAAGGCCATGAAATTTGATCGAGGAGGAGAATTCACTTCTAGTGAATTTCAAGAATTTTGTGAAGCCAACGGCATTCGACGACCTTTAACTGTTCCAAGAGCTCCTCAAAAAATAGAGTTGCAGAAAGAAAGAATAGAACTGTTCTTGACATAGCATGAAGCATGCTTAAGAGCAAGAGAATGCCAAAAGAATATTGGGCTAAAGTTGTAGCAACTCTTTTCTACTTGTCCAACCGAGCGCCAACAAGAAGTGTGTGGAACAAAACTCCACAAGAAATATGGAATGGGAGAAAGCCAGGATTTTCCTACTTAAGTGTTTTTTGTAGGATTGTTTATGTTCATGTACCAGACGAAAGGAGGAGCAAGCTAGATGATAAAAGCGAGAAACTTGTTCTTATCGGGTATGATATGAATTCCAAAGGCTACAAGTTGTATAATTCAAGTAATGAAAAAACGATCATCAGTCGTGATGTAGAGTTTGATAAAGAAAGTGCATGGGATTTTGGTTCCCAAGAAAATCACTTCAACTTCTTCCCTGATTTTGAGGAAGAAGAACAAGTAATAGTAGAGCAACCAAGAGAAGAGCCTACTACACCAATTGCTACATCGACGTCGACCGATAATGAAAATTCACCCCCATCTTTCTGAAAGAAAAAAATAAGAGCGTACATTTATGAAGTCACCGAAAGACTTGAAAATCTCACTCTTTTTTGCCTCTTTGTTGATTTTGAACCAGTGAATATCCAAGAAACTGTGCAACAAGAAAAATGGAGAGCCGCAATGGATGAAGAATTTGAAGCCATAAAAAAGAATGACACTACGAAACTCGCTTTACTCCCAACAGATCATAAAGCCATTGGCGTAAAATAAGTGTACAAGGTGAAGAAAAGTGCTAAACGAGAAATCGAGAAGCACAAGGCAAGACTAATGGCAAAACGCTACAGTCAGAAAGCAGGGATCAATTATGATGAAGTTTTTACACCCGATGCTCGATTAGAGACCATACAGCTAATCATTTCTTTAGCTGTTCATAACAAGAGGAAAATTCATCAAATGGATGTGAAATCTGCATCTTCATCAGAATATATATTTATATTCTTCTCCTCTTTCTCAGCCTCCACTATATATTAGTCACTTCGCTTGAGATTCCGAACATCTGGCAGCTAAAAATCATGGATCTATTGTTGGCAATCCACTTATTACACCACGCTTAAAAATAATCTGAGATTGAGCGAGCTTAAAAATTCCAGTTGGTGCCAATTTGTAATTACTGTTTTTGATGGGTCATATCTAAACTCTTCTATATATATGCACATATCTAAACTCAAATCTTGGCGATGATATTTGGCGATTCGGCTCGTCCTTTGAATGATTCCTACGTGAATGCTAAAGGCTCCATGGTTTGTATTCCCTTAGCAAACACAAAATTTATTCCATTGACACTTCATGTTTGTTGCTTTTGGATTTGTTCAAGAAGACTCTTCCTAATGATCAATAAATGTCAGTAAGAATTCAATAACTGTGCACTAAATATTATATTTTATAAAAAAATTATGATGAATACTCAATTTTTAATACCTAATTTAAATTAATACTCAATTTTTGAAAACTATGACAAAATATTAAAGGAATTCAATTACTTACATAGTGATAATTTGTAGTAATTAACTTAGTTACTAAAAACATATGCATATAATTAACGAATTAGCTAGTTACTCAATTACTTTAAATTTTGGTATTTATTTTATTATTGTGTAAATTTAAGTATTTTCCTACATCATCTATTTTTTGAAATTTTGCGTAATCTTATATGGTTTCTAAAATTTGAATGCTTTAGCGTCAAACTATTATCTTTATCATGAGAAGTCAGCCATAATATGCACGTCTAATCAAAGTAAACATTACGAGATAAATTGACAGTATGTTCCACGCAGATTATATAAAGAGGGCATTTTAAATGATTTAAAATCCAAAATAATGTAATTCTCATATAACTAACAATTGTTGTACTTGTAGGTCAATGAAACAGTTCAACGCAATAACTAGTCTTTGATTGCATGACTTGTACATTCAAATCGGTCCTTGTCTGATTAATGTCACTTATTTTTAGTCATTTATGAATGTTAACGCACATAATAATCGGAATTTAATTTCAAATTGTTAAGAATTTTTACATATGTTCACAGGATCTAACAATATCTAAGTAATTAAAAGCAGACAATTCATGTTCTACAACTAGAAAACTACATCTCGATCTTCACTCTCTTTACACCTCTTAAATTATTATAACATATATGCTATTAATTATTGGGGTATATTTAACGTTGTCATATATAAGCTCATTGTATTATTTTAGTAAATACTTTATAATATTTAGTACAAAATAATTTGCAATATCTAATACTAAAACAAATTCATGTTTGCAATATCGAAACATATTATCGACTGTAATTTTTCTAGATCATTGTTTCTCACTTATTTTACATAATGATTATATAAATTGAAAGCGTATAACGAAATACAATACCTTACGATATACTAAAATTTCCATGTTGTGTTGCTCCTATTCGATTGCTAATTATGTAGTGTTGAGCACATGACAAAATAAAGTAGCACCTTGGTACAAATCTATCTACTTTAATGAACTAACCGAAATCTAATTTAAGTGAAAGACAACCCTAAATTAGATTATCTAGTGCAAGTGATTTGTTTCCTTTTGAAGGAAAATGCACATTATTGATATAAGATGATCAAGATTTAAGAAAAATATTGGTACTTATTTATTGCGCACTTTAATGATATGTAAAACTGAAACAATAAAATCTATTTTGTATAACCATACATTAAACAAAAAAATCAACACAAATCAACATCAAATAGAAAAATTAGATTTATATAGCACTTGGATTATCCGTCATAAACTTGAGACTTAATAACATGAAAATACAAATGATAATACTAAAATCAAGGTCACTTCACCGAAATCTAAGACTATCCAAAGGTAATTAACAATAATCCTAATTAACCGAACCAGAACCATTAGAACTGTATCTGGAATGTACGGACTGGAAAAGGGAATTATCAATATAAGCAACCAATAAACTCCAAGAAGAAACTAACCGAGAGCCTCAAAAGGCCCAGAAGGGTCAAGCTGTTTGCAGAGTCCAAGATAAGTGAGATAAAGAAGGCGATTTTTGGCTCCGGTTCGGTGATTCCCAGTGTGCTTGCAAAAGTACTTCAACTGTTCCAGAGAGCAGAGGTTGAGAAACCCTCCGAGGAGCAAGAACAGCCAGTTTATGTCCCTCTTCTTCGCCGCGATCACCGGCTTCGCGCAGCCCTTCTGCCCGCAGAGCTTGCAGTCCGGAAACTTGGGGTTGTCCCACTCCTGCGGTGACCGGTCCCTGAGCGAGTCTTTCCGCTCCGCGATGAACGTCGCGAGCTTCAAAAACTCGGCCCTGACATCGTACAGGGCGGAGAACCGCTTCTCGCACCGCCTGCACTGCATCTCGCCGGTGACCTTCTCGATCCCCTTCAGCGTCAGCTCCTTGAGGGTGTGCAGGTTTGCGCGGCGGCTCGTTGCCCAGGGGTAGGGGGCCGGGACGGTCTGGCTCTTCCCGGGACGGAGCGCCTGGGCCGACTTATTGCGGCGCGTGCGCCCAGGCCTCCTGATCGGCCCGGGGCGGGCCTGCTGCTCCGGGACAGGAGCAGGCTGAGCCTGCGCCGTCACTAAATTTGGGTTAGGGTTAGGGTTAGGGTTAGGTTTAGGGTTTTGCGGAAGTGGGAGTGGGTTGTAGAATTGCGCGAACGGCGATATGGCGGAAAGTTGTTGGGTTTGGGAGAGGATCATGCCGTACATTGGATTGAGGTATGTGTCCAGCAACGGCTGCAGCTGCAGCGGCGGCTGTGGCGGCTGCTGCGGTGGCTGAGGCGGCTCGGGTTGCCTTATCGGAGTACAGAGCGTGAAAGTGAGGAGATCTTTGTCCTTTTCGTCGATCGGTTCTTGGAGGATCTTCCTCAGTGTGTGATCTTTATCGTTCGCCATAGTGAATTACTAGCTAGGGTTTAATTATTAGCCCTAATATTAATAATCAGTGAATGGAAATTCTTGAAAGATTAAGCAGAGAAAGCGATAGGGCTAACGTGTTTTAATTAGGGCAAAGGAATTTGTGAAGAGGTTAGAAGAGAAGGCAATTTGTGAAAGAAACGGAGAGATCTAGAGTCTGAGATTATTCAGGTAGGACTTATTAGGAGAGAGAGAGATTGAGATAAGATAAAGGAATGTTTTTTGAATATTTAAGAATAACCTAGGACGAGAAAATCATGCAGTTGGGATATTATATTTTATTTTATTTTTTCTTTTAAGAAAACAAAAGGCAAATATATTTTTTTTAAATGGAGAACAAAAATAGCGGATGATTATTGGATATTTCAGTTTAGATTGGAATCGTAATTATCTGATTAAGAAAAATGTTAGTAAGATTTCGTATTAAACACAACGATATAAATCTTGTTAAATATGGTATATATATGTACTTATATTTTATTGATAAATATTATATCCTTTCTTTAAATTTTTTGATAAATTATTATTATTTTTAGTCACAAGTCACGACTCTTTTTTTTTTTTTTCACGGAGTCAAATTGTCAAATTTTACTCGCCGTCTTGAAACAAGAAAAATTGACGTGTTATTGATGTATAAACCTTGAATTGACTTATTATAACTTTCGAACTTCTAGACCGATTGTGTTTCTTTCTACAAATATGTAAAAAAAAAATGTTGCGTGGAGTGACTTTTCTTTTTAGTGCAATGTGGAGTGGGGTTTACATTAACAAGGCAAAGCACACGTTTCCTTTTAGATTCACACGAGTCAAATTAAAAAAAAAAATGTTCAAAATGAAAGTGAAACGAAATTTGTGTTAAGTTATATTTACCCGCTATATATATAAAATAAAAATAAAAAAATGTTTAGGAGGAAAAAAATGAAAAGTTCGTAATGTCTAATAAAATTGAAAAAAAAAATCATGGTGAAAAATAAAGATAATATAGCATCATCCGGTGGTCTTTCTAGTTTTAATTTTTTATAAATTTTGATCCTTAATACTTTTGAATAGGCAAAAATCACTCTTAACATTAAACTTCAATCTTTTTCCATTAAAATAGATTGAGATCAAAGCGCATAAACCTCGAAAGTATGAGGACCACGAGGGCTAATTACTTCCAAACTCCAAGATCAAAATAATAATAAAAAAATGGTTGAAAGAAAATATATTGATTATCCTGAATGATTGATATGACTCTTGCATACTAAATTAAAGATCTTCGAAAAATCTTCCCAATGATAGTGGTCATATGCGTTAATTGGAACTGTAACGAAAAATTTAGGACAAACCAAAAATTGGTATCGCAAAGCCTTTGGAGCAACAGACACAAAATTGCAAAAGCCTGAAAGATGCCCAATGTGACTACAAATTAAGCTCAAACTTTCAATTTTCAAGTCAAACCTAGAAATAGTCATAAAATCAGGTTTAATTAAAGTCACTTTTTCAACTCTTGACATATCGTCAAGTGGAGTACTAATCGAGGAAGCTCATGGTGTGATGAGAGGAGGTCGCCACGTGGTTATCAGTCATGGCTACAACTAGAGTTTTTTTTTTTTTTCCTTATTCTTCCATAAACTCTCTGTGTTGTTAATTTTCATCATGTATTTTTAGTTTTCTCAAATGGTTGAGAGTAATCTCAAAAGCCTAGCTTGATTGATTGTGAACGTTTGTTGATTAGTTAATAAAATTTGAAGTTTTTTGTTTCCGTTATTTGAATTGTCTATTGATACTAATTTTGATTGTTAAAGAGCCTGTTAATTCTCTTAATTACGTACACATTGCTAGATTATGATTTAAGATTCGTACTTTTAAATTCATAATCAAAGTAGCAAATTGTAAAGAAAGTGTAGTTACTGTATATAGAATTAGAATCGAACCTAGATCAAGTGATTTCACATGGGAATTAAGTTAGATTAGATTACTTGATTCTTTTCTTAAGGCCTTATTGAAGTCATTCGGAGCGTAATTTGGAATAATATGAAAATGAGAGATTAATTAGGAGCGTTCTTAGTTAATTTAGAGAAGAAAAATTGAGAAATTTATTCACAATTGTTAACCTCATAATAGGAATTGAATCCACAACGTGAACGAGAAATCATAGCTAGTGGTGGTGAGTGACCTCTTGACCATAAGCTTTTATTATTTAATTTATTTGAGTTGATTTAGGTTTTTCTTGTCTCAAATTATTCTTTTTTTCTTATTGTTTATTAACGAGGAATTAACAACTTGTCACTATATTATTCTTAGTATAGAAATCGCAAAGTCTAAATTTAGTGTATCTATCAACACCATCAAACATGACATAATTTATTAAGTATTAATAAAATAATCCTTTCATTCATTTGTTCTAAAGTTGAATATTGTTTTTGTTTTAATGCTTGTGTGCATTTAGTAAATTCTTAAGCTTCGGTAAAATAACTAATTCACCAATTTATGCGTACGGTCGTATTGTCTTATTGTTAAGTCGTGCAAGACACCGATTTACAAGTTAAATATTGGAGACTAGAAGATAATTATTGACGAAAAATACTAAAAGTTAGAAATAAGACCCACTAACTTTTAAGTATTTATAGTTTTGTCTTAGTCTGTTAACATGAGGGAACTGGTGACAAAATTTAAGAGAGAATTTTTGGGTGAGCTTATATAATGATATTAAGCTTATGTATAAAGATAGAAGTTATTCCAAGTTCAAACAAAGCAGTTCCGGCCTATTTCGATAAATCAGGCACCGAACTGTAGAATTTGAGAAATGCAACAAACAAGTTCTAAAAATTGTAAAAATAAAAGATCTATAATTGATATAATATGTAGTGAAAATCATTGGGACAATTTGTTAAAGAAGCCATGAAAGAAAGTTGCGAATTTTGGTTAGACTAAGATAACAGAATTCTTTTCCGAGGGGTCAAATTGCAAAACTTTTGAAGAGCCTCTTTCAGCTCTATTTGTGCATGGAAGAGGGAATGTGTGTGCTGCAAATTTATAGGATTAGAGAGACATTATGTAGCTGATTGCATAGTTTATTATGGTGATGAACGGTATAACGGGATTGGTGCTTGAAATATTGGTATGTCGTGATTGTGTAAAGATATACTAAAAGTTAAAACTGCTTGGAATTTTGGGTGAAATGACTATATTCTAATTGACTTGAAAGTTTGGGAGAATTTTTTTGCTTCGTTCTTGATTAAATTCTTGATAAGTTAGTTTGTACAAAGATAAATGTGGTAATGGTGACTTGTATATATGTAGAGAAGTTTGATATTTGGACGCAATTTTGATTATATATGATATTGGGTGTTGTATGACTATTATTGAATTGGACACCTTTGAGTTTGGACGCAATTTGATAATGATATTGCGATATATTGCTAAAAATACCTAATTTAGGTCAATCATCAGTACAGGCAGTCATATTCTTTAAATTTAAAGAATCATGTCTCGTTAGCGCTTATGTATCAACAAAACATTAATTAGCCAAAAAGAAAAGAAAAAATTAAGTACAAAGCAAAACTAAAACTAAAAATTAAAAACATCAAAGCGCACACGCACAACAGTACAGCTGAGAATATTCAGGCCGTACGTTTGTTGGGTTTTGATGACACAAAATTCACCACTACAAAATTCTATGAAAATTTCACGGCATATAGTTTGTGATGACCAAAAAGCATATATATAGGAACTTTTATATATCATAAATGATATTACACTTGAAAAAGCACATGAGCGATATATAGCTACATGAATTTCTGGGACAAATAACACTGACATATATAAATAATATTGCTCTTGGAACACGAATTAAGTTTCGGAACAGGGATAAATAAGAGTACAACTTGGAAACACAAATAATCATAGCCTATAATAATAATAATAATAATCCAATTATGAGGAACGTCCTTATATATTTCATTACTAAAATCATTTGAAAACGTACTTTACGACACCAGGAATGTGGATACTCAAGAAGTACTCTTCCCAATTGATGGATTTTGGGTCGAAGTAGAATATATCGGTCTCTATGCCGCTTTGTTTCGCTGCCAATCGCAGTCTTTCCGAGTTCATGTCGTCAAAGCTGTATTAAAGAAATTTAAATTAAATATAAGGTCAACTATATGCATTATTATTCATATTGATATTAAATTCCTTTTTTTTTTTTTGTAAATAATTTAGAAGCCAAACTGTTACTTACAATCCTTTGAAGAATAAGTATGGCCTGTAGAGATCCACCAATCGCATCACAAAGTTTATCTTTCTATTGAGGTCAAGATATTTGCCTTGAAAATACTGGCAAAATGCTGTGTTCACCAATTCTAATCCCTATGATATCAATGGAGGAAAAATAATAAACAAGTGGGGTCATGATTAATGTTGGATCAGTTTTGTCTGTTAAATAAAGCCGGAAAAAGAAAATAAATTAAAGTACTTGATTTTAGCAAATTTACATAGATAGTGAAAAAAAAAAAAGATATGTCTTTTGAGTACATGAAATGGCAAAACCTATACCAAAAATTGGTTCACGCAAGTATAGACATACGGGTTCACGTAAAAATACGCGTAGAATACAAACGGTAGTTATTCATGTTGATGCAAGTTTAAAAAAATATGTATATAACTCGTGTTCACAATGTGACAATATAATTATTGCTTAGGTATAGCATGGCAATTCAATAAAAGTTTCCTAGATATATATGAAGTGAAGTACACTCTTCGAAAGTAGTAGTGACTTGATTGAGAAGAAACATGGCTAATAATCCAAACCAAACCTCACAAGAAATTAACAAACCAATTACAAGACAGTTTGTTGTAATTGGTTTTTAATGCGTAAAGGAACAATTATAAGAGCATGAGAAACACTTACGCGCCAACACTGATTATATCATTATTAGACAATGACCACAAAACCTCTCAAGCTTGTTTTATGTACTAATTCAAAGGAAAACACTTTAGAGAAAAAAAAAGAAAAAAAAGAGGCTAAATAACTCGGTCAAGCCTAGTTGGGTGGCAAAACTCTAGTGGGGACCTCCGATTGTATTTTCTTACAAGAATTTATCTCTAAAAAAACAGTCCTATCCTTATATTTTATCAAAGTACAATCACTAGTCTATATACCACATTAAATATTTTCATTAAAAAAAATTAAAGGGTTAAACTTCACAAATTATTAATTACTGGTACCCTATATTAATCATGATATATATATATATATATATATATTGTTTTGGTGATCACTATTAATTAGCTAGGGCATAGCTAATAATCACAAATTATTACCTTCAAGAAGAGCAAGTAACGAACGGTCATGTATCTGTGGAAGCTGTCCATGTCTTTCAACACTAAGATCTTGGCAACCTTAACTGGCTTCCCATCCTTGTTAATCCATGGCTTCTTCGAAAAGTATCGGAACCCGAATTCCTGAAGATCACTGTACCTCAAAGGGTTTCTCACTGATGATCCCACATGATATATTATGTTATCAAGAGGTTGATATGCATGAGCCGCCATAGCCATTATTATTGCATTCACCACATAATCAGCCGGTATCTGCATAATTATATAGGGTGATAATTAGCTAAGTAATTCATTAATTGTTTATTAATAAGCAATGTTTACACAATAAAATCTTGGATCATCATAAAATATATTGACATTACATATATGATGATAGACTTGTGGCTTTAATTGTAGTTCAAAGTACTCACCACATCAACAACAGCCTTCAAATCACCAAGAAAGCATGTCAATTTTCCTTTGCCATATCCCACAGCAAGGCTATCAATGGTTCTGAAAAGATAAAAAAAAAAATTTTAAAAATGAAAATTAGAAATGTAACGGGAAAAATGTAACTATAGTTTTGATTTTAATTAATGTGACTCTTTAACCGATTAAATTTTTTCTGTAAGTCAGATTCTAAGAGGAAAAAATATATGGTGGAAAATTAAGGCAATGACAAATGAAATAAAAATAAAATTTTAGTTCATTTTAAAATTTATGATATATTCACAACTTATTCCATTTCGTCACCGATATGATTTTTGTCTTAGCAATGTTGTTGCAACTAACCATTGTTGAATGATTTGATGTACTTAATTAATAAGCTGTACCTTGTAATTTGAGCAAATTGTTAATTTCATGTCTTAATATTTATGATAAGTAATGAATGTTAGTTGGTTGGAAGATCTAACCTTACACCTTCAACCCAGCCAGGAAAGGGTTCTTTGTAAGTACTGGTCACAATAGTGGGCCGTACAATCACAACATTTGTATTTTCTTTGAGTTGTCCCAATAACATCTCTCCCATTGCCTTTGTGAACACATATGTGTTTGGCCATCCGAATAACTTAGCCCTGACATGGATTAAGATATTCTTAAATCAGTGAAGATTACTTGAAAATTATAAAATTAACATGGATAGAGAAAATATTAGAAACAGAAAAAAATATATATATATATATATATATATATATATTTTGAAGAAAGGGAATATATGACACGATGGCAATATTGTATTAAATGTTGACTGAAAAAATGGGATTAAGGACATGAGACAAATTTTCTAACCCTGGCGCAATAATTCATATGCTTCTGGTTCTGAACCACAGTTATATTCCATTATTATATATTTATTATATATTAAAGGGACACTTGGGACCATATATGTATTAATTTATGCAATCATACCATCCCAAGTTTCTATACGTGAAAGAATAGAAATAAGGTTATTAAAACTTGCAATACTTATTTTCAAGTTCAAATTAGTTTGGAAAAAACTCTATCGTATTAAGCAAAATTAACTAGCTGTACTTTTATATATATATATATATATATATATAAATCAATTATTAATTTAATCAAAGATTTTGAACAAAGTATGAATATTTAGATTTGTTCTTCGAATATAACACCTATATATGTTTAAAGTTTAAACCCCTAAAAATTATCATCAGTATAATATACAACGAATATATAGGCCAAGTGAAATAGGATAAGATAAGGACACCTAACAACTTTTGAACTATCGTCATATATAAGCTATATATTTGGATATATGTGTGTGTGTATATAGGGTCCCATATATATATATATATATATATATATATGAATGCATATATATTGCTGTCAAAACTTTTGCCTGCAAATGTACAACTTGACGTGGCTCCCTTTTCTTATTACTTTTGTACCCTTTTCAGCTAAAGATAGGATCAATGTTGAACTGATCAATTGACAATTTTAAATTACAAAAATATATAACACAACATAGACTATTTAAAAAGTATAGAAACACGTATTAACCAAGAGATATATGAAGAAAGTGTAAAAGGCTTGCAATTTTCTCAAATCTTATATAGTTACTATTTAAGCGCTAAGTCTTGAACCTGAAATCTTTAGCTAGGCTGTTTTACATTTCAAGTAAAATAAATTAATGGGACAGTAAATACTAGACTCATTGTGACAAAACAAGCCAACTCTTTTAGTCCCCATCAAGAATCAACCATTTCTTTTTTTTTTTCTTTTTTTTTCACTCTAATTAAAAGCGTGTTCACCGACTTTACAAGTACTATTTCGATCACACCTCATCTGTGTCTCCATAAAAACAAGTTTGTTGAGTTTGGTGAAGAGTCAATTAAACGACATAAATGTTTATTCAAGAGTCTCTGCCGCTATAGCTAGGCTTTCACTTAAGTTTCATTCAATTGTCTTTCTTTTTTTTGTTTTTTTTTTTTTTGGTTCTGATGACTTTCATTTAATTGTCTCACAATATTATCAAAAAAAGTGCATCAAATTATATCTACTGCCTTAAATTAGAGGCAATGGTATACGACAATAAACAACTATACTTTCTGCAACCTCTCCTCCTACTTCGGAATCCTGTGGGCCCTCTTTTTTCATCCCTAAATTAATTTTTCATATATGGCTAACCTACTTTACACCTAAGTACTTGATTATCAAGAATTTTTTTTTTATTCCGTGTTTTTATTACTCTAAGACCTTCAGTGGATTGCCTACTTTTTGGTATGTGTTAATAAACAAGAACTTAATAATAATAATAATAATAATAATAATAATAATAATAATAATAATAAAAGGAAGTTAGTAGACTAAGATTCAACCTCCTCAAAAATTTAAAAAAAAAATATATATATATATATAGTCATAAACATTAGCTATTAGCTATTTACTTACTGATTAAACTATAGTGATTGATTTAATAATGAAATGTTAAGAAAAGTATCTTCAGAAAAATCCAAATTCTTACTCTGCATTTCTCTAATTTAAGTGTCCTACTTTTTTCTAGCGAAAATGACTAAACACCAAAGAAGTCAAGTGGATTTTTTTTTTTTTTTAAGAAAAGAAAACCAAAAAAAAAAATTAACAAGGAATAGCTGGCCAGCCAGCTAAAGAAGTAGCAAGAAAGGTTTTGAGCTTTGCATAGAAATAGTGGGCTTGTGGAAATACATTATGTTACATCCATTTCAGAATTAACTAAAATAAGTAAAAATAACAATAATCCATGTCTGATCTCTCATATGGGAATGGGACCAACATGGGAGTCCATTTAGTCAGAAAGTGATGACACATTTTGATACTGTTTCTTCTTTATTATGCATGCACCTACCCGTCGATATGTGCATATATATGTATGTATATATATATATATATATCAAAACTTTTAATATCTAAGCCTGTATAATTATTAATACTAACTAACTATTCTGGTAACGATTCTAAAATCTTTCAAAAGAAAAAGGTGCAATTCCTAGTAAAATTTTAGCATGTGACTTTCATAGAGATTCCCGTGACATATATATAACACACATAATTATTATAAGCCTTATTTATTGTATGAGTTTTGTTCATTAGTCCAAAAAGGCAAGAGAGTGAGAGATGTGCTGATTTGTAGAATCTAATGGATCAAATTATTGAAGAAGCTAAACTAAACTAACCTTTCAAGTCCAAAATCTTTCATGGCCAAAGTGGTCTCTGCTGGGGTAGATTGCTCTGATTGAAGTTGCTTCAATTTTTCTTCTATTAATCTGACTTCATTATCAATGTCTAATCCAGAGACCCCATTGAGAGTGTCACCCATGTGATATGGATTCTCAAGAATGAGACCACCCTTTTCACCTGAAACATAAGCTGAGAAGCCCCAAAAACAAATATGACCACTTCAAGCAAATTCGGCACTCCATTTAATGACATTGAAAATGAAAGCCAATAGAAAAAAAAAACAAAAACAAAAAACAAAAGTAATAATAATAATAATCATGGGCAATGGCAACTGTATCTCATTTATATTTATTTATTGTCATTTTATTTTTTTTCTTCCGTTTTGCTTATGAGTAGAAACCAAAAAAAAAAAAAGGGAAAAAATTAATGTTGCTAATAAATCATGATTTTTGATGAGCTCTCTAAATAAATTATATTATTATTAATTTATAGACCAGCGAAATGAACTATTAAAATCAAAAGTTGAATAAAATCACAAACCAAAAGTTGAATTTGCTAAAATGTTCATAGATAATATTAAAATAAACTATTTAAGATCTCAAACCAAAAGATCTTAGACATTAAAATCAAAAGTTGAATAAAATATGAGTTAAGAGCATTTTAAAAATAAATAAACAAAATTATGAACATACTGACCTGTGGAGACATGGATAAGGACCTTTAATTTAGTACACTGCTTAGAAAAGTTGAGACAATTCTTGGCTCCGAATGTGTTGAGAAATAGTGAAGTATCATATCTGCATGTAAAAAAATTATTTGTCGCTTTCTCTAATCTTCTATTTCCTAGAAAAATTAAAAAAACATGGTTTGGTATTAGTAGGCAGATATATCATAACAACAATAAACCTTTCATCAAAGTTGGTCGTTGCAGCTAAATTAACAATGACGTCTATTTGGCTCAACATTTCTTCCTTGAGCTTCAAGTCATCCAATCCCAAGTCCTCGCGAGTAATATCTCCCGCCATAACGGTCATCTTTTCGCGAACAAACGACCCGAAATTCGCACCCATTTTTTCCTTCAACACTCTGAACAAATCTTTGCCAATTATCTACATCAATGCACCAATCAAGGTAATTAGGTCAATCAGGCTTTTTACTATTAAGGAATGTCATCAAAAGTAGCATTTACATACTTAATAAGCTTCTAATATTAGTCTAGTTGAAACCTTGGTTAATTAATTAAGATGACTATAAAGTGTTTTAATTATGTATGTGTATATAAAATATGTACCTCATTATTCAACCGTTGGGAGGCTGATTTGGCATCAGAGGCCCTTAAAAGAAGATAAAGCTTCTTCACATTCGGTTGAACTCTCAGTACTTTCTCCACAAAAACTGCAATTCCCCCCCAAAAAAAAAAAAGGAAAAAACGTCACGTTTATGCTAAAAAAACTCCTTGAAAGTGATTATAACGAGTAATAAGGTATTTAATGGTAATATATGTGTGTGTGTGTGTGTATATGTATATGTAAATGTACTTTTTGCTAGAAATCCAGTGGCACCGGTGACCAAAATGGACTTGTTCTCGAGAAAATTGAGAACACTTTCCAACTCCATTGGAACAGATTAAAGAAATTAAGACAAAAGAGAATGTGAAACGAAGAGGGAAAAAGCTCAATGAGAGTTTGAGAGATGAGAGGGAGAGAGAGAGAGAGAAGCAGGGAATGAATGAGTGAGAGCTAGAGGTGGTGGGAAAGGGCATCTCATATAATAGTGAGAGTCTGAGGGCTAAGGCCATTATGAGGTGGAGTGCACGCAAGTAGTTATTGCCCTTAATATTTAATTTTTTTTTTTTAAGATTCTATGGTAGGGTGTCCTTACAATTTTGTCACGTACGTCGTATAACCTGTTTACCAAGTAGGATTCAATGAAAAAAAAAATATATGAGGATGCACAAACATTTCCTATCATAAATTATTACCTACTATTGATTTTTTTTTTAATTTATTTTATTTTATGAAAAATAATTTGGTTGAGTATGCTATACAACAGAAAACGATTATGAATTGTGAAATTAACCTTTTTTTAAGCCTTATTTGTTAAAAATAATAATAAGCTAGCTGTCTAAACCGCATCTCACTACACTAAAAGAGACCCTAGCTGCCAAAGAATCTGTGTTCATCTTGAGATGTCGTTTAAATAAATAACAAGTTTCTTTAATATGAAAAAAAAGGGTTTTTTTGGCAAAAAAGAAAAAGAAAAAGAAAATTAGAAGGACTGCAATAATGAGTACTAGAATCAATGTTTATCATGCCCCAAAAAAAGTGAAAATACTGTATTTAATCTTAAATATTCTAATTCATTTGTACAATTTTAATAGGAAAAAATCAATTATTGATTGATCAATTTTGTACTGGCACAAACTTTTACTTGGTATGAGATTTTCTACTTTGTGCAGATATCTTCACAAATTTGATTTTTGGTTTTACTCAAAAGGACTAATACTATTAGGAGATATTGTTGCAAAATTATGAATAAGCTTGCAAGTGCACAATTCACTCTAGTAGTGAAGTAGTCCAAAGAGCGATATTGCCGCACGACGATTGGCGTTAAGAATTAAAACTAACTATTATAATCTAATAATACCTTATTTTATCTAAGCGATCGACTTTGAATGTGACAAAAAAATAAATTAAGCTAATTTGAAATAACTAAAAGGTAATAGACATATAAAGTAGGAACGAAAATCAATAAGGATTACAGTATGCTTGGGTTTTGACAATTCATTGAGTTACGATTTCATTTCTCCGTATTAGTGTGCGTTAATTCTAATTAATCAAACCGAGAGTAATATGTATCTTTATACGCTCTCTCAAGTGCCGCATAAAAGGCGATCTATCTTTATGTGTATCTTTATATGTATCTTTAAGAATTTGTCATTAAGAGATGTCTACATCGCTATAAACTATATACACAAATAACGTGGGACCAGGCTACATATCTTACATGACATGCTCTCTTAGCTCAAGTGATTTTGATTGTCACAAATTTTAAAATCCAAATTTTGTTATATTTGATGTCAAATTTAGCATCAAAATAGTATTTTCAAATTCAACACCAAAAATAGTATTACATTTCACATCAGAATGTCAAATTTTGACATTGTCAGTTTGAAGTAACATTGCATTAGAAATACTGTAATTAATACTTTGTTTAATACAATAATCATGTAAAAAAAATTCGTCCATGAATGTATTTATCCTGTGTAAATTATATGTGCGGATAGATTTACTATTATAATACAATTTGGTGGACTTCATACAATAAATTTTATTTTTAACTTAACAGAAAATTTGTATCAAGAGCTAACGTAGTCGGATCTCTTATACTAGGTCAGTAGTGCAATGTACAATAGTGTTATTGCCATGTATAAACTATTTGTATTTCGTATCATCTCTAGGTTAAATGGATTGTACTAGGAGACCATTTTTTTTAATAAACATTTTTTAATAAATGTTTTTTCCTTCTCTTTCTTTCTTTTTGCCACATTCTAGTAGTGGATTTTCAAACTTCTTGTATTTGATTTTTTTTTCATTTAATAAACTCTTTTAGAGGATTAAAAAAAAAAGAATATATCAAACAAAATTGGGACACATCTGAGACACTATTCTCATTAATTATTTCCCATTATTAATTTATTAGTAAGGAAATTATATTCGCAAGGAAAGTTCTATTCATTGTCAGTTATTATATTAATTTCAACTCCTCCAAAAGTGTTGACAACAATTTTCCTAACTCTCAATGGTACACAGTATATAATTGCTTAATTGAAAATACAAAAAGAAGAAAAAATTAGGGGAAAAAAAAAAAAGAAGGTTGTTGGTCTTACATATGCACACTGTTGACCAAATTTTACTTAAATATTGTTTTGGGTGAAGGTCACCTACACAAACCCACCCTGCAGTCTCCAAAATTGGTGGTCTTATTTGTCACTAAAAATGATCCGTAGAGGTTCTCTTTTTTTTTTTCTTTTTTTTTTTTTTGGCTTGAAGAGAGTATTGTTGAATATACGTCTAACCTACCCTCTCTATACAGAGTTTTCTATTCCTTGAATATTATTTTCCTTACAATATTTCTATCTACTATCACCTTTTTTCCAACGTTCTTCTATCAATCATCGCTTACGTCTATCATCGCTTACGTATTCTTTTTTCCCGCTTTCTCTTTATTTGGTTTTTATTTCTTTATTTTTTTTTTTGGGAACCTTGTTGTTTAAGTTTTTATTAATAATGGATCCGTGTGTATATTTACTTTTCGATTTTGAAATGATACGTATATAGTCTTTTGGTGTATGCTTTTCTAATATTACAATGTGTGCAATTTGAGTTGCTATTTCTTATGCGGGTGTTAATCAACTCATTAATATGAGGGACTAGTCTTTAGACCCTTTTACTCTTCCAATGAACAAAAATCATTAATATGTCTACATGCAGCTTGGTTTTCAATTGGAAAATATACGACTTACACCAATATGTCTAAGATGGATGGATGCAATAGAAAGGGAAAGTACTGCAAAAACACAAAATTTTTATAAGAGAAAAAGTAGTAATGTAAATAATTTTATAAATATATCGAGATTTTTTTTTTCCTCTTAAAACTCTTAGCAAGTGCTTTTTTAAATATATTAAAATATGTGTTATTTAAAAAATAAATCAATTTTGGCCTATTTTTGCAACTCACTCTAATAAAAATATGTCGTCCTTGAGAAAATAGAAATTTTCAAATGTAAAAAGTTCATTATTTAAATGAGAACTACTCTAGTAGTTTTTTTTTGTTTTTTGTTTTTTGTTTTTTATTTTTTTTTGTGGCCAGTAACAATTATGAATTGTCAAATTTAGCATTTAAATCACAGAAAAGATAAATCTAACGATCCATAATTATTTTCAGAAAAAAAAAACACCAGAGAATCCCATAAATTCTTACGAGAAGAGAGATGTTCTTGCAAATTTAAGAAAAGGGATTAGTGATAGTAAAAATAAAAGCTTAACTCATGTCTCATTCTACTGAAAATATGGCTTCAAGTTTACATCAATAACTACATGATCTAATGACGTATTATAGTCTCTTGATCAGGAAAAAAAAAGGATCGAAAATTCAAATATAAAAGTATTTCAAAAGAAGAGAAAAGAAAAACATGGTAATTAACTACTGCACTTGAAAAGGAAAACATCATATAAATATCCTTCGAGTTTTCGCTAAATATTACAATTATACTCTGAATTTTAAGTGTATCACAAATCTCTACTTAGTTTATTAAATTATGCAAAAACTATTTATTGTTATCATATCACGACAAAAATATATCTAATTTTCAAATTTTGGAACTTTTTTTTAAATCAACTTTTTCACAATATTTTTGTTCAACTTTCTTTGATTAACATGTTTATCCTCAACCATGGAACATAAATATTTGCTTAATTTTTACTAAATGAAACAATTATACTATGTATTCATCAAATACTGTCCATGTTACTAGTTTTTCAAACTGTTTAATGTTCCAAATTATCAGTGTATTTTTGTTGACATATTTTTGGCAAAAAATGTTCTGTTTGATTTTGTTCAGATCATATTCCTTGGTGTCATTCATGGAATAATAAATCGTTTCGTGAAGATTTTGGATGATTTAGAAGATTCTATGCAAGTTTCTGTTGGTGTTCCACGTAATGTTCCACTAAATGTTCTAGAAGATGTTCCATTTGAATTTTGTAGAATTTGCTGAAATCTTCAAGATACAATTTTGCCTTAATTCAAATGAAGATTATAGAAGATCACTAAATTCTAGAAGATAGTATTCTGCCTAATTTGAGCCCAAGTTGTGCCATGGCTTAAGGAGATCTAGGTGGCGCACGCAAAAGGAAAGAAATTAGAAGAGTGGATGATTTGTACGAGCTGAATGTATTTTCAGTGTTTGGAAAGTGAATCTTCATACTTGTTGACAAAAGATTTCATCTGGACAGTTCTAGTAAAATTACACTGGTTTTCTTCGAGAGGTGTCCCAACAATGTCTGTTTATGTCAAGTTTATTTCTGGAAGGAGTTGACCTATGATTTGTACAAGGATTCGATTGCTCTTTATTATGGCCAAGATTATTCGTTCATAATGGCTTTACTTGACTAAATTGTTTATGGAAGATTTGGCGTTCTTTTTATGAAAAGCTTCCAACTTTCTTCAACATTCTTGATTCCTCATATTCTGAAGAGCTTGGAGAATGTTTTTTGGGGATAAGAGTTACCTCTCTACAAGGGTTAATGGATGTAATGTTATTGTGAGCTTGAGTGAAAAATTGTTACAAAGAGTTTTCATATTTTCTTTGTAATTTTGTGAGAACAATTTGAGTGAATTGGAGAAAGGGGTCTCGGAGAGATCTCTGTGCAAGCGAGGAGAGCTCGGACACAAGGGGTTCTCGTGTTGTAACTCACGAAGAGAAGACGTGGAAGATAGCGACAGTGTAAGGAGGGAGTATTTAGCATATAAGACTGGGTGTACATGTTTCAAAGTAATAAATCACATTTCACCATCTGGGATTGGCCCAGCAGATATAAGCTTGGCCGAACTGCGTTATCAATTCTCTAAGTCATTTATTTTTTACTGCTATATTTTAGTTCTCATGTTTCATCTCAGTTTTATATATTTTTCACTAGTGTTCTTAGCTGACCTAAAACACCCGTCAAGAATGCCAACACAGATTAGTTGCTTTTTCAAAAATATTCTTTTAGCTATCAAGTTTCATAGTTTTATAAATTCAAAAAAGTTAAATCGATAATTAGAAATTCTAAAACTTGACCATATATAGAGGGTTTTTTTTTTTTCATAATTTAATACCTCATGGCATATATTACCAAGAGCATTGGCAGTACCTCCAGAACTTTTCACATCTAGGCCCTCTCCAAATGCCTAAGCCAACACTATGCTTAAGAGAGTTTAAGGATGAGATATTTAAATATTTTATATTATACTATATTTTTATTTCAAATATTGTATAAATAATGCCCCAACTAAATGATATTTTTTTTCTTCCATTTCATTGTTTCGTGCAATCATAGTAAGGTACATACAGTTAGCCAACACGAATATTCGAAGTCCATCCCGAGGCTTCGATTTCAGAAGGCATTTTAGATTTGTAGTTATAATTTTTATTACATTAACTGTAAACTAGAAGACTATTGTTAATATTGTATTTGTCTTATGCAGAGTGTTGCAATTAAATGCATGCATAGCCCGATCGATTTTTTACGCGACCCACACATTACTCTGACAAGATGGAACAATGAGCGAGCTAAGCAGCTTTATGTATGATAAGCTAAGTACTGCATTCAAATTGTATTGCTTCTATATTTTTTAAACTTTATGACGCATGATTTTCTGACAATTATTTTTGCAGGAGAGGATTGCCGAGTCTTAAACACAACGTGCTCAAACTCCTACTATCAACATTATTGATAAAGATATCATAACATAAACACTACTGGTACGACGCGACCATACCATTGGCATTGGTCCAACACAGTCAAAGTGAGTGACGCGCAATCTTAGTCGCCATACGGATCCATCTGATGTTCCCTCCACATCAAATCTAGAACCGCCACTCACACCTTCGCTACCACCGAAGATGCAAGTCAGCCTCAATAGTTTCCTAGGCTTTCTCATAGCGAATTAATCCGAACTTTGATGCTCTGACCATAAACTTACCATATTGTTTCTCGATGGGTCTGCCAGCACCTGATCCTACAAAGCCCTCACAACCACCTTAACCAATTGAACATGAGATGAGCGACGGCGATGACAGCAACGACGATGACCATAAAGCCAACTTAGGACTTCCTTAGATACTTTTTTTTTTCTTTTATCTGCTTCGAACTAAGCTTTTACACATATATGTTCTTATCTTTTTTGAAACTCTACTATCATATGTTACTAAAGTCTTCTATTTACTTGTGTTACACATTTATGTGAATATTTAGTCTTCTATCATGTATGAATATTATTAGTATATTAATTGCAAAATAATATCAAATAGTGAAACAAACATTAAATTTGAATTTACATAAATCTAATATAAATTATTAAAAAAATTAACAAATAAAAAAATTCTAAAAAATTATGAATAATCGATGGCGATGATATTTTTCTAAAATCGTCGCCGTTATTATCGTCATCTATGATCATTTTTCGACGACAACTTGTGCATACATCGGCGATGACTTGTCATCGCCAGTTTTGGCAACGACATCTTCAACAACAAGGCTTCGACGACGACATATGTTGTCGCCAAAAGTTTATGGAGATGACTTTTTCACTTATGGCGACAACAAAACCCTTGTTTCTTGTAGTGTCATTTTGGCCAATTTTTTGGTCAGTTTTTCCTATGCCTAAGCATCAGATTTATTTTTATGGGTTAATTTTATCATTTCTCCTATATTCTGACCCGAATCTCAAACTACCCCATGTACTTAAATCTGTTCCCTTATACGTTTAAAACATCTCAAATTGGTCCTTCCGTTAACTTTTTCATCCAAAATTACTATGTGTCCAAAATTGCTATGTGTCACTTAATTGAGTAGGTTTTTGTACATTTGTAGGTGAAATTATATTTTGTCCCTATTTGATTATATTCTTCTCTTAAGGGGTTTTTTTTTCTTGTGCTAGAAACACTTGATTGAAAAAAAAAATAAGTTTTTTTTCTCCAGCTAAATATACCCAAAAGAATACTAACATATCATTGTGTCGAAAATGCCCTTCAATATGTGACAATCATGTGATATTTTTGGACAAAAAAAGATAATTTAAGACGGAAAAATTGACCGAAGGACAAGTTTAAAATATTTTAAAAGTACAGAGGGAACGGATGTAACAAATTGAAATACATTGGATAATTTGATATTCGGACTAAAATATAAGGGGAATTGATATAATTAATCCTATTTTTATTTTATCTGCCAAGAACTTCGACCAAAAACTTATTATAACGAGAACATGGCTACAAAATAGAATGTAAAATTAAGAAAGCATTCATTACAAGGTTTTTATTATGGAGCATTATCTCAGTAGTTTGAGCGCTTTATTACTGAACGACATAATTATATCTCACTATAACTGTGTTCCTAAATGTAAAACAAATGGCATGTAATCATATTTTATCATTGGGAGAACCGTGATTAATTTTCTTTAAAGAAAAATAAAAGGAATGTGTATTGGAAAATATTAAAAACATTTAATGGGAATTGACGCCTAAAGAAATAAAAATCAAGCAAAATTTAGTGAGGTAGTTGTCTCTACTTGTAACCCTAATTTAGGTAGTAGGTATTCCAAGTTAGCATAGATTTGTGTACATGATAATGAATATGACGTCCAATATCAATTCATACTTAAATATTGATGCTTAGGTAATAACTTTTAACTAATGAAAAAGCATGTGCTGGTAGGGTTTTAATGCCACGTATTAAGCATTTGGTTGTGATTGGCTTAACTATATTTGCAGTTGAGAGGGTCACTGCTTTAAACACGACAAGTTATGGGTGTCCTAACTATTTATTTATGTATTCTCCTAAGTCGGTGACATGTATAACATCCGTCTGTTTTCTTTTCTGTATAGAATTATATATGAATGATCATGTTCACATATGTATTTTGGTCTCTATATCAAAATCCTATAAGTCAATTAAATGATTTCATTTTGTTGATTTTGGTGCTTGCTAGCCATGTAATTGTAGTGAAATGGGCAACAATAATTTCACGTTACATTTAATCATACGTTACAAGAATACGACGTAAAATAGGTGTAGGAAAAATAAAATATATATATATATAGATGTATATGTATGTCGTAATTTGAAGAAAAAAAATTATAATAAAAAATTTAATCAACAATTACACAAATTTGAAAAGATTTATGTTTAAACTTTACAATCATAGACGGATGCACATATAGGGACCTGTGGGGGCCCCCTTGAAAATTTTAAGATAAATGTTTTAGCGCTACAATTGAAAAAAAAACAAACAAAAAACAAAATCAAACAAACAAACTTTTAAATATAGACCTTAAATTAATCAAAATTTATTTACTGTCTCTACAATTGAAGAAAATTTTCAAATAAATCTTTCTTTTGTACCCATTGAATTTTCTGTATCTATAATTTTGTCCATATACTTTTGTAAACGATTTCAATTTCACAAACTATAATGTATAGGTATATTATAATTTTTTTTAATTTATCTATAAATTTTTTATATAATTTTATGTCTCGACTTAATTAGAATTCTTGTTCCGTCCCATGGAATATATTCTAGGTATATATAACATATACGTAGTTTATATACATTATTAGTCTCTTGTTTTTTCTTTTCAAATTTTTAAATGAGAAAATATATAGAACTAGAACCGATAAGTACATAACTACCTAGCTACAATTTGACATTGGGATCGTAAAAATTTTGCCTAGCTTTTTTTTTTTTTTTTTATCGTTTTAGAGACTTTAACTAGATCATAAAATATGCGCTAGTCTTTTATCTTTTCAGGATTTCCCCCCTAGATTTTCCATTAATTAAGGTTTTAACAAAACCTCACGTCAATAATTAGATCCTATAAGGTTTTCTTTTTCTTTTTTTTTTTTTTTTGTTTATGCTGCCCACAGTTGTACTTTTCAAAACTCATAATTTTTTTCTCTGTTTTTTTAATAATGTCGATTTTGGGAATGAATATATAGGATATAGCTATATATAGTAATTAAGGTGCTAACTGTTTGTAATTAAAAAACGGCAATTCTCAATTGGGAAATGCCTATAAAATTACACCGGTGGTGAACGCCTAATCTAGGCCAATCAAGATCGTTGATTACAAAATTAACGATGGATGTCAGCGCTTGTGCATTGGTTTTTAAATGCTCCCATCACACTGTATTCACAAAAGATACTTAACGGACGTTTGCTGACTGAGATTTTCTTTTGGGTTACGATAGAAAAAATGAACCCGAACGATTTGTTGACTTATGTTTTGAAGTTAACGTTGAACCGAATGGGCTGCTTGATTCTTTTAATGCAAAGCATAGCAACATGACCACCAATCCATCCACATTAAGCGACAAATTGCATAGTTAACATTAATCTCATTGATCTACAATAGATCTGCAATTTCCGTCACCAAAAATACAAACAATCTGATATTGAAACAATTTGAAATTTAAAACTGCAAGACCTATAAGAAGAAAAAGAAAGGATAAATCTCTCTGGTTTTGTACTATCAGAAGGACGAGATCTAGGATCAAGATGGCGAAGTCAAAATAGCAAAGCTTAAGCGGAACCTCTTTACTGACAAATCTGTTTTTCTTTTAGTTTTTCAATCGTACGATTGGCCGAAACCCATTTATTGGTATGATGTGCGATTGGTACATCGCTGAGCTCTCCTTCACTGGGGCTTCCATTGCTTCTCGAGGGAGAAGCTCTCGCCAGCTCGAGGCTCATCGCTGCCAGCACTTGGAGTTTCATCGCCAACACCTTCATCGAGATTTTGCCGGAGACGCCGGAGATGACGACAGATGAGATCTCATTCTCAACGGCTTGGTGGACTTACATCATCTGTTAAACACTGTTGTTCTCATTCTTGATGGAGAAGACGACAACTTGATGATCGGGCCTTCGCCGGAGACGTCAAATTCAAAGTGGCTGTTGGATATTAAAAAAAAAAACAAAAAAGCGACGGTTGATATTCGAAGGAAAGAGAAGTAAAAATGAACAATGGTTATTTGATTAATAAGTATTACAAGTGAGAAGGACTATAATCAGTACTGTGTAACATTTTTAAGGACTTATAGCAACACACGATTTATTTCCCACTGGTGAGTTCTTTTTATCGTTCCCCAACAGAGAATCTCCGTTAAAAAAAGAGATTAGAAATGATCAATTTTAAAGTATAGGGAAATTTAGTCAATAAAAATTTCTGACATTAATAGATTTATATTCAACTAATTTTGACGTAAAATCAACCTTTAGCGTTTATTTAATAAAATAAATAATATTAAGAAATATAGAGATTATTTAGCGAATAGTCATTTTTTAAACGATTTTATAAACAAATAGCCAACGATTCAATTAATTAAGAAAATAATTATTTTTTAACTATATGATTGTGTGATGTTGCCTTTATGCCCATATTGAAAACATTGTCTATTCCCTTGAAATATGCACTGAAAAATAATCAAATACCAAATAAACCATTAGTTATATAATTATAGCTAAATGTAATGGAAAAAAAAAAACCTTCGTCTTAGTTAATAATATAAGGGAATTTCAAGAAAATAGCCACGGTCTACGAAATAATTTTAAAAAATAATCACAATTTCAAAAAATTTAAAAATTAGCCATGTCAGAAATTTTTAACAAAATTTTTTACTAGTGTCAAAAATTTCTTACAGTAATTTTATGTGTATTTTTGTTATTGTCAGAAATTTCGTATATGTTTTATGACTAATTTTTTAAAACTGTGATTATTTTTTAAAAACACACAGTCTAAAATGACTATTTACCTCACTGGCCCATAATATAACGACATTAGGTGAGCTGCTACCTTTTGCACTTTAATGTAAACATCTCTCGAGAACATAATTTCTCCGATTTGCATATGTGCCTCTTTTTATTCTTCTCTGTCCCCTAAGATAATTCTGATCTGATATCGCTTATTGTCATTAAGTGGTTAGGTGTTAAATCATTACTTGCTTTAGTGCCCGGTTATTTATGAGATAACACAATATAAAAAACCAAGTTGTGTCATGAATTTTGATCATTGACTGATTATTATGTTGCAGTAAATAATTTAATTGCCATGTTACACTATTAAACGCCATATCCTGTGTAATTTAAAAAAGAAAAGCCTTAGTTATAGAGTATAAAGTTCCATAATTAGAGAATAACTCGATGCCTCCAAATTGTATTTGGTACTTATTGATCAAACAAACAAATGTGTATAAGATACAATGTACTTTTAGGCGCGGCGTTATTATTTACTTGATTAATAATTTAAGGAAATAGGCCTAGATCCAAATTATTTTGTTTTTATCACTTGAGATCGCCTTAAATATATAGCTCTAAATATGAGTATTTTAGTGAATTTTTAGAACATTTTTTCCTTCTTGGTATAGGTTTCATTTTAGGAATATTCTTGGTAGCAGGAAGTCTTGACTGGTGAAAGACGCGTAAACGAAAATCTCAAGAGACTTTTGGCCATCTGAATAACCTTAAGCAAACACTTTTTTGACATTAGCGCAATACTCCAAATTAGCACACAATATATATATATATATATATATATATATATATATAGCCAATGCAATGCATTATAGAACAAACTTATTTACACAATCTTTTTTTTAATCTTTTTGAGTTTTAACGAGGCCTGGATGTGATTTAGCTCTTGTAAAATGTGAGTTTCGGTCTTATTCTTTGAAGTACATTTAGGAGTTATTTTTATTTCGTTTGATTTTACTTGTGTAAATTTCTTTATCTTTCGAGATTGTAAGTACATGAACTTCGTAATCTTTTATTTTTTATTAATGTATTTGGGTTTACTGTTAGTGATTTTTTTATTACATGATTAATTTAGTTGATAAACCGTTATATATAAGATTAGATGAAAGTCGTCTTAGTTGAGATAAATTCTTTGTCTTTTATTAAAAAAAAAATTGCCTTTTGATTATTAATCATCTTGTTGGCAAGTGGAAAATTGAAATATGGTTTTGAACTTTACTAATAACCTATATGACTGTCAGCAGCCTGAATATTAGTGTATTAATGCTAAGTTGACAAGATATATAAAGAAGAAAGGAAATTAATAAGAAGATTTAGAATAATTTAAGCAAACCCCTAAATTTTGACTTCTATACGTACGTGAAAAGACAGGTCATGTGTTTTAAAGATTTTGTTGGGAAAGAAAAAGTGTTTCAAATCAACAATTGAAACAACAAGAAACCATAAAGATGTAACTTTCATTAATTATATATGTTTCTTCAGACGATGGTCCACGGTGAAGGACATAATTAAAGAAAGGACCAACACAACTATTGTATACAAATATTTTTATCGGATGATTAGAGCTTTCTTTACTTAGTCAAGTTAGGAGGTGTTTGAATTGTAATTCGAAAAAAAATAAATAAAAAATAAAAAAAAAAAGATAAATTAGTTTAAACTATATTTTTTTTATAATAATTACACTAACAAAAAGTATTAAATCATACTACTACAATAATATATAATTTGATTTTTTATTAAAACGGGTCCTAAATAAACACTTACCAAATTAATGGCACTAATCTTGGTGGGTAATCTTCTTCTCTCAATAATAATATGTAAAAGGCAAGAAAATCAATTGCCTATTATATATCATCTGTTTTGGGCCTACATAGATTTCAATATCAACTTTTTGACAAAGCAAATTGTTCACTCTGCATAAAAAGCATTTGGCATTCCCAGTACCAGCTACAGCTAATTGATAAACTAATTCCGTTGACGCAACTATTATAATGCTGAAAATATTTTCTAACGAGACCATTCGGTACTAGAACCGAAGAAATTGCTATATATATATATATATATATATATATATATATATATATACTTGGGACGTCAAAGAGATTTACTTTGGTCATAAAACCTTACTTGTACCAGGGAGATGCACAATCACCTGATTTTTTTTTTCCTTTTGCAAAAAATAATAATAATAATAATAATAATAATAATAATAATAATAAAAGAAATAAACCAAGGATTAAATTATTATTTTTTGTCACCTACTTCTGTAAAATTCAGGAAAAAAAAAAAAGCGTACAGCTGTAGTATACTACTTATCATATATTGGTTACAGTACACGTACGGCCGTTTAATCAAATGCAACTATAAGACGTTGTTAATGGAAAAAAAAAATTAATTGTATTTTTGTCTCATATTTCAAATATTTTTTAAGAGAAAATTTAATCTAATGCCATATTTCTTATTTAAGTTTACAATTTATATCACTATTAAATGTCATGTCACTTTTTTTTTCTCACCAAATTTCTCTTTTTGTCTTTCTTATTTGTAAAATAAAAAATAAAAATAAAGGTAATTAAGTCAATTCACTACTAAAAAGTGGCATGGGCTGTAACTTTTTTTTTAAGTAGTATTTTTTAAAATAATGTGCGGAAAAGTGGCGCGTTTCAAATTTTCTCATTTTTTAACACACACATGTGGACGACTGCATATGGGGGCTTGAGGGGCACAAGCCCCTTGAATTTTTCAAAATTTTATTTTAAGCCATACAATTTAAATTTTTGTAAATAAATCCTTAATAAGTCCTCCCTAAATTAATCAAAATTTATGTGTTACTTCTATATAATTGAAGAAAACTTTGAGTTAAATCCTTATTATGCCCATTAAACTTTCTATATTTATGATTTTGTCAATAAGTTTTATGTAATAATAGTTTTTATATAATTTTGTGTCCTCATTAGATTAGAATTATGGATGTGTGCTTCATACACCGTGCTGAAAAAATATTTGTATTTTAGACTCACATTATTTTTATATTTGGACATACGTTTCTCAATTACTCAAACTGATTAATTATTACCATTTATATAATTTCTACTGCCAAATTGCAAATTGGTCATCTTTCGAAAATATACTATTTGTGGATGTTTCATGAAAGCACCCCATGTGAGCTCAAAAGGTACATACATGCATTGTCATGAAAACGTTTATAACGACTAAACAACTATACGTGAGATATACGTAGTTCAATGGACCTAGTGAATAATACGCTTGATTTCAATCTAGGGTTTGAAGTTTGAATTATCCATTTTGAGGGTAAGAGGAAAAAAAAAAGGCGATAATTATAAGGCAAATACATGCATATGAAAGCCGTGACTCGATTTGTGAATCATTAATTTGCATCAAAATTTGAAGAGTACAAGAGTTTACTTATTTTAGTAGCATTCCTCAATCCGGTCGCAGCCTCCAACTACGAACGCTACATATGAAACCAGAAGAGAAAAGTCAGAAAAGCAGATTTTAGATCTAATTTTTTCTAAAAAGTATTGAGAAAAATTATATATAGTCATGCTACATAATCTCTTGTTACATATGTGTAAGCAATCTTATGCGTGAGATTTTGGCCTTCTATATATAAGCAAATTCTTCTTGATGAGTTTTGGTGATATTTTTTCCCAATCAACAAATGCAATGTTCTTTCTTTCTCTTTTCCTTGTTTTCCTTTTCATTAGATCATATGACTGGTCATATTCCAATGAAATATTTTAGAAGATTTAAAAAATAAAGGAGACACTAAAAATCTCTAAAATCAATGCAGTACTTATATATAATACAACGATTTTTTTTTAATGTTTTTCTCTCTACATTAAAATATTTGTTGTTAATTTTCTTCCCCACGATTACGTATATATCTAATTTATCCAAATATTACGTATATATATGCAAGGATCTTCGAAATGTGATATATTACATTGTGGAAATATTGATTCCTCGCATAAAAAGAAAAAAGTGTACATAAATATGTAACATTACACAAATTATTATAATATTTGCCATGTCTATAACGTTTAGTTGTAAACATCAAAACTTTTAACAAGATACCAATATTGTTTTGCAGTATTAATTAGTATACCATCTCAAGTAGTTGTCTCGATTGTGTTAACCAGCATTGACCATTTCCAATGTACAATACGTCAACGACAATACTAATTTAAAAAAATAATAATAATATAAAAAAAAAAAAACCTATCCTATATTTAATCTTGAGCGTTCCAATACATAATTTGTTCAACTATTTCGGAGATTTTTTTTAAATGGATGAACTATTGTTGGAACGTACTAACAAAGTTGGCACACTCATAAAAGATTATAGACTTACCAATTAGGTTGATACTTTTATAATTCTCTTTCTAAAACAATACAAATATTAGTAAACAAAGAAATGAAAAATTACATAAGAGTTCAAGTGTTCAACTCAAAACAGTCAAAACACTATATTCAACTAAAAAAAGGCTCCGTGAAAGATTTACCAAAGTGCAATCACTACAAGAATACTAAATGTTTTACTACTACAGAGGTGTTCGCTATTGATTTATTCAGCCACATAACTGATTATCCGCAATTTATTAGCAAAAATAAATAAATAAAAATAAATCGCGGATACCATTGCAAAAATATTTTATCATTAATGTTTTCTTTTTTTTTTTCATTGTAAATCAATCACAGATAATCAAAATTTTATGTGAAAAACTCACGAGTTTTGACGCAAGATCCACGCTAAATTTTTAGTCGCGAATACCTCCCATGAGTCACATACAGTAGTTGGTCCGAATCTTGACATAATATTCTTAAGATTCCAATCTTCAGTATTTGTGAATGATTTTTAGCCGCAATAACGTTTAAAGATTTTGAGATTGTGGCATAGTATTTCCCGCTATAACTTGATTTTGAATTTGACAAATATTCTTTAGATTCTAATCTTCACTATTCGTGATTGATTTTTTAATCGCAGATAAGAGCATTCATAGCTGATTTTTCAATTATGGATACTGAAATTTAAGATATCATGATTTTGGTGGATTTTTTCCCGCTTTAATTATTTTTTATATTAAATGGACTATCCGCGACATGGTGTATGGCTTGTAATTTAAAAACTAAAAAATATACTTTTTACACATTAGATAAAGTTTTTTTTTAAATAATATTCTTAACTAATTTTTTTTTTAAATTTAACACCAAAATTATATTCAATTGTCAATGTAAAAGGAAAAAAACATAAAAAAAAATAAAATAAAAAAATTCTCTTTTTTTTATCTCTGATTAAACATAATTTTTGTTTTAAATTAGGAAAATGAATGGATGATACCAAAATATAAGATTTGGTATGCTAATGATAAAAGAGAATTATGTTTATATGTACTTTTTTGAACTAATATACATCGTGCACAAAATGTGTCCAAAGTGAAAGAATTTTTCATTTATCATATACACTTTTTTTTTAGAGAAATTATAGCGAATATCCAATTTTCAAAACTTAATGTAAGTTATTACCCAATCTTTTGAAAAATAAGACCAATTACCCAAAACATGCAATTACTTACACAGTGGTAAGTGGTGGTAATTCACTTTGTTACCAAAAGCATGTGCAAGTAATTCACAAATTGACTAGAAACTCAATTACTTTAAAAGTTTGGGTATTTATTTTTATTGTTATATAAATTCTGGATATTTGCCTACTTCACCCTTTTTTTTTATAGAAAATAATCTTTGATATGACATCAATACAATATATTGGTAACAGTTATGAATAATGATCACATTTATCTTTTTAGTTTTTTTTAATTGAATTTTATTTGTTAAAAATAAATAAACATAGTGAATTAGTGATCATAAAATATCATGTGTGGAAGATTCTTACCGTTTATAGATACTCCGAGGGAAAAAAATAATTCAGAAAGATATGTAGCAATTGCATCTACCGTGGCAGAAAGACACTAACTAGGCTCTAATAATAATGCAACATGGTCACATTGGAAAGTGAACATGATTTTGCAGTTCGGTTTTAGGTTCTCATGATGGCCTTTATATTTAGTTGGTCGATTGTTTGAATAACAGGTAATAAACCAGAACCATTACAATTCCACCCACCAAAACAAAAATTATATAGAGAAAATTACGGTATCGCCTAAGTTTTTATATAACCCAGAACTAAAGTTATAAAGAGTATTGTCACCTTCATTTAATGGAATATTCTGTTTAATTGTTTAGCAAGGTTAATACATTTCTTCTTTAAAAAAAAAAAGAGTAGTATGTATAAATATATATATATATTTATATTTCCAACTCACCGCTCTTAATAATTGGTTATTAATTTTCACCTAATGTAACCATTTTACAAGTTAACCTGTTGCATTCTGATTTTTCCAGAAATTCCATTTTATTATTATTTTTTATTTTTTTTCTTTTCTTTTTTTCCCATTGCCTTTTCCTTTTCAGGTAGAAGCCTAGGACTATATAATTTATTTCGTTCCTTTTCTTTATTTTTAATTGGTAATGCTAATTAAACTGAAAACTAATAGATTTCTCGGCACCTTTTTCCTTTTCTTAATTTTGCAGAACTATATGAATCCTATCAAACTACTATATGTCGTTACATATCTTTTAATTGTATGTATATTTTTATGTATATGTAATATACACAGACAAACATGGTCGCATTTGGAAGGAACTTTTCGAAGAAGAAAGTATTATACACGAATAATACCGGAGACGTATATTTTATAGCCGATTAATATACTTTTCGTTATATTTTACTAATTTCTCATACAATAATTATTTATATTTCACTAATTTCTCATACAATAATTTATATAATCAATAATTTATTGTGTAGAAACTATTTTAAAGAATCAGCTCAACCCTTGTTGTAGATTCTGCTTCGACTGCTTGCAAATTAATTTTATAAAAGTATTTTGAATCATTTTTCTTAAAAACTCATATTCCCATCATAACAACTTATTCGTACAGCACAACAAACAACAATTTATTAAAACGGCCCATAATAAAGGATTGCGAAAGTCATTTTATATCCAAGGGAAAAAAGGCAATTAAATCTCAATAAGGGATCATGATGAGCAAGAGTATGGCTCTAGCCTCTCTAGCGTGTACGCCTTTGAAAAATACTACAAATGTTGCTGCAGAGAACACCTAATTAATCAACACAATATATCAGACTATACTTTCTAAAAGTCCAATAATATGAGCATGCATGTTTTTCCAAAGTCAATGGCGACACCACACCATGTTGTTGCTTTGCAAAAAATATTGGAACATGCACCAGCCAAAATATGGAAATATTAACATGGCTCGTGATTGAGGTCGGTTGACTTTAGTGATCAAATATCATAATAGAATTTTAGATGAGCTGCAAAAATACGTCAAAATTGAATCAGTTTTTTTAAAAAAATAATATGTATTTCAAAAAATTTAAAAAATAGACATGTCAAGAATTGTATAACAGAAAAGTATTACATAAAATATTATACATCTGTAAATATTTGTAAGACATTTTGTAACACTTCAATTTTTACTCATCAATTTTTGAAGTGTTAAATAATATCTTAGAAATGTTTATAAATGTGTAATATTTTATGTGACACTTTTCTGTTATATAATTCTTGACACGATTATTTTTTAAATTTTTTGACACACTTGCTATTGTTTAAAAACATAAAAGAAATTTGGCTATTTACTATAATTTCCCTAGAATTTTTTTGTCAGCAAAAAACATTATGTAATATTTACTTATTCCTTAGACAATACAATTACTGATAAGGTGAGTTATGAAAATAGGCCAAAATTGAATAAGTCTTTTAAAAATAATACATATTTTGAAATATTAAAAAAATATCATTGTCAAGAATTTTATGACAGAAAAAATATTTACACTTTTGTAAGAAATTTTTTAACACTTTAAATTTTAACAAGTAAAAATTAAAATGTTAAAAATTTCTTACACGACGTGTGAATATTTTTTTAATATTTTTGTTATAAAATTCTTGACAAGATTTTTTTTTAAACTGTTTTGAAACATGTTCTATTTTTTAAAAACGCAAAATATATATATATATATATATATATATATATTTTGCTATCTATTGCAATTTCCCTTATTAATATATATATTTTAATCTTATCTAACCAAAAATTGTCATATTATAATGTGTATACACTTAACTATGTATGGTCCTTAACAGAAAAGTATTAAAAACATTTAATAACAAAAAGAATTATATATATCCATTCATTATTCACCTTTGGGTCATTGTATAACATTTGAATTTCCATTTATAAGATGTCCCATATATACGTTTGCGATATTACGGAAAATACATCAAAGGTGAATACATATTATATATGGTGGGCAACGGTTTTCGTTCCCTGTGGTAGGCACGAATATGTGGCCTATAATCGTCCAAAAAAGCTTTATTTATTAATTTTTTAACCCTTTATTTTTACTGTATTACAATTTAGGCCTTATTTTTAAAAATATTTGCACTTTTGTCCTTCGAAGAAATTCGTTTTTTTTTTTCACCAAAACGGTAAAAAAAATCCAAGAAACTATTTTGAAAAAAACTGCAAATTAAAATTCAAAATTTTAAGCAGTTATAAGAGAACGACAAACGTTCCCCACCACAGCCACTTCCATTATATATAGGGAATTTTAAGAAAATAGCCACTGTTTACAAAATGATTTTAAAAAATAGCCACAGTTTCAAAAAATTTAAAAACTAGCATTTTCAGAAATTTCTGATACGTGTCATAAATTTCTTACAACAATTTTTATGTATAATTTTGTTACTGTAAGAAATTTCTTACATTGTGTTATGGCTAGTTTTTAAATTTTTTGAAACTGTGACTATTTTTTGAAAGTACACAATTCAAAATGGCAATCTACCTAACTTTTATATATATATATATATATATATATATATATATATATATATATAAAATGGGGAGAGAGAGACCGCGCAAGAATGGAGGCCCCCCAAAATGAACATTCTTGTGGACCGAAAGCTAAAATTAATTCAATTGTGTAAAAGCCATAAAAGGGAAATTGGACCTAACTTGTATACCTTAATGGACGGCTATTGGCTAGGCGCACATGTATGGATGGATTTCCCAATATCTGCTCTCTAAATATTGCCAAGGAAAGTGATCGTAACAGCAATGATGTTTTAGTACTATGGATATCACATATGAGAACTGATCCTAAACCCTAAACACAGTACTCGAAAACCCCAAACACAGTACTTGAAAATTAGCCCTCAAGGTAAGAGATAAGATCTACCAATTAGAATTAAGTGTCAACGTCGTCGTTCCATTCATGTGATACAACAGTATTTTCACCATGTCTTAAATTTAGCCGCTCCATATTAATTTGTCTAATCCATGTCATAAACATTTCAAAATTTGGTATGATTTTACTTATCATTGACGAATTCCTAACCCTGAGGCCATGTGACATCCTTGTTACACTCGAGGCATATATGGCACAACAGTGAAATTGCAATGCCAAAACAAGAAGAAACATGAGGGCAGAGAGAAAAATCACAAAACGAATTATAAGAAAAAAACGTCCAACGAGAAACAAAAAAAAAAAAAATTATAAACAACATTATACATGGTTGATCATTTAGTATCTCTGGATAAAGTAAAATTACATCAGTTGGAAGATTATATACCTAACCTATCAAGTTAAGGAGGGGTTTTAGAAAACACAATAATCTATTTCTAGTTGGTCGACCATTAAAAAGGCAATCTAGTTGGGATTATACTAAAACATTGTCTTAATAATAAGACAGCTTTAAAAAAATATATAATAAAAATTAAAAAAAAAAAAAAAAAACCGATTTGCGAACAGCTTCGAATCTCTCCCTGCTGAATAGCCGAGCACAACTCCTAACAAGTTCTCAGAACAAAACTCGCCAGACTGTCAACGACGACTAAGCCTGAGTTAACCGTCTTCGTTTTGTCACCACAACTTGGTTCCCACAAAGTTAAATCTAATTTCGTAGCAAGACAATGTAGTAACAAGACCACCCAATTTCATTCAACTAGAAATCTGCCCGCCGCTTTTGACGTGAAAATCTTGAGGCGTTGTTCACGAGCCTCCGCCTTTTTCTTGTGGTGAAAGATTACTTTCATCTGTAAACGGTGAGTTCAAATCAACCCGGTTGATTTTTGGCGGAGCAGAGTTTGCTTGATCGGTCGCTAGCGTGTTTTGTTCCTTCTGATCGCTCGGTGCAGAAATGGTTTTTGCTCCGTCTGTCACTGTGGCAGGAGTGGGATTCATTTGATTTGTTGCGGATGGAGCCAAGTCCACTTGATCTGCTAGAGATGGACATGTCGGAGTAGCGATAGTTTTCTGCTCTGTACTTACTCCAGAAATTCCATATTCCGAAAGAAGATCCATAAACTCATTGAGCAACCGCTGGACTTTTCTGTTGGTCGCCATAGCCGGAAGAATATCTTCTCTCAATAGTTTATGTTTCTTCATTCCCTGAAGTGACAATAGTCACACAACACTTTAAGCATACCCAACCCGTTTTCCAATAAATACAATAGAAATAACTATTGGAATAATAAATAAAGGCAATGAAGTTTGTATAAGAAATCTCACAAGCAAAAAAGGATCCCAAGCCAAATTTTTTGCATCTATAGATGAATTTTCCATCATCCCAGTTGGAGGTCCAAGAAAACTCTCGCAAACTTCTCGTAAACGAGACTCGTCTGTCTCTCTGAAATGGGATTTATAACGTATATCAGAATACCAGTAGGTAACTGAAAATCAATTCCAACACAAAAATGGCAATGAAAAGTTACTTGGCTATTCCAACAAAATCGGAGCAATTAGTTATAAACTGTATTCCATTCTTTATTGATAACAAATTTTCGTTGCAACTGAAAAATTAGTAAAAGGAAAAACAGGGGACAAGGAGTCCATCCGAACGACAAGATATTACAATAAAATGAAGAGTGAGTTGCAAAAATAGGCCACGATTGAACGACAAATGAAGAGTGAGTTGCAAAAATAGGCCACGATCGAATGAGTCTTTTAAAAAATAGCATATGTTTCAAAATATTTAAAAAATAACGCTTGTCAAGAATTTTATGACAAAAAATTCTTGACACATATGTCAGAAATTTTTTAACATTTACACTTCTACTCTTAAAATTTGAAACATTAAAAAATTTCTTACAAATGTGTAAAGAATTTTTGCCATAAAATTCCTGACAAGTGCTATATTCTTAATATTTTAAAACACGTGCTAATTTTTAAAAACGTAAACAAACTTGTGCTACTTGCTGCAATTTCCTTAATCAATTTCAACGATTCAATAACAGGAACTACAGACTTAATTTGTTTCCCGATGATTCTCTCAAGATGAAATCCGAAAGTGCTTGTTTCACAAGAATGCAAACAATAAGAACAACGAATTTACACGTAGAAATTTACCGCTCTAAGAATAAAAAATTAAAGCAGAACTGTTACCTTGCAAGAAAGCGTATGTATGACAGAAGACATTGGCGATATTCACTAGGAGACTTCAAAGCCTGTGCGGAAGCCAACTGAGCTTCCAAATGAGCTCGTGTCTGCACTCCATCATCAGTCACCCTGTAAGAAAAAACATGTAATGAATATGTTTATCCCCATAAAAAGTTAAGATATAGTTTTTATATTAAAAAAGGGTAAAAACAAAAAAAAGCAAAGCAAAACAAAACAAAAAAAAAAAAGAGTAAATTTCCGTCGTTTCTAGATATTTAGATACTAAATATTAGTGTGTGTATAGCATCGGATTATTAGTACTACAAGAACCAGAAAAGTGTCTCTCCCAAAATCTTAACATTGCAACAAGTTAGTTCCTAATCCTAAACCCAAAATATGAAAGTAGAGGTATACTATAAACAAAATTTGTGAAAAGGTATAGATATGTCATGACTTCTGTTGGTAAAATACACACCTGCTCCAACCTGGCTTTCTGGCTAAATATTTCCTAACATCAATCTGCAAAGCAGCCAGTTCACCGCTCTGAACTGAACTTAGATTCCACGAGCTTGCAAAATTTGATGCAGGGAAACAATCATCAGCAACTCTTAGCCAACACATCAGGCTCATGTCAAAAAGGAACGCATGGCGTGTGGCAAGAACAACAAGAGGTGATCCAGACCTCGACAACTTTGCTGATATAACTTTAATTGACCCTGAAAAGAGTGGAAAATATTAAAGAGCTAATAAAAGATGCATCATCAAGAAACATAATATCTGATCCTAATACTGAAGACATGCCTTTGCATCGAATTAAAAAGGTCCTAAAATCTGACCAAAGAAGTTCAAATGATGGGCTAACCTGCGTCTTTGGAAGAGGCATTCGAGTTGGCAGTGAGCAAAGATGCCAATGAATCATGAAGAATGCAGTTTCTATTGAACAGATCCCATAGATACAAGGATCCTTTTCTTGTGACCAAAAGCAATTTCCAGAACTCGTCACAATCTATGAATGTTGCAGCGGATCCCATCATCATAGTTGGCATAGCACGCCTCCCACACTTTGTGTAAACCTTTCGGAAGAGAAACAGAAAAAGGAATATAGAATAAGTTACAAACATGTGAAAGGACTTTGTTTGTGATTATCTCTAAATTATATGATCATGCAACAGAGTGGATTGTCAGATCCAAAACCATGTCCAAAACAGATACGATTGCAGAAATTTAATTACCTTCCTGTAAAGACAGTAAAAGAAGTATACAAACTCATGTATTAAGTAGCCCCAAAGGTTCATCATCAACCTTTCACAAGTGACACAAGCACGGAACAGTAGTCTTTATGTACCGTATAGTAACGTCAAAAGAGCAAGTGAATGCAAATCAATATTTGGATCTTTAAACAGTTGTTAAATTTATGCCAGGACTCATTATGAGAGCTATATACTTCAACTAAAGGATGACTTGATAATTAGATCGTGATATTATTAACAAGGATAGGATAAAAAAGAAGAATAAAACAAAATGAAAGGAAAAGGAAAAGAAAAATAACAAATTTGGAGAAAAGGGGACTTCTGTCCTATACCTGTATGCATCCATCTTCGCACCCAACAGCCCAAAAGTTGGCATTTCCCGCTAAAACAGTGACTTTACCAGATATTCGATCAGACCAAAGAGTTTCAGACCCCTTTGTGCAAGTAATCTCTGTTTCCTTCATGAGAAATGTATTTCCCATGCCAACAATGTCGTTCATAGCATGCTCTATTGGCCGTGCTTCTAAGCAAATTGGGATGCTATCTTCCCCTGCTTTCTTATCAAACACTCTGATTGAAAGAGTATTAGTAGTACTGCAAGCACCCGACGAAATACAAGCCTTAGCACTTCCAGATTGTTCCACGTTGATGCTTCCATCTCCGCCTGTGGCAGAAACAACCTTTTCGATAACAAGGCTTTCAGTAATCGTAGCCCTAGCGGTGACCCCAGATCGCTCTTTCAAATCGGTGCTTTTGTTAAGTGCTCCCCTGGTAGAAGTTTCTCTAACACCACCGTCAGCAAGAACCAACCCGTTATCTTCCCTTCTTCTGTCAGAAGATGCGAGTGGGAAGTCAAGTGCTTGGCTTTGAGTTGCAGAAGAAATATTTTCCTGCTGAAGAGGCACACCAACTGCCTCAGGAATAATCCTCTTTCTGCCATCAGGGCGTCTGTACTCTCTCTGCTTCACAGGACTTGCGATTCGGCCAGATTTCGGAACTTTATTAAGCCCATCACCAGCACCTCCGGTTTTCTTTCTTTCATCAACCAAAGGATCAGACGCCTTTGTTGCAACCCCAACATCAACAGAAGGCTTTGTAAGCATCTGACTGTGCTGAACATCCAGAACCACTTTCTTGCTAGAGGCTTGCTTGGCAGAAGCTGCTTCAAGCAATAGCTGCGCTGGGCTTTCTGCTAAATTTGCTTGCCGACCTCCTCTTACATCACCATAACGACTCCGTTTTAACTCATCCAACTCCACATCAGTAAGCCTATTGCCAAGTTCTTTCGCCTCAAAATTGAAAGTAGCCACAGAACCATCCAGGGAGCAAGCAAAAAGTGAATATCCATCAGGACTCCTATTTTCAAAAAGAAAAAAACAAAAAGGACATCAACCAAAAAAATAAAGAAAGAAAAATTAGAAGTTGAATAGGAAATCGATGAAGAATAAAACAAACATAATATGCCAACAACAAACTGATTGCATATTTAATCCATACCAGGATAAATCCACAACACTTTGAGTAAAGAAATGCTTTGCCACAAAGAGTGGGCGGGGACTTGCAGTAGTCCATACAGTTATTGTTCGATCCTGACTCCCAATGGCGATAACATTATAGGGTTGTGGTTCTTTAGCTCCAGCCTTTGAAGCTCCGTTTGTCCATCCCGCACCCGCGGCTTTCATTTCCTGGGAACTGGTGAAGTTCCTTCTGAACATTGAATGATTAAACTTCACCACAATTACAGGCGCGTTATGTCCCAAAAAATCAAACGTGGCAGACCATTCTCCTCTCTCCAAAACAGGTGCAGAGTGCCTTGGCTTCTGGAACCCATGAGTGGTAGTAATGAAGTGACCGCAAGGAGACCATCCAAGTCGCCTGAAAAACGTAGATCCAAGCTGGAAGGAAAATTTCCATTAGAAAGCAATGTGAAAGTTAATCTTTATGGCATATAACCACTATAAAACATACCGATTTTGCCCAGTGGCCATCAGTCCTGTGAGCAAGACTCCAGTCACTTGTTCGCCAAATAATAACAGTCTTGTCATCAGATTGGCTTGCTATGAAGGACCCAATAGGGTCCCAAGTCACGCCTTTGACCAGGCTCGAGTGACCTCTTAGAACAGCAGTGCAAATGCCATTGCTCATATTCCAAATATGTACAGTATTATCAAGACTCCCACTAGCCAATGTCGAGTCATCTGGCGACCAATTAAGATCCACCTACTTTAGGCATGGAAAGCAACTCCCTAGTTAGACGATACCCAAGTGAATAATAAGAATTAGAAATATTCACAGAAAGGAACGAAACAACAGTGAAGTAGTGTCTTATAAATTCCACAGGTCTCATTTTAAGAAGGTGTGTATAACTAATAAGCAGCAATTTTGAACTTTGGAAAAAGAAATTATGGTTAAAAGTTCCAGTAAAGCAAAACTGGCATGGTCCTTTCAACGAATGCATGTACATATGCAGAATGAAAAACAAAATCATTGCAACCACCAAAATAATAGTTCATTCAAGGTGATATATAGCAAATATTTGGATGTTAGAACCAATGTAATTACCACATCTGCAGTATGTCCTCTCAAAGTCAATACAACTTTCCAATTCTCAACATCCGGGGGTTCTCCACTTCCAAACTCTGTTGTCCCTGAACCAGGCTTTCTCTCATGAACTTGAATCGCTTGATCATCAGAGCCTGAGGCAAGATATCTACCATGCTTAGCCCACCTAACACAGTTGACTGATCCAAAGTGATCTCGAAGTGTTGCAAGAAGCCTCTGAATTGATTCTTCATTATCCAAATTTCTGCCAAGAGATTTCATATTCCATATTCGGACCTGCAATGAACAAGGTATGGTCAGTCCTCGAACTAAAATTTTCAAAACAAATATGTTACACCAATCCGGTCAATCCAAAGAAACAGGAAGCAAGCTCCTCATAAAAGAACTCAGATGCAAGAGTCTCTCCGTTGACAAAGACTTTTCTTTAAGAGGATATAACACAAGTTAAAGCACATAAAAGTCGAATAACGAACCAAGAAGATGATGAATGAACGAAGTGGAAGTGGAGCAATCCCTCATTACAAATAAATGAGCTTCGGGTATTAACAATAAGAAAAAAATAAAATAAAATAAAAGAGGAAGATTTAACTGTCCGTTGAGACCATTTATTGAATGTGAAATAACTTTTTGCTCATATGTCTAAAGGACCAAATAATTCATCACCCACACATCACATAACCTTCAGCAGAGCTTACAATAGGTAACTAATTAGAGAACGAATTATATCAATTAGCCTCTAAAAACTGAAAGAAAACCATCCCGAGATGATGCATTAATCGAACTGATAGTTATTTAACAAGCAAGTATTTATTCTTCCCCGTTAAGGACAATCGTTGAATATGAATGCTACTACATCAAAAACTGTGAAGACAAGACATGCCAAAGCATAAACGATGATTGATTCTGTTCCATCAAAAGCTAACTAAAAAACAAAGAAACCATTCCCATAGATACATGAGTAAGAAAGAATAAGCGTTAAAGCAATTTAGTTTAGTTTTCCAAAGTGATAACATCAAACTACTCTCAAAAACCAACGAAAAAAAAAAAACATGTAAAAGTACGAGAACCATTATTGAGCTCCCAAGCAATACAGAAAAGCAAGGTACTGGGTGAACCAAAAAGCATAAGAAATTAAAAAACATAAATTTCACTGTCAACTTCAAATGCCATTACCCTGAAAACAAAATTGTCATTAAAACCCCCAGGACAACGAAAATACTCATAATGCTCGAAATTTCTGCTATGCCCATTAGCGAATTTTTCAAGAGCATCAAAAAAAAAAATTTTGAAACAACGAAAAAGTATGAGGAGACACAAACACATGCCTTATGGTCACCCCCACCAGTGGCGAGCCTAAGCCCACCAGGCTGAACATCAATGGAGAATATTTGCATTCCCTCATGCCTTATCCAACTGGGTTTCTCTGCAATCATTTTCTTTACCTGCAATTTCAACGAGGGAAAAAAAAAGACTTATATACATAATAAAAAGCAACAAGAAATTCAGAGAGTGACTCGCGATAGTGGTGGTCCAAGAAGACGATTTTCAGGACCGAGAGTGAGCGAAGTACTTACCAAGAATCTCCTCCGAAGGGGTTACGGGGATTTTACGGGCTCAATTGATGGGATTGAATGAGAAATCGAAAAGCCCTAAAGAAAAACCCTAGGGCTCGGGCAAAATGGGAGAGATCGAGGACTATAACTTGCTTTTTTAACGGTCAAATCCCATAGAAAGACTTTGGTCACTTTATATTATAATGCAAAAGACTGCGCAACGTGAAATCTATATCTTTTTTTTTTTTTTGGTGCAAAACGTGAAATCTATATCTATGTATAACTAAAAGCTTGTGTTTGATAAGTGATATCATTTCTAGTTATTTGTTTTTATAAATAAATAAAAGTTCGTAAGTGTTTTTGTTATTTTTTTTTGAAATTCCTAAAAATATAAATCATGTTTGATAATCACTGTTGTAAGTGATTTTTCGTCCGCGATTGTAGCTTCGGGGGCGAAGTCCGTCCCCGAAGAGCAATCAATGCGAACATGTTCTCGTTTCCAACAGCCCAACAATGTCACGACATCACAAGAGCGTCTCCAGATGAAAAGTGTACGAGGATTGTCGAAGATGACCCTCGATCTTGTGCGCTAAAAAATAAGCTGGAGAAGCACCCCCTCCTTTATAACAAGACCCTCGGAGAGGGATTGACGGACAAGAAGACTGAGGATCCTCGGAAATGATCCGCCCCCGCGCAGCTAACCTCAGAGAGGGAGCAAGGACTTCACTCAAGACGGAAGGTTCGAACCGCAAAGCCGGTGACCTCCGACCGAAGCTGAAGTCCACGCGTAATAGTCCAGGTCTTTCTTTTGAACTGATCAACTACCCCCAATTATGGGATGTCTGATAATTTATTCCGTAAAACCTGGGATAGGGACTGTGGGGGTATGATTTCCAATTAATGTCTGTATTTAGTTGGTAACACAATCCCGTAATTTAAGAGATTGTAGATGACTGTGTATTTGGTTATCTAATCTCATGATTTAGGGGATTGGGTATCAAATCTTAGGAACCCCTTCCTCTCTCCTGGCCTATATAAAGAAGGGGAGGAGAAGGGAATGGGGGTTGGAAAATAGGTGGGTCGAAATCATTGCAAGAAATTTGCAAGAAATATTAGAAAAGTATATATAGGCTATTATTCCGGAGGAGGACCTAACCACTCGAAAAACCGTCGTGTTTTTGTTTTTTCCGGCCACTTTCTTCTTTTTCATTACCGCACCACCGTCTAGAAGTGCGGATCACGGCGTTGGTTCAAATTTCACACCAACAATCACTATGTATTATTTGTTTTTCAAAAATGAAACACACAAATGATAGTTTGAAACTAATAAAGTGAGAGTAAAAAGAGACGAAATGTAAAGAAAAAGTACAGTTTTTAAAATTTGATGTTTTTGTTTAAAAAAATTTTGAAAACAAGAATTTATTGTTTTTGTTATTTTTGAAAATCTATTTTCAAATTAGAAAAGCGGCAAAGGAAAACAGATTTACCAAACGCGTTTTTAAAAATTCTGATCAAATTTTTGTTTAAAAAAACAGTAAATAAAAAGCGTTATGAAAGGGAGACTTGTATATCCTTTTTCTTCGAAATATGACGTATATTTTTTTACTACTAATTTATGTTCTCAAAGAACTCGTCAATCTGAAGGATGAGTCTATGAATATTATTCAGGATTTAGATCGATCATTAGATGATCATCCAGTGATATTGACTCGAATCTTTATAACGGTACTTAGATGAAGATTCTAGAATAAGGCCAGTCTAAGTCTTATGTAATCTTTATTATATAAAATACCTTCATTCTAGTGTTAGATACACCAACCATCTGGATCAGACTGGTCACGTTCATAATGTCATAGACAATATTAGCCACAGACTAGTTTAAATATATTAACGTATAATTTTAATCCTCTCATATGTAATACTCTTTACATACTAAAACTATTGTTTAGTTAACATAATTTGGATTTTAATAAACAATCAATTTTATAGTAAATAAAATAAACAAAATTCACAAATAACTATGTCCTTTATTTATTTGTAAAAAGTGTTTAATACATCTTATTTTAAGGGCAAATCCCTAACAGGCTTTCGGCAACTCTCTTATTCAATCCAACATTTTGGAGCCTCTAGAGTCCAATGGTGGTGTCCATTTGACCTAATTCGGCTCCGAAATTGATCTTAAGCTCAAAAAATCCAAGACTTTTTTGGTAATTTTGGCCAAAATCCAACAACTTTTGGGCACAATCCGCACTTGAACATAATCATTTCATCAAGAGCTTTTCGACGACACCTCATTTGAGTCCATTAAACTTAAAATGAGGAAGTTGTGGTATTTAGAACTGTGGAGAAATTTTTGAAATTTTTTTACAAAGAGAGAAGAGGGAATCAACAAGGGTGTGAGGTAAGGGTGTGCATAGGGTTGTAATCGAGCCGAGCCAAGTCGAGCTTTGAAGTGCTCAGGCTCGGCTCGTCAAATAAATACCGAACTCAAGCTCGAGCTCGGTGGAAACAGGGAGTCAGCGGGAGTCGCGAGGAGCGACAAAGGCAGAGGGAGTCAGCGGAGGGCCAGGAGTCGCGAGGCCAGAAATTTGCAAAGTATTGGGAGTTGGCGGGAGTCGCGAGGCCCCGGAGTCGCGAAGCCCAAGAGTTGGTGGAGGGCTGGGAGTCGCGAGGAAGGGGGGCCGAGAGTTGCGAGGAAAAGGATGGTTGGGAGTCGCAAGGTGGAGGGCCAGGAGGCGGAGGAGCAGAGGCAGGAGGCGATGAAGAAGAGCGGGAGCCGGCGGGAGTCGTGAGGAAATGCGGACGCCAAAGTTTGGAGGCAAAGGCAGAGGAGGTGAGTGGAGGGGGCCGGTGGGGATGACAATGAGGTGAGTTTTTTTAGGGTGAGAACCATGACTACTGACTTGAGAGAGTCTAAGGTTACTTTTTTTTTTTTTGCTAAAAAACTAATTAGAATTGACAACATATAATTAAGTTATGTTGAAAAAATAAAATAATTAAAAAACAAAGACCAAAAATTTAAAAAAAGACTGCCAAGATAAATTTTAAAATTATATATATATATGTATATATATGAGCTAGCTCAAGAGCTTGTTAACAAGCTTGTTCGCGAGCTTTAACAAGCCGACCTTTACAATGCTCAAGCTTGGCTCGTTTATCAAACGAGGCTAAAAATCAAGCTCAAGCTCGGCTCATTTACTTGACGAGCTGAATGCGAACGAGCTTTTACCGAGCTGAGCCTCGAGTAGCTCACCAGCGGCTCGGCTCGTTTACAACCCTAGGTGTGCATGGAACCCGACAACCCGACTCGAACTAACTCGAACACAATTCGGGTCCAACCCAACCCGATATTTGTAGGATTGGGTTAGGACTCAACTTTTCGGATTTCGGTTAACCCAACCCAACCCGACTATTATTAAAAAATAATAAAAATATATAAAATATATATGTAGTCTATTTATTTATCTTATTTACTATTAGCTATTATTTACTTTGTTTTATGAATTTTAGTTTTTTTCATGAAGATGCTCACTATTAGTTTTTTTTTTGTTGATAAAGGTAAATTTTACTTTCATTGTATCATTTTATTGTGTACATTATAGTAATTTTTATGGGATTTTTTTCCAAAAAAAAAAAAGACAACCCGATAAACCAAACCCGACCCAACCCGACTTCTGATATGAACCCCGCGCATTGTGCTCGTGATTCACGGTTTGTTTACGGATCGTCTACGGAATTAAGTTCGATTTGTGGATCGAATGGTGTTCGAACGGTCATGGAAAGTCCGTTCGATAAGCCGGCGAATGCCGCAAGATAAATTTTTGTGTCAACGAGATAAATTCTCGCCTATGTTCGTTGTCCAAGGTAAATCCTTTGGCACTTTGGGTAAATCCCGGGTTAGTTCTTCGAAGAACTCAAGAGGAGAGAATGCTCTCAGACACACAAGGTTTCTAAATAATACGTCCTATCATTTTATTGATGAAAGTTGGCCTTTTAAATAGGCTCATAAGGTTTACAACCCTAATTAGAAGCTAGATACTCTAAAATTCAGAAATTACCCTAAACAATTCGAAATTACTAAAAATAAACTAAGAAAAACGCGTTAAAATAAAGTCTGCCGAAAACTAATTGTTTTGGCGATCAATCGGCTATAGAGGGGCGAACGATCGGCGGTGCCGGCGATCGATCGGCTGGAACGGGGCGAACGATCGGCAACGCCTCTGTCCGTTTTCGCTTGATGTCAACTTTTGGCGATCGTTCGGCTGGATTGGGCGAACGATCGGCGATGGCTCTGCCCTCTAATTGCCAATGTTTACATAAAATTTCCGAAAACTACTAAAACGACTCTAACATGTTCCTAGACCATAATTAAGCTATTTAGCTTCTAATTACATAAAATTGTCTTTAATTTCTGCAGGAACTCTTAATGGCTCGTCTCGGCTTGAATGACATGCACGAGCCTTTGTTGTTGAGCTCCTTTGATTTCTTCCTTCTTGGCAGCGTCTATTTCTTGATCTTGAAGCTTTGTTATTAAACTTCGGAGTTCTTCTTTGAATCGTTTGGCTCGAGCTCTCGTAACTGGACCCGTGGGTACTGTGTAACGCTCACCAGGGGTTTGCGTAGTCACGTCCTCGTCAACTTCTTAACGGGTTGGGTTGATAATTTTTTAGGGTTGGGTTGGGTTGAAATTTTGTCAACCCGACATGATCGGGTTGGTTTGGGTTGAAAGGGCTAACCCATCCAATCCAACCCATGCACAACCCTAGAACTATGAGGAAGAGAGAGAAGGTGAACTTTTGAGTTAAAAAGGGGAAAAATTTTGGGTGTTATCAAATCGTGTGGAATTTGAGAAGAGAAATGTTTTTAGTTTCTAAATGTTTTACCACATTTTGAAATTTTAGGCAACCAATATTCTTAAAATTCTAAAAATTCTAACTTAGTGCTAAATGATTTTTGAGGGCTTTACAAAGAAGTTAGAGAGAGAGAGTAGAGATTAGAAAGGCACTAATTTGTTGTTATTTTTATTTATTTATTCAAATAAGGTAAAAAGGGTAAAATGACAATCATTTAAATAAATAAAATGACTATTTTCTTAATTAATTAAAATATGAGTTATTTCTTTAAACTTCTCTTGGTAAATAGCCATTTGTTTAATAATATCTTTTTAAAAATTTTTAAAACTAGGATTATTATTTAGAAAAATCCACTAGTTATTTACTAAATTCACTAATAATTTTAAATTCTTTTATAATAATGATTACCAAATAACAAATATATCTTGGCTATTTTTCTAAAACATAGTGAAAAGGTACATCCATTGTCATACTTTCATAAAAGTTTTTTTTTTTTTAAACATAGTGAAAAGGTACATCCATTGTCATACTTTCATAAAAGTTTTTTTTTTTTTTTTTTAACGGGATAGCTTCTGAATTATATCAGGATGTTAACATAATACCATCAACTTTTTTTTTTGACATATTTTTCACTTTGCCAATAACTACAAAAATCAGTTAGGTAAATAATTATTTTAAAGATAATTTTTTTAAAATTAGTCACAATTTTAAAAAATTTAGAAAATGATCATAAAAATTTATCAATAAAGTAAGAAATTACTTACTATAACAAAATTACATATAAAATTTATTATAATAAATTTTTAATAAAATAATAAAATTTATTAACTATTATTTATTTAAAATTTTAAAACATTGACTGTTTTTAAAATTACTTCTATAAAAATGACTATTTCTATAAAAATAATTTTTTTTAATATTTTTCAGCAAGTTTACAAACTCACAAAGGAAAAAAAAAAAAGTTTCATGATAATCTTCTCATTTCCCACAACTCTAACACATGAAACAAGAGAATAGACTACAAATAAGAGTTTTTTAGGCATTTAACCAAATTTTTGGATAATTTTTTAGGATTTAGCCATAGTTTCATAAAATTAGGAATTTGACCATAAAATATAATATTTTTTGTTACATAAAATATATATACGTGTAAAAATATAATATTTTATATTACATGTTACATTTAATGTTATATTTTTTACATATATATATATTACATATTACAAAAAATATTATATATTATGGCTAAATTATTAATTTCATAAGATTATAACTAAATCTTTCAAACTTTATCTTTTAAATGGCTAATTACTTCACTGGTCCGATAAATAAACACTCGCTTTTGCAGCAAAAAAAAAAAAAAAAAAAAAAAAAAGAAAACCATCAATCATAAGCCTCAAACACCTTTCTTTAGTTCTTAAAGCATATAGCTGAGACAACGCTACGATTTCGAGCCTCCACCGTCGTGACGAGTCAGTCACGCCATGCATGTATTACTCGTCCAACGTTGATACGAGCGAGCGAGCGAGAATGACTTCGTCTCTCTCTTTAAGAACTCTCTCAAACCAATCTCTCAAATCTCTATCCCATCACCGCTCAGAACAATTCTCTTCCATCGCAGACCTCGTCGCTCCTCGCAGAGCTCACAACCCGTTCGATAAAACTCCCAACGCAGACCCTTCAGAGTATATCAGCTTGCTCTTCGACCACTCTCGCAACGGACGTCACCGAGAAGCTCTCGGTCTCTTCGTGGGTCTTGGCCGGTCTGGCTTTTCGGTTGATGGGTCGACTCTGTCTTGCGCGCTCAAGGCCTGTGGGTCCTTGTTCGATCAGGTTTCGGGTAAGCAAGTTCATTGTCTAAGCGTAAAGTCGGGGCTTTTGGAGGATGTTAGTGTTGGGACTTCTCTTGTGGATATGTATATGAAAACCGAGAGTGTTGGGAATGGAAGGAGAGTTTTTGACGAAATGGGTGTGAGAAATGTGGTCTCTTGGACTGCTTTGGTCACTGGTTATGCTCAGAATGGTTTGAATTACCGAGCTTTGGAAATGTTCTGGGAAATGTGTGGAAATGGGGTTAAGCCTAATCCCTTGACTTTTGCTACTGTTGTTGGAGCTTTGGGTAACTGTGGGATGGCTGATGAGGGAAGTCGAGTCCACGCAATGGTGATTAAGAGCGGTTACGAATCGAGCACGTTTTTGTGCAATTCTTTGATTACTATGTATTTGAAGTCGGGTTCGATAAGGGACGGTAGAGCTGTTTTCGATTTTATGGAGAGTAGGGATGGTGTTACTTGGAATGGGATGATTTCGGGTTATGTGATGAATGGGCTTGATTTGGAAGCTTTCAAGTTGTTCGATCGGATGAGGCTTGCGGGAGAGAAGTTTGCGCAACCATTGTTTGGTGCTTTGATCAAGTCGTGTGCTAAACTTCGAGAATTGGGTTTCGCGAGACAACTTCACTGCCTCGTTGTGAAGAGCGGTTTGGGATCTGATGACAACCTCGGGACGGCCCTTGTGGTGGCTTATAATAAGTGCAACGAAATTGACGACGGATATAGAATGTTTGCAAAAGTACAAGGTTGTCAAAATGTGGTATTGTGGACCGCCATGATGAGTGGGTACTTGCAGAACAGCGTAAAAGAGAAAGCGGTTCGTTTGTTCTTGGAAATGTGTAGGGAAGGTCTTAGACCAAACCAGTTCACTTATTCTACCATCCTGACTGCTCAACCGTCTATATCGACATTCCAAGTGCACGCACAAGTGATTAAAACAAATTACGAGAAGTCGCCTTCTGTAGGAACTGCATTGTTGGATGCTTATGTTAAGATGGGGAGTGTTAAAGAAGCTGCTAAAGTTTTTGAACTGATTGATGAGAAGGACATTGTTACATGGTCAGCAATGCTTGCTGCATATGCTCAAATGGGAGAAACCAAGAAAGCAGTTAAGATTTTTTGCAAGTTGGCAAAGGAGGGAATCCAACCCAACGAATTCACCTGTTGTAGCGTGATTCATGCCTGTTCGGGGCCGACCGCAGCAGCGGAGCAGGGGAGGCAGTTTCATGCGTTGTCAATCAAAAGAAGATTGAACAATGCTTTGTGTGTGAGTAGTGCTCTTGTTACTATGTATGCGAAGAGAGGAAACATCGAGAGTGCAAATAAAGTTTTCAAAAGGCAAAGGGAGAGAGACTTGATTTCTTGGAACTCGATGATCTCTGGGTTAGCACAACATGGTCAAGGGAAGAAGGCTCTTGATATATTTGAGGATATGCAAAGACAAGGAATAGAAATGGATGGTGTAACTTTCATTGGTGTTATATGTGCTTGTGCTCACGCGGGCTTTGTGGATGATGGTCAAAGGTACTTCGATATTATGGTTCAACGCCATCAAATATCTCCGAGGATGGAACACTATTCGTGTATGGTTGATCTATACGGCCGCGCAGGAATGCTTGAAAAAGCCATGGATATCATAAATGGAATGCCATTCCCCGCTGATGCAATTGTGTGGTGCACTCTCTTGTCTGCTTGCCATGTTCGCCGTAACTTAGAGCTTGGAAAAATCGCTGCAGAAAAGCTCATTTCACTTCAGCCACGAGACTCGGCCGCTTATGTGCTGTTGTCGAATATCTATGCTGCAACAGGAAACTGGAAAGAGAGAGCTGCGGTGAGGAAATTGATGGATGAGAGAAGAGTGAAGAAAGAAGCAGGTTATAGTTGGATTGAGGTAAAGAATAAGACCTACTCTTTCTTGGCTGGTGATCTTTCACATTCTATGATAGATCGTATCCATTCAAAGCTCAAAGAACTGAGTATTCGGTTGAAGGATATGGGCTACCATCCGGACACAAATTATGTACTTCACAACGTTGAAGAGGAACACAAAGCTTACATTCTTTCTCAACACAGTGAAAGATTGGCCATTGCTTTCGGGCTCATTGCCACACCTCCCGGAACTCCTATCCACATTACCAAAAACCTTAGGGTATGCGGAGATTGTCATAATGTTATTAAGTTAATATCCTCCATTGAAGGGAGACATATTGTTGTGAGGGATTCAAACCGATTTCACCACTTCAAAGACGGTGTTTGCTCATGTGGGGACTATTGGTAACATTAGTAATTCCTACTCTGATCAAGTGCATGCGTTCCTTCGTACTGAAAGAAGAAAATCAGTGTGAAAATGCTAATTTATACCCAAAACAAGCATAGCTGATTCTTCTACTTCTCTCTGTGTCTCAGCAATTTAGCTAAATTGATTTTGGTGGGATAGAGGATATCTCTCCGTCTACATTTTTTTTTTTTGCGGCTCTGCTGTCTAATTTCCGTCTTTTCCAGTGAGGAAATTTTGTACAGTTTTCAAAGCCTTTTTTTGTCCCCTTTATTGTGCATCCATACACTTTTCAACTCCACCAAAGGCAAAGGAGCTCCATGATTTGTATGGGCTGCTTATATTTCCTCAGGTAAAGGAAATGACTAGTAGATTGAGAATTCAAACTCTTCTTTGAAATGAAGGCTTGCTTAGATGGGGAATAGATTGTCTTAAGTTTACTTTTTTGATGAAAATAAAACCCACAGTTCTTTCATTTAGAAGAAAATATGGAGGAGGAAGAAGAGGAGAAACATAAGTCTAACATTTAGAATTTAAAAAGTTGATTATGCCTGTAAAGTCTTATGGGAAATGCATTGCCCACACCATAATTGATGCTGTTTTTGCAGTTGATGTAGTCAGATCTGAAAAGCTGCAAAAACTACTTGTATGTCGCTTTGGCTGTGGAAAATTTATCTAAACTCCAATAAGAATACTTGACTCGAAGATCATTTTGATATTTCATTGTGCTTTAAATATAACATCTCTCCTGAGTATCTCTATCAATTTTGGATTAAAAGAAAAAAGCATATCAAATCTATTATTTCGTATCTTGAAACTTTCTGTGAAAGAGTTGTTCTCCTGGTTAAACTACATTGACAGCGATGGGACTCCGAACCCTGTGAAAACCATCAGTCCATGTCAACGATCCAAACACAAAGCTACCATTGGTGCTCTTGGTGGCAGTGAAATCGACCCTGTAGGTTTTCTTTTCCCCAGTCTTTCTAAACTTGAGTTTTCTTGGGTAAACTGCAATGTCAACACCAGCCGGGAGATCCAGATATGGAACATACACTGCAAGGCCAGTGCCGTAATACGTAACGGTTCTGTATACAGACAAACTCCCATTGAGATTCGACACACCAATGGAAGGGTAGTTGAAATTGTAGGAATGTATGGTAGGCTTTTGGCAATAGACTAGATCCCCTGTGAGGTTCTTCAGCTGCAAAGGACTTGCACCAGTGCTGCACAGAAAGTCGATGATGTCGTTGGAATCAAAGTCGTATACAAGTCCAGGATCTACGGCTGCGGGTGGGTTTATGTGTCCAGATCCAAAATCAAAAGGCATTGCCACTGTGCCATTTGGATTTCTTCCAATGGGACCATTTGTGTTATCTAGGACAAATGCTACCAAAAAAAAAAAAAAAGCTTGCAACAGTGAGTACTCTCAATCGAAAATAAAATAAATTAATTTCGTTAATGTTGATAATGAGATTTCATGTTGGAACCTGTTGTCATCATTGCTGATTTAATGGCTGCTGGACTCCAGGAAGGATGGTAAGATTTCAAAATGGCCGCGACTGCAGATGCGTGTGGGCAAGACATAGAGGTGCCGGAGATTATGTTAAACTCAACGGACCGCCCACCAGTAGCAGTAGTTGCGACTGGTGACCATGCTGCCAGAATATTCACTCCTGGTCCCGTAATATCAGGCTGCGAGGAACAAGACGTTAATTTAGCTCTATTATGAAATATAAGTTGTCGGTGTTGGTGCCCTTTTCCACCTGGAAGCCATTGATGCTTAAGTTTTATCATGTTGTGGAAGTTAATTGGGTTGAATGGACATGGCTTACTTTGATTATGTCCGGAGTTATAATATTCGGTCCCGAGGAAGAAAAGGATGCGACTTCTGGAGCTGGTTTTGTGTGTAGAACTGTTTTTGTTCGGGAGATTCTAGCGACTGGATTTCTGCAAGCAAGAAGTACGTCTTATCATCATAGCATGCTCGTGCCAATGGAGAATGAACTAGTATTTAAAGGACCATATTCTTCTATTTAATTGTCTCTTGACAGATATTTTGAGCAATGAAAGCTTGATAACTCACTTTGTGGTCTTGATATATTTTTCGAGCTCTTCTGCTTCTTCCTGACCAATTAGAGTGGCAGGGATGACAAACTGAAAGCCGACATCTTTGATCACGGGGTCCACAAGAATCATTCCAACTCCGCCAGCTTGCCTTACAACAATGCTTTTTTCTCGTCGAATATCAGAGATCGCCTCCAGTGTGCACACAACTATTTTTCCCTTGATTAAGCTGCTGTCTAAAGTATTGTTCTTGCAAAAGCTGATATAGGAAGGTAAGAGAACAGAGATCATAACCGATGGGTAAGAGATTCAGTTCGGTGAGTTTGGATCCGATTGTATAGCATGGCTTCAATAACCACTGATCATAGCTAGTAACAGTATCTACCGAGTAAATATTGAGAGCATTCCCAGGATTTGAACTATTTAGTCGAATGCGGAAAAGTTTGAAGATATAAATTAGCACTTGTGCAAAGGACTAAATTTGAAAGAGTGTGTAAAGAAAGGTTGACATTTATATATCTCCTTAATATTGTTGAGGGATTTTAGAGGAAAAAGAGAAATACCTCGCGTTTGCACTTGGGATCCCTGTGGCAGCTGCTGCACTTGCAGCTATCAGACCGTAATAGCCGCCCATCTTTAGCGGGTTTAAAGAGTTGCCCTGAAAACACAGAGATCGCCTTTAATTAAAACATGTAGCGTATTCCAACTGTTTTATCTTCCAAGTTCATGTGGTGCTTTGTTTATTTCCGAAAAATAATTGGCATTTGGGAATCCAAAGTTTTACCTTTAGAACTCTTGAATTTCCAAGGTGCACATTAGTTGGGAACTTTCTATCCAAAGTGCTTGCAGCAACAGTGAGGATCCAAGGGGCGACATTGCTCGCGGTACCAGGGAAAAAGGAGTTCCCAGCAGAAGCAGAGACGAAAATACCTCTATCAAAAGCATGGAAGGTTCCAATGGAGATGGCATCTTCGAAGTAATTCGGCTGAGGAGGGTCGGGGCCAAGTGAAAGTGAGACCACATCCACACCGTCATGGATGGCGTCGTCCAGGGCGGCAAGAAGGTCTGCATCACTGCACAGGTCAAACCAGCATGCCTTGTAGATAGCGAGCCTAGCACTTGGGGCACCGCCCCTTGCAGTGCCTCTGGCCAACCCGAACATGCTCACGTTGGCTACAACAGATCCTGCTATCGTTGAGGCAGTGTGTGTCCCGTGACCATCGCTGTCCCTAGGTGATCGAAAGAAAATCTCGCCAGAAGATTCGAGAGGACCATTCTCTGCTTCGAATCCTTTGAAGTAGAACCTCGCACCTATTATTTTCCTGCAACACATAATCACTTTACATGAGCCAATCACAGTGTTTTATTTGCATTGTCAACGTGATAAGGACTGACGTAAATGGTCAGATATTACCTGTTGCAGTTGGCAACTGTGAAATTCTGACCGGTAACACACTCTCCCTTGAATCGTTTTGGCACCGGGCCCAATCCTTCATCGCAGAAGCTCTCGGACTCTGGCCAAACTCCTGCAATGGATGTAAATAGCGTAAGAATCCACAACTACTGTTTTCGTAAATGATTCCTTGTCAACGTATATGTTTGTAAGATAAAAGGATGACAAGCTGCACCTCCATCGACAACTCCAACGATAACGTCGGATTTCGAGTTCATTGGCAGTTGGTTGTATTGGTGGACAGAGTCAATAGCTAGGAAATCCCAGGAGTGCGTTGTGTGCAACCGCTTCATCTTGCTCTCGAAAACAGAAACCACGGCATCGTGTTCTGTAGCATTCGAGTGGGAAAAAAAAGGAAGAAAGACATGTTCGATGTTTCAGCGACAGGTGAATATTTTTCTTCTCTGAAAGTATTGTGATTGGTAGTTTTGAGAACTACCTGCGAGGTGCTTAGCTTGATCTGGTGTAAGCTTGGCAGAGAAGCCTTGAAAGCTTTTGCTGTAATGGTGAACCGCCGTGGCCTTAGCTTCGTCGAGACTGAAAAAAATTCAAAGACGAGATTAGTCATTTACCATTTTGTCAAAATTCGGAAATTAGAATACTGCTATTGTCAACCAAGTTTTGTACTGAAAATAGTGTATTGCCTTCCAACAACTGAAGAAAGAATCTTGTGGTTCGCGCTAACGACAGCTTCCGAGTTGGGATGCGAGTGATGCCCTATGTAAACAATGTAATGCTGCAATGTAAACAAAGAAAAAAAAAAAAAAGAAAACCGCGCGAAAGTTTCAAGTTAGCAAGAAAAATATCATTCTTTAATACATAATCAACAAGTTTTGAGCGAAAATCATCGTCTGTGAAACTAGCTGGCATGTCATACATCAAAATTTTCTTTTCCCTTCTCTGTTCACAAGCATACTTAATATTGTAGCTCTTATATTACTGTCAAAAGTACCTTTGTTTTAGCATTGGCTTTAATCAGAAGAGAGAGTGTGATGACCAAAAGAAGAGTAAAAACTCTGGCAATATTCATGATTTTAGGTTTAGGAAAACCTATCAGAACACTGAGAGTTTGTCTAGACTAGAAAGTGGCAGTGTTAGTGTTGCTTATTACATGCAATTATTACAAGCTTCTTTTATAGCCGTATATACTAAAGTCAGATTAAGTCAGATTAATAGCCGGCTCATGGGATGTTAGTTAGTTATTGTCACTCTAAAATCCCATTAGCCGGCTATTAATCTGACTTAATTCAGTTGAAGTATATTAATTAGATTAGATACTATATATCACATAGATTTTTATGCTAATTGATAATTATAGCCGGCTTTTTTTTTTTTCACCTCATTTTCAGTTGGAATGGTTCAAACAGGGCATCCTTGTCGCTGGTTTTGTACATTGATTAACAAACGTTAATTTCTCTCAATATGGAATTTTGTCTTTGTCTTTGCATTGGAAGTGTGTTTTCATTTATTTTACACTACAAGAATTATGCTCAAACAAGTATATGGCACCTGAAGTGATTAATCGAAAAGTTATTAAAAAAAAAAAAAAAAGAAACAGGCAAACAAACATATGTTTACAGAAAATGATGGTCTCTAGTTTTACAAATTCATATTGTAGCAATTGATAATAACAAGTTGAAAGATTAGCAAATAATAATAATAATAAGTTGAAACGCTTTCTTATCCTTAATATGATGCACTATGTTATTAACTCATTCCATTGGAGGAAAAGAGAATAAAATATAGTGCATGATTTATTTTAGTTATATTTTTTGGATAACGTAGTATTGATAAAGATAGGTACGAAATGCAATTAATTTCTCTAAATGTCTACAAACTTTTCGATCATAATATCAAATTACTTGAAGTTGTTAGTTATCTCAATGTCTAAATCCTATTAACTTTTTTTTTTTTTTTCCGGGGGGTGTGTGGGGTGGTATGACATTGTTTTGTTCAATAATGCCTATTATTCTTTATAATTAACTAATTTGAACTCTTAAAAAAATGAACTAGTTGCGAACTACTGTCCAATAAGCCATTAACATTAAGAACTGATCTTGCAGCAAGAAAAAAAAAACAAAAAATAAAAAAAACAAAACAAAACAAAAAATCTGCTAGAGGAACGAATAGAAGGTTTATCTTGGCTAATAGAGAAGGCATTTGTATGAATTTCATTCATTTCATAGAACTAACTCAGAAAACAAGAACCATATTTGATCAAAGATGAGCAAGAATAAATCTCTGAAAAATTCTTAAGTTTTAGCCAAATTCTAAAAGACTTTGTTGTAAGCACAACCGTCCATTCTAAGTGCCACTTAATAATTTATACTCCCAAATAATGTGTTCTTTTATTTTCACTTACAGTATAAAATCTGAGACATAAATTAAAAATACAATGTAAAAAAGACAAATTATTAATGTATCTTTATTATTAATGTACCAAAAGAGGAGTATTCCTCAAAATACCCCGTCATTGAACGACTGATTTTTCCTTTGGTGTAGTAAAGCATTCCGATCTTCTCTGGTTTTTCTAAAACACCAGGGAACATAAATTTCCATATACATGCAATATCCAAAAAGGAGAATTAACTTCAATGGAAAATTCAATAAAGAAAATCTGAATATACAAGCCACGAGTTGAAAAACTGTTGTTCCATTCCGGGTAGCTGGAATACCTCTTGCAAAACAGATCGAATCTGTAACGGATACACAAGATCAATAAACAAATTCCATGCTTCTTACAGAATTCATCCCAGAATTATTTAACTATATTACCATATTAATTGGACTAAAAAAATTGAATGTGTTACCTCAAAGAATAACCAAGCAAAAAAATAAAAATAAAAATAAAAAGTTGAGAATAATCGTTATTTGACAAAATATAACAAAGACTGACCATTGAGGCGACCTACATTTATCAAAGCATCAACATTTGAAGCATATTTTTTAACCCAAGTGTACTTTACAGAATTTTTAAATAAAAAGCCAAGTAACAAACCCTTGTATTTCCATCTCAATACAGAAAAAGGGAGGCCATACCGCCTTCCCAGATTCGACGAAACTAATAAGTAAACAATTCATCAGATCCGGGGCAAATAAGTGAAACACAATCATAGTAATATGATTGCACTGATGATGGCTTAAAAGTGGATAAATGAAAAATAATTACAGAAAAATTCATCACCCTTCCTCTCCAAACTCCTTCGTAAATCTCTCATGGACATCGAGATCGGTTTTGCTCACGGTCGGCCTCTGTCTAGCAAGCACCTTGTCAAAATCTGTTCTTGAGATAGGAGGTGGAAGGATCTGCAAGGGCATTAATAAATAGCAAAAGGTCAGCTACTTTAAACATGGAAAAAGCTATAAGCCATCCACTTTTTATATACTTGAGGAGTCTCCTAAAATCGAGAGACTCGACCTATATTAAGTGGAGATCCTACATAACCTAAGGGAGGCGTCGCCCTCGATTTGGAGACGATGCTGGGATAACCCTCATTTATTAGAGTGGATTAATGACTTTTCATGTTAGATAAATCCCATTTGTTGGTCCCACCCATAGAGATGTGAGATAGTTGAGCCGAGTATCATTGAGTCCAAAAGAATTGAAGTTTAAGGATATATGGCAGTAAAATTTTGCACAAATTGACTTCTTAATAAGATGGTATAGATCGGACGTACACATGATTACACGAAGAAAGAAGAAGAAGGGAAAAAAAAAAAAAGCCGAACAACAATTTTTAAATTCAATTCTACACCTAGACATAACATTAGGATCAAAACGTCTCTCACTAACTGAAATAAGTTGTTACACTTGAAATTATCCAGAAAGGAAGAGAAAAAGTGAAAATTAAAACTTCCAATGACTTAAAATTATTGCACTAATCAAATGCCATTGCATTGATTCAAACAGATATTAAGATATTAAAACAAAACTACAATTTAAATCCAATGGCCAAGAACTGTCATACCTTTGAAGCTTCTCCATCTGCTGCTAGCTCCTGCATGGAAATTTGGACAGCACCTTGCTGCTTTGGTCCACATGGCATCCACATGCCATTAGAAGTCTTAACAAAGAACATTGCATCTTGAGTTTTACGAACAGGCTCGAAAAGAACATCCTTAACCTGTAAGATTTAAGCCAAAATTTCCCAAAGATTCGTGAGATTAAAAAACAAAAATTTCTTCATAGTAAACTCGGGTACTATGAAGAAATTCAAAACAAATAGCATCACATAAAGGGCATGTGCTTACACAAACAGCTATATCTGATCCTGAAAACCCTTCTGTTTTGCGAGCTAAAGCTTCAAAATCACTCTCTGTCAAGTTGTGAGGAGTATCTCCCAGATGCACCTGAAAAGGTTTATCAAAGCCAAAAAGCACAGCATATGCTGTTTAGTTTCAGGAGAAGAAGAGATTTATCTAGAACCAAATTCAAACCTAAATTCTTTGTTTCTTGAACAAAAAACAAAATCAATGATAAATTTTAAGTACCTTGAACATGTGCTGCCGAGCTTTCAAATCTGGTAGAGGAATGTAGATACGCTTGTCAAAACGCCGCCTGATAGCCTGCATATCCACTTATTACTAACAGCTACAAAGTTTTCAGAGTGATATAAAAACTTCACACATTCCCTTATACCTGGTCTAAAGCATATGGAGTATTTGTTGCTGCAAGAACAAGTACTTTCTGATCATTGTTCCCAACACCCTAAACATTTTGAAAGATAATACAAGTCAACATTACAACTGCAGTTTTGAAGTATTAACTTCTTCTAAACGAAATTAAAAAATAAAAATAAAAAATAAAGAAAAATAAATAAAGAAAACTAAAAAACAAAACAAAACAAAAGGTAGTAACAAAAGCATGTTTAATAAGATATCGTCAAGAAAGTCCAATAAAACATAACCAAACAAAAAGAAGTAGCAGTGCGCGTCTAATTATGTATTAGTATTGGACAAAAAGCTTTTATAAAAAATAAAAAATCAAAATTGCAAATGCATCGTGACAGCAAACTTCCTACATGAGTGAGAAAGTGTGTAGGCAAGTACAAATACATAGAGGCGGCAAGACCCTACATTTTTTTTTAGGAAGAATCATCAAAGCTCTGAGGATCATAGGTAACAAGAACAATGATGTCATTGGCATCATTAACAATACAAATAAAGGAACAAGATATTGTTTTGTAAACTGGAGTAATTATGGAAAATTTTGTATTGCCATCACTTCAGAAATTATTATTTTTAGAAAAGACAATAGATTAGAGTGCAGATTTGTATGGGGACATGAAATTAGGAACTCTGATCAATAATGTGCCTTCCTTATCATTTCTCTGGAAGAGTATTAAAGTTTTTCTGAACTATGAAATACCAGTAAGAAAAGAACGCAACTAACACCTAGAAATACCAGTAAGAAAAGAACGCAACTAACACCTAATCCTCAAAAACTTAACAAATACCCTTCCTCCCTACTTCATGGCTACAACAGACAAAATTCTTTTTATCCCGCCATAAATTGAGGAGAAGTTTTTCGCATCTACCATCCTCTCCAATCTGGCTTTAACCAATAGTAATTATCACTATCTATCTAATTTTGTCATGTTCATCCAAGTATATCTATCTAATTTCTCTTATCACCTAACTAAGTTGTAAATAAGTTGCTATAAAAAGAGGAGCTCATTGAGATTAAAAGCATAGACACCGGCAATATTACAACTTCCCACCCCATGGAGGTATACCTGCATCTGGACAAGGAGTTCTGTCTTAATACGTCTAGAAGCTTCACTCTCATTCCCTTCACCACGCGTACCACACAAGGAATCTATTTCATCAATGAATATGATGGATGGAGCGCTTTCACGTGCCATTTGGAAGAGATTAGAGACTAACTTTTCACTTTCACCCATCCACTTAGATACAAGGTCTGATGACGAAACACTACCACACAAAAAAAAAAAAATAGAAATTGTAATTAAGCCACAGATCATGCACGAGAAGATCTTACCAGAGGTGAAGTATGTTTGTAAAAGAAATGCTAACACAAAAATAATATGTAATGACCTAATATGTCATCCAAACTTTTTTTTTTGGTTGCTCAAGCTCCACATGTATGGGCATAGGTCGTAAGATAACCCCATGTAATTTACAGAATACACCGCCAATATGTCTGTGCGATAGACAACTACTGAAGACAGGATATTCCATTAAGACAGCAGAAAAAACTAACAAGTGCTTTAGCATTTATGCATGGAATGATGGTGCACTGTCCACATTTAAATATAGTAAAACAGATAAAATATAGCAGAAACATCATTAGGGTGCTTGACTGCTTCCTGCTGTATACTTGAGGGGAAAAACAGCTAATGACAATTTTGTAAATGAATGGTTCAATTTCATACAGTGACATACGAGATGAAAAAAAAAGTATGTCACCTGAAAAATGTAGAATCTGCTTCAGTTGCAACAGCCTTGGCCAAGTATGACTTTCCGGTTCCGGGTGGCCCATACAATAGGAAAGCCCTCCAGGGACGTCGTTTTCCTAAAGCCATCAATGAGATGTGTTAAAATATGATTATTGGTAGCCATATCTATGTCTGACGAATTCAGTTGGCACATATTAATAGAATAAGAGGAGATGAAAAGAGCTGCAGCTATTATTTCCATACACAAACAGCTTGTCAACACACTGAAAGTTGTCTCTACATGAGAGCAAGGATTCATTCACTAACACACTAATAACTTCCAAGGAAATCCATTCCTTAAAATTTCAAAATATCACTACTTAATGTTAGTAATTATCAGCTGGAAACCTGAATGGACTCTCTAAAAAAAATTCTAGCTCTACAAAGCAACAGAAATGCATTTGGAATCTTCCCTTTCTTTCTTTCTTTTCCCAATCTCTCCTAAGTCAAGGACCATACAATATGTCTTCCTCTAAGCTATTCCAAACTCAGCGCAGAACCAAAAACAATATTTTATCAGAAAACAAAAATAAATGTAACAACTACGACCAAGAAACCAATCCATGCATTGCCAGCATCCAAATGCTCCAAGTTTAACCCTTTTATCAAAATTTTGAGAACTACAATCTACAACAACCATCCAAGCCTATTGCCACACTAGCCCAATAAAATCAAATCACATCTAATCCAGAAATAGAGACAAACATATCAATCGAAAAAAAGCTAGCGAAACAAGCGAACCAGTGAAGAACTGTGGGAACTTGACGGGCAATATCACGGCCTCCTGCAATGCCTGCTTGGCGCTCTCCAGCCCGGCGACATCGTTCCACTTCACATTCGGCTTCTCCCTGATGATCGCCGAGTTGAGCCCCGCCCTCAGCTTATCCTTCTCCGGATCGTCCCCGTCGCCGCCTTCCCCGCCTTCGCCGCCCTTCTTCGTCTTCGGCCTCGTCGCCACCGCGGCATCCCCGTTCGACGCCGGCCCGGGCCCGCCATCGTCCAGCACGGCACGGATCTCCTCCGCCCGGCGAAGGTACTCGGTGAATTTCTGCGTGATCGCCTCCTTGATCTTAGGGTTCTTCTCGTACTTGAGGTGAGTCCGAAAGTACTCCAACGCGTTCATGTACAAAGGAAAGGCCTTGGCGTAATTCCCGGCATTGTCCTCCTGTACGGCCTGCTTCACGTACTCTATCGCTTGCTCCTTGAAATTGCTGTACATCTTCTTCCCACGAGCTTCTCCGACGAGAAATCGAGACCTCCGAGATCGGAATCGAGAGAAATTGGGGACGGCGACGAGAGGTCTGAGTAAACCCTAGGATTTGAGTCCGCTCATGATTGGCGTCGAAGGAGAGGGATGTTTGGATTGGAGCGATGAGGAGAGAGATCGTGGGTGGATTGCGATGTACGCGAGCTCGGACTCGAGTCGAGTTCGTTTCCGATTTTTGCTTTTTCCCGAGAAAATACGGATTTTCCAGGGAAAGATCAGATTTTTGGTCGGAAATAAGAAGAGAATTGAAAAGGTTGAGAGAGAGAAGGGGAAAGGAAGAGAGTTTTGTATTTTGGTCAAGATAGGACGCGTTTGGGATATATTTCGTCTTAATAATATTGCGTTATTTTGTTTCGTTATTAAGAGTGGAATTTTATGAGAAAAGGAAGGGAAAACTAAAACCTTCTAGTCTAAGAAAAATAGAAGAGATTTTTAAGGATTTAGCCAAATTTTTGGTAATTTTTTTAAGAATTAGCCATAGTTTCACGAATTTAAGGAATTAGCCATTTTCGTTATGTAACAGTTTTTGTTACACGTGTAATAAATTTTGTTACTCACGTAACAAATTTTGTTACGCCCAGTAATAATTTTTGTTACACGGGTAACAAAAATTGTTACACGTGTAACGAAAATTGTTACACGTGTAACGAAAATTGTTACACGTGTAACGAAAATTGTTACACGTGTAACGAAAATTGTTACACAACGGAAATGGCTAATTCCTTAAATTCGTGAAACTATGGCTAAATTTTTGAAACATGAGCTTAAAAATGGCTAAAACCCAAATCTGCACTTCTACATATATAAATGAGAAATTATAAATCACTTCGACAACAATTAGCATAAGCAATATGGCACTTCTAAACAACACTATAATATATATTATATAGGAAATTTTAAAAAAATAGTCACCTTTTATAAAATAATTTTAAAAAAATAGTCATAGTTTTAAAAAATTTAAAAACTAATTATTTCAGAAATTTTTTATACGTGTCAGAAATTTTCTAACAGTAATTTTTATGTATAATTTTGTTAATTTCAAAAATTTCTTATATGTGTTATGGCTAATTTTTTAATTTTTTAAAACTGTAACTATTTATTTAATTGATATATATATATATATATATACACTTTGTTCAAGTCCCAATTTACATTCGAATTTAAATAGGTTCTAAGCTCATATAAGCTTTGAATTGTTTTGGGTCACAATCTAGTATGTGATCTAATTTTATTAATAATTTTTTTTTTTTTAAATAAACAAAATTTTGACACATTTGGTTAGAAATTTTTTATATGTTTAATTTTTTTTAAATAAAAAAATGAACTTTTAACAAATATGTCAACATTTTGTTGTTAACAAAATTTGACAAGTACTATATATTTAATATTTTAAAATATTATTTGTTATTTGTTGAGACATATTATTTTTAAAGAGTCTATTTGATGGATTGGTCATTTGTTAGTCAATGTTTTAAAAGAGAATTTTAAGAAAGTAGCCACTTTATAGATAATGATTTTAAAAAATGGTCAGTTAGGTAAATAACAATTTTAGATTGTATGTTTTTAAAAAATGAGTTTTTTAAACATTTAACCAAATTTTTGGGTAATTTTTTAGGATTTAGCCATAATTTCACGAAATTAGGGATTTAGCCATAAAATGTAACATTTTTTGTTACATGAAACATATATAAGTATAAAAGTGTAGCATTTTATGTTATATTTTACAAAAAAATATTATATTTTTTACCCGTATATATGTTACATGTTACAAAAAATGTTACATGCTATGGCTAAATCTCTAATTTCGTGAAACTATGACTAAATCCTTCAAACTTTACCTTTAAAATGGCTAATTGCTTAACTAGCCCTTAAAAAATAGCCACAACTTAAAAAAAATTTTAAAAACTAGTCATAACACATGAAAGAAACTTCTGACAATAACAAAATTACACATTAAAATTGCTGTAAAAAAATTTCAGATACGTGTAAGAAATTTTCGAAATGACTAGTTTTTAAATTTTTTAAAACTATGGCTATTTTTTAAAATAATTTTTTGAAAAGTGGGTATTTTCTTAAAATTCCCTTTAAAAGATCGCCACAATTTCAAAATATTTAAAAACTAGCATTTTTCAAAAATTTATTACACATGTCAGAAATTTTTTAACAATAATTTTTATGTGTAATTTTGTTATTGTCAGAAATTTCTTACATGTTGTGGCTAGTTTTTATTTATTTTTTTTTTTGAAACTGTGGCTATTTTTTAAAAACACACAGTTTAAAATGGCTATTTACCTGACTAGGCCTCAAAGAAATAGTCAATGTTTTCAAAAATTAAGTTATTAGCCACTAATACGTAAGAAATTAAGGCTATAAAGGTAAAAGCACACATCATGTAGTTAAAAAATGTCTAATTTTTTAATTAATTGAAACATTTGTTATTTTCTTAAAATAATATTTAAAAAATAGTTATTTATTCAATTATCTCTTTTTTAAAAGACCTACTTAAGTCTGACTGCAACTCACGTTTTTTTTTCTTTTAACAATCAGTTTTGTACCTGATCTGCAATATACATCTCTCAAAATTACTGATAATTGTTTCGTGAGAAAACTACATAGAGCTGCATTTTCATACTTACCCTCTGTCTACATAAACAAACATGCTTGATTTGATTCATACTGATGTTTGCTTTGGGAAAAATAAATCTATTTGTGGGTATAGTTTTTTTTGTCATTTTAATTGATGACCATTCTAAAAAGTTGTAGGCTTTCTTTTTGGGATCTAAAGACCAAGTATTTGATGTCTTTAAAGAGTTTAATGTCAAGGTTGAAACGCAAATATGCAAAAAGTTGAAAAGTGTCAGGACTGACAATGATAGAGAGTACATGGCAATTTATATAAACCAAATTGATCATGAAGAATTTAGCAAAATTTGTAAACTAAACAATTCTTTTTTTTTTTTTTGGAAAAATCCTAATTCTTAAGCTAGCACGAACACTAGTTTGAACACCCACCAATCTTTATAAAAACATCTATCCAAAATGATAATTCAAACCAATTCATTAAACTCCTGACTTATATTATATATATTTATATTTATATTTATATTTATATTTTAAAACGGCACCAAATAAAATTATTGCACGTGTCGCAACATTCTCAAACCGATAATCTAACGAAATTTCTAAGTCTTAGCAAATTCAACCAACTCAATAGTTCACTACAATCTGTACCAACACAATGCAAATTAGACACGCAGACATCATTGGAGACGTGTGACCAATCACAATCTCGACCGCACAATCGTAAGTTCTCAAAACTACGTAATCTCACAAATATCGAAAGGCCAAACCGACCAAGACTCTAAGGCCAAACACGGCTATAAGTTTCATACTTTTTATACGACCACGAAACACAACAAAGTTAACACCGCAAACTAAAATACATAACGATGTCACCACGAGCTCAAGGTTTACCTCAGTGTTAACTCGGGTTTCAGATTGGCTCACGATAAATGCCGTGGCAAAACTGAGACAAGCTTGACGCTGCTCGTTGGTTCGGGCTCGCAGAGGGTACGAGCTCGAGGCTCGGCAGCACGAGCATAGAGGAGAGCAGCCCAGCGGCGAGGTCGGGCCGGCGCGGAGGGCTCACGCTCGAGGCGGTGCGGGCTGCGAGGGAGGCTCGCCTGAGCTGGGGTACGCAGGCGAGACGTGGGCAGAGCCGAGGCCGCGCAGTCGACGCGATGATTGGGAGACTGAGTGGCGCGGGTCTTGATGCTCTTGCATAGAAGCTAGGGTCGAACCGGAGCTGGGCGGAGGCGCAGCGTAGAGTGGATTGCCGGAGCTAGGCTCGCACAGAGGAAGAAACGTAAGGAAAGCCGAGCGGCACCGACGAGGCGAGAGGCGTGCAGAGGCCTGGCAAGCAAGGTGCCGACACCGACGAAAGCTGGCCTCCGACTGTAGGGTTTAGAATCGAGGTATGAATCGGATGAGATAAGATAAATGTTCATTGAAATATGTTTTTCATTGAAGTCCTAGTTTGAGCTTGACTCAGTTTTTCATGTTACGTTTTCCCAGAAAAGAGCTTGGACAATCGGAGAAGGAAAATCGAACTATATTATTAGGTAATAACGCTATCTCGTATTTGGTGGTGTTGTGTGTGTGTATGTTAGACGGAGTTGTGATTCTTTTAGTCTTCTTGTGGTAGCATGTTTTTTTTTTTTTCCTTTTCGTTTTTCCTTCACTTGTTTGTTTACCGAGAAAATGTTGGAAAGTCAGAAAATACAGAGACGAACCCAAAAAAAAAATACCAAATCAAAGAAAGTTTTAAGAGAAATATATATATATATATATATATATATTATATATATATATATTGTATATGTCTGTGTGTTTATGTGTTTCTCAATCTGTTGGTAGAGATGATCTGTAGAGGTTTATTATCAACCAGTAACGATCTCTATTTTGTGTTATTTTAATAAATTTGAATCAGAGTCCATTGCTTGAAAAACTGAACCTCGAAAAAAATAGCACTAATATATATTTTTTTCTTATTATTTTTTCCCCTTTTTAGTTTATTCCTCGTTTCTTGAGTTGAAAAAAAAATCAACAAATCTGATTGTTTTGATATTTTTTCTTGGATATTTGAGATAGAGCTTAATTCTTATATATTTCATCTAGGTTTATCTATTATGATGCTTTATTCGCTTTGCAGCTTTTCCCATATAAGTAAAAAATATATTTTCGGTGACTCAGAAATCCTGAGGTTTTTTTTGCCTCCAACTATAAGAATAGAATCGAGGTAAGAATCAAATGAGAGAAGAGAAATGTCCATTGAAATATGTTTTTTCATTGAAGTCTTAGTTTGAGCTTGACTCAGTTTTTTATGTTACTTTCTCGCAGAAAAGAGCTTGGATAATCGGAGAAGGAAATCGAGTTATATCATCAGGTAATGACGTTCTCTCTTATTTGGTCGTGTTGTGTGTGTGTGTGTTAGTTGGTTTTGTTATGGTAGCGTGTTTTTTTCCTTTTCGCTTTTCCTCCGCTTGTTTGTTTACCGAGATATTGTTGGAAAGTCAAAAAAATACAAAAACGAACCCAGAAAAAAAAACACAAATAAAATAAAGTTTAAGATATATATATATATATATATATTACACATTTTGTATATGTGTGTGTTTCTAAATCTGTTGGTAGAGGCACTCTGTAAAGGCTTATCATCAACAAGTAACGATCTTTTTAATAAGTTTAAATCAAAGCTCATTGCTTGATAAACTGAACCTCGAAAAAAATAGTATTAATATATTTTTTTTCTCACTTTTAGTCTATTCTCTGTTTTCCTTGAGTTGAAAAGAGAAATTAACAAATCTAATTGTTATGGTATTTTTTTCTTAAATATTTGATATTGAGCTTAATTCTTATATATTTCATCTATGTTTATCTTTTCTGATGTTATATTCGCTTTGCAAGTTTTCCTTGTAGAAGTAAAAAAATATGTTTTTGGTGACTCAGAAATCCCGAGGTTTGTTTGCCTCCGACTGTGGGGATTAGAATCAAGGTAAGAATCGGATGAGAGAAAATAAATGCCCATTGAAATGTGTTTTTCATTGAAGTCCTAGTTTGAGCTTGACTCAGTTTTTTATGTTACATTCTCGCAGAAAGGAGCTTGGACAATCGGAGAAGAAAAATCGAGCTATATCATCAGGTAATGACGCACTCCCTTATTTGGTGGTGTTGTGTGTGTGTGTTAGTCTAAGTTGCGATTCTTTTAGTCTTGTTGTGGTAGCGTTTTTTTTTTCTTTTTTATGGGTAAATCTTTTCATGAGCTTTTGTATTAATTGAGAATTCTAGTGAATATATTTGATGATGTCATAATATTTTTATTGAAGCAAATGTATTTTAGATTGTAACACAATATTATTAATTGAGACAAAAACTCTTGTATTTTTATATTATCTCTTGTCATTGTAAAGCAACTGTTTAGTAAAATATAATGATTATTTTGTTTCTTTATATGCTGATTAATATTGAATGTTCTATGTGAAAAAAAATTAATTTATTTTATAAAAATAAAAAATAAAAACATATGAATGCACAAATGTGTCAAAATTTACGACAGTTAAAAAGTGCTGCAAACTTTTTTGCGGCAGTTTCAAAAGTGATGTATTTTTATGCCGTATTTAATTTGCAGCACTTTAAAAGTGCCATATTTTATTTGCGACATCGACTATTATGACACTTTTTAAGTGCCGCAAAAAGGTTCCACAAAGCCTTTTGCGACACTTTTTATGTCTTTTGCGCCATTTGTGTTTAGCTGCTAAAGCCTATGTTTTTAGTAGTGAACCCCGAGGTTTGTTTCGCCTCCGACAGTGGGGATTAGAATCGAGGTTAGAATAGGATAAGAGAAGAGAAATGTCCATTGAAATGTGTTTTTCATTGAAGTCCTAGTTTGAGCTTGACTCAATTTTTTATGTTACTTGCAGAAAGATGCTTGGAAAATAAGAGAAGGAAAATCGAGCTATATCATCAGGTAATGACACACTCTCTTGTTTGGTGGTCTAGTGTGTGTTTGTTAGACTAAGTTGCGATTTTTTTTGGCCTTATTGTGGTTGCGTTTTTTTTCCCTTTTCATTTTTTCTCCGCCTGTTTGTTTACCAAGAAAATGTTGGAAACTTAGAAAATACAGAGATAAAGCCAAAAAAAAAAAATACAAATCAAAGAAAGTTTTAAGAGAAATATTTATATATTTTTGTATATGTTTGTGTGTTTCTCAATATGTCGGTAGAGGCACTCTCTAGAGGCTTATCATCAACTAGTAACGATATCTGTTTTTTGTTATTTTAATATGTTTGAATCAGAGTTCATTACATGATAAATTGAACCTCGGAAAAAATTATATTAATATATATTATTCTTATTGCTTTTTCCCTCTTTTAGTCTATTCCCTGTATCCTTGAGTGATAAAAAAGAAGGGAAAAAAAAACAAAAAAAACAACAATAATGACAACAACAACAACAACAACAACAACACCAAATCTGATTGTTACAGCATTTTTTCGTAGATATTTGAGATTGAGCTTAATTCCTATATATTTCATCTAGGTTTATCTCTTCTGATCCTTTATTCGCTTTACAGGTTTTTCTCATCGAAGTAAAAAATATGTTTTCGGTGGCTCAGAAATCCATAGTTTGTTTCGCCTCTGACTGTGGGGATTAGAATCGAGGTAAGAATTATATGAGAAAAGAGAAATGTCCATTGAAATGTGTTTTTCATTGAAGTCGTTGTTTGAGCGTGACTATTTTTAATGTTACTTTCTCGTAGAAAGCAGCTTGGACAATCAGAGTAGGAAAATCGAGCTATATCATCAGGTAATGACGCTCTCTCTTATTTGGTGGTGTTGTGTGTGTGTGTGTTAGATTGAGTTGCGTTTCTTTTGGTCTTAATATGGTAGCGTATTTTTTTTCTTTTCGTTTTTTCTCCGCTTAGAAAATGTTGGAAAGTCAGAAAATATAGAGACAAACCCAAAAAAAATTACAAATCAAAGAAAGTTTCAAGAGAAGTATATATATATATATATATATATATTGTATACGTGTGTGTGTTTTGTGTGGTTCTCAATTTGTTGGTAGAGGCACTCTGTAGAGGCACTCAGTAGTTGGGAGCAGGTCTGCGTACTCAGCACGTATAGGGGACCACCGTCCTTAAGTTCGAATCTGTTATGGACTACGTAGGTCTTGCTTGGAACGCATGGGTTCGAACATGCTTGAACATACACTATAAATATATGCTCGGATCTAGTCGTGACTACTCGTGACTACTCGGGTGCTAGGACCTAGTCAAGAGTATTCGCGACTACTCGGATCTAGTCATGACTACTCGTGACTACTCGTATCTCGTCATGACTACTCGCGACTACTCGGATGCTAGGACCTACTCGGGAGTACCCGCTACTACTCGGATCTAGTCGGGACTACTCGCGACTACTAAGATGTTAGGACCTAGCCAAGAGTACCCGCGACTACTCGGATCTAGTCGGGACTACTCGTGACTACTCGAATTCCAGGGCCTAGGCAGAAGTACCCGCGACTACTTGGATCTAGTCGGGACTACTCGCGACTACTTGGATCTAGTCGGGACTATTCGCGACTACTCGGATCTAGTCAAAAGTACCCGCGAATACTTGGATCTAGTTGGGACTACTCGCGACTACTCGGATTTAGTCGGGACTACTTGCGACTACTCGGATCTAGTCGAGAGTACTCGCGACTACTCGGAAATAATCGGGACTACTCGCGACTACTCGGATCTAGTACTCGCAACTACTCCGATCTAGTCGGGAGTACCCGCGTCTACTCAGATCTAGTCGGGAGAACCCGCTACTACTCGGATCTAGTCGGGACTACCTGCGACAACTAGATCTAGTCGGGACTACTCGGATTCACCCGAGTCTAGCTGACTCGGCACGGACTTCTCGTGTCGCACGATTGGTAACCACCAACATTAGCCCCCCAAGTCTCTTGATTGATAATGATCAATGGAGAGATTTTGATTCTTGTACAAATAATCCATTCTTGATCAAATCATAAACTTCATGAGAATAGTTTGGCCCCCGTTAGGATGGATTTGTTCAACCTTAGTTTTTGTTGATCTTGGTTTTCGAGGTTTATCGAGTCCATAAGTGCTTTAAGGACTTCCCGGTTCGACTTAAGTTGAGTTTGTCTAAGCTATTTAATTATCGTATCACTTTTGACGTCATGATGTACTTAAACCTAAGATTTAGCCTTATGGCGATAGTTTCGCCCTCAGTCAGACACATTTTTTAATCTTATTCGATGGAAATCGAGCTAAGTGAACCCATAAGACAATCATTCGCCCTTGGTTAAAAGCGTTTCTGATAGTCTATAGTCGAGTAGATCTTACTTCACGTGTCAGTTCGATTCGGTTGGCCCGAGTCTCATGACGATCGTCCCACCTTGGGCAAAATGTGCTCGATCAACAGCAGTTAAGTAGATCTTATTATTTCCAGATTTTTCAAGCCACAAAATGTTTAGAGACATCTTATTATGACATGAGTCAGTTGACCTGAGCCTCATAGCAATTAACCATAACTGGTTGGAACGGTCATTGCAGTCAGAGTTATGTGGACCTTAGTACCAACTCGACCTTAGCTGCGTTGACCATAATCTTTTGGTGGTGGTTCGACCTTAGTCGGGACATGTTCCATCGACCGGAGCTGATTGGACCATAGTCTCGCAAGTCATATCCTCTTGGCGGCAATTCGATCCTAGTAGGAACGCGTCTTTACCGATCTTAGTCGGATGGACCTTAGTCCCGATTTAACCTTAGTCGTATTGACCATAATCTTTTGGTAGCGGTTTGACCTTAGTTGAAATATGCTTCACTAGTTTAGTTGGACCTTAGTCATAATTTGAACTTAATCGCATAGGTCGTAGCGTCTTGGCGACGATTTGACCTTACTCGATACATGCTTCATCAACCGAAGCTGGATGAATCTTAGACCAGATTCGACCTTAGTCGCATAGGCCATAGCCTTCATCAGTTGGAGCCGAACGGACCTTAGTCTTGATACGACTTTAGTCGCATAGGCCATAGCCTATATCGACCGAAGCCGGATGAGCCTTAGACCAGATTCGACCTTAGTCGCATAGGACGTAACCTATAGGAGGCGGTTCGACCTTAGTCGGAACGCGCTTCATCAGCCGAAGCCAGATAGACGTTAGTCTCCATTCGACCTTAATCGCATAGACTTAGCCTTCATCGATTAGAGCCGAATGAACTTTAATCCTGATTCGACCTTAGTCGCATAAGCCGTAGCCTGTATGTTGCAGTTCGACCATAGTCAGAATGCGCTTTAGCGGTTAGAGCTAGATAGACCTTAGTCCTGATTTGACCTTAGTTGCATAGGCCGTAGCCTGTAGGAGGCAGTTCAACCTTAGTCGGAACGCGCTTCATCGGCCGTAGCTGGATAGACCTTAGTCTTGATTCGACTTTAGTTGCATAGGCCGTAGCATTCATCGACTGGAGCTGGATGAGCCTTAGTCCTAATTCGACCTCAGTTGCATAGGTCGTAGCCTGTAGGTGGCGGTTCAACATTAGTCGAAACACACTTCATCGGTTGAAGCTGGATGTACCTTAGTCCTTATTCAACCTTAGTTTAATAGGCCATAGACTCTAGAAGGCGGTTCAACCTTAATCAGAACGTGCTTCATCGGCCGTTGCCGGATATACTTTACTCTCGATTCGACCGTAGTCACATAGGCCGTAGCCATCATCGACTAGAGCCGAATGGACCTTAGTCCTGATTCGACCTTAATCACATAGGTCGTAGCCTGTGGGTGGCAATTCGACCATAGTTGGAATGCGCTTCATCGACTGGAGCCAGATAGACTTTAGTCTCGATTTGACTTTCTTTGATACAAGCTTCCTCGGCCTTCTTGATGATGATCCTTCTCGGACGTGAATCTTCTCGGACTTCTTGGTCGTGATCCTTCTCGGCTTCCTTGGACGCAAGCTTACTCGGTCTTCTCAGACATGATAGAACTCTTGGTCGCGATTCTTCTTGTTCCTCTCGGGCATGAGCGTCCTCGGTCTTCTCAAAAGCTAGCGTTCTTGCCTTTCTTGGTCGCGATTCTTCTCGGCCTTCTTGAGTACAAGCCTTTTCGTCATTCTCGAACGTGAGCCTTTTCGTCTTTCTAAGTCACGAACTCTCTAGATCCTCTCGGATGCAAGCTTCCTCGGCCTTCTATGACGAGAGCCTTTCGGCCTTCTCGGACGTGAGCTTTCTCGCCCTTCTAAGGGGGTAAGCCTTCTCGGCTTTTTAGGTCGCGATCTTTCGTGATCTTCTCGGATGCGAGCTTCCTCGGCCTTCTGAGCCTTATCGGCCTTCTTGATCTTGATCTTTCTCGGCCTTCTTGGATGCAAGTTTCCTTGGCTTTCTTGATCACGATCCTTCTCGGACGCAAGCTCTCTCGACCTTCTCGGCCTTCTTGGTCTCGATCTTTCTCGGCCTTCTCGGACTTATTCATCACGATCATTCTCGGTCTTCTCATATGCGAGTTTCCTTACCTTCTCAGCTCTCTTGATCACGATTCTTCTCGGCCTTATTGGATGCGAGCTTTCTTGTTTTCTCAACTTTCTTGATCACGATTCTTCTCGGCCTTCTTGGACGCAAGCTTCCTCGTCCTTTTTGGACATGAGCCTTCTCGGCCTTCTTGATTTCGATTTTTCTCGTCCTTCTTCTACCCAAGCTTCCTTGCCTTCTCAGCTTTCTTGATCACGATTCTTCTCGGCCTTCTTGGACGCGAGCTTCCTTGTCCTTCTTGGACATGAGCCTTCTCGGCCTTCTTGATCTCGATTCTTCTCGACCTTCTTGGACGCGAGCTTCATTGCCTTCTCAACTTTCTTGATCATGATTCTTCTCGTCCTTCTTGGACTCGAGCTTCTTTGTCCTTCTTAGACATGAGCCTTCTCGGCCTTCTTGATCTCGATCTTTTTTGGCCTTCTTGGACGCGAGCCTTCTCAGACTTATTCTAACGATCCTTCTTGGTCTCCTGTTTTAAGATTGGCTTCGCTAGTCATCATTCTTGGGCTTCTTCTCGAGGAACATTGTCCGCGACGGCCTGGAAGGAGCTACTAGATGTAGCAGTATGGTCGCGAACTTGAATCTTGAGGATCGTGTTGGCGACATAGCACGCGGTAGTGGATCTGTTTTTCTCACAGCTCGTTCTCGATAAGGGTTCTCTCCGATTATGTAAACCCGAGAAGTTTCACCACTGTGTGTCATTGTAGGTTGTTGGTGAGAGTGGGAAAACACAAGTATTCACGAGGGCCCTCCTTCTAGCGCCAAATATTGATGCTAAAAACTTGATACAAGTCCATACAAGTAAATGAGCATGTTTAATACAATAAGGTATGTCGTATTTATAGAAGGAGTAACGAGTCGGATCCGCCATTTGGGTATTGATGCAGGTTCGTTTCCTTTGTCCACGTGGCGTCTCGCATATAGACATATGGATCGCACCTTCTGGTTCTTTAATTTTTCATAGCGTCCTTGTGTCGGGTACTAGCGGGTAGTGGGTGACACGTTCTAACGTCCGTAGTGATAGGGAGTACTCGGCACGTGTAGGGGACCACCATTCTTAAGTCCGTATCTGTTATGGACCATGTAAATCTTGCTTGGCACGCAAACATGCTTAAACATACACAATACATATATGCTCGGATCTAGTCGGGACTACTAGTGACTACTAGGATGCTAGGACCTAGTCGAGAGTACCCACAACTACTCAAATCTACTCGTGACTACTCGCGACTACTCATATGCTAGGACCTAGTCAGGAGTACCCGCTGTTGTTAGCTAATTTTTGTCCGATGATGTGTCATCGAGGAAGCCTTCGCCGAAGGCGAGAAGCTTCCGGAGAGAAATTCCCCGTGATGAGTGGTTCGCCACGTCATTGAGAATGTTGACGACCACAACCCCGAAGGTACAACTCGGCATGAAGCCAGGTCCTCGGGGGGAGACCAACAAGTTGGAGATCCCCCAAACTCGGGGACCAACGGAACTCGTAGCCAGCCTCACGTTCGCGATAGGTCAAGAGAGTCGAGGGACTCCTCGCGAAGCGGGAAGACCTCGGACGAAGGGCAAAGCGCGGACAACAGCAGTTAGATCGCTCCCGATGGTAGCTACCTCTGACAGGCACTGTAGATGCCTCACTAGTGAATGACGTGAAGTGATTAGTTAGTAACCAACCCCCTGATTTTCGGGCAGGGCATGGTCGATTAAGATAAGGCCACCTAATCCCCTGATTTAAGGGCGATTAGGTGGGGCGCATTTAATGCACTTCCCCTCTCTCTCTCTAGTCGGATTTCTATAAAAGGCGGGAAAGGAGAAGGGGGAAGGGGTTGGAAAAAATTACTCTGTAAACCTTCTCATTCGAAAATATCAAAAACACAGTGGACGTAGACTATTACTCCGTCGGAGGGTCGAACCACTTAAAAAATCTCCGAGTACTTATTTTCCGCTCAAATTTACACTATTCATTGCCATATCACACGCTAGAGGTACGGATCACGGCGTTGGTTTAAATTCTACACCAACACCCGCGACTACTAGGATCTAGCCGGGACTACTCACGACTACTCGGATGCTAGGACCTAGCCGAGAATACCCGCGACTACTCGGATCTAGTCGGGACTACTCACGACTACTCGGATGCCAAGGCCTTGTCAGAAGTACCCGTGACTACTTGGATCTAGTATAGACTACTCGATAATATTCAGATCTAGTCGGGACTACTCACGACTACTCGGATCTAGTCTAAAGTACCCGCGACTACTCGGATCTAGTTGGGAGTACTTATAGTTAGGAGTACTCGGAGTCACCCGAGTCCAGCCGACTTGGCTCGGACTTCTCGTGTCTCATGAGTGGTAACCACCAATACCTATTTGCTTGAGTTGAAAAAAAAAATCAACAAATCTAATTGTTATGTCATTTTTTTCATAGATATTTGAGATTGAGCTTTATTACTATATATTTCATCTTGGTTTATCTCTTCTGATGCATTATTCGCTTTGTAAGTGTTCCTCATAGAAGTAAAAAAAATATGTTTTCGGTAACTCAGAAATCCCGAGGTTTATTTCGCCTCCGACTGTGGGGATTAGAATCGAGGTAAGAATCATATGTGAGAAGAGAAATGTCCATTGAAATGCATTTTTCATTGAAGTCTTAGCTTGGGCTTGACATAGTTTTTTATGTTACTTTCTAGCAGAAAGGAGGTTTGATAATCGGAGAAGGAAAATCGAGCTATATCATCAGGTACGCTCTCTCTTATTTGGTGGTGTCGTGTGTGTGTGTGTGTTAGACTCAGTTGCGATTCTTTTAGTCTTGTTGTGGTAGCATGTTTTTTTTTCTTTTTCGTTTTTACTCCGCTTAGAAAAATGTTGAAAAGTCAGAAAAAATAGAGACGAGCCCAAAAAAAAAAAATTCCAAATCAAAGAAACTTTTAAGAGAAATATATATATATATCGTGTATATATGTATGTGTGTTTGTGTGTTTCTCAATCTGTTGGTAGAGGCGCTCTGTAAAGGCTTATCATCAATCAGTAACAGTCTATATTTTGTGTTATTTTAATAAATATGAATCAGAGTTCATTACTTGATAAACAGAACCTTGAAAAAAAATTATATTAATATTTTTTTCCTTTTTAGTCAATTCCCTTTTTCCTTGAGTTGAAAAAAAAATCAACAAATAATGTTACGTCCTTTTTTCTTAGATATTTGAGATTGAGCTTAATTCCTACATATTTCATCAAGATTTATCTCTTTTGATGCTTTAATCGCTTTGTAGGTTTTCCTTATAGAAGTAAAAAGTATGTTTTTGGTGACTCAGAAATCCCTAGGTTTATTTTACCACCGACTGTGGAAAGTGAAAAGAGCAGAGGGAAAACGATTTTCAATGTATGGAACTAAAAATGGGGCGGAAAGAAAATTCTAAAAGAAATTTAGGGAAGAAAAGTTTACAAAGAGGGGTTGGTTTTTATTTTTCTTTGAAAGATTTTAGTTAAAATTTTTATCGGCTCTATCTATCACACTCAATCGATCTCTATCTTCTTCTTCTTTTTCTTGATCTTCTTCTTCTTCTTCGTCTTCTCGGCAAAACCCTAGCCACGATGAAAGAACTTCCGCCAAATCTTAGCGGCCAAAGGCGCGACCTTATCCACGTCAATCGCAACCATCAACGTCGAAGCTTCATCGACAACTTTCCTTAAGCTTGATCAGTGACCACGAATTTCACCATTGATGCGACAATTAGCGAACAGAGGGACCAGAATAAGGTTAGGTAAATAGCTATTTTGGACTGTGTGCTTTTAAAAAATAGCCACAGTTTTAAAAAATTTAAAAACTAGCCATTAAACTGTAAGAAATTTCTGACAATAACAAAAATACACATAAAAATACTGTCAGAAATTTCTGACACTAGCAAATATTTTGTAAGAAATTTCTTACATTGGTAGTTTTTAAATTTTTTAATACAGTGGCTATTTTTTAAAATCATTTTGTAAACAGTGGCTATTTTTTTAAAAGGAGAATTTTGAAGAATGCCCCATTCTTATCACTATGATAATCTATACCCCATGTGTGATGCACTTTTAATTTATACCCCAAAATTTATACTATAAACATGGAATGAAAATAAAAGGAACACACTACTTGGCATATAGATTATTAAGTGGTAAAGGCTTTATTTTAAAATCCTCCCTTCTTTTAAAATGGGGGATTTTGAGGAATACCCCATTCTTGACACAATAATAATCTATACCCTATGTGTGTTGCACTTTTAATTTATACCCCAAAATTTACACTACAAACATAAAGTGGAAATGAAGAGAGCACACCACATGGGGTATAGATTATTAAGTGGCATAAAAAATGACTTTATTTTGAAATTCTCCCTTTTAAAATTCCCTAGAAGAAATGATGTTGGTGAACCATCAGTCAATACCGGCTTACCTATAGGCCCCAGTTATAAGAAGGCCCAATCTTCTAAAAAACTAACGTATATATAATCAATTTTCATATAAATTATAATTAAAATTTGATTTTTTTTCTCATTATAAATCTTCTTCTATATAAAGCATTTAAAATATTGAGATTTTTAAAGAAACTATCTCTAAGTAATCATTTATATTTTACAAAACAATAATAATTTCTTATAATAAATCCATATTTCAGATTTTTGACATTTTTTTTCTTGGGCTGAAACAAAAATTTCCTCCAATATATATTACTCACACGTATACACATTCTTCTTTGTAAAATGAACCATACTTCTTAATTTTTTCCCTTTTTTCTTTTCTTTAACCTTAACTGGATTTATAATAATAATTAAAAAAAATCATTTGTTTATCATTGTTAATTGCACGTATATTTACATATATACATTGCATAAAAATATATATATATATATATCAAAGTAATTGTTTGTGACAGTTTTAAACTCAACAGTTGATAGTACTCCACTTAATTCGTACTTGTGAGTTTTACGAAGTAATTTTAGGAACTAACTTCTAAACATGTGAACTCTCTCAATTCTTCTCTCAAAATTCTCTACTCTTAAGATTTCTCAAAAATGAAAAAAGTTACAATTGTGATCTATAAGAATCTATTTATAGATGATTTCTAAGGTCGGTTTATGCTTTAAAAATATGTTAGGGTATTGATTCCAGCGTAAATGGTGTGAATCGCTCGTGACCCCTCTTTTTGTTATAAGATCTTGCTGACGTCATCAGGTAGCAAAAAATTTCTTGAAGTCAATTCTGTGACTCGCAAAATAGACTTATAGAGTGGGCAAAATGGTTATCGGAATCGGAACTGGAATTATTTTTTACGATTTTCGGTAAACAGTTCTGGTCAAACTGTTACCGGAATAAAACGGTAACGATGGCATTGCTTCTGGAGGCTGCTTTTAGATTATAAAAGAATCTAAAACAACTATAGGCGTTTAGTAAGCCTGCTATTTAAAGAAGCATGTAACTGTTTCTGATTTTACGTAGTATAATTTGAAAATCGGGTTTTCTGTAACCGAAATTGCTTCTCCGTTTTAAATTACTAAAATAATTTATATTCAACTAACTAATTTTTTAAAATTAATTTATAACTCTAGCAGTTTTTTTCTTCAGCACAATTTGAAGCACTTTTTATGTAAATACATCAATGTCAAACTGGCACCTAGTCTTATCTTATTTTCAAATATCTTTGTTGTTTGTTTGGATTAATTCGTTTTCATTATTGTTGTCGTTTTTTTTTTCATTTTTTTGGGATTTATTTACATTGTGAATTATTTTTTAATGTTAAATCTCCTCTTGGTGTGTTTTTAATGATGGATATTGGTTATCTAAATTCATGTCGTTTTCCAATATTGTTGTTGTTTTACCAATTTGATTGTTGTACTTGTATATTTACATTTTTCGGCTATTTTTCTTCTTGGTGAGTTGTCGTTTATTGGTCCTGTCTCGTTATGATATTTTTCCAAGATTGTTGTCGTTTTCCCTATTATGTCGTTTTTCTTCATCATAGTTCTTTGGAAGGCGGTATATATATATATATATATATATATATATATATATATTTTTTTTTTTTCAAAAGACCGGGGTTTCTTTCTTGGATTCTTTACGCTATTTTTTCAGCTTGATTTTTTTTTTTTTCATTTATAAATCCTGTCTTTGTTTGTTTATGTCGCTTTAAAATATCTTTGTCGTTTCTCTAAGATTATGTTTTCATTGCTTTTTTCGTTTTCATATTGTGGAAGATCTTCTTCTTCTTCTTCTTCTTCTTCCTTTTTTTTTTTTTTTTTTTTTACGTTGTGAATTTCAATTTCATGTTATGTCTCCAAGTTTATGTTTTAACACTGTTTTGTTTCTCAATCTGTCTTTGATTTTCTCTGTCATTTTTTAATATCTTTGTCGTTTTTCTAATTTATGCTATTTTAATTTATGCTATTTTGTGAATTCTTTTGTCACGTCTCCTCATTGTTTGTTCTCGATTTTGGATGCTCTTTATCTGAATTAACGTCGTTTAAAAGCTTGGTGTCGTTTTCCCAATTTATGTCGTTTTTACATTATTCTTGTCGTTTTTGTGTGATATTAAATTTTGTTTTCTTTAAATGTTGTAAATAAATATTCTATGTTATTTATTTTTTCTAGTGTCCTATCGATTATTGGTCCCGTTTACCTTAACGGCTTAACTCATGTTATTTCACCATGATTGTTGTCTGTTCACCATCTATGTCGTTTTTCAATATTATTGTTCTTTGTATTTGTCTCTCTCTGTTTCTCTCTCTCTCTCTCTCTCTCTCTTCTCTCTCTCTCATTTTTTTTTGGTGGAAAAAAGCTGTGGTTTCTTTTTTCGTGTGATTTGTCCTTCTTGGTGCGTTCTCCATTTATATATGTCCCGTATTTTCTTAGTTTATATTGCCGATTATGGATCCTGTCTCTTTCAATTCGTGTCCTTTTCTGAGCTTGTTGTCGTTTTCTTATTATGGTGTTTTTCATCATCATTATTATTGTTGTTCTTTCAGAGGCTGCGATTTACTTTGTCGTTTATAAGGGCAGGCGGTTCCTCCTTTCAGGTTTCTAGCTTATTTGACTTATTGTCGTTTACAGGGGACCTTCTAAATTCATGTCGTTTTCAAATCTTATTGTCGTTTTCCCAATTTTTATCATAGTTCACTATCTTTGCAGGTTTTTCAGGTTGTGTTATTTTTATTTTGGTTATTGTATATTATTTTTTCATGCTATTTTTTTCTTGGTGTGTTGTTGATTATTGGTCCGTCTACCTTAATTCATGTCGTTTTCAAGATTGTTGTCGTTTTTCCCATTTATGTCGTTTTGCATCATTATTGCTCTCTGTAATTGGGTTGTTGTTGTTTTGTTTTGTTTGTTTGTTTTTTTTTTTTTTTCCGTTTAAAAGACCGTGGTTTATTACTTTATTCTTGGATTGCTTATGTTTTTCATTTATAGGTCCCGTCTTTTTTTTTTTTTTTTGTTTACGCATTTTCAGATATCTTTGTCGTCTCCCTAAGTTATTTAGCTGTTATTACTATTGTCGTTTTCGTATTGTGGAAGATTTTGTTATTAATTTATTTTTTAACACTGAATTCTTTTTAAGAAATTATAGTAAATACTCAATTTTTAATGCTTAATTTAAATTATTATCCAATTTTTTAAAAAATATAATAAAAAATTAAGTAATTTAATTACTTGCATTGTGGTAATTAGTGGTACTTAAGTTAGTTAAAAAAAAAACACGCAAATAGTTGCAAGTTCTGTTATTTCTCATTTTCTAGTTCTTGTGATCTCAATTACCAGTTAACTTGATCAATTGCTATCCGCTATGTGTATTGTATTGGTGAATTTCTTAACTTAATGTATGCAAGGCTGCTAATTGTGAAAAAAAAAAAAGTTGTTTAGCGAGAAACAACTGTCACTTCACTCGGCTAAGCAAGGTGAAAAAATTATATATATATATATATATGAATAATGTTAGATATATCAATTTTTTAATACCAACTTACGTGGCAGTTGAAGTGTCATGGTGTGATTGACTGAATAACAAATCTTTCTACCTCAGTGATAAATACTTACCAATGATAATACGATACTTAAGTTTATTTGGTAATATAAAAATTAATAAAAAAATTAGTATGTCTAACACTACTCACACATATATATATATATATATATATATATATATATTTATATTCCCAACATCATGTGCCAGCTTCACGTAAATGAACAACAATCATTTTTATTTTTTGTTGATAACACAGTTTTTTGATATAGTTGTACTTGTAGTAACAGAAATATGTACATTTCAGTCGATATTTCTTAGCAAAACACCCTAAATTATATTTATATGTGAAAAAACAATTACGTCAGAGAATGATCAATTACGGGTTTTTTTTCACCCCCTTCACACCGCACTTACTAAAACGAAAAAAACAATAATGGAATATTACGGTAAGACATGTTTTTAAATGAGGGATTTATAATCCTCTGTTTATTTTTGTAGTTTTATCCGAAATTGTAATACATAAAATATTGTTACATATACCGGATGTGTCTTTCTACAAGATAACAAAAGTTTAAAACTGTAAGAGCAAGTGAAATTGCATATATAGTTGGATATCAGAAAATATTAAATTGGTGTTGATTTCTCATGAAGAATTTAAAGCAAGAAAAAACATAGCTATGGCTTATCTTTCTTTCGGACGAAACCGTTTCTGTAACTCATCTACTGTTCTACAGATTACAGGACATGGAAAAACTACAAGCCGACTCGAAAGCAACAAATTAAATCTGTTGTCAATCATGGCAGTTGGTAAATTATTTGTGTTTTTTTTTTAATCAGTTTGGTTTATGGTCAAATGTAGCGAAACAGCAGCCAAAGTGACTCGACCTGACGGATTGATTATGCAACGCCGACGATGTACGCATTCCAAGCATCTGTTGATCGAAGTGCTTCATCTCTTCGAACTTTATGTCTCGCCCAGCACCGAATCCAACAGTATTTCTGTTCGCTCCTGTATCTGGCATCTGCCGGAGCCAAAAATGGACGGATCGGAATCCAGCCTCATCTAAGCAGTCCTTGATCTCGGGCAACGACCACCTGGGAACACGAGTAATGACTTATTATACAAATTTGCAACTTGCTAGAAATATAATAGATTAAAATGAATGTCTGTGACAACTTACAATCTCCAGCTATATGAAAACGCATGGCGTAGTTTCTTCTGCTGCTTTTGGAAATGAAAGTGAAGGCTAATTCTTGTCTTTCGCTGGATAATATCAAATTCAGCTTGCTCCCAGACATACTGCAAGTGATCAGAGAAATTTACGCCGTTATTACGAACAGTGCAACAAAAGAACAAAATGGGAAATTTACCAAAAAATTTAGTCAATTCTAAATCTGGAGGGTAAGGTGTACAAATACACCGTGGCATGTTCTATTTCCAGTTTTTATTTATTCTCTTACAAGGTAAAAATTTCAAATTAACTTTCCAAGAGAAAGCTCTTTTTGCACTCATAGACACCAAGTAAATGAGGTCCACGGAAGAATTAACCGGTAGATTTAAATCAGTTGTAAAAGAAGGTATGACTATACCGTAAAATTGGAAAATTTCCTCTGAAGCCTTAATTTCTGCTCTGATGATGTACCACCATACAAATCCATCACAAATATTCCACCTTTTTTGGACAAGGCACCAAGGGCATGCTTGAAATACGAAACCAGCTCAACACGTGAGTGGAGACAACAACAGCTGTAGTTAAAAGCACAAATGATGTCTCGTGCTGGCAGAGGAAAATTTCTCATGCACTTATCATTCGCCAACGAAGTGGATCCCTCCGAAACGTTAGACTTGAGTAGAAGTTTCTCAGAGCCAACTTTGCTCTCCTCCAATGAAATATTCCTTATTAGCTCCTGCGGCGCGAACTCAACTAGTCTCGCCTCAAGTGGATGCAAAACATTTCCATGAAAAAGGGAAATTCTAGAATAGCCGTCGGAACCAAATTTATTTATGTTGTTCTCCATGCACCATTGTAGTGCCTCCAGGTCCAAATCCAATCCTACTGCAGTCCTTCTTGGGTCACTCCGAAGCCATTCTGTGCTGTCAAACACAGAATCAATATCAGTATTTCAGGTGAGAAGCAACTCAACAACTGTTTATCAAAAAGTTTGTCAATCGGCTCTACAATAGCTTAAATTTAGTCAGCAGCAGAATTTTATGACATTCTACGACATTTTTACCAGCTTAAACAAAGACATATCGAAATGAACACAGGTTGAAAGCCAAAATCAATATAAAAACCTACAACAGGCTACATATCTACTATCTTTATTTCTTCCTACTCTGATATCCAACTTAGCTGGGCCATTCCCTTTATGATACCGGAAGGGTAAAATCATTGAATTTCTTTCATAATCACAGGAAGATACAGCAATTTTTCGCAGGAAATCCCCAGCGGAAAATACATGTTCATTCTTCAACTCATCAGTATGTTAAAGAAATAACTGGCTCGTTCAATCCTTTTTCCATCATCCATTGAGTGACAAATCACAATAAGTGACGGCGACACACAATGTAAATGCCACCATGTGCAGAATTTATGTTAGGCAAGCCCGCTAACTAAGCTTTCATTACTCCTAAAAAACTGAAAGCTTTCATGAAGGCTTAAGCAGAACATAATATTAGTTACTTGAAACACTAAGCTCTCATAACACAACAAAATATGCGCTGATTCAGTTGTTGCTCAAAAGAATATAAAGCAGTTGATATTGCAATTTGATACCACAGAATCAATATTCTCCAAATCATTGAATGTAATCAAATTTGATAATAGTACAAACAATTTGAAGACAACTTATACCTTTCAATCAAAGAAAGAAACTATCCAAGAATATATATTCAAGACTCAGAAAAGCACAAATATTGTCAATGTTCCAATACTGAAGAAACTGAGGTTATTGTATCTGTACCTAAGAAGAGCAGTGCCACAGAAATCTTCTTGAAAGTGGAGAGGTAATCTTCCACCCACATACATCAGAAAGAACTTCTGTAAATAGCTGATATCTCCTTTTGGCGACTGTTCTCCAAAATGATTTCCAACACATCACAAATGGATTCCCAAACAAGGCATACAGAAGAAAATTCTTTTGGGTTTTCTTTAAACAGGGCATTTCTAAAAATAGTAAGTGAAATGGTCAAACCCAAACCTGAACAGACTGTTGGTAAAGAAGAAACTTTGAGGGGATTTCTGATGATGGGCAATCGTCAGTTTGGTCTTTTTCCTCACTCTCGCCGTCATTCTCTTCTTCTTCTTCTTGTTCTTGTTCTTCTTCTTCAGAGAGAGTGGGTTTTAAAGATGAAGAGAAAGCTGAGGAAGGAAGGCTATGGAAGTCTTCGTCTTCTTCGTGAAAGAGTGTTCGATGAGATTGCTTGTGTTGGTGTCTCTGCTTCTTCTCTTTTTTACCCATTTTGATTCTCTCACTGTCTCACCGCCGCTCAGCTCAACCACCACCAAAAACTATAAGAAAAGTGATTCCTTTATAATTTCATTACTCTTTTTTTTTTTTTTTGTTTTGTTTGCTGAATTATAATTACATTACACTGACACTCTCACACTAGGGATGTGTCCTATTTTGTAGATGCGCGAGGGGAGGGGACGGACATCAATAAACCCAGTCACAACCCACGACAAAAACATAGGTGCTTTTAGATTTGGGGAAAAAATAAAGGGTTAATAGCTCATTTGGTCTCTGAATTTTTATTTGGATGATAATTTTGTTCTTACTTTTTTTTTTATTAATAATAGTAGTCCTTAAACTTTTTATTTATTGCTCTACTAGTAACTTTTTTTATTAGCAATAGTAGTCCTTAAACTTTTTATTTATTGCTCCACTGGTAAAATTCACAGACTCTGCTTAAATTCAAACGGATTTAGCACGGGACTTACACATGACACAAGTCTTAATCTATAATACTCAAAATACCCTTGTATATTTAGGGTTTAGATTTACTCCTAGCAAATAGAAAAAAACAAAAAAAACAAAGGGCAGCGTCGTGGTCGAGGAGCGAAGGGCGTCAGGGGCAGAGGGTGTCGGGGGCGGAGGAGCTCAAAGGCTGTCGCAGAGGGCGTCAGGGGTGGAGGGGCTCAGGGGTCGTTGCAAAGGGTGTCGGGGGCGGAGGCGCTTGGAGGTCGCGGAGGACGGAGGGGTTTTCGTGAAAGGGGTCGGGGGCAGAGGTACTCAGAGGCCGTCGCGGAGAAGGTCAGGGGACGGGGGTCATCGTGGTGGTGTCGAGGGTGGAGGTGCTCGGGGGTCCCGGAGGGTGGAGGGAGGATGGCAGAAGGGGCATATGGGAAGGGGTCGGGGGCAGATGAAGTCGTCGCGGAGGGGCTCGGGGGTCATCGCGGAGTGGGTCGGAGTCGGACGGGGCCGTTGCGAAGGGGGTCGGGGGTGGCAGGGCTCATGGAAGAATTGGGTCGGGGGTGGAGGAGCTCGTGGGAGGCGGAGTCGGAGGTTGGGGGGGTCGTCGCGGAAGGGGTCGGGGGTGGACGGGGCCGTCATGGGTGGGGGTCATCGGGTTTCGTGGGAAGCAGAGGCGGAGGTTGGGGGGGGCCGTCGCGGAGTAGGTCAGTGCTGGACGGGGCCATCGTGAGTGGGGGTCGTCACTGTTTATGGACATTTTTTTTATCGAAGTTTTTTTTTTTTCCCACCAAAACTCAAAACCTATACACTAAATATTAAAGAGTATTTTTGGCATTTAAATTTAAGAATCGAGCCACGTGCTAAACACGTTTGAATTAAAACAGAGTTTGTGAATTTTACCAGCACAGCAACAAATAAAAAGTTCAGAGACTATTATTACTAATAAATAAAGAGTAAGGACGAAACAATCACCCGAGTAAAAGTTCAGGGACCAAATGAGCTATTAACCCAAAAATAAATAAATAAATAAAATAAAGAAAATCATAATTTTTTACATTAAAAAAAATTCAAATGTGTATTGTGTAATAATATAATTCTGAGACTGACGTCAACTAAAATATCAACACATATAATAAAGGGGTGAACTATTAGTCCATTCTGAAAAATATTTTTAAAATTTTAGTCAATGTAGAAAATGGTCATGATCTAAGTGTAAGATGTAATTTCATCTTTCATAATTATTTATTGGTTATTTTTTTAATAAATATAACATTATTCATATATATAAATCACTTAAACAAAAGGAAGTGATTTTTAACTCTTTTTAGGCTCATGTTTCAAGAATTTAGTCATAGTTTCACGAAATTAGAGAATTCTCATTTTTATTGTGTAACAATTTTTGATACTCGTGTAACAATTTTTGATACATGTATAATAAATTTTGTTATACCATAAAAATAATTAATTTCTTAATTTCGTGATACTATGGCTAATTCTTAAAAAAAAAAAACTAAAAATTTGTCTAAATCCTTAAAAAGCTCAACAAAATAACTATTTTTTATAATTTTCCTATAATAAATGAATTTTAGATTAGCACACTAAAATAAATAAAGGAAAATTGTAATAGATAGTACATTTTTTTTAATCTTTTTAAAGAATAACAAATGATTCAAAATATTAAGAAAATGACACTAGTCATGAACGTTATAACAAAATAATCTTTACAAATTATAAAATTTAACATTTCAATTTTGACACAAGATTTTTTTCTCATAAAATCATTAACAAGTGTTATTTTCTTAATATTTTAAAACATATGTTATTTAAAAAAAAAACATTCTATATTTGTTTTACCTATTTCTATAACTCATCCTAAAATAAATTATATTAAAATAAGAAAAAAGGAATCTTTGTGACTCGAATATACTTATGCCTTATTTTGGGCCAACATCCCCTCATTCCATTATATTTTTTTTTTGGAGAATTTTGAGGAATACCCCATTTTTGACACAATGATAATCTATACCCCATGTGTGTTGCACTTTTAATTTATACCCCAAATTTACACTACAAACATAGAGTGGAAATGAATGGAGCACACCACATGGGGTATAGATTATTAAGTGGCATCAAGAATGATTTTATTTTGAAATTCTCCTTCTTTTTTTTTTCAACTTTCCTAATCTCAATGCAATATCTTTAAATCTCAACTATTTATACTACATTGAAATTCGCAAAGTCAAACCATTCTAAAATGAAATAATTTGAGTGTTGACCCCAAACAACCCATTAAAGTTCCTCTTGATTCAAGCAATATATATGTTATTATGACATGTAATAAAATGATCTATGACACTATGAATAAAATGCTCTAACAACTTCAAAACATAAAAAGTCATTTTATAACGGAACATAACATTCTTATCATAATTTGATGATACCAGCTTAATCATATAAAATATTATCATGAATGCTATAAAAAAACTTTCTCATGCGAAATATGACATAACTTTATCATAATAAACATCATAGCATATTTTAATCAAATAATCATGGGAGAATTTCAAAATAAAGCCATTCTTGATGTCACTTATGTGTGCTCCCTTCATTTCCACTCTATATTTGTAGTGTAAATTTTGGGGTATAAATTAAAAGTGCAACACACATAGGGTATAAATTATCATTGTGTCAAGAATGAGGTATTCCTCAAAATTTCCCTTTTATCATCATATAATATCGTATCATTAATTCACATTTTACCATATCATGTCATGTTAAAAGATTAAACGCAATAAGAATGATTCATGTAATATCCTCCAAACAATGATTCATGTAATATCCTCCAAACCATTCTATTACATTCCATTTTTTTTCAACAATTTTTTTCAACTTTTCAAATTTCTATACAATATCTTTAAATCTCAACCATTCATACCACCTCGAAATTTGCAAAGTCAAACCATTCTTATATCATTTTTTCAAATTATTTTCAAACTATTCCAAACTATTTTTAAACTATTTTTTTCATTCCAAAATATGGGATGAAATGGTCAAAATGGCCAACCCAAACAAAGGGTATTATAGGTTAATTTAGTTTGGTCAGAGCGTGAACAGTGCTATAATTAAATTTATTTGTTTACGATTTGTTTAGAATTCATCAGGACATAATTAGCTCAACGAATAAGGACAAAAAAAATGTCCTAAACGGGAAATCTCAATACGACATCGCTTTGAATTTTATTTATAAATTTCTGAGGAGTCACGTTTTTTGTTCTCTAATGCTCTCAGTACTCTTACCATTTTGTCTATAAATAAGCACTGGAATCCACTCTACTCATTATTAGCTTCAAATCCAAGCAATCTTCTTGTACTGCTCATAACCCCAATGTTCTCTCTCTCTCTCTCTCTCTCTCTCTCTCTCTCTCTATTATATATATATATATGTATATATAGCCATTTTTTATGGAGTTATTTGCGATTTGAACGTGAATGGAATGAACAGTGTTGTGACTTTTTGTGTTTGCTTTTGAGTTTTGATGATCGTTGAGTTCTTAGAAATTGGTTTTGATTTGGTTTTGTTTCAGAGTCTTAGCTTCCGAGGATGTTTCCGGCACCAAAAGACAGGTGTTTGGCTTGTGGTAAACCAGTCTTCATGCCGGAGAAGGTATATATATATATATAAACTTATTTGGTTTTTTTTCTTTTTGGTTTTAAAATGAGTGTTTCTCTTCTTTTTTTTTTTTTTCTTTTTGTGGGGTATTCTGTGCTGAGTTTTGTTTCCTTTAGAGGTATTCTTTCAAGTTTCAACTAATGTCTGGGTTTTTGAATGCCATGTGGTATTTCTCCTTTCTAGGGTTTCCGGTTTCCCGTTTGGATGCTGAGAAAATGTAGGGAAAAGTATGAGAAAATGAGATTGTGCTACTTTAGTACAAGATTCACTGTCTGTTTTATTTTTATTTTTATTTACGGCAATAATATCACATTATAAAGTATATAGAGTGAAGAGTGAAGTAATGTGTGTTTAGCTCAAACAAAGAATTTTTTTTTTGTTCTGGACTAAAAAATGGTGAAGTTAAGATAATTGCGTTGTTAATCTAAAAACTAATTATGGTGAAATTAGTTATGTTGCAAATTCGAGATGAGTTAATTTGCTAATAGATCAAGAAAGATATTAGTTTGCAACTTTAACTAAACGAATCTAAATCCCTAAATATAATTCACATATATAAATTTACAAGGGAACAAAAAGCTCCTTTCATTAGTATATTACTTATGATGTTAATATTATTCACGTCTAAAGTCTTGGAACATACTTGATTAAATCTTCTCAAACTCTTCTTTGCCAAAACCCCATGATTGATCTCTCCGAGAAACAAGCCTTTGGCACTAACAAATAATGAGAATAATTGCTACAACTTGTTGTATATGCAATGCAATAGTAGAAACATTTTCTAGGTTGCAACAAATCTAGAATATTTAGCTAGAAATTGGTAGTTTTCATTGCCTGATTTGTGATAACTTGGCAGATTTACTCTCATGGAATGAGTTTCCACCGGGCTTGCTTCAAGTGCAGCCGCGGTGGGAACGGGTGCCCCCCCCTCACCGTTGAGAAGCACTGTTTTCTCAACGGAGACTTGTACTGCGACGACCACTTCGTCGAGGCAGAGAAGGCCGAGGGCGACGATGGGGAGAGAGTCTACGACTTGCACAAGTATGCCCGGGAGAAAGGGTGCACGCACATCGCCTTCGCTTTGCCCGAGCATGTCTTCATGAGAGGCCAGGAACCCCAAGGCAATGAGGATCAGCCTCCAGCTTCCAAGGAGGGTCCAAAAAAGGAGTGATTTGATTGCCAAAATGTGAAAGAGAAAGTTGGTGGTGTGTGTCAATGTCATTTTGTGTGCATATATTGGTTTGGAAATGGCTTAGGAGTAGTGTGTTTTTTCTTTCCCTAAAGCCCAAACATTGGCTATGTGTGCTTTAGTGTGGTGAGAGATTGGCCAAACTTTTGGTTCTTTCAATCTTGGCCATTTTCTAATTCACTGTGTGTTGTTGGGCATGATGTTATGTTTTTTTTTTGTTTTTGTTATGGGATTTGTACTCTGACTGACTGATGGTATGGGAATTTAGGACCTTTAGCTGCAAGTATAAGAAGATGATGATGCTTAAAGATTATAGTATGTTGACCAAGGTGTTCTTTTTTTTTTTTTGGCTTAGAGAATAGCTTCAAGTAGTTGCATTTAGTTGTTGCATAGGGGTATGGAAAATGAAGCTTTATGAAGCAAAATGTTCCTGATCACCTTACCATTGTTTTAGCACTTTAGCTTTAATCAAGATTCTGAATATTAACTTCAGTTAATTTACCTTCTTGTAAAAACTTCGAAATAGCCAAATATTCTGGGAAGAATCAGGCTTTAACAGTGCATGTTTTCTGCTTAATAATATAAAGTCCAGAATCAAAGATCCAAGTGAACTTTATGATGAGCTAATCCATAAATCCAAACCCTAACTAAATAACTCCATGTAGATAGGAAAAAGTATCACATGTTTGGTGTAATCTTTCTTAATTTTTTTCCCACTTTTAAGGATCAAAATTACTTCTTATTCTTAATCCTCTTTAGTAATTTAAATGCACATCTCATAATCCGCCCATCAATACCCTCAGTCCCTCACCTCTCTCCTTCCTTCCTTTTACTATTCCCTCCTCATTTCCTTCTAACCAAACGCAGCGTTAAAGCTGTATTGGGTTTTTGTCTCTTTCTAAATTGATGATAATTTTTTGTCCAAAACGCCAAAGAATCTGAGTATTAGTAGAGTGCGAACGACTTCAGTCAAAAGCTAAGGCGCTAGGATTTTTTCTGATACGCACAGAAGCCTGTGTATTAGTAGTGGCACTACTACTACTACTACCAGCTCGTACTATTTGCTTTGAATTTTACTCAAAATGGCATAACGTGTAGCAGTGTTACAACTTTATAGGACGATCAAATTAATTACCCATATTATCAGAATTTCTCTGCCATATAAATAGTACTATGATTTTCTCTCTCTCTCTCTCTCTCTCTCTTTTATTGGAAAAAAGATATTGTAAATGCACCTCTATTTCAAATGAAGAGCCCTAAACACTGAAGTCGAAATTAGTTCATTAGATATTTCATATCCAAATTGTCATAAGATTTTCTAAGCCAAAAACAAAAAAAAGCCAGCATCAACACTAACTAGTTGGAAGAACTATTTGTAATAGATAAGGTAATTGCATGAATTAGTAGTGTTTAAAGTCTTTATTCATATTTTTATGAGAATTATGATATTTTTGTATACTAGTTAATTATGGAGAGGGTAATTGCTTGTAAAGAGAGAATAAACAACAAAATCCATATTTGGCGAATTAGAGAGCACTCATCACATATCGTACACTCACTTTCTCACCCTCATATGCTAGCTATGTTTAATATTAGGTTTTTTTAGGCATTTATTTGGGATTTCAAAAATGAATTCAATAATTTGTTCAATGTATTAATTGACTTAAAAAGAAATGCTATTTGAGTTTATGATTTTAGAGTGAAAAAAAAAATCTTTGGGATTATTTGGATAGGAATTTAAATTACATTTTCACGTATAAAAGAATTTAAGTTTAATTTTTTTTGTTAATATTAGTAAGAGGATAAAATTCAAAAGATTTTTTTTTATTCACATTGCTATTCAAACGGGCCCTTTGTAATTTTGATTGGGCTTAGGCCTAAAAGCAAGAAAAGCTCCTAAAGAATAAGGTTATTATCATTATTATTATTTCGGCACGTTTCTGTTGATAAACGGAGAAAAAACAAACCAGTGGGAACGAAATTGAGAGTTTCTATTGAATGAAAGAGAGCGTATGGAAGTTAAAATGTTCATTATCACAACCAACTTTTTTTCTCTTTCTTGGGTTTGGTATCAAGCGATGAGATCTTTCATTAGAGAAAAAAAATTGAAACATTTCAGAAGACTTTCCTTTTTCTTATTAGAAGTGAGACTCGTTTTTCTTGAATACTCTCCTTTTTATTGTTGGAATCAAGACTCATTTTATTAATAGTTTTTTTTTCCTTGAAACTGGAGAGTTTATTAGACTGAGTTTAAAAATTCAAGAGAATGAGTTTTTTTCTTCGATCTGACTGACTTTACAAATCTGTTGAAAAACTCAGATTGTTGGTTGCCTTCAATTTTTCTTTTTTCTCTAATAATAAAGTTGCGATTTTTCACAAGGAAAATTGAAGATAGGTGCAGCGTCAAAGGTGATGGAGTCGATGGCGCCAAGGAACCGCACATAGGTGAAGAAGCAGTCGCCATGGCAGAGTGACGACAGCTTCGTTTCGAAGACGAAAATGATGGTGCGGGCGGTGGCCGACAAGCGATATGCGAGATGCCGCAGTAGTGCATTGATCCTCGCCGAGGGTGTGAACCACAACATCGATTCGTGTCCAGTGGCGCCGTTCTAGAGTGGCTTGCTAGTCTTGTTGAGTTGTGTCAATATAGTCTGCGCATTTGTAGCAGTAGACTGGTTTGGGAGATGAAAAAAAAAAAACAGAGATAGGGGGAGGCTGAAAGAAGGAGAAAAGGAAAAAAAATTTAGATACAATGAGAAGCATTCATGTTATGTCCAATAGAAACGTTCTCCATCGATCTGTTTTATTTTTTAACCCTATAATAGCCTTGCCGATTATTATTATTATTATTATTATTATTATTATTATTATTAGGCGTTCTCCGCATGACATACTCGGTCCCAAGAGATATAGTGATCGCGACCAATGAGCCCAAATCATATATTTGATGAAAGCCCACAGATCCCGAGGATGATTGTCGCGACTAGACGTCATTCTCCTCATGTAAGCGTACCTAAGCGCGTTCTAATTCCTATAATTAAAGGAGAGAATCTCGAATTGACTTATCTCAAAATAGATAAATTCATATTCAAATAAATAAAGGATACTTTCTAATATCTTAAGAGATAATTACGGACTATATTCAATTCCACTAAAGTAAGGATATTTACTTATTTGAATTGACTTCCTCAAAGAATGGGAAACTAGGTCGGCCGGTTTACGTATAAATAGGTGTCGTTTGGTAATCAATTCCTCTCTAATCACACTTTTTCCTTTTTCCTCTCTACAAGATCACAGATTCAAGCATCGTATGGCTAAAGCCTAGGAAACCCCCTGGTGCATCCTTTAGCCTTTTTCGTCAGTTCCGTGTTTTGTAGGACACTAGCTTAAGTTTGTTGATCCTCGATGTAATTTTCACTGTTGACAAAATTCCAGCATGAACAATTATTATGTGAGTTTGTTTATATTTCCCCATCAAAAAGCTGAAACATGCTCTTTTTAGGGGAAAAAAAAAGTTCAAAACACTGCTTTCGATTAGCATTAGTCTGAAGTTTAGCAAAATTATTTATTCATATTTCCTTTTTTTAATAGTGAAAATAAGATAAATCACGATCAGTACTAACATTTATAGTTTAAATCAAGGTTTTGCAATAATTTACATTTACTTGCAGACGCATTGATATATATATTTTTGAATTGCAATCACGGTTAATTTTTCAATTATAATGTGTATATTTTAATATATAGAAATGATATAATATATAATTTTTAAATTGAGAAACATATCCTAAACTTTTTTTACTCAAAATATCATAATTTTCTGTTCAAGTATCATATATTAGTTACAGGCTGCATTTAGTTTCTTACGTTGAGCCCCCAAAAAATACAAAAAGATAGACGTGTGATTGTGTGTCATAAATATATATATATATATATATATATAATATGTATGTATGTACGCTGAAAATGTGTCTGTCAAAAAGAGAATATAAATTCCCAAAGAGAATATAAATTTGTCAAGTAACAATTTCGTTTTGTAATATCAAATGAAGATTGGTTAGTATCATTTTCGTTTTCCTTTCGCAAGAATTTTTTTTTTTCAAAGTTAGTTTGATTGCAATTCATATTAATACAGTAATTATATTAATAAAAAATTAAATTTACAATATGTTGTTATAATAAAAATTTAATTTTTAGATTTGTATTCGTTGTTTATATGTGCTTGCCAAAAGCTAGGGTTGAAAACTGCGGATCCAAAAAAGGACAGCCAAAAAAAATTCTAACATGACCAATTTCAGTACGTACGACGTCGCTCTGCATTCTTTCCGCAGAATCAGAATCACGTTTTTTCGCTCCGTCCCAATTCCCATCTCAGACAGAAATAACAATATCAAAAAAGTGAAATAATAATATCAAAAAAAAAAAAAAGAAAAAGAAAAAGAAAAATAACTCGTCTCTTCTTTCTTACTACCATTTGCCTATATATACGTAGTGTCTGTAATTCTCACTCATTTCAGTCATTTCCATTTAGCTTCAGGTCCAAGCAATATCTTCTGCAGAGCCGGGTTTGTTTTCTCTCTCTCTCTCTCTCTCTAGGGTTAGTACTTAGTACTAGGCTTTGCAATTTCAAGACTGAATTAACAGTGTTAATTTGAGCTTTTTTTAATTTTTTTTAAAATTGTTTTTTCGGGGTTGAAAAATAGTGCTGAGCGTTGAGCGAACAGGTAGTACTCTGCTTTGGATTTTGACGATCTTTACAATCACTTCTGTGAGAAGCTATTTTCATTTTTTATTTTTGCTTATTTAGTTTTAGGTCACAGAGAAAGTGAAAGCTTCCAAGGACGAATGGACAAGTGTTTGGCTTGCGGTGAAGCAGTCAGTTCACCTGAGAAGGTATATATATGCACAAATTATATATATGCATATATATACTCAATATATATTATTATATATACATATGTGTGTGTAGTGTAGCTTTGTTGTGATTATGCCTTTGGAATTCATTTTATCGATTGCGTTTGAGAGTGAAAAATCTTCGACTCTAGGGCTTTTTCCTTGTTCCGATCTAGGTTGATCTTCCTTTTTTTTGTCTTCATTTATTTTAATTTAGGGCTTTTAGTTCTTCTTTTCTTTCTTTCTTTCTTTTGGTTCTTTTAACCTGCAATTAGTGGATCTTTGTCTCGAGAGGATCGTAAGTTACTAATATGGGATTGTGTTGGTTGTGCTTAGTTTTCATTATGTTTTAGGGCTTGGCCTCTAGGCACTGTGATCTTGTGCTAATCATTATGTTTGGATTTTTTTATTATTTTATTTTGGATGCTGAGAAAAATATTTATGACAACGCAATAACCCTCTTCTAGCTGTATGTGTGTATGTGATCTTGTGTGTGGTGTGTGTTTTTTTTTTTTAATCTATTTTTTTCTTTAGCTTGGCCCTCTCTTTATAGCTTTTCCCTTTATGGTGCTCTTGGATTAATATCAACAGTTCGTAGAGTCTCTCCGTTACAAGCCTTTTGCATAACAAATGTGAGCGAAACTACCATTTTGTGATACAAAATAGGTAGTTTCAAAGCTAAATTTGAACCAGGGAAATAACATGACAGTTTCAAATCACTACCACTTTTTATATCACTGACCTATGATATTAATGCATTGTTTTCAGGTGATGACTGATCAGTGCCTGAGTTACCACAAGTCGTGCTTCAAATGCCGCTACGGATGCTCTATTACTCTGGAGAGCCACGAAATCCTCGGCGGAGACATGTACTGCCGCGAGCACTTGGCCGAGGCTATAAAGGGCAAAAGAGTCCACGATTTGCCTAAGAATGACCAAAAGAAAGAAGAAACGCCCTTCTCTGCTTTGCCCGAGCACGCCAACGAAAAGAACCCCCCCGCGTCTGAGAAAGGTGCATCAAACTCTGTAATCATTAGTACTTGTGTTGTTTAGAAATGTTGTCTTTGAGTTTCTATTGAGAGTTGAGTTTTTATGTTGAAGCTAAACCCTGAGTGTGGATATGAATTTTGGATGTGCATGAGACTGGCCATTCTTTATTGTTCATCCGATCGTTGCTATATCTGCCTGGCTTTAAAGTGGTTGATTTTTAAGTCTTCTTGTCAATTACTATCTTGTCTCAGAGTTTCATACTCCAAGAATGGCGACTTGGAAAGATTATTGAGACCTCACTTGTCTAACAAAGAAACTTGATAAGAATAATTGTATTTTGACCAACTTATATAAATTAGATTGTTTTTTTGCCAAGTAAACAAACTAGATAACATTCATTCATTTAACTTGATAACAAACTAGATAACATTTTAAATTAGATTGTTATGATTATTAATTGTTGTGCGTTAATGTCTCATTATTATGACAACTGGGTTTGGATTCTGATTCCTAATCCTCACAAGTCTCTTGATATTGTTTTCTTCTATCACTAGGACCAAAGCTGCCAAGCAAGTCCACCTCTAAAGAAGGAAAAGAAATTTGTGGTACTTGTGATGAACCTATTGATCCACAGGACAAGGTAGGGCCCAAAACTCCCCAAGAGCTCACTTAGTGTAATATACATATATATCTGTGATGATTTATGGGCTTCACTTTATTTTGGATTTATTGTAAAAATTTCACATTCTAGTATGTTCGATGAACTCTATGTTTAATCAGGTTCAAAATTTTCTCTTTCAATCTATGGCTGTCTCCGTTTGCCAATTATACTGCGTTGTCAATGGCGGTCTGATTAGTAATGACTTTATAAAGAGGATTCTACTGTTAACTCATTTTTAATTGCTAATAACTAGCATTTTATTTTGTATTTTTTTCACTCTAAGAACACTTGGAAATTTAGTTATATCAGTGTTGCACGACATAATGATTCATGGGATATGCGTATAGTAACACTGCCAAAACCATGAAAATGAATTTGGCAACAATATATGCTGCCAAATTCATTATTATTATGAGCAAATTGATATATCTATTTCTCTAAAAGTCGTCTCTTGCTTTGATACCATAGCACATACATAGACGCTCAACCTAAATACCCTCTGCAAATATAAATTATTTGTAGGCTTTGCACTTGATGAATCATGCTTATAAGAAAAGGTTTGAACTTGACAACAATGCACGTACACATATTTATATATGACTCAAAACTCAATCGAAGTATTGCATTGCAGGTGTTGGTGTCTGAACTTCCTCACCACAAGTCATGTTTCAAGTGCTGCCATGATGAGGCTTGTACGGCCATATCCCCGACCAACTACTCGATGCTGTGCGGAAGCTGGTACTGCAACGAACATTCCCGCAAGGCAGTGGAGGAAGGCACTGTCAAGAATTCATGGGTGTGGCCGTGGGGGCCTCGTATGCCCAAGGGAAACAAAAGCATGCGATGAACCCACATGCATATATGCCAATGCCACTATGAAGAAAGTTTGATAAGCCAATCTGGTTTTGACGTTGATTCGCGTCGTGTGTTTTTTTCTTTTCCCTAAAAGCCTAAACACTAATATGATTGGCCAAAGATTGGAAAAAAAAAAAAAAACTTGCTTCTCTGTTCTGATCTTTTGCCAATATTTCTGGCCCACTTGCTAGTGTTGGGTGTGTTGTTGACGCTGGTGACTTTTGGGATTTTACATGGTGTTTGGGGAAACCATTCTGGTCATTTTTGACCATTCTAAATGGTTTGAAAATGGTTTGAAAAATAGTTTGGAAAATTATTTGACTTTACAAATTTTGAGATGGTATAAATGGTTGAGATTTAAAGATATTATATAGGGATTTGGAAAGTTGAAAAAAATGGTTGAAAAAAGTGGAATGGAATGGAATGATTTGGAGGATTGAAAAAAGTGAGAAAATGGAATGGAATGGAATTGGTAGAATGGTGGGGCAAACATGGGGTTAATTGCAATGGGTTATGATATATGGCTTTAAAAGGTTTGTTGGTGTCTTCAAGTTTCCTTTTCAAAACAGGTCGTCCTGAATAGAACACTTTTCAAAATTTTCCCTCCTTTTTAAACTTTATACCAACTCCTTCAATTCAATCCGAGCTATCGATTATTAAATATATATATATATATATATCATGTAACATTATTAAAATAAAAGGGTAATTAGCTCACTTGGACCCTCAATGATCACTTGAGTGACATTTTGGTCCTTGAATTTTTTTTTTATTAGCATTAAGCATGAAAATATGGAATAATGGGTGTTACATGGAAATTTTTTAGTAGAATAGCCGAGTAATTCTCGGGTAATTATCCGGCCTCCACTTTTTATTTTTATTTATTTTTAATATGAATCACGAGGCCAAGAGGGAAAGAGAAGGAGATGGAGGAAAATAGAGGAGGAGGTGGGTTGGTGATGATGTGATGTGATGATTGGTGTGAAATAGAGTGTGTGTGAGAGAGAGAGAGAATAGGGGAGAAACCATAAAAGAGGAAAAAAAATTAATAATATATATATATATATAGAGAGAGAGAGAGAGAGAGAGGTAGGGAAGGGGGGGGGGGGGGGGGGGGGGGGGGATAGGGACGTGCATTTAATGCAAAAAGTAAGAGTGAGTTTGTCCCAGGTGAACATTGGGTAAAGGGTGGGGAAACGGCGGGGAATTTTTTTTTGACAAAAATCGGATAAAATCCGGGTAATACCCGAATTTTACCTGATTTATTTTTTCAGGTATGGAACGGGTAATGTTACCCGTTCCAAATTTTCATGCCTGGTTAGCACCATTAGTCCTTGAGCTTTTTATTCTTGGCACGGCCATTAAATTTTTACTTTTCGGTTTGTTTTTCAACTGAATGTGCACATGAGTTCCACGTGTAACGCCTCACATGAAAAAAGGCCCAAAATACCCTTGAATTACACTTAATTCCCCAAACATAACCAAAACCTATTTTCTTTACAAATGAACAATGATTTGCATTTTTTCTCATCAAAACATAACCCAAACTAGGGGTGTTTAAAAAACCGATGACATCAAACCAAACCAGTTAAACCAACTTAAACCAAACCAAATCAATTTCAAACCAATTATTATTGGTTTGGTTTGGTTTGAGATTTTTTAAATTACAAGTTGTTTGGTTTGATTTTTTAATCAACCAAACCAATTTCAACATACACATATATTTAAAATTATATTATATCTACATATATATAAACTATTTGATAATTTTTATTATAATTTTAAATAAATATTAAGATTTATAAAGAATTTTTTGACGGAAGAGCATCTTAAAGGTATTAAGAATTACAAATCACATAATCAATCAATGACTTTTTATCTTATTTTTTGTCTTGTAATATCTTATTGACTTATTCGATTATTCTCATTAAATCATTCATTACATTTACCGCCACCAATAAATTTTATCTCTTTATAACAAATTATCAATATATTTAATTAAATCCTCAATTAATTGTGTGAGCCAGAAAGCTCTGACTGATTAAAAAATTAAACCAAACTAATTTTAATTGGTTTAGTTTGGTTTGATTTTGATTGTTTAACTGGTTTGGTTTGGTCTGAAAAATCATCAGATCAATTATATAGTGGTTTGGTTTGGTTCTAATAAATACTAGTAGTTTGGTTTAGTTAGACACCCGTAACTCAAACTTTGCTGAAAATAAAAATTAAAACATAAGCCAGCAATCTGCAAACATAGTCCAAACATGTAACGACCCAAAACTTAAAACAATGTTTTAGTTCCGAAAAATACGGATAAATTTGAACTTTTTAATTTAAGTTACATAATCCAATTTCTAATACCGAGCGTGAGGTTTATCAATCCTCACTATAACTAAAGTGGGTTTAATTTTATACTTTACAAATATTGCGGAATTTAAAAATATTTTCTTTGCCAACGATTAGCCGGTAGCCCACGTATGATCTTACAGGTCGGTCCCGTATGCACTCGTCATTCCTGTCGTTGTCGCCTCGCCCTTTCGTTTCTGTCATCTTACCTGCGACACGAGCACACTAGTGAGCCATTAGCCCAGTAAGTAGATTAAATAAATAAGTTGCTAAGTCTGCAGGTAACATACAACCAATAATTATCACAACGCAATAATCTAACAAAAGGACGGACTCGACGATCGAGTCGTCATAGTCCGGCCAGTAGACGTCACTCTTAAGCAACCTTGCCCGCGAAGTAGATTACACAGATAAGGTGCTGAACCTACGCGGGATACAATACCTGCAAAAGAATTGTGACTTGGAACGAGGTCGGGCTTAACGACCTATTAATCTCGACTCAAAAGTCAATCTCATAATTTGTTTTAATCTCACTCAAGTTCACAACTCTCTGACTTAGCTTATAAAACTAAGTGTGCACACGATTCACATCCAGACCCCTTGCGGGTCGTTCTAGAACTTATTTACAATCTAGACCTCTTACGGGTCGTTCTAGAATTCAATACACATTTAGACCTATTACGGGTCGTTCTAGAATTCAATACACATTTAGACCCATTACGGGTTGTTCTAGAACTTATACGACTCTGGACCCTCTGCGGGTCGTTCCGAAACCTCACACAGACAATGGCCCCGTCAGGCGATCTCGGAATCGATCATGATCGCAGCACACAGCATATAAAAAGGAAGGTCGTCTACCGACCTCCTTGAGACTTCTCGGGTCGTTCCGAAACCTCACACAGACAATGGCCCCGTCGGGCGATCTCGGAATCGATCATGATCGCAGCACACAGCATATAAAGAGGAAGGTCGTCTACCGACCTCCTTGAGACCCCACGGGTCAATCCGAAACTTCTCACGACCGGTGGTTCCGTCGGACTGTTTCGGATTGATTGCGCAATCACCCCATCGGGTTAATTCGGGACATGCTAAGGATCTTGGCCCCTCGGACCCTCCCGATATTCTTTAAGATTGTGAGGACTCATCCTCCTCGGGCCTCTCTGCCCTTTCCGAAACCTTTTACGGCCAGTGACCCCGTCGGGTCGTTTCGGAATTCGTTATTGCACTTTACCCCGTCGGGCCGATCCGGATCGTCACATCATAAACTGTGGGGAGGGCCGTGGCTCTCCTCCCCAAGGCCCCTCGGGCCGTTCTGAAAGGTGGTTCGTTGACCTCCGCGAGGTCCCTCGGGTCGCTCCGAAATCTATCATACAAGATGGCCCCGTCGGGCTATTTCGGAACCAAATCATGATCGCGGCCCCGTCGGGCCATACCCAAATGATCAAAGTAATACGACAGAGGAAGGTCGTCCGCCGACCTCCCCAGGGCTTCTCGGGCCGTCCCGAAACGAAATCAGTGGCCCCGTCGGGCTGTTTCGGAACCGATCATGACTTGCGGCCCCGTCGGGCCCTACCCGTAAACATACAATGCTTTCGCTCCCTTTTTCTTGTCTTAGAGTTTTCTCTTTGACCTGCAATAAAGTCTCAACAACAACAGAAACAGTTTTATGCCTGTGGTCCCATACCCACCGACATATAAGTCATACTAACACATATACACACACAAACAGACACACACATACCCTGCACAATAACCTGAACCACGAAGTTGAGTAGTTTTATGTCTGTGGTCCCATACCCACAGACAGATAAACATATACGTGAACACACAAGCCAATAAACATCTAGAAGGACACCACATATTATAACGAACCTACAGTCCCATACCTGCAGGCTCGTTGCACAAAACGAGACAAACATAATCAAGAGCTCATACTCACGGCCCTAACTAGAATGGAGATTCACATACTTTGACAGCCACAATTTTGGAAGCATCGAATGCTTAACATAATCTCAACATATGCACGATTTATTCAAGCAGGGTAAAGTATACTCGTGCCACAGTGGAGATCCACTTACCTGAGGTCCTAAGCCTCCCCGACTTGGTCCTCGCGGTTTTCCTCTCTTGACGTCCCTCTTTGGAGTATGCGGTGTGACACTTCTGTCGAATATGAGAATTAGAGGGTCAACATCGAAGTCCACTAAATATTCGAGAGGAATGAAACCTTAAGAGTTAATGGACTCATAGAATGGGACACTAGACAGTGGGTCGAGCAATGGTTCGTCGAGAAATCCCTCTAGGGGTATTCTCGTCCCGAATATCGTTGACTTAACGCAACAATAAATCCAGACTATCGGGCCTTTCGTTTGACTAGATTAGGTGAGAAATGAGTTCCTTAAACTAATCGGTGTCTGACTTTATTTTATCACGTATTAAATATTCGAGCCGGAAATCCGGCAGAGTTTCCCCTGTTTTTCGGATATCCCGGCCGAAGCCTTCACCTAATTTCAACCCAGCACCGAACTAATTTCGGTCACAGTCAATCACAACAACCATGCAGAATAATTTTCACAACAATATTTTGAATAATTGGAAACATAAACACAAGTCATCACTAAGCCTTAACGGCTCGGATTCTACTCGAAGGTGATAAGCGTTTATATTAAACTCAAATCAATCGTTCCCAAGTCTCCGAAATATTTAGGTTGGACGCCATAGTCAACCGCCCGTTTATACCTTTGGTAAAGGACGGTGAAGGGTCGTGCGTCCAAACTTGTGTCGTAGGCGTTCCTGCACAGTTTGGGAGAATATAAAAGGAGATCGAATTAAGTTTCGAACTAAAACAAAAACATGGTGCGAAACGCTCGAACCCACGACCCGATACTCGCTTTAAGCTCAAACGGGCAAGTTAACGAAAACATAACCCCATACAATCATGTTATTAGGCGCGTGCAAAACTCGATCCTGAAGATCACACAATCTACTTTTTTATTTATTTTCTTAATTTAAGAAAATTCTCAATCTCTTCCTAATTAAGATAAATTAAGCTACTCCGTTACGTGCTCGGGTAATTTAATTTTTTATTTTTTTTATATATATATTAAAAACGACACTTTCTTCTGGATTTCTAAAACGAAACAAAACCATAAACTTTTGTAATGCAAAAATACTCAAAATACCAAGTCTCTTGAACTAGTACATTAACCAAAATATTTTAGCCACAATTCAAAAAGGACATTTTAGATTTCTGCACGATTAAACTACAAGCAACTCCCAAAATCCTCGCAATTTCAAACCCGCAAAAATAAGATTTTCGAAACAACATAAATCCACAATTTTGATAATGCCAAACGCTTGAGATAACAAATCATAAAACACATCAAATAGAACTATTGCACTGTTCACGACATTCTCAAACCGATAATCTAACGAAGTTTCTAGAAATTCAACCAACTCATTAGTTTACTAAAACTTGTGCCAACACATTGAAATTAGACACGCAACAATATTGAAAACGTGTGACCCATCACAATCATGACCGCACATCCAAGTTCTCACAACTACGAAATCTCGCAAATATCGAAAGACCGAACACGATTATAATTTTCGTAAGACTACCAAAAGACAACAAAGTTTATCATTGCGAACTAAATCACCAAACACCCCAAGCATTTCTAACATAAACATAATTCCATCATCGAGTACAACTCGACTCACCAAGCGTAAATGGCAGCAGGCTCGACGAGATAAACGGCGCAGCTACGATACTGGTGCTGCGAGACAAAGCTCTGCCTCCAGCTCGGTGATGGCGAGGGCCGAAGCTTCGTAAGGAATTATGACAGTAGCGAAGCGTGCTCCGCGAGTGGCAGCCACGAAAAAGGATGCACATTGGAGCTCGGTGCTCTCGGGGCTAGGCACGGCACGGTGAGAGCTCTCGATAAGGGCGAAGTGGCACGAACCTCATCACGCGCACGGAGGCGCTGGAGCAGCCGCGGAGGTGCCAGAGCTGCATTGGGTGGTGCGCGGTATCATCACGCACAGGGAGCTCGGCGACAGCAGCGGCGGAGTGGCGCGCGGACAGGCGCGAGGCTTCGCGATGACGAGTGGCTGGGCCTCTCGGATCGGGGCTTGTCGTCGACGAGCACGAAGGCGGCGGCATGAGTCCGAGCTCTGTGGACGAGGCGGAGGTCCGGCGAGGCGAGGCGTGGCTCGCAGGGGAGCGCCGGCTGCTGGGTAGCGCTGGCGGGAGCGCGACATTGGTTCGCGCACGGTGAAGCCCTCGCGAAGTCTGCCGGGACTGGGCTCGCTCGGGCCGCGATCGGAGAGGACAACGGGAAGGCGCGAAGGCCGAAGGAGACCCACGAAGCTCAGGTTGAGTTCGCCGGCGTCGCGCGTGGAGGAGACGAGCAGCGGCGGCTTCTACCGGCGTGGCTGGGCAGAGGCGAACCGCGGGGGGTTCGTGGAGGAAAGCAGCGTCGGGAGACGCGGACTCGCGCGAGTCGCGCAGCGGCAGCGCCGGAGACGAGGCGACGGTGGAGTTCGGACAGCTGTGACGCGCGAAGGCGAAGCGCGCTCGAAGTCGTGCGGTGGCTGGGCTGACCTCGAGGAGGGCCGAGCGGCGCGGAGGAGGCGGCGCCGTCAACGCGCGAGAGTTGGCGGAGGAGAAGCACGCCGGAAGGGCTGCCGGCCGGAGCTGAGGAGGGAAAGAGAGATAGGTGAGGGAGAGCGAGAGATTAGAGAGAGAGAGGAAAGGGGGGTGCTGTGCCGGCTGGTTGGGAGGGAAAGGGAAAAAGAAGAAAGAAAAATAAAACCCTAGAATGTTGGGCTTTTTAATATTGGGTTAATTGGGCTAAACCAAATAATTAATTGGTAAAATTTCTAAAAACGAAGAAAATGCACTAATTAATTGAACTTGAGAAGTTAGGAATTTTAATATCACATTCAACTTGAAAATTAATTCCTAACAAGTCCAAAAATTCGAAAAGGCAAATAACCATACCAATTTCATAATTATACCCATAGTTCCAAATTGACTAAATTTGACGAAACTGACCAATTTTACAAATTGGTCACAACTGAGACAAAAATACAATTTAAATAACTAGCACAGTGCTTTTAAATTCAGGTCATTACAATCCTACCCCCTTAGAAAAGTTTCGTCCTCGAAACTTAGAACAAGTGAGGGTATTTCTCTCTCATGGCACTCTCGAGTTCCCATATACACAGGGGTAAGCTTTCATTCCTTCCCAAGGTACATGATTTATAACATGGGCGTTGCTTTCAAGAACAAATGATCACTATTTCAAACTTCAAGGGTCGGTGCCGACTTCCACATAGCTTTTCTGCTTACTCCGAGTGGTCATCACGTGACTCTTTGAATCTTCTCTAACTTCCTCTTAACGGAGATGAGCGAAACTTCCAATTATAAAGAGCTTCGTTGTCCCTTGGACGTAAATCTTCACCAACCTGTCTATGGAGGACGACATTCAAATAAGCATAAAGTATGCTAACTTTCTGAGCCCATTTACAATCAGCCAATAAGTGTTGCAATGAAACGCAAATCTAATGCTCCTCGTGGGGATTGCCAACTCTGAAGACGTTGATAGACGACCTTTGAGCTCTTGAAAACTCTTTTTGCACGTCGGAGTCCACGAAAACTTGTCATTCCTTCACGTGAGATGGGCCAATGGTAGAGTGAGCTTGGAGAACTCATCTACAAATTAACTAAAGTGCCCGACTAAGCCAAAGGAATGACGGTCTTCTGGGATTATTTCTCTGAATCCATGGCACCGATCTTTAACAGGTCTGGTGATTTTCCCTCTTCAGACACTACGTGATCGAGAAATAAGGCTTACTCAAACAAAAGTCACACTTTTTTTTTTTTTTTGAGTAGACGAGAATGCCATCGTTAAAGACTATAACAAACCTGTCGATATAGTCTTTGGTAACACAATTGGTTAAAGCCGTAATACGACTGAAGTATTGGTAAGCCCGAAAGACATCACCAAGGGCTCATAGTGTCCGCAACTGGTATGAAAGGCGGACTTGAGCATAAATTCCTCGTGTCTTTAGCTAGAGATAGCCCGATCGCAAGTCTTTACCTCGAGAACCGGTACGGTAAACCTCTACTAACCCACATTGTGAGGAATTGCGCAGCTTACCCTTTCTTGCATTTTTCTTGGCTTAAGGGATTGTGACTGCCGCAATCACCCTCTTTTCTAACATAGAGTACCGTGGCTCCCAACAGCGAGTGACGGGGTCTTATAAAACCCTCATTGTACAGCCCTTTCAACTGAATTATAACCCATTCAATCTCGTCAGGATCACACAATACGACGCCATCGACACTGGGGCGATACTCGATAATAGTTCGATAATGAACTCAATCTCAAGGTCGAGAGGTAATCTTGGAAGGTCCTCAGAAAGGACATGAACAAAATTCCTTACGATCGAAATATCCAGAGCTTGATGCGTATCCTCAAAGGGCAGGCGCACTATAAGTGAGAACGCCCTGACAGTCTTCATCACCCTTTGCTCTTTTTACGAGCAAAGATAACAGGTGTGGCTAACCCCACAAATGACCCTTTAAGCTCGAAGTTCTCAGCTCATAATGTCATCAAAATTTCGCATCCCAATGGAAAAGGAATCTATAGATAATTCACAGCCATTAGGTACACCTAAACTAACAGAAACAGTAGTATAACAGACACGACCAACCAAAGAAAGTAATCACATAACATTAGGAAAGAGAAATTTGTATTAATTAGGATATGAAAATTAGTAAGGAACAAGCTAACCAAGCTTTCGAGAGACTTGCATCTCTCCCACAAGAGCTGACCCCTGCAATAACAAAATTTTCCAGACGGCACATACGCTTGCAGCGCGGCCCTAGACTTCAATCATCCATGTGATCCAACCTGACTAATCAGGGCACCTGTCACGTGTTTCACACGTCAACCACTCACATCACATTTGACTAGTCTTGTTAACCTAAGTTCCACTACACGCCAGTACTTCTATCCCATATATTCTTATGCCTCGCATACGTGAAGCGAATCGGTAGCCTTCGCGACTCTATGGTCTCATCTGCTTGGGTGGAAGCCTCGAACAATTAAGTTATCACGTCAGTTGTCTAAGCTAACCTCTTGACACGACCTCCGTAATTGAGGTTAAACGCCTTAGCCTACTAGCGCCAACGTAGTAGTGCAGGCTCGATGTGAGTCCCGCCTAAGCGTGCCGAAAGAGCCTTTAACCCCCTTTTTCTTTTTTTTTTTTTTTTTTTTTTTTTTTTTGTCTTCCACGCTTCCGCTGCGCCACTCTAACAGTCATAAAAAAAATTGTGGACATTTCCCCGTGATTAGTGTTCGTGCATCTTGTGAAAAACGGATAGTTTAGTGCTTATCTTTTCAGGTACGACGGAATTTAGACGCCATTCAAAGATAGAGGTCGAGCCTCATAAAACCTTTTGTACAGCTTTCAAAATCATTTATGGCTCTAACACCTTAAACAAGTCATTGAGCAGAGGTCGGTGGCCATGGCAGTGTAGGAAAAGACTCACTTTTAGTATTCAAGCGAGTTGGTTTTTTTTTTTTTTTTTTTTTTTTTTTTTTTTTTTTTGCGCGTTACAACTGAGCCTATTATACTCGGCTCGAGTAAAAAAAGAAAGTGCTACGCTTTTGCCAAGTAAAGTCTAATCGGTGCCTCAAAGAGAACTCTAGGCTGGGGATCATCTGAGATTAATGTGTCTTTAATGACTTTCGTTCCTTCCGAAAATGGCAATCACGTTCCTTCAAGTGATCTCGACGACAAACAACGCGAGAACTGCACATCTTAGGACTTGATGCTAGTATCGAATAGCATTAGGCTGATTTTGGCCTACTCGAGGCAACATGGGTAGTGGAGAACTACCACTCAGAATAAAAGCGTCCCTTAGACGGTCACATCAAGTCCCAAGCCTCGGTTGGATACTCTCATATCATATTGCTCATACTATTTGTGTACATCTGCAATTAACTTTACTAATTAACACCTCATTGCTCGTGTAGCGGAGGTAAGGGTTACTCACATTGGCGACAAGGAAGGAATCACGCTTGTGCATACGGGGTTGTCTACAGGACCGGCTAAACCGTGGCTCTGATACCAACTTTGTAACGACCCAAAACTTAAAACAATGTTTTAGTTTCCGAAAAATACGGATAAATTTGAACTTTTTAATTTAAGTTACATAATCCAATTTCTAATACCGAGCGTGAGGTTTATCAATCCTCACTATAACTAAAGTGGGTTTAATTTTATACTTTACAAATATTGCGGAATTTAAAATATTTTCTTTGCCAACGATTAGCCGGTAGCCCACGTATGATCTTACAGGTCGGTCCCGTATGCACTCGTCATTCCTGTCGTTGTCGCCTCGCCCTTTCGTTTCTGTCATCTTACCTGCGACACGAGCACACTAGTGAGCCATTAGCCCAGTAAGTAGATTAAATAAATAAGTTGCTAAGTCTGCAGGTAACATACAACCAATAATTATCACAACGCAATAATCTAACAAAAGGACGGACTCGACGATCGAGTCGTCATAGTCCGGCCAGTAGACGTCACTCTTAAGCAACCTTGCCCGCGAAGTAGATTACACAGATAAGGTGCTGAACCTACGCGGGATACAATACCTGCAAAAGAATTGTGACTTGGAACGAGGTCGGGCTTAACGACCTATTAATCTCGACTCAAAAGTCAATCTCATAATTTGTTTTAATCTCACTCAAGTTCACAACTCTCTGACTTAGCTTATAAAACTAAGTGTGCACACGATTCACATCCAGACCCCTTGCGGGTCGTTCTAGAACTTATTTACAATCTAGACCTCTTACGGGTCGTTCTAGAATTCAATACACATTTAGACCTATTACGGGTCGTTCTAGAATTCAATACACATTTAGACCCATTACGGGTTGTTCTAGAACTTATACGACTCTGGACCCTCTGCGGGTCGTTCCGAAACCTCACACAGACAATGGCCCCGTCAGGCGATCTCGGAATCGATCATGATCGCAGCACACAGCATATAAAAAGGAAGGTCGTCTACCGACCTCCTTGAGACTTCTCGGGTCGTTCCGAAACCTCACACAGACAATGGCCCCGTCGGGCGATCTCGGAATCGATCATGATCGCAGCACACAGCATATAAAGAGGAAGGTCGTCTACCGACCTCCTTGAGACCCCACGGGTCAATCCGAAACTTCTCACGACCGGTGGTTCCGTCGGACTGTTTCGGATTGATTGCGCAATCACCCCATCGGGTTAATTCGGGACATGCTAAGGATCTTGGCCCCTCGGACCCTCCCGATATTCTTTAAGATTGTGAGGACTCATCCTCCTCGGGCCTCTCTGCCCTTTCCGAAACCTTTTACGGCCAGTGACCCCGTCGGGTCGTTTCGGAATTCGTTATTGCACTTTACCCCGTCGGGCCGATCCGGATCGTCACATCATAAACTGTGGGGAGGGCCGTGGCTCTCCTCCCCAAGGCCCCTCGGGCCGTTCTGAAAGGTGGTTCGTTGACCTCCGCGAGGTCCCTCGGGTCGCTCCGAAATCTATCATACAAGATGGCCCCGTCGGGCTATTTCGGAACCAAATCATGATCGCGGCCCCGTCGGGCCATACCCAAATGATCAAAGTAATACGACAGAGGAAGGTCGTCCGCCGACCTCCCCAGGGCTTCTCGGGCCGTCCCGAAACGAAATCAGTGGCCCCGTCGGGCTGTTTCGGAACCGATCATGACTTGCGGCCCCGTCGGGCCCTACCCGTAAACATACAATGCTTTCGCTCCCTTTTTCTTGTCTTAGAGTTTTCTCTTTGACCTGCAATAAAGTCTCAACAACAACAGAAACAGTTTTATGCCTGTGGTCCCATACCCACCGACATATAAGTCATACTAACACATATACACACACAAACAGACACACACATACCCTGCACAATAACCTGAACCACGAAGTTGAGTAGTTTTATGTCTGTGGTCCCATACCCACAGACAGATAAACATATACGTGAACACACAAGCCAATAAACATCTAGAAGGACACCACATATTATAACGAACCTACAGTCCCATACCTGCAGGCTCGTTGCACAAAACGAGACAAACATAATCAAGAGCTCATACTCACGGCCCTAACTAGAATGGAGATTCACATACTTTGACAGCCACAATTTTGGAAGCATCGAATGCTTAACATAATCTCAACATATGCACGATTTATTCAAGCAGGGTAAAGTATACTCGTGCCACAGTGGAGATCCACTTACCTGAGGTCCTAAGCCTCCCCGACTTGGTCCTCGCGGTTTTCCTCTCTTGACGTCCCTCTTTGGAGTATGCGGTGTGACACTTCTGTCGAATATGAGAATTAGAGGGTCAACATCGAAGTCCACTAAATATTCGAGAGGAATGAAACCTTAAGAGTTAATGGACTCATAGAATGGGACACTAGACAGTGGGTCGAGCAATGGTTCGTCGAGAAATCCCTCTAGGGGTATTCTCGTCCCGAATATCGTTGACTTAACGCAACAATAAATCCAGACTATCGGGCCTTTCGTTTGACTAGATTAGGTGAGAAATGAGTTCCTTAAACTAATCGGTGTCTGACTTTATTTTATCACGTATTAAATATTCGAGCCGGAAATCCGGCAGAGTTTCCCCTGTTTTTCGGATATCCCGGCCGAAGCCTTCACCTAATTTCAACCCAGCACCGAACTAATTTCGGTCACAGTCAATCACAACAACCATGCAGAATAATTTTCACAACAATATTTTGAATAATTGGAAACATAAACACAAGTCATCACTAAGCCTTAACGGCTCGGATTCTACTCGAAGGTGATAAGCGTTTATATTAAACTCAAATCAATCGTTCCCAAGTCTCCGAAATATTTAGGTTGGACGCCATAGTCAACCGCCCGTTTATACCTTTGGTAAAGGACGGTGAAGGGTCGTGCGTCCAAACTTGTGTCGTAGGCGTTCCTGCACAGTTTGGGAGAATATAAAAGGAGATCGAATTAAGTTTCGAACTAAAACAAAAACATGGTGCGAAACGCTCGAACCCACGACCCGATACTCGCTTTAAGCTCAAACGGGCAAGTTAACGAAAACATAACCCCATACAATCATGTTATTAGGCGCGTGCAAAACTCGATCCTGAAGATCACACAATCTACTTTTTATTTATTTTCTTAATTTAAGAAAATTCTCAATCTCTTCCTAATTAAGATAAATTAAGCTACTCCGTTACGTGCTCGGGTAATTTAATTTTTTTTATATATATATTAAAAACGACACTTTCTTCTGGATTTCTAAAAAACAAAACCATAAACTTTTGTAATGCAAAAATACTCAAAATACCAAGTCTCTTGAACTAGTACATTAACCAAAATATTTTAGCCACAATTCAAAAAGGACATTTTAGATTTCTGCACGATTAAACTACAAGCAACTCCCAAAATCCTCGCAATTTCAAACCCGCAAAAATAAGATTTTCGAAACAACATAAATCCACAATTTTGATAATGCCAAACGCTTGAGATAACAAATCATAAAACACATCAAATAGAACTATTGCACTGTTCACGACATTCTCAAACCGATAATCTAACGAAGTTTCTAGAAATTCAACCAACTCATTAGTTTACTAAAACTTGTGCCAACACATTGAAATTAGACACGCAACAATATTGAAAACGTGTGACCCATCACAATCATGACCGCACATCCAAGTTCTCACAACTACGAAATCTCGCAAATATCGAAAGACCGAACACGATTATAATTTTCGTAAGACTACCAAAAGACAACAAAGTTTATCATTGCGAACTAAATCACCAAACACCCCAAGCATTTCTAACATAAACATAATTCCATCATCGAGTACAACTCGACTCACCAAGCGTAAATGGCAGCAGGCTCGACGAGATAAACGGCGCAGCTACGATACTGGTGCTGCGAGACAAAGCTCTGCCTCCAGCTCGGTGATGGCGAGGGCCGAAGCTTCGTAAGGAATTATGACAGTAGCGAAGCGTGCTCCGCGAGTGGCAGCCACGAAAAAGGATGCACATTGGAGCTCGGTGCTCTCGGGGCTAGGCACGGCACGGTGAGAGCTCTCGATAAGGGCGAAGTGGCACGAACCTCATCACGCGCACGGAGGCGCTGGAGCAGCCGCGGAGGTGCCAGAGCTGCATTGGGTGGTGCGCGGTATCATCACGCACAGGGAGCTCGGCGACAGCAGCGGCGGAGTGGCGCGCGGACAGGCGCGAGGCTTCGCGATGACGAGTGGCTGGGCCTCTCGGATCGGGGCTTGTCGTCGACGAGCACGAAGGCGGCGGCATGAGTCCGAGCTCTGTGGACGAGGCGGAGGTCCGGCGAGGCGAGGCGTGGCTCGCAGGGGAGCGCCGGCTGCTGGGTAGCGCTGGCGGGAGCGCGACATTGGTTCGCGCACGGTGAAGCCCTCGCGAAGTCTGCCGGGACTGGGCTCGCTCGGGCCGCGATCGGAGAGGACAACGGGAAGGCGCGAAGGCCGAAGGAGACCCACGAAGCTCAGGTTGAGTTCGCCGGCGTCGCGCGTGGAGGAGACGAGCAGCGGCGGCTTCTACCGGCGTGGCTGGGCAGAGGCGAACCGCGGGGGGTTCGTGGAGGAAAGCAGCGTCGGGAGACGCGGACTCGCGCGAGTCGCGCAGCGGCAGCGCCGGAGACGAGGCGACGGTGGAGTTCGGACAGCTGTGACGCGCGAAGGCGAAGCGCGCTCGAAGTCGTGCGGTGGCTGGCTGACCTCGAGGAGGGCCGAGCGGCGCGGAGGAGGCGGCGCCGTCAACGCGCGAGAGTTGGCGGAGGAGAAGCACGCCGGAAGGGCTGCCGGCCGGAGCTGAGGAGGGAAAGAGAGATAGAGTGAGGGAGAGCGAGAGATTAGAGAGAGAGAGGAAGGGGGGGTGCTGTGCCGGCTGGTTGGGAGGGAAAGGGAAAAGAAGAAAAGAAAAATAAAACCCTAGAATGTTGGGCTTTTTAATATTGGGTTAATTGGGCCAAACCAAATAATTAATTGGTAAAATTTCTAAAAACGAAGAAAATGCACTAATTAATTGAACTTGAGAAGTTAGGAATTTTAATATCACATTCAACTTGAAAATTAATTCCTAACAAGTCCAAAAATTCGAAAAGGCAAATAACCATACCAATTTCATAATTATACCCATAGTTCCAAATTGACTAAATTTGACGAAACTGACCAATTTTACAAATTGGTCACAACTGAGACAAAAATACAATTTAAATAACTAGCACAGTGCTTTTAAATTCAGGTCATTACAAAACATAACCAATATCGTCAAGAGACATAACATAAGCATAACCTATTATCAACAAATATGACCACCCACAGACCATCCCCTAATAGAGCGACTCCAACCGACCACCCATCAGCGCCTCGAACGAGCTCTGACTTTGACGCCAATATCCCACCGACCTCGCCTGAGCCCCATGCGACCCCCGACACCCTTTGACCTTGATGCGACCCCTGATGCCCTCTGACTCCCAAACCGACCTCCAACGCCTTTCGAGCCCGACATGACTCGACCCCGACACAAACCCTAACGCCCTTCGACTCCTAACTCCCTCCGACCCGAATACGACCCCTGACACCCTCTGTGACCCCCGGCACCCTTCGACCTCGATGCCCATTGACTCCGATGCGACACCCGATGCCCTCTGACCACCGACGTCCTTCGACACTGACGCAACCCCTGACGCCCTCCGACCCCAACGCGACCCCCGACTCCCTCTGACCCCTGATGCTATTTGACCCCCAATGCCCTCCGACCCATGATGCGGCTCCCGACACCCTCTGACCCTAACATCCTCCGACCCCTGACGTCCTCTAAACCCGATGCGACCTTCAGCGTCCTCTATCCCTCGATGCCTGCTGACCCCGATGCGACCCTTGATGTCCTCCAACCCCCGACGCCCTCCGACCTAGACATGACTCCCGATGCCCTCCGACCTCGGCACACCCCCGACGCTCTTCGACCCCCGGCGCAACCTTCTATGCCTCCAACCCTGACGCGGACTTTGACGTCCTCCAACCCCGAATCCCTCCGCCCTCAAATTCCCTTCGCCACAAAACCCTCCACCTTCGAAGGCTCTCCGCCCCAAACGCCCTCAACCCCAATCCCTCTACCTTCGAACGCCCTCTGCTCCGAAAGCCGCCACTTATACTTTGGCCACCACATGAAAGAGAGATATCTCAATGAATTTGGGATGTTTTAGTATATTTGGTAAAGTTAAATAAAAAAAAAAGCTATTAAGTTTTAAGTTAAAGATTTGGGCCCTCCGCCAGGTTTTATTAAGGCCCACGCTCAAGTCTCTGAGGGCACTGATGGTAGTAAGGCTACGGAGGAGAGGGCTAATTCTGAAGTTATTGAGAATAAAGATACGCCAATTATAGAAAAGGAAGCAGACGAACTCAGCGGTAACTATGAGAACCTAGGACCGGTGGAAAAAAAGGAGCTGAAGAAGATAGGCTGCAGCGATTTGCGATTGGTGCGGTCTCAGGTTCAAAGGAAACTGCCCGCAAGGGATGGAAAAGGCAAGCTCGTGAGAAGGAGAAAGTACTCAATCTGAAGAACAATCACTGCTCTGTTGCAAAATGGAAGCCCGGAGAAGGGAAGAGCACAAGCAACGATGGTAAGGTTCGTAAAGTACTGGTCGATGTGTCAAATATTGTTGAGAAATCAGCGGAGGTTGCGGCGCAATCCCGCCGCCAGCCATGAGTTGCTTGATTTGAAATGCCCCGAGGCATTCTGTAGGCTATGGAAACTTATTTGTACCCACTCTCCCAGCATAGTATTTCTGACTGAGACAAGACTATGGGGTAATGGTGCAAAGTTTGTACGCGATAATTGTGGACTGAGTAATGACTTTTGGGTAGATAGTGTTGGGCGAAGCGGTGGCTTGATGCTTCTTTGGGCAGCTGATTAGGTAGTGGATATCCGTAGCTTCTTGCGTTCGCATATAGACAGATCCGTTGAATCAAAGCTGGAGGCAAACGGGAATTTATTGACATCGCTGCCGAGAATAGAGACACCACACATGGAACTTTCTTCGGAGGTTACAACCGATGTTCTTCTTGCCTTAGTATTGCATTGGTGATTTCAACGAAATCTTAAAGCTCTAGGAGAAAATAAGAGGAAGCGAGCGAACTTGACCTGGGATGGACCGATTTTAGGAATGTTTGGATGATAGTGAGTTGAAAGATCTCCCTATGGATGGTTGTCCGTTTACCTGGGATAATGGTCGAGAGGCTGAGCAGCATATTTTGGAGAAATTGGAGAGAGCAGTGGCGGATAAAAATTGGACGGCACTTTTCAAGAATTTTAATCTAACATCTTTGTTGTTCTGGGGGTCCGATCATCGAGTTATAAGGATAATTTTTAACCGGCCTGTAGTAGCGGGGAATAACAAAGGGAGAAATCGTAGGTTTGAGCCGTGGTGGATTAACGAGACGGAATGTGAGCATATTGTATCAGAGTCCTAGAAGAGTTCAGCATCGGAAGACCTTTATGCTCGTTTACCAGATAAACTGAATCGTTGTCTAAGGGAGCTGCATTTCTCGAGTAGCTCCTCCTTTGGATCTATATCGAATAAGGTGAAACAATCACAATAACTGATTGAAGAGTTTCGGCTGCGTGATCGCACAAGGGAGATTCAAAGTAAAATCAGACTCGAAGAGAAGAATTCCGGTCGACTTTTGATGCTAGAAGAACACTACTGGCGGCCCCGAGCTGAATGGCTTAAAGCGGGGAATTTAAATACAAAGATTTTCCACCAAATGGCATCGAATAAAAAGAAAAAGAATTTCATATTTGGGGTGGAGGGTGACGATGAACGATGGAGGGACAAACCATTGGAAGTGACAGATACTATTATGGTCTGTTTTCAATCAATCTTCTCATCTTCTTCTCCGGCGCAAAGTTCTATTGATCTGGTCAGTAACTTGGTATTATCAAAATTCTCTCCTCATGAGAGTTCTGTATTAGAAACACCATTCCCAGCTGCGGAGTTAAAGATGGCTGTTTTTGATACAGGAGCTACTACAAGTAGCCGGGCCCGGATGGAATCCATGGAATTTTCTACAAAAAATATTGGCATATAGTAGGGGCTAATATAACAAAAGTATGTCTGGATATCCTAAACAATCGCTCTCCTATTGCTTCCCTCAACTCTACTCATTTGGTATTGATTCCGAAAGTAAAGAATCCACGTAGAATCATGGAGTATAGGCCTATTAGCTTGTGTAACGTGATGTATAAATTTATCACGAAAGCACTGGCTAATCGGTTACAAAAAAAACTTGGGGTCGGTCATATCTGAGAATTAAAGTGCGTTTATTCCTGGAAGACTCATCACGGATAATGTTGCTGTGGCTTTTGAGATGATGTACTCGATGAAGAAACGTAATAATAGAAGTAAGGGGTGGCTTGGTTTGAAGCTCGATATGAGCAAGGCGTATGACCGTGTGGAGTGGTGTTTTGTTGATGCAATGATGACCAGAATGGGATTTGGTCCGAAATGGTGAAGGCTAGTAATGGAGTGTATTTTTACTCCGACGATGGCGGTTCTAGTCAATGGAGTTCCACGAGGAGAAATCACCCCTAAGCGGGGACTTCGATAAGGCTGTCCACTATCACCTTATTTGTTTCTCCTATGTGCAGAGGGGTTATCGTCATTACTCAGATCGGCGGAAGAATCAGGAGATATCATGGGTTTTTCTTGCAAAAGAAACTGCTCGAGGATTTCTCATTTGTTCTTTGCAGATGACTGTCATTTTTTGCAGGGCCAAGGAGAAAGACTACAACAATATTAACATGGTGTTGTAATTATATGAGGCAGTGTCAGACCAGTGGATAAATATGGACAAGTCCTCGGTGTGTTTCAGCCCTAACATTGATGACACCGTCTCTGCTCAATTGAGAACCATTCTAGGTGTGAGGGATGCTAGTGCACACGATCGTTACCTTGGGATACCATCCCTTATCGGAAGAAATAAACAGAGGGTTTTTCGACTGATTAAAGAAAAGGTGTGGCAACGTTTGCAAGCTTGGAAAGGGAAATTATTCTCCCAAGCAGGCAAGGAAGTTCTTATCAAAGTAGTAGCCTTAGCTATGCCAGCTTATACTTGGGGATGTTTAGATTACCGGATACGCTGTGCACAAACTTGGAATCGCTTATGGCTCGATTCTGGTGGGGTGGTGATATACAAATAAGGAAGATGCATTGGCGGTCATGGAGAGTACTGTGTACGTCAAAAAGCGAAGGAGGGATGTGATTCAGAGATTTGCACAGTTTCAACCAAGCTCTACTCGCAAAATAAGGGTGGCGAATTATTCATGAACCTCAATCATTGATGGCGCGCATTTTCTGAGGTAAATACTTTCATGGGGGCTATTTCTTATCAGCAAAGTTGGGATATGGTCCTTCATTTATGTGGCACAGCTTCTTATGGGGGAGAGAAATTCTTAAGCGAGGTGTTCGGTAGAGTACTAGAAGAGGTACAGAAGTCAAGGCTTTCACAGACCCATGGATTCCACGCCCAACCTCATTCAAACCCATCATCCCAAAGCCGGCAAATCATGTCACTATCAAGGTTAGTTCTTTGAGAAACTCTGACATCGGTTCATGGGAAAGTTGCAGAAATTTTGTCCTGTCAATTTGCATGATGTGCTAAGGATTCCACTAGGGACACAATCACCCCCTAATAAGCCAATGTGGCACTATACCTCTAACGGACGCTACTCGGTCAAATCCGGCTATTATATGGCGAGGGAAGATCAATCTAAAACTCTGGTTCGACAACAAATAGAAGTGCAATGTGGTGGAAGTCCTTATGGAACCTATTTATGCCAAATAAAGTAAAAGTGTTCATTTGGAGGAATTTTCATGATGCTTTGCCATCGTTCGCACGACTTCACGCAAGAAGAGTTGATTTCCGCTGAGCCTGTCGCAGATGTGGGAATTGTGAGACGAGTTTACATGCCCTATGGAGTTGTCGAGTAATTGCCAAAGAATGGAATGATTCAGTCTTTCATGCGCTGTTGAAGAAATTTGGAGGCCAAGATTTGACTGAACTTTTGCTTTTCGCGTGGAATGAGTTACAAGCAGATAATTTGGCCCTCTTTTGCGTATCCCTCTGGTTTTGGTGGCGTTCGTGAAATAATATGGTACATGGCAATCATGATACGGAGGTAGGGCAGATGTGTGACAAGGCTTACACATAGCTAACCCACTCCCATGGTTCATTAAAGCTAAATGTCGATGCAGCCGTCGGCGATGGAAACAACGGTACGGGACTGGGAGCGGTCATTCGAGATGCCGCCGGAATAGTAGTAGTGACTTATAGTAGGAAGATTCAAAACCCTTTTGAGCCTCTCACGGCGAAGTGTGTGGCGATCCAAGATGGCCTTCATTTTGCTAAGGCACGAGGTTTGCACGTAGTGGAGGTGGAAAGTGATTCCCTAGTGGCTATCCAGACTATCCAAAGTCCGACTCACCCTTTAGCTTTAGACCCTTTAATGTCTGAGATTAAGTTGTTGTTAGAGCTTAGAAATGGCTCTTGTCATCACGTTCTGCGAAAGCAGAATGTTGTGTTCCATGTTCTAGCTCGAGATTCTTTTGCTTTAGCACCGATAAATATTGGTCGTATGAATGTCCAGAATGTATTGCTAGCTGCATTACTTTTGACGCTGCTAATCAGTGAATGAAATGGACTACTATTTCCTAAATATATATATATATATATATATATTGTTTTTGTCATTGATCATAGATAATTGCAATTTTTACTTTATTATATGTTTAGCCTCCACTGACTTGAAATTTTGAATCCGTCATTACTTTATTATATTTTTCTAGTAGTATTTAGAAAAAAAAATGTACCAAAGAGGCAAAGTGACTCATTTTTTTAAGTTTAATTGCTGCAATAGCATCTTTTATTTTTTAGGGATCATAGTAAAACCGATTTTAATGTACATGAGTATTTTTTAAAAATTTCTTTTAGATAATTTTTTTTATTTATACCTTATTCAGTTTAGGGGTAATATTGTCTTTTTGCATGTTAGATTTGACTAAGTTGATGATTTTTTGAAGGTGCTTTTGAAAATTGAATAATTATTTTGGAATTTCAATAATATGGAAAAACTTTAAATAATTACTATGTTTTTCAAAATGTTAGTTATGCCTTTATATTTTTAATAATTTTAAAATTATCCCTCAGTTTATTAAAGACTCTCAAATATATACCCACGATATCTTTTAGTACAAAACTTTATATGAAAATATTTAAAATCTCATAAATTCACTTAAAAATTGTAAAAGATATTCACATATTCACCTAATCATATGTGAATTCTTGACCAATTTTTGCAGTGTTTAAGTGAATATTTAAACAATTTTTACAATCCATAAGTGAACTTTTGATATTCTTAATACTTTCATAGAGAATTTCATATTAAAAATATCAAATGGTATATATTTAAGAGTTTTTAATGAACAGAGTCATAATTTTGAAATTCGTAAAAACACCAAGAGGGACTAAGATTTTTGCATAAAACATAAATATTTTAAGTTATCCCCTTTAAAAAGAAGAAGGATGAAAAATGAGATTTAACCCAAAAGTAGTGATCATCTAGAAATTACTATATTGAATATTATTTGCTTAAAATCACTAAAAAGCTATATATTACCATTTCTCATTGAACCCCCCAAAACCATCGCATTACAGAAGAACCCTAGCTCCCTCGCTCGCCCGCTCACTCACTCACTCACTGCCTCCCGTGTCGCCCGCCCAGCCGGACGCCGCGCGAGTCCTCTGCGCCGCTCACTTCTCTCGGCTTCCGAGCAGCCCCTCAATCGGTACCCAAACGACCACTGTCTTTCCCAATTTCTTTTCCCATTCCTCTCTGATTTTCTTTTTATGCTTTCGTAGATATTTAGCACAAAACCCCAAAAAAAAAAAATTTGAAACGTAGTTGATGAGTATGGAGTATAATTGGGCAAGCATGAACCAGCTAGAGAACGAACGTTGATGTTTCTGTTCTGTTATTATTGGAATAAATAACTCTTTGTCGATAGAGCCCATGAACTGTTTTGAAGGACTTTGGTTTTGTCGATTTCATTTTTTTTTTAAATTCTTTTGGTGCTCTATTGAAACGCAATCCGAGGTTTTGTAAGTTTGATTCTATTTTGTTTCTGTTTTTATTTTATTTTATTTATTTGCTTTGTATATGCATTATCCGAAGTTAAGTTACCTTGCATTTTTAAATAAATGGTATGTGCTATCATCTTTTGGTAATTATGCATTGTCTAGTCCAGTTCAGAGTTAAAAAAATAAAAATAAAAAAATAAAGGAGTGTTATTGTGTGTCTCAGAATCGATTTTTCGGGTTTCAGATTAAATTGGATTACCATGTAGCAAATGCACAGCCTAAAAGTATTTCTTCTATGTTGTTGTTATTGTAGATAGATGCAATCAAATTTTTACTCTCCCTTCGATTTCTTTGTGCAGAAATTGTTTTTCAGAGCCCACCAAAGAAATCTCTGCTGTATCCATTTTGAGAGTTGCAATATGTCTGCTGGCCCGGGACTTGAGGCTCTTGTAGATCGTATGTTGAGTTCTTCCGTAATTCCCTTTTTCTTGCGCGCCTATATAGTGTCTGTAGCATAAAGTTTCACCGTCTTTGGAGGTGTGGGCTTGAGGCGTTTATTTTGAGCATTTGTATATCTCTATGAAGATTTGTATTCAGCTATCTCTGAAAAAGACTTCACATTTGGCATTATAGTTACCTAGCCAAATTGACTAGCCGTCTCGCTAGCACAAGTAATTGACTGAATAAGGGTCAAAAGTTAAATATTTTCCCTTTATGTTCAGAAGTAAAATGGTGCAACGCTTCAATTCTGTGTTCACAGTTGTTTATGAAGACTTTGGCCTACGTTTTATGATTTGTCTTGTCCTTTAGGGAGAAAATAGCGTGCTTGATCCTATCTATCTTTGTCAATTATATAAAATTTCACTTACTTTTTCTAACTTAATTTCTCTCTTATGCACGCAGAAACAATATCCGTGATAACTAATGATGGACGCAATATTGTGGTATAATATCCATAACTATCTCTACACTGTCTAGACCCTTAACAATTTGCTAAAATAGTTTTCTTCTTTTCCAGGGAGTTTTGAAAGGATTTGACCAGGCCACAAATATAATTCTTGATGAATCTCATGAGCGTGTTTTCTCCACAAAGGTTTGTACTCTTGTCTTACCAATAGAAATGGAACTAAATATGCTAGTTTACTCTTGTGCCATGTGTGATTTCCGTAATCGGGGGAGAATGGTCTCTTTGAGAACGAATTACTTGGGTTTTTGTTCACAATAAATTATTCCTAGTTCTCAAATTTGGCGGACTTTTGAACACGTCAGCTTAATAGTATAGTCCAATTTTCGTTTCCCGGCCAACACTCCGCAGTGATCTGATTTGGGCTTTCATGGATTATGTTTGAAATTTTCTTACCCTCTTCCTATTTGGCCGTATCCTCCCAAGCTCGGCTTGACCTGACTATAACTCTCATTTGTTATTTGCAGGAAGGTGTTCAGCAACTTGTTTTGGGGTTGTACATAATTAGAGGCGACAACATGTAATCCTAATCCTCCGTTTTTTGGGTTCTGGATTTGCTTATCTTAAAATTACCTCATTTGATGACATGATCTATAATGAAAATTTTGCAGAAGCGTTGTCGGAGAATTAGATGATGATCTTGACTCGAGTCTCGACTGGTCAAAAATGAGAGCTCATCCCCTAAAGCCTGTCGTCCATTGATGAGCAACCTGTGAGGGGAAAGAGCTGTTGTAGATTGTGGCCAACTTCCATCATTACAAATGCTATGGCTTCTATGGTCATGCCTTATTTTGTAGCTATTGGGCAAAGGGCTTTTCTGTGTAGTGCTTTAGCTGGATTTAAACTTTTATTTCCTCCTGAATTTGTTTTGGTCATGAAAATGAAACTTTATGAATGTGTTGTCAGGCAGAAAGAATTTTGGGAATTGGGGTGAGAATTCAAAGTTCAAAAGGTGTTTGGGAAGTCATATGAAACCATTTGTTCTATCATCAACTTCAAGTATTAGTGGTAATTTAGAAAAGAAACAGAACTGGTTATGAGTCAGAATTATAACAATATCTATTGGAGATCTCAATCATTCCAATTATGTCTTTCTGATCTTAACTAAAAATATAATCAAATAACAGCTAATAAGAAACAATCCAAAATCAGGAATTAAGTGGTAAGTGAAGTGAAATTAACTGGATAAACGGTATTTAATTAGAATCTAACCAAATCATGGGCTTTTGGATTTGACTAAATGATGTGCCAGTTAACTCTCAGATAAAGCGCATTATTGTGTTATGTAATCAAATGAATTAATGAAGCATCATAACGTTCAAAAACCTTTCTTTTTTTTTTTTTTCATCTAGGATTATTTTTTGGTTTTCACTCCAACACCATTAGTTTCTACTTCAACAACAAAAACGACAATTCTTGTAGCAAAAACTGTAAACTAGCGATATTTCTTGTATTTTAAGATGTAAAAATATAAAACAAGTTGATACTCATCCATGCAAGATGGAAGGTCAAAATGTTAAAACTTAGTTGTATTAATTTAGTACGCTCAGATTGAGTCATCTTCTTCTGGTAAAAATTTGCAAGCATTGTTAAACTCTCACCTTTATTTGCTAATGATTTACTTTACTAAATTAGATTATGAGAAAGATGACAACTAGATGTCTTTTAGATCCTTTAGTACCTTCCTTGACAAAATCCTAGTCTATGAACTATGTTATTATAATACTCTTGCTCTTTGCGTTTTTAACTATCATCATTTTATATTATAACCAGTTAGACTAAGAAAGATGATATAGTATGAATCAATGTTAGTATTTTTTTTTTTTTTGGTTTTTACCGAACAGAATTTTTGCCTTCAACTAAGAGCTACTTTACAAATATTTTTGGGTTATTGGTGTATAGCTATTGGACAATACTTATTGATGATCAGGAATATATATTATATGAGACAAGATCTCTATAAAATATTCGTGACTACACTTGATTGGATATTTGGCGTCGCTACACGATTTCTTAAAACAAAGTTTATCATTTTTGTGTGTAAAGTCATCCTAGAAGTGCATGATACTGCTTATATATATGTGTAAATGCACGATTGTACTATAAAAAAATAGGTTTAACTTTAAATAGTACAACTTTACTTTTCTTCCCACAATAGAGAGTGAATTGAATGAAAGATTCCATAGTTGACTTGAACAATATGGGTGTTGAATTTAGATCATGGGAAAGTATTATCTGTGGCCCCATCATTTATTTATAAAATTAAATTGTTTAGTACCACAAAAAAGGGAAGGAACTTCATAGAGCACTTTGCAATAAGAGCAATCCCATATTACTAGACTAACAGTTTAAAAAAGTATACTTATTTAAAAAAGCAAAATCAATGGCTGAACAAGGCCAGTCCAGTAACTAGTGCAGCTTCCATTATACATCTAGATAACAATAATATTATTTTTAAAACCTAAAGAAATATAGTAAGTGTTGCTTTAATGATTTTTGATGATTTGCGCGCACATTGATCAGTTGAAGACAAACAATCCATTGATAGCAACATTTGAGTACCTGTAATGGCTTATTATATTAGAGCTAGAACTTAGCATTTAAACTGAAATAGTTCTTTCCAAAAGATAAAATTAGTTCTCTAATGTAATGCTAAAATTTTCTCGTTACCCACCAACGTTATTTTAGAGTATGATTTAAATATTGGCATCCACCTTTAATTAGCTTAACTTTTTGTAATTGTTTGCTAAAATAACATGATAATATAGTAGGAGGTCATGAGTTCAAATTTCTCCACTTGCATTCTCTAATTATATCACACATTGTGTCTTTACGTATCTTGGATCTGAATATGGTCTGATCCCACATATAACCGGAGATTGTTAGAGTATAAAATTAAATGTGTCCACCTACTATTAGCTTAAACTAGCCCATAGGCTGACCCCACACGGCCACATGTGGCGGAGAATATTAAATATTTAATTAAATGTTTTCCAACCTCTTGTTAACTTTAAACTTTTGGAAGAGTTAGGAAACTAGCACATTATATCGACTTTATATATACTAGTTTTCAAGCACACGCTCGCGTATGTTCATCACAAAACGTTATTTGCACTTAAAAAAAGTATACAACAATGGCTGTCAAAAGATAAAGAAAAAAATATTAAATCTAAATATGGAAAAAAAAAATTGAGATGATAACGGTAAAAAAATATATGTTTAAACTTTAAATGATTGGAAAAAAATTAAAAAAAATAAGAGAGAGAATAAGAATTTTCCAAAAAAAACCCTAAAAATTTGCCCAAAAGCCCTAAAAAAGAGCCCCTCTTCGCAAAAAAATTTCGAAAAAGAAAAAGAAAAAAAAATGTGTTGGGACGCGCAAGTTGGGGAGATGCACACATCCAATGGGGTGCGTGTATCACATGCGCCTAAAAAGAAAAAAAAAAAACAGTGTCTTTTGACCAAAACACCCCGCATTCTCACTTTATATATTAGAGGATATATATTAAAAGATAATTTAGAGGGATTTTGATGAATGTGCTTTTTTGACACATTAATATTTTATTGTCGTTTGCCTTATATTTTTAATTTGTACCATCACTTTTATACTATAAATTTAGAGTAGAAATCGAGTAAGTATATCATTTGAGAACAAATTAATTAGTGGCACTTAATATATATATATATATTTTTTGCAATTCTCCTTATAATATATGATTGAACTAGTTAGTTTTTATTTTATTTACTTTTGGATTAATTTTATTTTTTTTATCACTGGAATATAAATGAAATAAGTTCACATTCTAAAAAAATCTCTCTTAAACAACTTATGATCTACTGAATTTTTAAATTTCATTTCCAACCTTTTAAATAAATAAAAAAAACCCGGAAATGACAACTTACAAATCATTTCATGTTTTGTACTCGAGGATAATGTGATAAATTTAACTACTCACTACTTACTGATTTCATGACTTTTTAAGTTTAAATTTCAATAGATTGATGATTAATAAATTTTAACATATTGGTCAACGTCATATCTAGTGAAGGACATCGATTTACTAGCAAAAGACCAAAGATTTGTGTGAGCTTTTGGCAAGGACAATTGAGAAGAATAAAATTGCGGAAGTAGTGATTTCATAGCAGAAGAGAGAACTAAGAAGAATAATAATTAATAGAAGTAATGAGAGAAAAGTTGAGAAAAGAGGAGGAAGAAGAACAATAAACTTTATTGACTACATTTTTGTAGAATTAGTTGAATTGTATTAGTGTGGCATAACCTACTATTTATAATACCAACCTAAATAATAAAATCCTAATTGAATTCTAACTTATTTAAATCCTAATTGAATTACACTTACGTGAAATACTAAAACAATTAAACCTAATATAAAGAATCCTATTAGGATAATGAATGACTAAAATTTAAATAAAACAAATTAAAGATAACTCTACAATTTAAATAAATGAATAACTTATCTCATATTTAATTAGATAAGCTCTACACTTAAATAAATTGATAACATAATTTAAAAATCTAAACTAAGTTTTCCCACACTCCATATGTCACGATATGGCTTCCTTAGCACGCCAAATTCTCGTCTTCAAATCTTGGTCTTGAATATGTCGAAGAACAATCGCTTGACTATTTCACTTGACTTCGTTGTGTAGAGCTCAAATTTTCTTTCACCTCTTCGTTATTGAAATAACTCTAGTCTTCTAAATGTCACAGACCAAACCAATCAAACTTCTAGTAATGATGCTTTGTTTAGCTTGAGAATGATTTCGTCTAGTATAGACTTGGAGTTCTAGTTGTATTGTTTGGTGTGTATTCTCCCTCTTGTGATAGTACTTCTATGATTGGTTGTGTAGTATTAAGACATTCTTGTGTAAATGTATCATGAGTGATGTGATTAGGTGTAGGTGTCAATGGGTACTGGCAAGACTAAATCTCAAAACTTACCTTCCTCTTGATTAATCTTCTCCTAAAGAGAAGGCTTCTTAAAATTTTGTTGATCTTGAGCCTATCTGTGAACAAAGCATTGACACCCAAATACTTTAGGAGCTAGTCTTGTGGTGTGGCTTTTTTTCACCCACAATTTTTTCAAATTGCACTAAGATTGTGGTGTTCTTCTGTGTTGTCGAGAGCTATTTTTGCAATTAGGGGTGAAGGTGGATTGAGAAAAATAAATGGCAAAAAATGCGAGAAACAAAATTTCCCGCAACGGAGAGTAGCAATAAGAATCGGCAATGAAGGCCGAAATAGTAAAGAAATAAAAATGGGAAAATTACAAATATAAGGCTATTTCAACACTATATTACATATATAAGTTAGTAGTCATAGAATATTACATATATAAGTTTCGTGCTAAGGTGTATTTTTTTAAATACCAAAATAACCCTATAAATTAATCCAGTAATAATAAATTATAAATAACAAGTCTAGATATTTGTTCACGTATCAGGCAATTTTTATTTTAAAGTCAATATTCGGTTATAACTATAGCTAGTTTTGTGGAGGTACTTTTATGGCAAAGAAACAAAATTAATGTTGAATAAAGACTCCCTAGAAAATAGTATGTTCCTATTCAATAACGTTTTAATTGGTGCTGAGTACTTTATATTGGCCAAACGATTTTTATTCAGAAAATTTAGATTATTTAAATTTAAATTTGAAAAATCTTAGCCCGCCCTTATTTTATCTGGATTGTACATGCGGTATATAATTTATATTCCTGATTGATTTAAGTATATAATTTAAATTCTATCAATTTATGTAATTGAAATTCTAAATTAGATTTCGTTGGCAATATTGTATGTAATCTGTTAACACATGATTATTTATTTTATTTTCGGATATTTGTTTGCTGGTTTTTGTTTTGTCCACCTCTTAATCGTACGGTATATAATTTATATTCCTGTGATACTTCTTCTGGCGCATTCCATCTGCACACTTTCAATATTATCATAACTATCATTACTTGCTGTCATTTTGTCATCACTACCCTCGTTGTTAGAAGCTGTAGGTGGTTGTGGGACTTGGTGTTGTACATAATTGAGCTTTAATCCTTTCCGTTGTCGAGATGTTATTTTAATTCTTGTCATTTTTTCTTACTGAAGTCAAAGGAGTGACCATTACTACAGCAATGTAAAAATCATTGAGAATATATATTAAACTCCAGCATATATAAAGTTTGAAATGTCAAAACTAGCGTGAACATACTACAATAGCCCGAGCTAGATTATATAAACATTTTAGGTTAGCAATTCATTGAGAATATAAAATAACTCCCAGTACATATACAATCCAGAAACGTCAATACAATCTAACATCTTCCAAATCCCCGTTTACTGGTTCTTCTTGCATGCTTTCTATATCAGCAGAAATATCATTTTTTATTGCCTCGGTGTCATCGCTGGCCTCACTTTCAGAAGATGTAGGAGGTTGTGGGGCTTGTTGTTGTACATAATTGAGGGTTAATCCTTTCGGACGTCGACAAGTTAATTTAATTCTTGCTATTCTTTCTCACTGAAATAAAATGATTGGCCATTAGTACAACGATGTTAAATCATTGATAATATATATCTACTGATTCCAATATATATAAATGCAGTGAGTTCAATAATTTAAAATATATTCTGGTATAGAACAGAAATACTAATAAAGGAATAAAGTTAGATTCTATGAGAATGAAAATTATATTCCAGTATATACCACACAAATTAAAAAAGAAAGGAAAAAATGTAAATGACATTGCGAATATAAATTATATTACGGGATATACAACAGAAATACCAATAGAAGAACAATGTAAGATTCTTTAAGAATGTAAATCATATTCCAGTATATACCACAGTAATTGAAAAAATATAAAAAAATCCACAACGTGAAATACATCATTGATAATGTGAATATATTCCAGAATGTAAAATAAGTTCTAGAAATACAAATGAAACAAAACATTAAACATCTTTAGCCTCACCACTTTTCCCTTTGTTTGGTTACATTTGAGGATAATCTAAAAACTTTGTTATCAGCAAAATAAGCACTACCGTTCTAGGGTATATATATATATATATATATATATATATATATATGTACGTCTATATAGCATTTTCACCGATAGACAAATAACACATACAATGAATGGTGGTAGAGAGAATTAAGTGTCTAATATAGAAATAAATATCTTTGAAGATGGTTTTTTGTGATAGTTGATTGTGTGTTTTAGATGGAAAATTGGTCTCTGAGTTTGTTACCACTTAACACGACAGGGAGATGGGAATTTATGAAGAATTTAAAAAAAAATTCAAGAATGCAAAATAATAAGGAAACGAACGGTACCAATTCTTTATCAAAAACTCAGAGGATTGTTGAAGGCGACGAAGAAATTCAACAGTGGAGAATCCGGTGGAGATGAAATTGCCCTTTTTTATTCCTTGTTGATGCCGGTCGAAAATCTATGGAGAATAAGAAGAATATTTTTTTTAGGGTTTAGGAATGCCTGCCGAGAATTTTTGGGAGAGATTGATGCAAGAGGAGACCCGAGCAGAAGGATAAAGGATCCACTTCAAATGCCGATCGGGCCAATTACTAGAGCAAGAGCCAAAAAGCTTCAAGATGCAATAAATGGGCTTGTCAAGGAGTTTATTTGGGCCAATCCAGCCCTAGAGAAGGAGCTCACAATGGATCAGTCCAGCAAGGAATGTAACTCCATCAAAGATGGTCAGAAAGCTTTCAATGCGATCTTGGCTATTGAAGGAAATGATCAAGACATTTTTGGCAATTGAAAGGCCTTAAATAACAAGGAATATTCATGAAATTTGACAAGTTTCAGATTACTAAGCTGGTTGGTCAGAGATTGGGAAACTTGCCAAATCTTGAGCAAATAATTTGAAGACCTTAAATCATGATATTCCAAGCCTTAGAGGGAATAATGAAAGTGGTATTAGTCATATATTAGGGTATTTTATGTTTAATATCTCAGCCAAACAATTTTAGGTAGTTTCCTGTTCTATTTTAAGCAACAGAATTTCTAGTTTCCTGTTTTAAGCTAGGGTTAGACTTTCAGCATATTTCCTTTATTTTCAATGTATGAGAACGTCCATGAAGGTTATTTAAGCTTGTATTATTCATTTTGTAATCAGATTTGAATTATTAATAAAATTTCTTGAGAGTTTGTACTTCTCTTTTGGTTCTTGTGAGAACTTTCGAGCCTATCAAGGTCAAAACCTTATAGAGTTCAAAACTGACTGATCACTCACATTCTCATCTAATTCTTGAGTGTGTTGTCGCAATCTTAGGGTTAGTATATTTACGGCTCTTGATTCTCAATAGTCAAGGGGACGGAGTTGCATACCTTATTGTTCTTACGGCTCTTGGTTCGATATAATCAAGGGTACGGAGACGCAGCTTCTTGACTTACTGCTCTTGGTTCAATATAATCAAGGGGACGGGGTCGCAATACAAATCTTGTTTGAAGGTCCTGAATATTATTCTGCATCTTTGACGGATCACGAAGCAAATTGCCCGCGGTTCGCATCATTTTGGTATCAGAGCATAGGCTTCAAACCTGATTTCCCTATCATTATTTGTTTTTGTTTCTTTTTATTTTAATTTTTTTCAGTTGTAATTTTTGTTATATGAACCATCGTTAAAAAAAACGCCCAAAAAAAAAAAGAAGAAAAACGCCCAAAAAAAAAAGTAAAAAAATAGAGGGCAGGAATCTGGTTTATCATTCAGTTCTTGTCAAAAACCAAAAAAAAAAATATTTGTGTCACTTTGGTTCCTAGTTATCTTTCTTATCTCTTCTATTGTTGGTTTTGAATTTTATTTGGTTTGAATTTGATCAAGTCTTGTTAGTTCAAATAAGAACCGAATAGAGGAGTTTAGAGCGGTAAAAGGCAAGAGAGATTACATTATAGAAAAAGCTTTGACCTTGATAGGCTCGAAAGTTCTCACAAGAACCAAAAGAGAAGAACAAACTCTCAAGAAATTTTATTAATAATTCAAATCTGATTACAAAATGAATAATACAAGCTTAAATAACCCTCATGGACGTTCTCATACATTGAAAATAAAGGAAATATGCTGAAAGTCTAACCCTAGCTTATAACAGGAAACTAGAAATTCTGTTGTTTAAAATAGAACGGGAAACTACCTAAAATTGTTTGGCTGAGATATTAAACATAAAATACCCTAATATATTACTAATACCACGTCCATTATTCCCTCTAAGGCTTGGAATATCATGATTTAAGGTCTTCAAATTATTTGCTCAAGATTTGGCAAGTTTCCCAATCTCTGACCAACCAGCTTAGTAATCTGAAACTTGTCAAAATAAGACCAGATTTTGAACGAATTTCCAAGCTATTTTTCATGAATATTCCTTGTCATTTAAGGCCTTTCAATTGCCAAAAATATCTTCATCATTTCCTTCAATAGCCAAGATCGCATTGAAAGCTTTCTGACCATCTTTGATGGAGTTACATTCCTTGCTGGACTGATCCATTGTGAGCTCCTTCTCTAGGGCTGGATTGGCCCAAATAAACTCCTTGACAAGCCCATTTATTGCATCTTGAAGCCTTTTGGCTCTTACTCTAGTAATTGGCCCGATCGGCATTTGAAGTGGATCCTTTATCCTTCTGCTCGGGTCTCCGCTTGCATCATTAACTGATGCGAACCGCGAGTAATTTGCTTCGTGATCCATCAAAGATGCGGAATAATGTTCAGGACCTTCAAACAAGATTTGTATTGAGACCCCGTCCCATTGATTATATTGAACCAAGAGCCGTAAGTCAAGAAGCTGCGTCTCTGTCCCCTTGATTATATCGAACCAAGAGCCGTAAGAACAATAAGGTATGCAACTCCGTCCCCTTGACTATTGAGAATCAAGAGCCGTAAGTATACTGACCCTAAGATTGCGACAGCACACTCAAGAATTAGATGAGAATGTGAGTGATCAGTCAGTTTTGAACTCTATAAGGTTTTGACCTTGATAGGCACAAAAGTTCTCACAAGAACCAAAAGAGAAGAACAAACTCTCAAGAAATTTTATTAATAATTCAAATCTGATTACAAAATGAATAATACAAGCTTAAATAACCCTCATGGACGTTCTCATACATTGAAAATAAAGAAAATATGCTGAAAGTCTAACCCTAGCTTAAAACAGGAAACTAGAAATTCTGTTGCTTAAAATAGAACGGGAAACTACCTAAAATTGTTTGGCTGAGATATTAAACATAAAATACCCTAATATATGACTAATACCACGTCCATTATTCCCTCTAAGGCTTGGAATATCATGATTTAAGGTCTTCAAATTATTTGCTCAAGATTTGGCAAGTTTCCCAATCTCTGACCAACCAGCTTAGTAATCTGAAACTTGTCAAAATAAGACCAGATTTTGAACGAATTTCCAAGCTATTTTTCATGAATATTCCTTGTCATTTAAGGCCTTTCAATTGCCAAAAATGTCTTCATTATTTCCTTCAATAGCCAAGATCGCATTTAAAGCTTTCTGACCATCTTTGATGGAGTTACATTCCTTGCTGGACCGATCCATTGTGAGCTCCTTCTCTAGGGCTGGATTGGCCCAAATAAACTCCTTGACAAGCCCATTTATTGCATCTTGAAGCTTTTTGGCTCTTGCTCTAGTAATTGGCCCGATCGGCATTTGAAGTGGATCCTTTATCCTTCTGCTCGGGTCTCCGCTTGCATCATTCTCCCCTTCCTCGAAAAGATTCGTCCTCGAATCGAAACCTACATCAAAAGGAGAAAGATCAGAAACATTGAATGTGGTACTAACATTGTACTCACCAGGAAGCTCAATCTTGTAAGCATTATTGTAATGACCTGAATTTAAAAACACTGTGCCAGTTAATTAATTTGTATTTTTGTCTCAGTTGTGAGCAATTTGTAAAATTGGTTAGTTTCATCAAATCAGGTCAATTTGAAACTACGAGAGAAATTATAAAATTGGCATGATTATTTTGTAGTTTCGAATTTTAGACGTGTTAGGAATTTGTGTTTGTTTCGAGAAAGATATTAAAATTACTAAGTTCATGTATTCGATTACTTGTGCAAATTTTAAAATTTCACGGAAAAATTGTACCAAATTGGAATTATCAGTTTTGGCTATTTTGGCCCAAATGTGGCCCAAGCTCTTTAGGGCTTTTTCTTTTCTCTCTTCCCCTCCTCACAGCCGACGTTTTTCCCCCTCCCTTTCTCTCCATCTCACTCGATCTCTCTCCCTCTACCTGTTCCTCCGACGCCGGCGACCAAGCCCACTCCGGCGAGTCCTTCGCAGGCCTTCCCTCCGGCTGAGCTCCGCCTCAAGTCCCTCGCGCGACCCCAAGCCGCGATGCCCAGTCCCGCCTCGCCCCTGCACGCCTCGGCCCGAGCTCGCTCAGTCCCGCGCGAGCAGTTCCGCCGGAGACTCCAGCGGTGCGCCACCACGTCGCTCCGCGCCTCCCAGCCTCCGCGTGAGCTGTCCGCGTCTCGCCCAGTGCTGGCGTCTTCCGCGCAGCCCTATGCGACCCCTGGCCTCGCCGCGCCTCCAGCCGCCGAGCCCAGCTCTTCCACGCGACTCTCGTCGCGACTCCTCACTCCGGCGCGGCTTCTCCGGGTGCGAACCAGACCCCACAGCGCTTCCGTGCGCTCCGCGCGCCCCCTCCGTGCTTCCTTCCTCGCCGTGATGCCCTGCCGCCGTCCAACCTCGCCGCCGAACCGCGGTTCTTCACACGCGAGCCCAGCCCCTGCTCGGCCCCCCCCCCTCCCGCCGCGCCAGCTTTCACTGTGCCGTCACGCCGACCCAGCCCTCTGCGTGCCTCACGTAGGCCCCGCCGCGCACAGCCCCGCCCCGTCAGCCGGCCTTCGTGTGCCGTCACACCCCAGCCGTTCATTGAGCCCCGCGGAGCCGTTTGAAACCCCGCCGCGATCTACGCTTCGGTGAGCCTCGAACTCAATTTTTTAACCCGAAGATAATTTATGTTCGCACTCTTTTTAGTGTTTGGCGTTGTTTTAATTATTTTGTCGAGGCTGTGGTGAATGCGTGGGTTAATGGAAGGTTGTGTTCGTGTGGCGTTGGGCGTTGTGGCTTTGATAAAGTTTTCGTTTACTAGAACCTTTGCGATTTGTTGGATAATCTATAATTTGAAAATTTATAGTTCTAAAGCTTGCGCTATGTCGAGTTCAGTGTTGTAGTTATTAAAAAGCTTAAATTAACTAACGGGTTGGTTTTGAGCCGAGACTTGGAAACCCGGTAATAAGTTGAACTAATATATGTGTAAAGAGTTTGCTACTCTTGGTGATTTTAGTGGTCGTTGAAATTGGTGAATTAAGCATTTGGTTGGTTTTATTTCCTTTAATGATGATATTTGTACTCTCAAAGATTAGTGTTTTTGGTGATATTATCGTTTTGGAAAATCTGATATTTTGTGGAAATTGTGAATGTACAAACTTGAGAAATTGCTTAAGGAAGCGATGATTTGTGAGTTGGAACTTTCAAAGTAGAAAACATACAAATAGAATTTTCTAAAGAGAGATTTTGTAATCGTTGAATCTCTAGATGTACCCGTGCTTAGACGAGCAGGAACTTAATTTTCTCTTTTTAGACGTTGTTTTGGAAATCTAAAATTTACCAAGAGATGTTGCTTCGGAAGTTTAATTTGGAGATTTAGCGGACTCGCGAAGAATTAGTTTGTAAAAATTGAGAAGTTTTGAATGAACTTTTCAGAAAAAGAAAATGATGCACGTTCTTGTTAAACTAATCATGTTGGGTGGTATTTTGACAAATACGCCTATTTTAAATGTATATGGGTTATCGATTCGGGTCACAATTCCGAGTGTTTAACAGCGTGTTGCATTTAAATTTGAAACTTGATTCGATCCTTTTATTATGTCAAAATTGTACAGGATCACCACCGAAGCACTTAAGGACACACGACCCCTCACCTTCGTTTATTAAAGGTATAACCGAGGGGTCGAAATCGAGTTATTGTTGTAAAATGATACGACGTTAGAGTTGTGACTTGAGTTTTTATATTGTTGAGATCTTTGAGAAAAATGTTAAGTGATAAGTCTTTGAGGCTCGAGAATTATTGTTATTCTGATACCTTGAAATGTCTTTGATATCGTGTTGAATTATTCTGATTGTTGTTGTGATGGACTGTGACCGAAATTAGTTCGGTGCTGGGTTGAAATTAGGTGAAGGCTTCGGCCGGGATATCCGAAAAACAGAGGAAACTCTGCCGGATTTTCGGCTCGAAGTTTTGTTACGTAGTAAAACTAAGTCGGAAACAAAATAGATTAAAGAATCCCTTTCTCGTGTAGTTTAATCAAACAATATGCCTGTTGGCTATGGGATTGACAGATAAATCTAAGTCTCCAACGAACGGAACGAGGACACTTCAAATTACAATTTGATATTCTATTTGCCCACTCTTGGTTAAAGACCGGCTTTGAGTAGTCCGTCAATCATTAGAGAAATTATTCGACTTTTGTCTAGTAGAAAGTGGCTTTTGACCCTATTACTCGCGTGTTGGACAGATTTGTCGCACGACGAGTTTCAAGGGAGGACGCCACTAGGAGAGAGCCGCGAGGATCGAGGCAAGAGGCTTAGGACCTCAGGTAAGTGGATCTCCACTGTGGCACGGGCAAACTTTACAATGCTTGAATAAATTATGAATGTGTTGAGGTTATATTAAGCATACGATGCTTATAAAATTGTGGCTATTAAATTGTATGGATCTCAATTCTTGCTAGTGCCGTAAATACAGGCTCTTGATCAAGTTCGTATTGTTTGTGCAACGAGCCTGCAGGTATGGGACTGTAGGTTCGTTTATGATAGGTTGTGTTTTCTAGGTGTGTACTGGTGCGTGTGTTCACTTATATGTTTATCTGTCTGTGGGTATGGGACCACAGACATAAAACTACTCAACTTCGTAGTTCAGGTTCTAGTGTAGGGTGTAGGTCTGTTGGTGTGTGTATATGCTAGTATGACTTATCTGTCTGTGGGTATGGGACCACAGGCATAAAACTGTTTCTGTTGTTGTTGAGACTTTATTGCAGGTCAAAGAGAAAACTCTAAGACAAGCCAAGGGAAGCGGAAGCAATGTATGTGCACGGGTAGGGCCCGACGGGGCCGCAAGTCATGATCGGTTCCGAAATAGCCCGACGGGGCCATTGATTACGTTTCGGGACGGCCCGAGAGGCCTTGGGGAGGTCGGCGGACGACCTTCCTCTGTCGCATTACTTTGATCATTTGGGTATGGCCCGACGGGGCCGCGATCATGATTTGGTTCCGAAATAGCCCGACGGGGCCATCTTGTATGACAGATTTCGGAGCGACCCGAGGGACCTCGCGGAGGTCAACGAACCACCTTTCAGAACGGCCCGAGGGGCCTTGGGGAGGAGAGCCACGGCCCTCCCCACAGTTTATGATGTGACGATCCGGATCGGCCCGACGGGGTAAGTGCAATAATGAATTCTGAAACGACCCGACGGGGTCACTGGCCGTAAAAGGTTTCGGAAAGGGCAGAGAGGCCCGAGGAGGATGAGTCCTCACAATCTTAAAGAGTATCGGGATGGTCCGAGGGGCCAAGATCCATAGCATGTCCGAATTAACCCGATGGGGTGATTGCGCAATCAATCCGAAATAGTCCGACGGAACCACCGGTCGTGAGAAGTTTCGGATTGACCCGTGGGGTCTCAAGGAGGTCGGTAGACGACCTTCCTCTTTATATGCTGTGTGCTGCGATCATGATCGATTCCGAGATCGCCCGACGGGGCCATTGTCTGTGTGAGGTTTCGGAACGACCCGAGAAGTCTCAAGGAGGTCAGTAGACGACCTTCCTCTTTATATGCTGTGTGCTGCGATCATGATCGATTCCGAGATCGCCTGACGGGGCCATTGTCTGTGTGAGGTTTCGGAACGACCCACAGAGGGTCCAGAGTCGAATAAGTTCTAGAACGACCCGTAATGGGTCTAAATGAGTATTGAATTCTATAACGACCCATAAGAGGTCTAGATTGTGTATAAGTTCTAGAACGACCCGTAAGGGGTCTGGATGTGAATCGTGTGCACACGTAGTTTTATAAGCTAAGTCAGAGAGTTGTGAACTTGAGTGAGATTAAAACAAATTATGAGATTGACTTTTGAGTCGAGATTAATGGGTCGTTAAGCCCGACCTCGTTCCAAGTCACAATTCTTTTGCAGGTATTGTATCCCGCGTAGGTTCAGCACCTTATCTGTGAAATCTACTTCGCGGGCAAGGTTGCTTAAGAGTGACGTCTACTGGCCGGACTATGACGACTCGATCGTCGAGTCCGTCCTTTCGTTAGATTATTGCGTTGTGATAATTATTGGTTGTATGTTACCTGCAGACTTAGCAACTTATTTATTTAATCTACTTACTGGGCTATTGGCTCACTAGTGTGCTCGTGTCGCAGGTAAGATGACAGAAACGAAAGGGCGAGGCGACAACGACAGGAATAACGAGTGCATACGGGACCGACCTGTAAGATCATACGTGGACTACCGGCTAATCGTTGGCAAGGAAAATATTTTAAATTCCGCAATATTTGTAAAGTATAAAATTAAACCCACTTTAGTTATAGTGAGGATTGATAAACCTCACGCTCGGTATTAAAAATTGGATTATGTAACTCAAATTAAAAAGTTCAAATTTATCCGTATTTTTCGGAACTAAAACATTGTTTTAAGTTTTGGGTCGTTACAAAGTTGGTATCAGAGCCACGGTTTAGCCGGTCCTGTAGACAACCCCGTATGCACAAGCGTGGTTCCTTCGTTGTCGCCAATGTGAGTAACTCTTATTTATGCTTCATGAGCAATGAGATGTTAATTTAGTAAAGTTAATTGCAGGTGTACTCTAATAGGACGATTGAAACGTGATTAGAGAAATAAGCCGAGTCTTAGGGCTCGAGCTAATCGTCCAAGGACGCAGTCGTTTAAACTAGTTATCCGCCACTAGCCCTACTACCTTGGAGTGGGGCCAATGACCGTAAGTCGTGATTCACTACCAGCATTTTCAAAGGATATGCACCTACAGTTGACGGCCGCCATAATTGTCTGAAGAACGTTACTGCTGACCCTACATGAAATGAAGGCCATTAAAGACTAGCAAATAGCAAATGATTCCACAGGCGAGGAGTCTAATGAAAACGCTGACTAGGCTATAGTCGATGAGTGCGTGCGTCTCTTCTTTTGTTTAATTCTTAATATAATAGGCTCTTTTTACATAATTAGATAACGATGTGCATATTTGGCCATCAACTGCCACCCCTTTTCTAAAGTAGTCATCCTAAGGCCAGTCCCATCAAGGGCAGCGGTCTAAGGTTCGTGCAGTAGTATGATCATAGATTTAATTGCAACGCGAGCAAAAAAAAAAAAAAAACTCGCTTGAATACTAAAAGTGTTAGTTTTTTTTTTTTTTCTTCTATACTGCCACGGCCACTGACCTCTGCTCAAGGACAGGAAAAAGGCATTAGAGTCAGAATTGATTTTAAAAGCGTTGTACTATGGGGTTTTATGTGGTTTGATCTCTACCTTTGGATGACCTTCAAATTCTGTCGTACCTGGGAAGATAAGCACTAAACTTTATGTTTTTCACAAGATGCACAAGTTTTGACCACGAGAGAATGTCGTGCACAATTGTGATGATTATCAGAGTGGCGCAGCAGAAGTGCTGGTAGAACTTCTAATAATAAGTCTGGTGATGTGTGATGTGAGTGGTTGGCGTGTGAATTACGTGCCAAGAACTGTGATTAGTTAAACTAGATCATAAGGATGTTTGGAAATTTAGTTATTGCAAAAATCAGTTCTTGTGGGAGAGATCCAAGCCTCTCGAAAGCTTGGTTTGTTTGTTTCTTGATAACTAGCTTTGGATAATTGTATATGTTGTTTTACTATTTCTATTAGTTGGGTGTACCTAATGGATATTAATTATTTATAGATTTTCTTTTTCTTCGGGATACGAAATTTTGATGACATTATTATAAGCATAGAATGATAACCCAGATGCCATTCGGTGATATATTGTGGAGGGAATAACGTATCATTTCCCACCCTTAGAACGGAGAGCTCCAAGCTTAAGGAGTCATCGATGGGGTTAGCCATACCCGTCATCTCAGCTCGCCGGTTACGAAGGGTGATTAATGAGGACTGTCAGGGATTCATCGCTTGCATTAGGACCTGTTCCCAAGAGGACACGCATCAAGCGCTGGATATATCGATCGTAAGGAACTCTGTTCTTCTCCTTTCGGAGGACCTTCTAAGATTACTTTTCGACCTTGAGATTGAGTCCGTTATCGAACTATTATCGAGTATCGCCCAGCGTGTGATCCTGGCGGGATTAAATGGGTTGAATTCAGCTGAAAGAGCTGTTTAGCAAGGGTTATATAAGACCCAGTTGCTCAACGTTGGGAGCCTCAGTACTCTATGTTTAAAAAAAAATAAAAAATAAAAGTGATTACGGCAGTCACAACCCCTTGAGCCAAGAGAAGGGTAAGACAGGGTAAGCTGCACAATCCCTCACAACGTGGATTAGTATCAATTCTCGAGTTAGAGACTTGCGATCGGGCTATCTCTAGCTAAAGGCACGAGGAATATATGTTCAAGTCCGCCTTCCCTACTAGTTACGGACGCTGTGAGCCCTTGGTGATGTCCTTCGGACTCACTAGTACCTTAGCCGTATTACAGTCTTAACGAATCGTGTCCTCAGAGACTATGTCGATGGGTTCATTATAGTCTAAAATGATGATATTCTCGTCTACTCGAAAGAAAATGAGGAGCAGGGAGAGCATTTGCGAGCTGTTGTGGAAGGATTAGCCAAAGAAAAGTTCTACGCAAAGTTCAAAAAGTGTGAGTTTTGGTCGGAAATACCCCATTTCTCGATCACGTAGTGTCCAAGGAAGAAATTTTACTGAATCTGTCAAAGATCAAAGCCGTGAGTCCAGAGAAATAGCCCTCGACCGTAACAAAAGCCCTTGGTTTCCTAAGTTTAGCCGGGTAGTATAGGCAGTTTGTAGAGGAAGTCTCCAAACTTGCTCTACCTTTGACCCTCGACACTAGAAAGAATATCAAGTTTTCCTGGACTTCGGTGTCCGAAGAGAGTTTTTAAGAGCTCAAAGGCCGTCTCACAACGTCATCGGAGTTAACATTCCCCCACGAAGACCACTAGATTTGCACTTCATTACGATGCCTATTGGGTGATTGTGAATAGACTCAGTAAGTCAGCGTACTTTCTGCTTGTGCGAAGGAAATGCTCCATACACAGGTTGGCGGAGATTTACGTCCAAGGGACAATGAGGCTCTCTATGGTTGAAAGTCTTATTCTCCTCTCCTTCGGTATGTAATCAGAGAAAGGAAATTTTCGGGTCGAAACTCATAGAACTTGCTTTTCCAGCCATTGCGAAGAAATCAAGGCCGCATGAGGATCGCCCAATGCAGACAACTAGCCATGTGAGTGACCACGTGTTCATGTAAGTGGCAACTATGAGGGAAGACGCGTGGTTTGAAAGTACATAGGACCTTTTGAGGCCCTAGGCGTCGAACCTGAAGTTACCTATGAAGAGAAGTCCTTGCAAATTTTAGATCGAGAGGACAAGGAGTTGAAGTATAGGATTGTCCCGATGATCAAGGTACAATGGGGAAACCATACCGAAGAAGTGGCAACTTGGGAAGTTGAGAGTTCTATGAGAGAGAAATACACTCACTTGTTCTAAGTTTCGAGGACGAAACTTCTGTAAGGGGGTAGGATTGTAATGACCTGAATTTAAAAACACTGTGCCAGTTAATTAATTTGTATTTTTGTCTCAGTTGTGAGCAATTTGTAAAATTGGTTAGTTTCATCAAATCAGGTCAATTTGAAACTACGAGAGAAATTATAAAATTGGCATGATTATTTTGTAGTTTCGAATTTTAGACGTGTTAGGAATTTGTGTTTGTTTCGAGAAAGATATTAAAATTACTAAGTTCATGTATTCAATTACTTGTGCAAATTTTAAAATTTCACGGAAAAATTGTACCAAATTGGAATTATCAGTTTTGGCTATTTTGGCCCAAATGTGGCCCAAGCCCTTTAGGGCTTTTTCTTTTCTCTCTTCCCCTCCTCACAGCCGACGTTTTCCCCCCCTCCCTTTCTCTCCATCTCACTCGATCTCTCTCTCTCTACCTGTTCCTCCGACGCCGGCGACCAAGCCCACTCCGGCGAGTCCTTCGCAGGCCTTCCCTCCGGCTGAGCTCCGCCTCAAGTCCCTCGCGCGACCCCAAGCCGCGATGCCCAGTCCCGCCTCGCCCTTGCACGCCTCGGCCCGAGCTCGCTCAGTCCCGCGCGAGCAGTTCCGCCGGAGACTCCAGCGGTGCGCCACCACGTCGCTCCGCGCCTCCCAGTCTCCGCGTGAGCTGTCCGCGTCTCGCCCAGTACTGGCGTCTTCCGCGCAGCCCTATGCGACCCCTGGCCTCGCCGCGCCTCCAGCCGCCGAGCCCAGCTCTTCCACGCGACTCTCGTCGCGACTCCTCACTCCGGCGCGGCTTCTCCGGGTGCGAACCAGACCCTGCAGCGCTTCCGTGCGCTCCGCGCGCCCCCTCCGTGCTTCCTTCCTCGCCGTGATGCCCTGCCGCCGTCCAACCTCGCCGCCGAACCGCGGTTCTTCACACGCGAGCCCAGCCCCTGCTCGGCCCCCCCCCCCCCCTCCCCCCCCCCGCCGCGCCAGCTTTCACTGTGCCGTCACGCCGACCCAGCCCTCTGCGTGCCTCACGTAGGCCCCGCCGCGCACAGCCCCGCCCCGTCAGCCGGCCTTCGTGTGCCGTCACACCCCAGCCGTTCATTGAGCCCCGCGGAGCCGTTTGAAACCCTGCCGCGATCTACGCTTCGGTGAGCCTCGAACTCAATTTTTTAACCCGAAGATAATTTATGTTCGCACTCTTTTTAGTGTTTGGCGTTGTTTTAATTATTTTGTCGAGGCTGTGGTGAATGCGTGGGTTAATGGAAGGTTGTGTTCGTGTGGCGTTGGGCGTTGTGGCTTTGATAAAGTTTTCGTTTACTAGAACCTTTGCGATTTGTTGGATAATCTATAATTTGAAAATTTATAGTTCTAAAGCTTGCGCTATGTCGAGTTCAGTGTTGTAGTTATTAAAAAGCTTAAATTAACTAACGGGTTGGTTTTGAGCCGAGACTTGGAAACCCGGTAATAAGTTGAACTAATATATGTGTAAAGAGTTTGCTACTCTTGGTGATTTTAGTGGTCGTTGAAATTGGTGAATTAAGCATTTGGTTGGTTTTATTTCCTTTAATGATGATATTTGTACTCTCAAAGATTAGTGTTTTTGGTGATATTATCGTTTTGGAAAATCTGATATTTTGTGGAAATTGTGAATGTACAAACTTGAGAAATTGCTTAAGGAAGCGATGATTTGTGAGTTGGAACTTTCAAAGTAGAAAACATACAAATAGAATTTTCTAAAGAGAGATTTTGTAATCGTTGAATCTCTAGATGTACCCGTGCTTAGACGAGCAGGAACTTAATTTTCTCTTTTTAGACGTTGTTTTGGAAATCTAAAATTTACCAAGAGATGTTGCTTCGGAAGTTTAATTTGGAGATTTAGCGGACTCGCGAAGAATTAGTTTGTAAAAATTGAGAAGTTTTGAATGAACTTTTCAGAAAAAGAAAATGATGCACGTTCTTGTTAAACTAATCATGTTGGGTGGTATTTTGACAAATACGCCTATTTTAAATGTATATGGGTTATCGATTCGGGTCACAATTCCGAGTGTTTAACAGCGTGTTGCATTTAAATTTGAAACTTGATTCGATCCTTTTATTATGTCAAAATTGTGCAGGATCACCACCGAAGCACTTAAGGACACACGACCCCTCACCTTCGTTTATTAAAGGTATAACCGAGGGGTCGAAATCGAGTTATTGTTGTAAAATGATACGACGTTAGAGTTGTGACTTGAGTTTTTATATTGTTGAGATCTTTGAGAAAAATGTTAAGTGATAAGTCTTTGAGGCTCGAGAATTATTATTATTGTGATACCTTGAAATGTCTTTGATATCGTGTTGAATTATTCTGATTGTTGTTGTGATGGACTGTGACCGAAATTAGTTCGGTGCTGGGTTGAAATTAGGTGAAGGCTTCGGCCGGGATATCCGAAAAACAGAGGAAACTCTGCCGGATTTTCGGCTCGAAGTTTTGTTACATAGTAAAACTAAGTCGGAAACAAAATAGATTAAAGAATCCCTTTCTCGTGTAGTTTAATCAAACAATATGCCTGTTGGCTATGGGATTGACAGATAAATCTAAGTCTCCAACGAACGGAACGAGGACACTTCAAATTACAATTTGATATTCTATTTGCCCACTCTTGGTTAAAGACCGGCTTTGAGTAGTCCGTCAATCATTAGAGAAATTATTCGACTTTTGTCTAGTAGAAAGTGGCTTTTGACCCTATTACTCGCGTGTTGGACAGATTTGTCGCACGACGAGTTTCAAGGGAGGACGCCACTAGGAGAGAGCCGCGAGGATCGAGGCAAGAGGCTTAGGACCTCAGGTAAGTGGATCTCCACTGTGGCACGGGCAAACTTTACAATGCTTGAATAAATTATGAATGTGTTGAGGTTATATTAAGCATACGATGCTTATAAAATTGTGGCTATTAAATTGTATGGATCTCAATTCTTGCTAGTGCCGTAAACACAGGCTCTTGATCAAGTTCGTGGTAGAATGAACACTCCGATTATAAGCAAACTCAATGAATAGCAAACAATCTTCCCAATTTTTCAGATTCTTTTGAATTATTGTGCGCAAAAGTGTGGATAAAGTCCAATTTTTCAGTTTGTCCATCAGTTTGAGGGTGACAAGTTGTTGAAAACAAAAGTTTAGTTCCCAATTTACCCCACAAAACTTTCCAGAAGTAGCTTAAGAACTTGGTATCACGATCAGAAACAATAGTTCTAGGAACACCATGCAAACGAACAATCTCCTTGAAAAACAGATCAGCCACATTAGTTGCATCATCGGTTTTATTGCAAGAAATTAAATGAGCCATTTTTGAAAACCTATCTACAATTACAAAGATAGAATCACGGCTTCACTTTGATCTAGGCAACCCTAAAACAAAGTCCATTGAGATATCTACCTATGGTGCGGTTGGAACGGGTAACGGTGTATACAAGCCATGAGGTAAAACTCTAGATTTAGCTTTCCTACATGCAATACATCTAGAACAGATTCTCTCCACGTCCCTTCTCATTTTTGGCCAAAAGAAATGTTCGTGCAATATTTCAAGTGTCTTTTTAACACCAAAATGTCACATTAATCCCCCACTATGAGCCTCACGAACAAGCAATTCTCTCATAGAACTATTAGGCACACAAAGTTTATTTTCTTTAAACAAGTATCCATCTAGTCTATAAAATTTTCCGAAGGCTGATTTTTCACAAGCAGCATAAATAACAGCAAAGTCATGATCATTAACATACAAATCTTTCACATATTCGAAACCAAGCAACTTTGCATCAAGAATAGAGACAAGTGTATACCTTCTTGACAACGCATCAGCCACGACGTTGTCCTTACCTTGTTTGTACTTGATGACAAACGGAAAGCTCTCAATGAATTCTATCCACATGGCTTGATGTTTGTTCAACTTTCCTTGTCCCTTCAAATGCTTTAAAGACTCATGATCATTGCGACCCCGTCCCCATGATTATATTGAACTAAGAGCCGTAAGTCAAGAAGCTGCGTCTCCGTCCCCTTGATTATATCGAACCAAGAGCCGTAAGAACAATAAGGTATGCAACTCCGTCCCCTTGACTATTGAGAATCAAGAGCCGTAAGTATACTAACCCTAAAATTGCGACAGCACACTCAAGAATTAGATGAGAATGTGAGTGATCAGTCAGTTTTGAACTCTATAAGGTTTTGACCTTGATAGGCTCGAAAGTTCTCACAAGAACCAAAAGAGAAGAACAAACTCTCAAGAAATTTTATTAATAATTCAAATCTGATTACAAAATGAATAATACAAGCTTAAATAACCCTCATGGACGTTCTCATACATTGAAAATAAAAGAAATATGCTGAAAGTCTAACCCTAGCTTAAATCAGGAAACTAGAAATTCTGTTGCTTGAAATAGAACGGGAAACTACCTAAAATTGTTTGGCTGAGATATTAAACATAAAATACCCTAATATATATGACTAATACCACGTCCATTATTCCCTCTAAGGCTTGGAATATCATGATTTAAGGTCTTCAAATTATTTGGTCAAGGTTTGGCAAGTTTTCCAATCTCTGACGAACCAACATAGTAATCTGAAATTTGCCAAATAAGACCAGATTTTGAACGAATTTCCAAGCTATTTTTCATGAATATTCCTTGTCATTTAAGGCCTTTCAATTGCCAAAAATATCTTCATCATTTCCTTCAATAGCCAAGATCGCATTGAAAGCTTTCTGACCATCTTTGATGGAGTTACATTCCTTGCTGGACTGATCCATTGTGAGCTCCTTCTCTAGGGATGGATTGGCCCAAATAAACTCCACGAGTGCTGAGTGACATCTTGTGAAGAGTATGAGTGAAACACGTAAGGGAGTGTTGTGAGGATTCTTTTCTCTTAACAATTTCTTTACTTAATCATGTCTTCCAGCAACGAGCCAAAGAAAAATGAAGATGACACGGACGTAATGTTCATGTTAAAAGCAATGCAACAGCATTTCGATCGGATGCATGTGGAGATGAACGAAATGCGAGATCAGATTGAACGAACGGAAGAAAGGCAGCAACGAGGAATTCCCCAAGGTCGAAGACAAGCAAGGCGTGTTCCTGAAGCACAATATCAAGAAGAATCTGAGAATGAGTCAAACTTTGAAGAAGACCAAGGATTGCTAGAACGAGCAGGAAGATTTGTACCAAGAGGAGGAAGACAAGGCTGTGGAGTACAGCGAGATCCGAGAAGGCGTGATGATGTAGATAGAAACCTCGGAAGCATCAAGATGAAGATTCCTCCTTTTCAAGGAAAGAATGACCCAGAGGCATACTTGGAGTGGGAGAAAAAGGTGGAGATGATATTTGAGTGCAATCGTTATTCCGAAGAAAAGAAAGTAAAGCTTGCTGCCGTTGAGTTCACTGCTTATGCCGTTGTATGGTGGGATCAACTTGTGACAACTCGTAGACGTCACCAAGAACTCCCTATCGAGACGTGGAATGAGATGAAGGGCGTGATGAGGAGGAGATTTATTCCTAACCATTACCATCGTGATTTGTTCAATAAATTGCAGGGGCTGGTTCAAGGGTCGAAGAGCGTAGATGAGTACTACAAAGAGATGGAGATTGCACTAATCCGTGCGAATGTCGAGGAAGATCGAGAAGCCACCATGGCTCGATTCTTGAATGGCCTAAATCGCGACATCGCCAACATTGTAGAGTTGCAGCATTACGTGGAGATGGAAGACTTGCTGCATATCGCGCTCAAAGTGGAACGACAATTAAAGAGGAAAGGCAACCGACCCAACACCACCATGGGACAAAGTTCTTCATCGTGAAAGCCAAACTGGAGGAGGGATGATGCAACCACTTTAAAATCCAAGGTCGAACCACCAAAGAAGAAGGAGGACACTGCCTTATCCAATAAAGGTAGAACCGAAACTCAACAACGCAATCGAGATATCAAATGCTTCAAATGTCATGGCATAGGTCATATTTCTAGCCAATGCCCAAACAAGAGAACCATGGTTATGCGTGAGGGAGAAATCGTGACGGAAAGTGAGGGAGAGGAGCCAATGCCACAATTAGAAGATGCTAGCGATGACGAAGTCGAGTATCCGGTGGAAGGAGAGGCGTTGGTGACAAGACGAATTTTAAGTGCCCAAATCAAAGAAGATGACGACCAGCAACAACGTGAGAACATTTTTCATACTCGCTGCCATATTAACAATAAAGTTTGTAGTTTGATTATTGATGGTGGGAGTTGCACTAATATTGCTAGTGTTTTGTTAGTTGAAAAGCTACAATTACCTACACTTAAACACCCTAGACCATACAAGTTACAATGGCTGAATGATAGTGGGGAAGTGAGGGTGCAAAAGCAAGTGTTGGTGTCGTTTTCTATTGGGAAATATTATGATGAAGTTCTTTGTGATGTTGTCCCTATGTACGCTTCTCACATCTTATTGGGCAGGCTGTGGCAATTTGATAGGAGAGCTAACCATGACGGTTTCAAGAACCGTTTCAGCTTTGTAAAAGACAACAAACATGTAACTCTTGTACCATTGACACCTAAACAGGTGTATGAAGATCAAGTGAGATTAAAAAGAGAGAGTGATTCGAGAAAAGTTGAGAAAGAAGAAAAAGAAAGAAACGAAAAAGAGAGTACAAGAAAAGAAGAAAAAGAGAATGAGAGAAGAAAAGAGAGCGTGAGCAAAACTGAAAAGAACGTGAGCAAAGAAAAAGGAGAGGAAACAAAAAGAAAAGAGAGTTTCTATGCAAAATCAAGTGATCAAGAGAGCTTTTTATTCCAAAAGGCCTATGTATATACTTCTATACAAAGAGGCACTTTTGAACACTAACGAACTTGACCCATCCTTGCCTAGTGTTGTTTCTTCCTTGTTGCAGGAATATGAAGATGTCTTTCCCGATGATGTTCCTGGTGGAATTAATGGCGAAAGGACATATAAGAGAGAGCCTTAGTCCATGCGCTATACCGGTTTACTTGTACCAAAGAAGGATTGATCGTGGAGGATGTGTACTGATTGTCGTGCCATCAATAACATCACGGTAAAATATCATCATCCTATTCCTAGGTTAGATGATTTGCTTGATGAATTGCATGGATCTTGTGTGTTTACTAAAATTGATTTAAAAAGTGGCTATCATCAAATTAGAATGAAAGAATGAGATGAATGGAAAACTGCTTTCAAAACTAAATATGGATTGTATGAATGGTTAGTCATGCCATTTGGCTTAACTAATGCACCTAGTACATTCATGAGGTTGATGAATCATGTTTTACGTGCTTTCCTTGGAAAATTTGTTGTTGTCTATTTTGATGATATTTTGGTATATAGCAAGAATTTGGAAGAGCACACTAAGCATTTGCAACTTGTGCTTGAGGTTTTAAGAACAGAAAAGCTATTTGCCAATATTAAAAAGTGTTCCTTTTGCACCGAGAAAGTTATGTTTCTTGGATATGTTGTTGGTGCTAATGGCATAGAAGTTGATGAGGAAAAGGTAAAGGCTATCAAGGAGTGGCCCAAACCTAAAACCATACCCGAGGTAAGGAGCTTTCATGGCTTAGCTAGCTTTTATCGTCGTTTTGTGAAAGACTTTAGCACAAATGCTGCACCACTCACTGAGATAATAAAGAAAACTATTGGTTTTAAGTGGGGTGTGGAACAAGAACAAGCGTTTCAAGCAATTAAAGACAAATTATGTTCTGCTCCTTTGCTTGCTTTACCAAATTTTTCCAAAACTTTTGAAATTGAGTGTGATGCGTCGGGAATAGGTATTGGTGCTGTTTTGATGCAGGAAAAGAGGCCGATTGCTTACTTTAGTGAAAAGCTCAATGGGGCAGCCTTAAAGTATCCAACCTATGCTAAGGAGTTTTACGCCTTGGTTAGGGCTTTGCAAACATGGCAACATTATCTCTTACCTAAGGAGTTTGTCATCCATACTGATCATGAGTCCTTAAAGCATTTGAAAGGACAAGGAAAGTTGAACAAACATCAAGCCATGTGGATAGAATTCATTGAGAGCTTTCCCTTTGTCATCAAGTACAAACAAGGTAAGGACAACGTCGTGGCTGATGCGTTGTCAAGAAGGTATACACTTGTCTCTATTCTTGATGCAAAGTTGCTTGGTTTCGAATATGTGAAAGATTTGTATGTTAATGATCATGACTTTGCTGTTATTTATGCTGCTTGTGAAAAATCAGCCTTTGGAAAATTTTATAGACTAGATGGGTACTTGTTTAAAGAAAATAAACTTTGTGTGCCTAATAGTTCTATGAGGGAATTGCTTGTTCGTGAGGCTCATAGTGGGGGATTAATGGGACATTTTGGTGTTAAAAAGACACTTGAAACATTGCACGAACATTTCTTTTGGCCAAAAATGAGAAGGGACGTGGAGAGAATCTGTTCTAGATGCATTGCATGTAGGAAAGCTAAATCTAGAGTTTTACCTCATGGCTTGTATACACCGTTACCCGTTCCAACCGCACCATGGGTAGATATCTCAATGGACTTTGTTTTAGGGTTGCCTAGATCAAAGCGAGGTCGTGATTCTATCTTTGTAGTTGTAGATAGGTTTTCAAAAATGGCTCATTTCATTTCTTGCAATAAAATCGATGATGCAATTAATGTGGCTAATCTGTTTTTCAAGGAGATTGTTCGTTTGCATGGTGTTCCTAGAACTATTGTTTCTGATCGTGATGCCAAGTTCTTAAGCTACTTCTGGAAAGTTTTGTGGGGTAATTTGGGAACTAAACTTTTGTTTTCAACAACTTGTCACCCTCAAACTGATGGACAAACTGAAGTGGTTAATAGGACTTTATCCACACTTTTGCGCACAATAATTCAAAAGAATCTGAAAAATTGGGAAGATTGTTTGCCATTCATTGAGTTTGCTTATAATCGGAGTGTTCATTCTACCACTAACATGTCACCATTTGAAATTGTTTATGGTTTCAATCCTCTAACTCCCTTAGACTTGTTGCCATTACCGGTGAATGAAAGGGCTAGTTTAGATGGACATCGGAAAGCAGAGACGGTGAAGAAACTCTATGAGAGTGTTCGGCAACAAATTGAGAAAAGGAATGAGCACTATGCATCAAAGGCTAACAAAGGGCGCAAGAAAGTGGTCTTTCAACCTGGAGAATGGGTTTGGGTGCATATGAGAAAGGAAAGATTTCCATCTCGTAGGCAATCTAAGCTTGATCCAAGAGGAGATGGTCCTTTTCAAGTTCTTGAGCGCATCAATGATAATGCTTACAAGATTGAGCTTCCTGGTGAGTACAATGTTAGTACCACATTCAATGTTTCTGATCTTTCTCCTTTTGATGTAGGTTTCGATTCGAGGACGAATCTTTTCGAGGAAGGGGAGAATGATGCAAGCGGAGACCCGAGCAGAAGGATAAAGGATCCACTTCAAATGCCGATCGGGCCAATTACTAGAGCAAGAGCCAAAAAGCTTCAAGATGCAATAAATGGGCTTGTCAAGGAGTTTATTTGGGCCAATCCAGCCCTAGAGAAGGAGCTCACAATGGATCAGTCTAGCAAGGAATGTAACTCCATCAAAGATGGTCAGAAAGCTTTAAATGCGATCTTGGCTATTGAAGGAAATAATGAAGACATTTTTGGCAATTGAAAGGCCTTAAATGACAAGGAATATTCATGAAAAATAGCTTGGAAATTCGTTCAAAATCTGGTCTTATTTTGACAAGTTTCAGATTACTAAGCTGGTTGGTCAGAGATTGGGAAACTTGCCAAATCTTGAGCAAATAATTTGAAGACCTTAAATCATGATATTCCAAGCCTTAGAGGGAATAATGGACGTGGTATTAGTCATATATTAGGGTATTTTATGTTTAATATCTCAGCCAAACAATTTTAGGTAATTTCCCGTTCTATTTTAAGCAACAGAATTTCTAGTTTCCTGTTTTAAGCTAGGGTTAGACTTTCAGCATATTTCCTTTATTTTCAATGTATGAGAACGTCCATGAGGGTTATTTAAGCTTGTATTATTCATTTTGTAATCAGATTTGAATTATTAATAAAATTTCTTGAGAGTTTGTTCTTCTCTTTTGGTTCTTGTGAGAACTTTCGAGCCTATCAAGGTCAAAACCTTATAGAGTTCAAAACTGACTGATCACTCACATTCTCATCTAATTCTTGAGTGTGTTGTCGCAATCTTAGGGTTAGTATACTTACGGCTCTTGATTCTCAATAGTCAAGGGGACGGAGTTGCATACCTTATTGTTCTTACGGCTCTTGGTTCGATATAATCAATGGGACGGAGACGCAGCTTCTTGACTTACGGCTCTTGGTTCAATATAATCTAAGGGACGGGGTCGCAATACAAATCTTGTTTGAAGGTCCTGAACATTATTCCGCATCTTTGACAGATCACGAAGCAAATTGCCCACGGTTCGCATCAGAGATAATGGCCCCTTTTTTTTGTTTTTGAATATTACGTAACCTAAATTTTTTTTTTCTTTAATTTGAATGCTTGCCGAGATTTTGGGGATGATATTTGCTTTTTTTTTTTTTGAATATGGCTAACCCAAAATTTTGGGGGGAATAAATTTGGTAAATCTTTTTTTTTTAATTTTCAGAGAATATTAATTTGGATATATAGGGATATATTTGTACATTCAACTCACAAAACTTATATACGTAATAATCTCAATTCTCTAACTTAGATGTGTAATAGTCTCTCTAAACAACCTTATATATGTAATTTTCCCAAGAAAAATATGGCTATGAAGGCCAAATTATTAATAAAAAGATCAGCAATCAAGGCTGAAACAATAGAAAAATCAACAATTAAGGCTAAAATCAAAGCATCGACCAGCAATTAAGGCATGGCACTCAAAAATCAGTAATTAAAGCGGAAATCAAAACAACAGCCAGCAATTAAGGCATGGCACTCAAAAATCAGCGATTAAGGCTGAAATCAAAACAACGGCCTTCAATTAAGGCATGACACTCAACAATCAGCAATTAATGCTGAAATAAAAAACGACCAGAAATTAAGGCTGATTCAAGCTGAAAAATAGTCAGCAATTAAGGCCGATTGAACTTTATTGACTACATCTTTGTAGAATTTGTTGAATTACATTAGTGTGGCATAACCCACTATTTATAATACCAACCTAAATAATAAAATCGTAATTGAATTCTAACTTATTAAAATCCTAATTGAATTACACTTACGTGAAATACTAAAACAATTAAACCTAATATAAAGAATCCTATTAGGATAATGAATGACTAAAATTTAAATAAAACAAATGAAAGATAACTCTACAATTTAAATAAATGTATAACTTATCTCATATTTAATTGGATAAGCTCTACACTTAAATAAATTGATAACATAATTTAAAAATCTAAACTAAGTTTTCCCACAATTTGTATATTGGCTATTTAGTTTAAACTAATTAGCTAACTTTAATGTAACTTATGGACAAATTTATAAAAGAAAAAAAATAAACTTATAAGCAATTCTTATAGGATATAAAAATCAAGCTACTACTAGACATGACCCAAGAATTTAATCTCCCTTTACTATGGACATATCACATATTTGAGATCAATTGAAAAACGAGTAGAGGCTATTTAGTGATGTGGTTGTCCCAATTTAAAAACGAGTAGATGTTATTTAGTGGAGAAAGATGGATCAAACTATATTTGTCAATTTTGAATTAGTCAAACAGAACTTAGTGATTATACCGCAGAAACTTGAAGCTTGGTGGATTAGTCCAGCCTAGTTTAAAAAAAAATCTGACCTTATCTGAGGCAAGTGTATCTAAAACATATATATATATATATATATAAACTTGGATTAATTGGTGGAATTATATAAAGTTGGATTAATCGGTGGAATTACATTATTTTGTGCAACATAGCAAATTGCCTCTTTTTTTTTTTTGGGGTGATTTCATCTTGGAATATTTTGTCAATACGTGTAGTTTGGTTATTTTTTTTGTCATATAAATGAGGAAGAAACTTAAATAAGCATTAAAAAATTACTTGATTGCCTTTTATTGCTTAGTGTTCAATTCTTTAAAAAAAAGTTGGCATAGTTTGAGCATCAATGTTTGTGGAAGCAATATAAACCACAAAATTTGCTTGACTTCCAAACCAACCGGCCCCACCACCAACCTCAAAAAAAAAAAAAAAACATAAAAAGAAAAAAACAAAACAAAACAAATGAAAAAGATGATCATGATATGCTCTTTGAGGCTAATTCTACATTTTAGTCATACATCACAATCCTATATGTCTCAAAATGCGAGAGAAATTAATAATATCAGTAAACTATTTATTGATCATGGAGCAGAAGTAACACTATTTTTAATAAACGGAAACGTTTACATATCTCACACAATTTTTTAAGTCAAATCTCTTTTTTAAGTCTCTATCTTTCAAAATATCTTTAAATTATTTACAAATTTACAAAATTATATGCTTTTAGATTTACAAAACTAACTTAAGGAAGAACTAATAAACATAATTACAGGGACTGATTTGATACACTATATACGTTAGATATCAATTTTAGAAAAGTGTCAACTTATGGGTCCATAAAATTTAATTGTGTCAACATGATTGAAACTGCATACTTTCATAATTAGAGAATCTATGGGTTATTTTATCTATAATTTGAGGGATAAAATATAATTAATCCTAAACACATATTTGGTAGAGAGGATGGACACAGGTAAAGATAAATAAGAGGGCTATCTATACAAATGCCCCATAATATTGTGTTATTGTTGCAAGTTGCACCTTAATATTTAAAAACTGTTATTCTTGTCCCCTAAAGTATTAAAAACTTATAGGTATGCCCCCTCCGTTACGATTCATAAAAAAAACTGATTGAATTAATAACGTAACATTAATTTGTTGCCTCATGTATAAATTTTTAAGGATCAAACGTTTCAAATTAAGAAAATTATAGTAATTAATTCTTTTTTTTTTCCACAAACATCCCCTTATGTTGTCTTTTTTTTTCCCTCAAAATGCACCCTGATATTTTAAAATATTGTATTCATACCCCCTGATTTATCTAGTTTGTCAAAAAATTGAAGTGGAAAGGGTGAACTTATAATGTTTTCAAATATCAGGGAGCACGGGTATCAGTTTTAAAACATCAGGGTGCAACTTGCCCGCATAGCACAACATCGGGGGGAATTTTTATAGATTACCTTAAATAAGATTAGAGGAAAATATAGAAAGTAAAAATGATGGAGATAAATATTATAAACTAGTAATCTTTCAAGTTGTTAATAAGAATAAGAAAATTCTGAAAAACTTATAGTAGTTATTTGTTAAACTACTTTAAAAACTATCTTTTTTATTATTTGTTAGTAATTGTTATAGACGGTGAAATAAATATTTTACATAACACATCAGTGTATATAGTGTACTCTTTTATTAATAGAAAAATGCAATTTGATAGGCTCGTTCAACTTAGTAGGTTTTTATGTTGGCATTTTGTTTAGTAAAATCATTAGAACATATTGATCATACCTTTCTAGATTGTAGAAATATTTTTTGCTCAATCTTGGAACTTGTTTAAGGAAAATCGGATATGTGTTTCATCGGGTGTTGCTATTATCGGTGTTACAACATCTTGTATAACAGATAGTTTCAGAATAGGAAACTTCCAGTTCGTGTTTTGGTCTGGATTTGCGCTGATTTGATATCGAATATTAAAGAAAACATTACCTTTTATCGGTCTGTGACTATTTCGACCATTATGGAGGATTTTTGCCTTGAAAAAAAATGAGAAACTTACTTTTTCTCGTTTGGCTAAAACTCTATATATACTGCTATGGAGGGCTACAAAATGCGGGAGGACAAAACTTATTGACTGTTTAGAGAGTTCTCTGTATGTACTTTGAGAGTTATGAGTGAAAAATATTTTTTGAATTCTTGAAAGAGAAACGAAAGGAGTTCTTCATAGAGTTCTTATTAGTGTCATTGGGTATAAGTGAGTGATTTCTTAGGTGTGCGCATTTTACTCTTTGCATGAGTTTCATTGTATAATGTATTTGTGAGCTTGTGAGATAATATTGCAGTGAGTTTATTTTGTATCTTGTGAGGACTTTATCTTGTATTTTGTGAGAACTATTTGAGAGAATTGAAGAAAAGATATTTTGGGAGAGATCTCTGCGGAAACGAGGGGAGTTTGGACACGAGGAATCTCGTGTTGTAATTCACGAATAGAAGACAGAGTAGACGGCGGCGGAGTAAGGAGGGTTCCTTAGTGTATAGGTCATGGTGTACTTTGTTTTGAATTAGTGAATCAATTTTCACTATCTGGGCATGCCCCGCAGACGTAGGTTTAGTCGAAACGCGTTACCAATTATCTGTGTCATTTATTTTCAGCAGCTTTTTGTCCTCACATTTCCTCATAATTATTTTACATCTTTTTGTAGTGTTCATGTGAATATTACGATACCGCTAGAACACCGCCTAACAAAATGATTCTTTTACAACTTAAACAAAAAAATTAGACCTCTCATTTCACCCATCCATTCATCTATGCAAACAACGTTTTTAAAGTCTGCTTGAGGAGGTCCGTGTTCATTTTCTTGTTTTTTTTTGTATGGATTCCATCATTGTCACCTTTCTTCGAGGGCATCAATATCAAACTTATTATTGATCTATGTCTTGGCTTTCCATTCGTATTGGGAAAAACGATTAATGTTGCCAAGCCACTTAATGTTAGGTTAATGCAGAGGAGTTTTCTTTTCAGGATTAAATATGAAGCATTTGACAAATACGAGTATTATATGATTAATTGGAATACTCTTCTATGATTTATATATTTTTCGTGACTATCTATGTAAGACTTATAATAGCTTAATATATATATATATATTTATATATTATTGCACTAAGTCATCTCTGTTTAAATTATTTATTTATATTTATAATTTAACATAAAAATTATGTTCAATCAGAGATTAAAGAAAAAAGGAAAAAATTAATACGTTTTCTTTTAATTTTCATCTTCGATTGAACATAACTTTGACGTTAAATTAAAAAAAAATGAATGAATAACATTAAAGTAGAGGAATGTGTTAAAAAAAAAACTATACGTATTTTTTATACAATTATACGTCGTAGACCATTCATAATGTTTCAATTCCAAAAAAAAAAAAAAACCCCTAAAAAGTTTGATATTATTGAGAAAAAGGGCCTCACAATATTTCTAGCAAAACGAAGACGTTACCTAGCAATTAGAATTGAATAATTATGCATGTTTATTGCCACTATGACGCAAAAGGACTGGTCTTATTACCATTTAAATATTAACTTTCTATTTTTTATTTTTTAATGTTTATGAGTGAGGGGAACTATATAAAATCATAACTTTTCAGGTAGGAAATTTTAAGAAAATAGCCACTGTTTACAAAATAATTTTAAAAAATAGTTACAGTTTTAAAAAATTTAAAAACTAGCCATTTTTGAAATTTTTGACACGTGTCAGAAATTTCTTACAACAATTTTTATGTGTAATTTTGTTATTGTCAAAAATATTATGGTTAGTTTTAAAATCTTTTAAAACTGTGATTATTTTTTAAAAATACACAATTTAAAATGACTATTTACCTAACTGACAAAGTATCATGAATCATGCCTTCTTATAACTGTGAATTTCAAACAACCAGTTCCAGGCAAGGAAAAATCCCCATTATTTAATCGATAAGTCTTATAGAAAAAATTGCATTTCACATATCGCAATCATGCCTTCTTATAACTGTGAATTTCAAACAACCAGATCCAGGCAAGGAAGAATCCCCGTTATTTAATCGATAAGTCTTATTGAAAAAATTGCATTTCACATATCGCAAATTCACAATCATTAGTATTGATTATTGTTGAAAGGTTGAAATGTACTTGACGTGAATAATGTGTTATTTGGGAATTCTTCAATAGTTTTTATTTTTATTTTTATCTTTGATCTGAGAACTATTTTAAATCATTAAAATTTACTTTTTTAGTAAACTTTGCATCATAGGGCATTTTTAATGCATGTGCGAAAAGTCATAATGCCAAAATACAACATTTGAATCAAAATTTCTTTTTCAATGTTATATTATTTTTAACATGTGATATCTTTATTGCCAATTTGACATCAAAGATATGACATGACATGAGTACAATATTACAATATTGTCACTATTAAATTTCAATGGAAAAAATATCAGTTTATATTTACACTATTGTTCCTATGTTATATCCAACATTGTAATTCCATCTCCAGTGTTATGCTATATTTAGCACAATGTTGTACAAGTGCAAATTTAAAATAGGGATTTGTAAGGATTTAACCAAAATTTTAGTTATTTTTTTTTAAATTAACTATAATTTTATGAAATTACGGAATTAGTCATTTTTATATTTGACAAATAAATTTTAATACACGTATATTATATATGAAAATAACTAATTTTTTAATTTTATAAAATTATGACTAAATTATTAAAATATAAACTTAAAAAAAGTTAGAGTTAATCTTCCATTTAAAATATAAAAGATTGTTTGGTTAAATAGCATCGGAGCATAGACCTAAGTGACTACCACAACCAAAGCTTTTTCTCTTTAATATGATATAAAAAACAAAGTATGCCTTGTTTGGTTGGTCATTCCAAGTCCAAACATAAAATAAAATGTCATGGTTGGAATGACTTACCAAACAAGTCATAAATAAAAGCATTTTCTTAAAAAAAAAAAAAGGAAAAAAAAGAAAAAACCTAAATGATAAAAGTAAAAATACATTCTTTCCTACGAAGCAGTCCACATTTGCCTTGACCCTTACAAACCCCCACACACACAACTCAACCCAACCATTAAACCAATCATTTTCCTCTCTCTCTCTCTCTCTCTCTCTCTCTCTCATTGTAATTCCCAGTCACACACCGAAGTGAGCGAGAGCGAGAGAGAGAGAGAGAGAGAACCAAAAACACCAAAAAAAAAAAAAAAGAAAAATCCCACCAATGCTTTCTCCTAGATCATAGCCGCTTTGAGCTTGGCTGGCTTCGCTTTGGCTTTGGCTTTGGCTTTGCCTTTTCTCGTTCAAATGGCTCCTCCAAGATCTGCTCTTCACACACCCTTCTGAGCTAAATCCCTCTCTGGGTATCTTTCCCTTTTCGAATTTGGATGCCAAAATCTCTCGGAAACGAAGATGGGTCTGATCCGAACAGGCTCGAGATCTCCACCAACAACGCCAAGCTCTGTCTCTGGCCTCAATTAGCCTATCCCAAAGCCGACCCAATGAAGCGAAAGGTCCGTCCTTTGTTCAGCCTCTTGCTCCTCATCGCCTTCGCCGCCACTTTCCTCTCTCGTGCCGTCTTTCGCAGAAGCCTCTTGAGCTCCATCGAGCTCGAGAATTTCATTCCGCTCCAGACCCATCTCCCTCCTCCTCCTCCTCCTCCGGCGCTCAACGAGACGCTCCTCAAGTTTGCGGCGATCGACTTGGCCGAAGAGAAGACGAAGCAAGAGATTGGCCAATTGCTGGACGGAGACTTCGACAGCCTCGGGCGGTACAAGGCTTTCGCCACTTGGAGACGCTTCAATCACAGGGATATCCGCGCGAGGGCTTCCAATGGCGTCTCTCAGTTCCTCCGCTCGCCGAATTTCTACCGGCATTGGCTCGCCTTCAGGCGGGTCTTGCAGGACTGGTCGAGGAACAAGAGGTATCAGCCTGAGATCATGTCTGAATTGGTTAGGCTTGTTAAGAGCCCTATCGACACGAGCAATGGCTTCGCGGGATCATCGGACAGCGCTCGGTACTCGTCTTGTGCCGTTGTTGGGAATAGTGGGATTTTGCTGAATAGTGAGTTTGGAGATTTGATTGATCGCCATGAAGTAGTGATAAGGTTGAACAATGCTAGGACTGCGAGTTACGAGCGAAGGGTCGGGTCGAAGACGAGCATTTCGTTTGTGAATAGCAACATTTTGCATCTTTGTGCGAGAAGGGAGGGTTGTTTTTGCCACCCTTATGGCGAGAATGTCCCGATTGTTATGTACATTTGCCAGGCATTGCACTTCTTCGACTACGCGGTTTGTAACTCCTCGCACAAGTCGCCTTTGATCGTCACGGATCCCAGGTTCGATGCGCTGTGCGCGAGGATCGTGAAGTACTATTCGCTCAAGCTGTTCACGGAGAGGCAAGGGAAGGCCTTGGAGGATTGGGGAAGCGAGCACGACGGAGTGTTCTTCCACTACTCTTCGGGTATGCAAGCGGTGATGCTGGCGTTGGGGGTCTGCGACAGCGTTAGCGTTTTCGGGTTTGGGAAGTTGGAAACGGCGAAGCATCACTATCACACGAACCAGAAGGCGGAGCTTCATTTGCACGATTACGAAGCCGAGTACGAGTTTTACCATGATTTGGCTAAGAGGCCTGAGGTAATACCCTTCATTCCACGCTCATTCAAAATTCCTCCGGTGGTTGTATATCAATGACCCCTTTTGTTCAGTCAATTTTAGTTCATTTTGTTTCTGAGGCTTAGATTGCTCTTTGAAGATCTCTCTCTATGTTCCAACCGTGGAATGTGCCCAAATGGAACAGTAAAAAAAGGGGATACAATTGTTGAGATTTTGCTTTCTGTTTCATGATTTTGACTCTGTAACCATCAAAAGATGGTTTTGGGGGTTGATACCAATTGTAAAGATGGATTCTTTGAATCTGCTTAGCATTATTCACTTAATAGAAATTGTGATTTGCTTGTATTTTGTGCTCTACTATATTATGGCCTGTTATGGCCTGTTTATGGGTAACATAATAGTTCTCCACCTAATTTTCTCACACCAGTCACTGATTTGTTTTGGAGCTTGGCTTTATATAGTATGGTGCTCTGAAAAATAATATTGTAGCATTACGAGAAACAATTCTTAAAATGTGCATTTCACGTTCTGCTGGATGGAGTAGTTTTGATCAGGTTTCTAGAGAGAGATTTTTGTTATATTCTTCTAGTTGAATTGGTTGATATGCTCGCATCTTCTATTTGTGTTATACAGTTAACCTCAATTAACCTATACAGTGTATTCATAAACAGCACAAATAGATTTTTGAAACCACACTCCATCGAGAATAAATTTGATCATTTTTCCTTCTATCTTGGAAATATGCATTTTGACCATGTCTTGTCTGCTACCGAAAGTTATTAAATAAAAAAGGTAAAAACTTATTGGAAACTCAAAAAACACTTGTTGATAATGATATCAACAGAAAAGCTTTATTGGCCACCCTCGGTTTTTTTAACACTTTATGCTTGTATTTATTAATCCTATTATTTGCTGATTTCTATCTTTTCTTCGTATCAATTCTTATCATTCCCTTTGTCAAAATGTCACCTTTTCTTGCTCGTATCATCAAACCAGTACACACCAGTTGTAACCATATGATTTAATGGACATAATTCTTAAAGTTGAATCTCAGGCTATATTCAAAAATAGATGAACCAAAATTAAGATGTAACCTTTTCACTAGAAAAAGAGAGTCTATCAACCAGAGTTCACAAGAAAGAAACCGGAGTTTTGATGATGTATTATATACAACCAAAAAAAAGGGCCATCACCACCCATTAAACAGTGCATATTCATATTTAGTTATTTACACAAGGATTAGAACCCATGTTCCCAAAAAAAAAAAAAAGTCCAAAATCCCAAGTCCCTTTGTTTCCCATCCCATGTCCTCGCTCACTCTTCTACTTCCATCACAGTGTCCTTCTCCTCATACTTGACTGCCACCAAGAACCTTATAAGGACCTTGCAAAAAGAAGACAAAAACCAGAATAGTCAACCTAAAAGTCAAACTTGGCTAAAATAAGAATAACTAGCTAGCCATCTGAATTTTTTTTCCACTCTTACTCTTACCTGTTTTGGGTCATACACAGCATATTCATTGTATTCAAGTGGGCTATCTTTGTGCTCTGATGGGACCAAACGACCACAAGGTACTTTGATATCACCTTCCCAAGTTTGGTGCTCTGATTCATCAGTTGTCTTCTTGCCTAACCCCTTCACTCCCACTTTCTTCTCTTCCAAACTCTTTGTATCCTGCCTCCAAAAAAAAAAAAAATGTGAAATATGGGATTTTTTTCCATAATTTATTTTCTTTTTATTTTTATTTTTTTGAAATTTCCTAACCTCTGGTGCCCTCTTAACCTCTGTAATGTCATTCCCAAGAGAAGCCACAGCCAAAACCAAGAACCCTTCTGGCCTGTCCACTGCAGTGAATCCGTATCTAGCCGCTTCTGCCGCTGCATCAGAACACACTATTGCCTTCCCAAACTGTGACAAGCAAACACCACTGTTATCACTACACAAGCGCATATATATATATATATACAATATAATATAATATAATAGACAAAATTCAAAGATCAAATCTTTAAGCTGTTGTTATTATTATTTTTTGCCCTCTAGCGGAGATTAGTTAGTCAAAGACTAGCTGAACACCAGCATTTACCACTCCATTAGTGTTTCCAATAGCATTTTTCCATTAATTAACACTAGCCCAGAAGGTGAAACCAATAAATAAATTAATAATGGAAAAGCCAAGAAATACCATATATCCTGGAACCGGAAGAGAGCAAACTGATGGCAACAACCCTTTATGAAGATGCCTCAACATGTTTGAGCTTCTTGAGCCTGCAAAAGCAGTGTTATTATCGGTCGACCGAATCGATCTGAACACTGAATCTATTGAATCAACAAAGACTAACTAAGTTGAGTACTCTTGTCTTACCACACCACAAGAGAATTTTGTTTGGTAACTTTTTAATTTCTTCAAACGTAGGACTTGCTTTGGGTTGAACAACAAATACATTATCTACAGAAACTCCATATTCCTGTCAAAGGCATGAAAAGGTTAAAAGTGAGTTTTTATTCATCTTTTTGCTAATGAGTTTCTGGCTACGAAGTTTTGTGTTGCTTACTACTTCGCCAACTTTAAGAGGTTCATAGGTCTTCTCCAGGTAATTAATAATCATCTTGTAGTCGTCGGAATTTTTCTCGAGCGGAGAGATCGAACAGTCCAGTTTATTGTATCTGTCGGACAATGGATCGTCAAGCGTAGAGCCAGTCATATCTCCGATAAGTTTGGAAGCCACGGTTATGTCTCGGACTGTTTCAAAAGCCGATGCAGCCTGCATATGAGAAAAAACTAAGAGTGTAAGCACAGGATAGCATTATTCGTATCACAATGGACTCTAATTTTTCTCACATGATCAGCGAGCTCCTGGTAGTCTCTGAAGATGAAAGGCCTCGTGGACGGCATAAGAGAGAACCATTTTTGACTAAAGTCGGACCAGACTGCCTCGGCTTTTCTTCCGGACTCGGTCATTGCTTTCGCAGTTTCCACAAATTTCAGGAGAACCTCCTCACCTGCGAGTGAATTTTCTTCAGAAATGTGCCCGCAAAGAAAGTAGAAACAGACGAGACGAACTCGAGAGATGGAGTGACGAGATTTCTTACATCTCATCAAGTGGAGATCGGAGACTGCCCCAATTGGTAGGTCAGGTGTGTCCAGACCCATCTCCATTAGTGCATACCTAGAAATAAAATCCAAGAGTTTCAGACATTGGCATTGCTTTTATGATTTAGTAATCAAGTCCGAGGACTAAAATGTTATGAATTCCAAGAGATCTGTACTAATCCAGTTTGTAGATTAGAAATTCATAATAATTCCAGTTTCTTATTCGCATTATTTTAAAGGTGAAATAGAAAATACCCAAAGTTTACATAACAATAAAATAAATACCCAAGATTTTAGAGTAATCGAGTAACTAGCCCACATTAATTAATTAATTTTAACTACACAGTCGATTACCACAAATTATCACTGTTAATAATTGAATCACTATGGTATTTTTGTTATATTTTTCAAAACATAGAGTGTTATTTATTTAAATTAGAGGTTATAAATTTGGTATTTTCTACAATTCTCTTATTTATTTATTAGTGAGAGCTTTATATAAATAATTGAATCCAATACTAAATGAACTATATAAAACATGGTGTAACAAAGATAGATACATAATGAGCAATACAATATAGGAAACAGATGATTCATACCTATAAATCTCCTGGCTGCAGAGGACTTTCATTAAATTTGCAACAAGCGGTTCGAGTTTGCAATGCGTAGCTGCGATCCCGAGCTGCCGTAGACCGAGCGCCCCGTACCGAACGTCTATCTCATCAGCCTATTCAGTTCATGGCAACAATTTATTAACATTACCAAAAAAGGGCCTAAAAAACGCCATAGCTTCACTAAAAAAGAAGTTCTACCATGTCTATGGGATAGAACTTCATTGGCTTCTTCCGGATCTTCTTCTCTCTTTCCCACGGTTCGAACTCGTTGCCGGTTGCTTCCTCAAACAACCTCACAAACTCCTTGATCGCGTTTGCCTCGTCCTCCCATTCTTCGAGCCTTTCCTCCGCATTCGTGTCGTCGCCGACTTTGCTTTTCTTGTAGTACAAATGGAGGGGCCTTTCGGGCACCGTCACGAGTTGCATAATACAATAACTGCGAGAAGAGCTCTCAAATTAAATCAAGAGGTCATCAAATAGCTAATTAAAACCAATAAAAATTCCTATAAGTTTGTAGATAAATGAGCATTACTGATTCATTCCTTTCCCTAGATCGCAAAGGGAAAATGCACAGTTGTACAATAAGCCATCTTTCTCAAATATTTTGCCTCCTTGCTCTTGCAACTTGGTGTCCTTATAGACCCCTCTCTTTCCGTAGAGCTTGAGCTGTGAGCAATGAAGAATGAAATTGCAACGTATAAATGAAAAGATTTAACAAATTTCAATTAGCAAAATACTAATGTATAATGCTCTCTTTGCTCGTACTTCAGCTGTTAGAGATTCTAGTGCTTCTTCACTTGGATCTTGTTTGTCCCATGGAATTCCTTTCCCTTCCGTGGATAGATCGGAGACTATATCGTAAGCTTCGAGAGGCTGCGGTTCTTGTTTCGCAATACTATCTAACAACCACTCTTCCCTTACAACCGGTATGCTTCTTTCTCTGCCCAAAAGAAAAGAAAATAAAAAATTTAAATTTTACATTCCTAAGTTATGTAATTTTACACTGAAAATTCATTCCAAATATTAAATGAATAGAAATCTACTGTTCTTATGCCTGTCCCTCCCAATTGACATTTTACTCACTTTTTATTCAATATATATTTTAAAGGCTTATCTATGAATTAGATAAGTCTTAAACATGTGAGAGGGACAGCCAATGTGACCACGAATCGGAGACTGACATATATTTTCTCGTATTAAGTACCAATTATAATTAAAAGCCAAAATAATAAGCTGAAATATTTAATTTTCTTACAATGCTTCTGCCATCTTAGATGTCCCACCGCGTTCCCGTTCGGCTTTGGATGCGACAAGACAGGTCACGCCTGCAAACATCATGGGAACACCAGTTTAAAAAAGCCGTGATTATGAGTTGTTTGGATAAATCATTTGAATCGTTTGGATAAATCATTTGAATCGTTCAGTACTACTATTCAAAATGTCATTTTAACTTCAAAATCAAAGTCTGTAAGTGCCAAAACAGAGTACCTATGACAGAGTTGGCAACTTTCGCTCCATGTTTCTCAATCTCTTTTCTCCAGTATTGCTACATTCATAATCCACAGCACATTCAGTCTCTGAGTCCAAAAGTAACTAAAAAAAGAAAAAAAGCCAAAACTAAATGAAAATCGACATAACATACATGGGTTCGAGAGAGTCGACCCATCAGAGATATAGTCATTCCTTTGAAAGGCTTATCGGTACTGCTCATGTCTTTGCGAGGCCGGCCACTCGGATCTTGATATTTCCTCAACAACTGATATCATCAAATGTAGTAAAAAAAAACAAACAAAAAAAAACCCCTTTTAAGCATCAAACTCAAACAACACTCGAAGCCCCAAAAAAAAAAAAATCAAAAATTACATCAGAAATAGGGGTGTTGAGCGCGGAATCTGGTAGTTTGATCGGCTCTTGTTTCCTCGGCGGATCTCTCGTTTTGAAGGTGCAGCTAGACCACTCGCTATACGAACCCGTGCACGAATACCGCACCCCGTTGCAGTACTCCAACACTCCGCCGCAAACCGGGCATTCGTCCAGCGCTCCATAGAAGAGCAAGTCTTGGCTGTTCAAAGCAATGAGTTGCTACAACAATGAAGTCGATGTAATTCATATAATTGAATTGACGAAGAGAAACAAAAAAAAAAAAAGAAAAGAAAAAACCCGACTATATATACCACTTCCGAATAAGAGCGGGTTGCGAGGCGGCGGGGGCGGAGGAGTCGAGCGCGAGCCCGTTCTCTTCCAAAATCTGGCGCATTTGATCCGCAGAGAGATGCTCTTCAGTCGCTCTGCAGAGCTCTTCATACTCTGCAGTTATGTCTCCGCCGCCGGAGGATTTATCGTTGGTTTTTCCGTTTTCGTTTTCGTTTCCGTTTTCGGGTTTCGGCTTCTTCGGAGACTCCGCTTCGAGCGGTTTGGTCTCGGCCTTCTGCTTCCTCGTCATCACTTTCTCTTCGTCATGCGCATGAGCCTGAGACCTCGTCTCATGTACCTAAAAACAAACCCCCCAAAATAAAAAAATATAAAAAAATGTGTCACTTTTTTTTTCTTGTTTGGTGATTCCATTTTAAGCAAAAACCGATACCAAGACGCCAAACACAACACAAAAGCACGTTAATTTGATCATATGAAGAACTAACCTTCATCGTCGAGTACTGATATCAAAAGAGCGAAACTCAGTAGCGATTTCAGTCCGACAATTGGTCTAAAGTTCCGAGAAATCTGAATATTATTACGGTAACGTGGGAATATTAATGGAAAGCCCTTATAACATCATCAACACATTGTCCTTTTGTGGGCAGAGAGAATAAGCACCGAAAACGACACGTACTACAATATGCATGCACTTGCAAAGTACGTATTGCCGGATTCGCTGTCGGTCCGAGGACGGAACATCTGTATTGTCGTTTGACACGTGTCCTTCTGGGTTCTCTTCGCTGCCTAAGCCGTTGACAGGTGGTGAACCAGCTAACCGAACAATGTCAAATGTGGGTGTTTAAGGGCTTTAGCCTTTAAATAAGAATAGTAATATGTCTCTCGTGCATGCAAATCCAAAGCTCCCGCGATTCGGTGTCGTTTTGGGCAGTGTGCCTGCGTTGCACTGGTTTTGTGCAAATCCAATCATTTCGACAATACTGTTAAAATTAGATTAGATTGAGAAGCACGCGCTTTGCACGTGTCTTTTCCTTGTTTTTCTTTAAATTTATACGAATGCAAGCATAAAAAAAAAATTCGATGCGTAAATAATATTTTTTCTTTAAATATTTTTTTAATATAAGTATAACAAAAGTTATAAACACTCATTTTTAATCGTTGAAAATAATGTGCGTAAATGCGTGCAAACCCTTTTTTAACTACATATATATAGTGCTTAGAACATTCTAATTTAAGAGTATCTTAAACCTAAAAAGAGTGAGTATACAATTTTTAATGCAGCAGAGTGAGTATACAATTTCTAAGCAAGCTGCATGTCATGGTCCACTATCCTCTCCGTCCATCTCATTTGATCTAAGGGTTAAAATTACTTAATAGTGGAGTTGCATGGATTTATAAATTAAAAAAAAAAAGACACTTGGCAATGTATTTTTGTTTTTTGTTTTTGTTGTTTTTCTTTTGCAAGACACTTGGCAATGTCTTCTTAATGAAACAAATACGATAACATAAAAACTGATAGACCATTGGAATAGCAAAAAGGAGACGTCTTTGATCTTGTAGAGGAATATAATACTATTTAAAAAAAATAAATCAAAAAATAAAAATTATTAAATTAGCACAACATATATATTTTTTTATATATATCGTATGAAGTTTAAGGTGATTAAGCTTGGATGGCTTTTTTTTTTTTTTTTTTAACTACAGATTTTAAGATCTTAAGTGATAATATTTCCACTTTCAACATTCTTTAAATTTTTTTATGTTAGTTTGAAGTTTATACAAAAGAAAAAAAAAATTAATTTAAACCTTAATCTACCTTTAATATATTTGCTAAAAAAAAGTAATGAGAATTTGATATTTAAAATATTAAGATGTACCTAAATTTAAGGCTACTAGATGATTTTAGTTTTTAGAATATATTTTATTGTTTTAAGTCTATCTTAAAATGTGATTCTTCTAATTATTCTAATTTAAGAAATACAATATTATTTTTCATATATTTAATATAGAGAATTTTAAGAAAATAGCCACTGTTTACAAAATGATTTTAAAATATAGCCATAGAAATTTCTGACACGTGTCAAAAATTTCTTACAGCACATTTTATGTGTAATTTTGTTATTGTCATAAATTTCTTACAGTGTGTAATGGCTAGTTTTTAAAATTTTTGAAACTGTGGCTATTTTTTGAAAACACACAATTCAAAATGACTATTTACCTAACTGACCCTTTAATATATGATACATTTTGGAACTTATATTTTATTTTACTACATGTTTACAATTCTCACACGTGCCCCAGGCACGTGCCAAAGACCAATAAATAAATCTATAATATCTAATCTAATCTTAAACCTAAAAAGAGTGAGTATACAATCTATAAACTTAATAAGAGTGATAAGAGTGAGTGAATAGTAATTCACTAGCATCTAAAAATCATGGTACCTTATCTAAGCCATTCATTTTTTATTTTTCTTTTCTTATGTTTTTCTCAAAATATTAACCATTCATTTGGTTTTTAAATTCATAAAAGCCAATGATTATCCTATGTGCTTCATCAGGTAAAAATTTTATTAATTTTTAAATTCTCACATTTTGTTTTTCTTTTTTCCATTTTTATATTTTCATTTACTCTAAAATTTAATATATTAAATTATCATTATAGTATATTATTTTTCACCTTGTCTCTCCACCCTACTTTTTTTAATGCATATCTTTTTTTTTTTTAGTGACGTAGAAAAATACTCAAAATTTATATAATAATAAAAATAAATATTCATGTTTGAAAATAATTGAGTAACTAGCTAATTCATCAATTACTTGCACATGTTTTAGGTCATTCAGTCAATTACCATAAATTATCACTATTTAAGTGTTGACCCAAGAATGACTAACCAAGAGGGGGGAGTGAATTGATTTTTAGAATAAATCCTATTGAATCCAAGTTTATACAACTAATTTAATGAAGTTCAATATGCTCAAATGAGTTGTGCTAATATAAATTTCAGCAACTATTCAAGAACAAAACAAGAGAAATAAATAGGTAAATAGTAGGGAGAAAAGAGTGCAAACTATATGTTTATGGAGGTTCGATCTGAAAAGATCTACGTCCCCCGTTACCAAGCTCTCCGTCACGAGCAAGGCCTTTGTCCACTATTGCGATCGACTTTCGGCTCGATCTACGATGTACATTTGTTGAACACCTTATGGGCACACCCGAGGATTACCCAATCCTCCTCACAATAAAACCCACCGAAGTCACTTCGGGTCTTCGATAAACCCTTTTGTCGAAACCTCGACTAACTCTCACAAGAATAGTATAGAAAGATGATGAATACAATGAATCTCACTAACTCTCTCAAAATATAAAAATATTACAAGACAAATCTACGAGAGAATCACTTCAAGTATTTAATAATGATTGGCTCAAAAGTGTTTTTGGTTTCTTTCTTGAAAAGGATGCACTATGATGTAATAGAATAATCAAAATAAGAAAGAAATGATTTTTGTAAGGCTTTTGCTCAGAGAATATCAGAATATTTCGTTATCTTTATTAGAATGAGTAAAATAGAACTTAAACCTTTTATATGTGACTCAAAAACACAATTTTAAGTTTGAATCAGCGACCTAAACAGTTGACCGCTTTGCTAACCGGTCGACCGTTTTCATTGCCAAATCAGACAATAAAACGACTACTTGCAACGGATCGTTTTGGATCCGTTGCAGGGAAACCGGTCGACCGGTTTGTAGAAGCGATCGATCGGTTCATCAAATTTTACCTAAAAACAAGACTTTTAAGGCATGAAACGAACCGATATGAAAATGTGCTTAAAATCAACCTTGAGTGCGATATTTTCTTAATAAAAATGATCATTTAAATAATTTAAGAGATAATTAAAGGATTGAATGATTTACTTTGAATTTTCATAAAGTAAGACAATAAAGCTCAAATTAAAAATTAAAAGTAAGTTTACTTTCTTAATCATGAATTCATTTGCCTTAATATAATATGTGACTATTGAAGATTAAGACATGAATATAATTCGTTCAATTTCAAAGTAAATGAATTAAAAATATTTTTAATAAAAGAAAAACTTTGAGCCAAAAATTATCGAGTGTTAAAAGATAATTTTCCCTTACATTGGAATATCACAATCTTGCTTGCTCTTCATGCTTGATTTTTCTTGATGTAATATCATTTCAATATCGGTTTTCTTGATATTTTACTTCATGCACACTTGACAAACATATAAACAATAAAACTCATCTTGTTTGTTATTATCAAAAAATTAGGATAATTTGTGACATAAGACGACAGTAAGTAATTGAATCATTTTGGTATATTGTTATTTAAAAAAATACTATTTATTTAAATTAGGTGTTAAAAATTAGATATGGACAAGATAAACGCATTCCTCTATATATATATATATTAATTATTGTCAAATATATGATCAAAAATGTTGAAATTTCAATAGTAGTATTTAGTGTAAGATTTTAGCTTATTACATTTTTTGTACAAACCTACAATTATACATTATTTTACATATTTTTTAAATAAAAATATATTTATGTTTAAAAAGGCTATGTTTTGAAATCATAAGAAAATAACCTCTAATTTAACCGCTATAAATTTCCCTTACATTTTGTTTTGATGATATTTTTTTAATTTGACTATAATTTAAAAACTTAATTACTTGTAAAATGGATTATATACTTCACACGCTCTTAAATTTAATTCTTCTAATTACTTTGATTTTCAAAGAATTTATTTTTCTTATACTTCAAACATGTTAAATTTGCAACTTGTCTAATTTCGCTACTAATTATTAATAAACTATTGATACACAAGACTATATGATATATATATTCTTAATTATCACACGTGCCACAGGCACGTGCCCAATACTAGTATATAACTAAGACAGTAGATAAATAACTACGTACATTTATATTTTATAGTTGCACGCATTTAAATTTGATTCTCGAATAATTAAGTATTATTAAATTATAATAATTCTTTATTCTAGATGTTCATAATTCTTTATCACCCTAGAATATCATAAAACATTCTTAGGATCAAATCATGCTGGATTATCAAAGATTGAATTGGGGAATAAATACCTAAATCCATGGAAGCAATAGCTGACAATTTCGCGAAAATTCTACGACGATCAATACGTGGGTTATTGTCTTCCTCGGTCAAATCACTTTAGTCCTTTATGAGTTTCTTAATCTTTTTTCTCTAGATGGGTGGAGTGAAAAGTATGATTGATTTGACATATTAGAGACCATAGCCTAATATCTTTATATACTAGCCAATTAGGGTTCCCATTAAATCCTAATTAGGCTAGGATTGAGTCTCTACTCATTGGGTCCATACTCAATTAAAGTCTATGGGCTTTCACTAAAATAGACCACTAAATAAAGCCCACCACAATTAAATGACATATAATAAAATAATTGCAATATATATGTAGTCCATAATAGAAAACATATTTTCCTAAGAATCTCCCACTTGGGCTACATATAATTCATGAAATAATTATATTATTAATTCTTTATGTGCACTTTTGTTATGCCAATCATCATTAGACTTCACTTAAGTTTCAATCTCGTCTATTTCGTATATTAGTATAGGATCAAAGCCGCTTTCGTCACATTTAAGCGTAACTAGACCTTCAATGGTCACTATACCAACATATTCAAATGACATAGATCAAGTACGGATGAGTAGCATGGAAATTACATGTAATGTGATCTAAACATGCCTACTTCCAATTGGTCCGGTGAGAACAATCCAAAACTTTATTAACATGATGCAAAACCGCATTAACAAATTCAGAGATAAATTTATAAACCATCTACTTTATTCTCGAGAAAATGAATAAACAATTAAATGTTTAGGCCAAATATAGAACAACTAAAATAAACTCCTACTAAACCAAAATATCCTCAAATAACATTGTTGTAGGTGGATTTTCGTCCGAGATTGTAACTCTGGGGGCTTTGCCCCCGAAGTGCAGCAACCACGAGGGAGAGCGCCGGTGCCAGCGCAGCGTCGCCACGTCATTAAGGAAGTTATCATCGGGGGAGTCGAGGGCTAGGGTGGTCGGAGATCACCTTCGCTGCAGCGCCCACGAGGATAGTTAGTGAGGGCACCACCGAAGGTGGCGCTCGTCTCATAACATGATCCTCGGAGGAGAAAAGCTCAGCAAGAAGATAACAGAAGCCCAGGGATAGACTAGGCCCGCGATGATATCCACAAAGAGGAAAGGACCAGTCGAGAATGAGGGCTCGATCCGCGAAGCTGGAGCCCCCTCCCGATCGAAGATGAAGTCCGCGTGATCTTTAGTCTAGGACTTTCCTTGTATTGATTGATTAACCCCGATTGAAGGGATGTCTGACAGGTACTGTAGACATCCTTTTCCCAATGTACATCAGTAATTAGTTGGTAACTCATTCCCGTAATATAGAAAAGGTATAGTCGACTGTGTGTTTAGGTCACCTAACCCCGGAAATTAAAGGATTGTTTTGTCAGATCTTATTAATGTAACCTTCTCCTCTCTCTCTCTCGAAAAAACCTATAAAAGGAAGCAGAGGATAATGGAGTGGGGATTGAAAGAATTTTAGGTTGGAATTCCCTGTGAAAAGGCACACTTGAAATAACAGGAATAGTGGACGTAGGCTATAACTCCAGTGGAGGGCCGAACCACTGTAAATTCACTGTGTTATTAACTTTTCCAGCTGATTCTTTCTGTTTCATTGCCGCACCACAACCTAGAGGTACGGATCACGGCGTTGGTTCAAATTCCACACTAACCAACATAATACCCATATGAGCAACAATACTCAAGAAAGACTTTGGGTGGTAAACCCTTGGTCAGCGGATCTGTAAGCATAGAGTTTGTCCCTATATGTTCTATGGAAATCTGACAACTGTGAACTCTTCCTTTAACAACCAAAAACTTGATATCGATATGCTTCGATCTAGAAGAGCTTTTGTTGTTGTAGGAATATAGCACGGCAGTCCTATTATCATAATATAACTTTAATGGCATTTCAATGCCGTTTATTACACGTAACCCTGTGACAAAGTTGCGCAGCCATATTCATGCTTGGATGCCTCAAAACAGGCTATAAACTCTGCTGTCATGGTTGAAGAAGCTATGAGTGTCTGCTTAGCACTCTTCCAAGATATAGCTCTACCAGCCAGCATGTAAATAGAATCTGACGTGGATCGCTTACAGTCTTAGCATCCTCCGTAATCAGAATCAGAGTACCCTATGATCTCCAAACTGTCTGATCTCCGATAGTTGAGCATGAAGTCTTTCGTTTTCTGCAAATAGCGCATAACACGTTTGGTTGCTTTCCAATGATTCATTCATGGGTTACTCAAATATTTGCCTAACATCTCAACTATGAATGCAATATTTGGACGCGTACATACTTGAGCATACATAAGACTCCCTACAGCCGAGGCATAAGGAATCTTCTGCATCTCCTTAATTTCAAGATCATTCTTAAGGTACTGACTGAGACTAAATTTTGTCTCCTTTAGCTACGGGCATCTCTCCTGGTGAGCAACTACTCATGTCGAATCTACTCAAAACGTTTTCGATATAGCCCTTTTATGATAATCGAATGATATTGAGAGCGATCTCGTAGTATCTGTATTCCGAATACAAAAGAGGCATCCCCAAGATCTTTCATCTCAAAATTTTTAGAGAGAAAGTTCTTAGTTTCGTGCAATAAGCCTATATCGCTACTAGCGAGTAGAATGTCATCGATATATAAAATCAGGAAGATAAATTTACTCCTACTGAACTTATGATATACACAATCCTCCACCATGTTTACCTAAAACCCATACGATGTAATAACTTGATGGAATTTGTGATACAACTGACGGGAAGCCTGTTTGAGGCCATAGATGGATTTCTTTAACTTGCAGATCATTTTTTTTGGATCTCCCGATACTAAATTTTTCTAGTTGAACCATATAAATCGTTTCATCAATGTCTATGAGAAACGCAGTCTTAACATCCATCTGATGTAGCTCTAGATCAAAATGAGCCATAAGTGCCATTATTGTTCTAAAGGAGTCTTTCGTTGAAACTGGAGAGAAAGTCTCCTTATAGTCTATGCCTTCCTTTTGAGTAAAATCTTTGGCGACTAGACAAGTCTCATATATACCTTTCGACGTTTCCTTTTGAATCCTTCTTGGTTTTAAATATCCATTTACAACCAATGGGTTTTGCACCTTTTGGCAATTTGACAAGATCCCAAATGTCATTGTCACCCATAGATTTCATCTCATCCTTCATGGCATCAATCCATTTATGCGAGTTAGAACTTTTAAGAGCTTGTGAAAGATTTATTGGATCATCTTCCGCTAACCCTTCATGGACCTCATGTTCTTGGAGAAAGACGATATAATCATCTGGAATCGCACTTCTCCTCTCTCTAGTGTATCTCCTTAATGGCACGTCTTGAGGTTGTTGAGTTTGTTCTATCGCTGTTTCGTGAAGTTCTTCATTGTTGTCTTGAATTGTACTTGCATCTTGGATGTCAGGAATAATAGCCTGATTATTGTTATTAACAATCTGAGGAAGAGAAACAAATTCTTCCTCTTCAAAGACAACATTCCTTATATCTTCCCCTCCAAACTCGACATCCTCAAGAAATCTCGCATTCCCCATCTCAAAGAAAGATCTAGTAGTGGGATCATAAAATTTAAAGCCCCGAGAGCATTTGGCATATCCAACAACGTAGCAACTAACTGTTCTTGAGTCCAGTTTCCTTTCGTTTAGCCTGTAAAGCCGTGCCTCAGCTGGACAACCCCAAATATGTAAATGCCTAATGTTGGGTTTTTTCCCAGTCCATAATTCATAAGGGGTTTTAGTTACCGCTTTGCTTGGAACCCTATTAAGGATATAAACTGCAGCCTTAAGTGCTCCTCCCCAAAGTGATTCTGGTAAAGAAGAATGACTAATCATACTTCTTACCATGTCCTTAAGAGTTCGGTTTCGTCTTTCAGCAACACCGTTCATGCTAGGTTTGCCTGGCATTGTGTACTGTGAGACGATTCCGCACTCCTTTAGGAAGATAGCGAAAGGTCCTGTTCGTTGTTCTCCTGATCCATCATATCTACCGTAGTATTCACCACCACGATCAGATTTGACGGCCTTAATTTTCTTGCCAAGTTGAAGTTCAACTTCAGCTTTGAAAGTCTTGAAAACGTCCAGTGCTTGAGACTTCTCGTGAATCAAATACAGGTACCCATATCTAGAATAGTCGTCTATGAACGTAATAAAATACTGTTGACCATTCCAAGAAGCCGTAGGGAATGGCCTACATATATCATTATGAATGATTTCTAAGACGTCTGCACACCTATTGGCACCTAATTTTCTTATATTTGTTTGTTTCCCCTTTATACACTCAACGCAGACTTGAAAATCTGTCAAATTAAGAGGATCAAGAATCTCATCTGACACAAGCCTCTGAATTCTCTATTTAGAGATATGACCTAAACGCTTGTGCCATAAAGTGGCGGAATCCCTGTTAGTTGATTTTCTGTTTGTACCGCGTTAACTAGTATGCAAAGTTTCATTAAATGAGGCAATTGTATCCAATAAATATAGGTTATCATGCAAAGATAAAGAACCGGTACTAATAAGATTTGAATTAAGAAAAAGGCTAAATTTTTTTATTTCTAAATGAACAAGAATAACCTAATTTGTCCAAAGTAGAAATTGAAATCAAATTCCGTCTAAAAGGCGGTACTACATAAGTCTCTTCTAAATCAAAATATAAACCAGTCTTTAATAATAACCTAAAAGTCCCTATAGCCTCAACTGCAACTGTCTTGCTATCGCCCACATAGATGAATCTTTCAGCATCACTTGGCAATCAGCTCCACAGGCAACCTTGCAAGGACAAACTTATGTGAGTAGTAGCACCATAATCTACCTACCAAGTATCTTTAGGTACAGAAGTCAAATTAACTTCAGAATAAACTAAAGAGAGAAGCTTACCCTTCTTAACACACCAAACAACGTATTTAGGACATTCTCTCTTCACGTGCCCTTCCTTCTTGCAGAAGTTACAGGTGAATGCTTTAACCTGCGTATTCAACTTCTTCTGCTGAGCTTTACTCTCTGTAGTATCCTTAGCTCTCTTTCTTTTGTTATTTTGAGAGTTAGATGCTAAGTGAGCACTTTCTGTCCTGTCTCGCTTTATCTTATCCTCTTATTGCACACAGTGAGAAATTAACTCATTAAGACTCCATTTGTTCTTCTGAGTGTTATAACTCACTGTGAATTGACTAAATTGTACAGGAAGAGATATGAGAACTAAGTGCACGAGCAAGTCATCAGACAGCTCTAACTTAAGTGCCTTGAGTTTCCTAGCGAGATTAGACATCTCCATAATATACTCCCTTATGTTCCCCTTTCCTTTATACCTCATGGAAATTAGAGTAGCCAGAAGGTTACGCGTTTCCGTCTTTTCATTCTTAGTAAAAATTTTCTTAATTTCTTCGAGGAACTTTTTAGCATCTTCGTTCTCAGTAATAGAGCCCCAAAACGCCTCCGACATGGAGCGCTTCATAATCATCAGACTTATGAGATTGGAGTGATCCCACTTCTCAATTTTAATCTCATTGGGGTTATCCAGAGTGGAAGTGGGTTTCTCCGTCCGTAGTGCAAGGTCGAAATCCATACAGCCAAGAACGATTTCTATGTTATCTAGCCAGATCTTGCAATTTATCCCATTGAGCATGGGAATTGAATTAATTTGAGCAGAAATATTTGTCGCAGTAGCATAAACTGAATGAAAACAAAAGAATGTGCTTACAGTCAAAGTCATGTCATAATCTAAAAATAAATGAAATATGACATAATTTAAAACAATAAATGTGGGCCCTAACCAAGATACCTAGGACAACGTTATTATCTAGTCTTTGGACAGATATATTAACTTGTAAGTGATACTCTCTGCGCAGTAATCAAATATTGATAATAAATCCTGTCAAACAATAGCCTTTCTTTGGACCGACTATTGTTCACATGGAAAACTTTATAATTGTAACATAATATTATTACCACATGCGTATTTATAATTTGGCCAGATAATAATCTTCTTTTGGGCCGATCACAATCCGCATAAATTATAAACACACAATCATCTTCATGTTTTAAATTAAATTAATCTACACAATAGAGGTTACTTTGGCAACATATTGTTTGAACTAATATAATAAAAATACAAGATTTTTTTTAATACAAAACGTGAGCATAATTCCCACAAATTATGCAAATTCTCACAAATTTCTCAACAATCCCAAAAAAATAGGATTTGCATATCAGCGCATTGAGAATATATCCCACGAAAATTCTTTACATGTTTAATTCCAAATTAATACATTGTAATATGAAACAGTGTCTGGAATTGCCAAACTAAAATTCATATCAAGGTATTAAATGAAAACCATCAGAATTAATAATTTCATCCATCACGCACGATTTTCAAGACAAATACAAGACTATTGTTGCATAACTTGACGCATTATTCATATGTACAATAGCATGTTCAACGTATCACATGGTCCGATTGATTGTTTTTGTTAAAACTATAATTACCAAGAATGTAAAAACATTATTTGTATGATTGAAACATATATATATCAGAAGGCACTGATTATAACCACAAACGCAAATCTCAATGCAAGCACAAAGCATAAACTTTGATTGCGAGGGACAATATTAAAAAGCAAAGTCATGCGATCATTATGCACGATTTTCCAAATCTGACTTTTAAGAGATTCAAGAACTAATAGCATATATTTGTACTATTATTCCTGAACATGAAACAATATAATGGACAAATTAACGTATGTGCACGAAATTCAAATACTAACGTATGTGTATATATATATATATATATTAAGAATTCCAAAATACACATGTTGAATATACAAGAATACATATAATCGGCAAACTATAATCACTATTACGAAACCAAAGGATACGAAAATAATCTTTACTGTATGTATAAATGAACAAAAATTCCTCGTAGAGATTCAAACAAAATCACACAACAATCAAAATTAAAAAATATATCGTATAAAGGCATCAAACTTTAATTATGGTCTCAAATATTTATATATGATTGCCAACAACAGAATTGAAAACAAGGTTCAATATTCCAAGTGCCCAAAGAATATATATATATTTATATATATGTAACATATTGCGATTCTAAAACAACGATGTTGTAATGAGTTCATTCACCGACTTAATAACCCACAATGCCAACATGGATCGACAAACAAAATTTATCCTTTAATCAAATTCAAGCATGAATCGCAATTCACACAAAATTAAAAAAATTTCTATGCTAATAAGCCGAACAAGAGAAGAAAATCAATTATAATATGTGAAACAATCCCAATAATCTACCATGATAACTGCTTTGATACCAATTGCTATTAAATAACAATAATTCTTTATTCTAGATGTTCATAATTCTTTATAACCCTAGAATATCATAAAACATTCCTAGGATTAAATCATGTTGGATTATCAAAGATTGAATTGGGGAATAAATACATGAATCCATGGAAGCAATAGTTGACAATTTTGCGGAAATTCTACGACGATCAATACGTGGGTTATTGTCTTCCTCAGTCAAATCACCTTAATCCTTTATGGGTTTCTTAATCTTTTCTCTCTAGATGGGTGGAGTGAAAGTATGATTCTTGACACATTGGAGACCATAACCTAATATCTTTATATACTAGCCAATTAGTGTTCCCATTAAATCCTAATTGGGCTAGGATTGGGTCTCTACTCATTGGGTCCATACTCAATTAAAGTCTATGGGCTTTCACTAAAATAGACCACTAAATAAAGCCCACCACAATGGCATATAATAAAATAATTGCAATATATATGTAGTCCACAATAGGAAACGTATTTTCCTAACAATAAGATCTTTCGGAAAGAATGTACAAGGGGGATTTTGCGAAATATCATTCTTTTGACATATTAATAATTTATGTCCAGTTTGTATTACACTTTTAATTTATGTTCCAAATGTTATACTATACATATAAAGTAAAAACAAAGCCAACATACTACTTAGGGTATAGATTAGTAAGTGGAACTTAAAATGATTTTGTTTTGCAATTCCCTTAATGTACACTAACTTCTCCATTTACATTTATACATTTAGAAAAATATTAAATACATATTAGAGCCAAAAAAATATTTAAAAATAATTTAAATTACAACTATAGATGTATTTATTTTGAGCGGTGTATTTTGGTATTGTAAACAATTTTAGACCGAACGCACTATAACAAAAAAAGAAAATTCAGCGACAAAATATTTAGCGACAACAATATGTCTTCGCTATATTGCACATTCAGTGATGACATATTTTGTTACTTGGAGAATTTTGTGAATTCAATACAAAAGTTAAAAAAAAAAAGTAACGATGACATGTCATCGCACTGTTCTCCCAACGACGATTTTTGTGGCGCAAACTAATAGCGGATGAATTGTCGTTGCTGTTTGGTCTTAGTGACAACATTTGTTGACTCTAAACATGCCTGCGAAAATATAGCGCGAATGAATTTTTTGCTGATTTTTTTTTAGTTTCTTATTTTTATTTATTTTTGGTTAGCGACGACCAGAATTGTTGTAGAACATATGGATTAATGGTCTTTTGGTTTACCATAAAATTTTTATTTTGTTTCACTCGAAAGGGTTGTTTCATTTATGTGCTCTGCCACGCCGTGTCTCTACCAACACCGATCCTCAGCTGTACCGACTAAATCTCTTCTGCCGTAGAGGATTCTCCACATCGAAGATGATTCTCTGCCGTCGCTGAGCTATCTCTAAGGTTTCTCTTGCAATTTCAATGGCTTGAGCTTTACCTTCTCTTTGTGATAGTTTCTCAGTATCAAAATGGAATATTAGAGCTAAAATTTGATTCAATAATGGATGAAATTTGCTCTTTTCAGGCAATTGAAATTTTCACCACAGCTCAACTCAGCTTTGTAAGGTACCAATCTCTCTCAAACTCATTTTTGCTTCAGCTCTAATTCAGAGAAGCTTTGAAGAAAAGCTCCGTACTTTTTTCCAAGAGTTGCAAGGGTCGAAGTCGTATGCTTCTCGTAGATTTGACAATGTGTGTCAAAGTATCTAGATTCTTCAATCTTAACGGAATTGCCAACTAATCATCGTTGGTAACATGATGATGTAGTGCATAAAGACACTAGAGAGCCGCAGAGCATAATGGATAATTATAGAGACCAACACGTTAAGGTGGCTAGCTAGTGGACAGATGACATATCAAGGCAATTATATGTTTGTATTTTAATTTTAAAGATCCGATGAATTATTGTTTAGGGTTTAGTTATTTAAGAAATGACATTTCTTTTTAGGAAAAGATGGAGACTGAGCGGCCGCAGGCTACGCAGGTTGCCTCGGAAGCTGGGTCAGTGAGGGACGCACAATCGAGGTACAAGTTGTCGAGCGTGTTTTGAGATCCGTGGACACATGAAAGCGGTTTGTCCCATTCTTGGCAAGAGTGTTTATATGGCTGCCGATTTATCAGAAGCTACAAGATCTGCTTCAGTTGCATCAGCTACTTCCTTGCCTCAAGACCCACAACTTCCACCAAATGATTAGGCAAATTAGCACAGTACACTTATGCATTGACAACTGCAGTGAAGGAATGCAAGCCTAATTTTGTGGCAAACAAGCATGCTCCTCCATCATAGATCTTTAGCGCAGATTATTTGGTTGCTCCGGCTTCATCAAGCAACTCATCACTAACAACAAACAATGAGGAAGATGGTATTGATAATGATGTGGATTTAGGTGACTAGACTATTTTTCATATATTTTTCTTTTATTTATTATATGACTTTTATGGATTTACTATTGTTATGTTTGTTTGATTGACTTTATTGTACTCTTTATATGTTTGCGCAAGTGATCATAGTCACTAATTTTCAGTTACTTTTAATGATTAGGGATCTTGAACTTATTTTGGTTATTATAGATTATGAATGTTAAACTTATTTTGGTGATTATGGATTTTTAACTTGGTGTGTTATGGATTCGATATAATGTTATGAATTGTGGATTTGAAATGAAAATACTTGTTGACATTTTTTAGGTATATTTGTTGACAATTTTAGGTATGGTTTCCTGAAAAAAAAAAAATTAGCGACAACTTTTGACGTCCCTAACACAAAACAGAATGATAAATGATAGCAACAACATTTAGCGACGAAGATTTGGAATTTTTTTGTCGCAATTCAAATTAAAAATATCGTCAATATGACAAAATTTTAGTGATGACATCTTCAATTTTAGTAGCGTAAATATCGTGGCGATATTACCGACGATTAAATGTTGTCGACTTTTGTCTTTTGCTATAGATTTATAGCGACGACGTTTAACAATGACATAACTAATTAATTCCTATTTAACGATGACATAACCAACTAACTCCTATTTGTGAGTGGCCCAGCTCTGCTTACGGTTTATGACATAACCAATTAACTCCTATTTGTAGCTAGGAAAATGTCATAGCCAATGCATAATAATTGACCTGGGGCTGTAATATTTATAGTGCTAGGATAAAAACACCGTCAATTTATAAGAGTTCTTATATCGTCATGCTAAAGATCGCTGTCAATATATTATTTGAGTTCTCACTTAGATGCGTAGTACTATTGATGCTTTTGAGTATATAATGTAGGCTTATCCTTTGTAATTTTGATTCAAGTGGATTATTTTGTTTTGGATATCGTTAACACGATATGACCTTCAGTCACATCGCAAGGGGTTGTGACACTGAATGATGTAATCTTAACCCCTTGTTTGGGGTGGGCATTTTTCCCATTCCATCCCATTTATTGGGTTGGAAAAAATGGTTTGAAAATGATTTGAAATAGTTTGAAAATAGTTTGGAAAAATGATGTAAAACTGGTTTGACTTTACTAATTTCGAGGTGGTATGAATGGTTGAGATTTAAATATATTAGATAGGGATTTGAAAAGTTGAAAAAAAAATGGTTGAAAAAAAATAGAATGGAATGGAATGGTTTGGAGGACTAGGAAAGTTGAAAAAAAAATGAAAAAATGGAATGGTTAAAATGGGTGGGGCAAACAAATGGTAAACATGTAGAATCAGCTACACGATATAGAGAATAATTTGCGAGTTGATTAGGACACTTTATGATGTGATCTTGATGAGCTGAGGATAAATGTCAACATTATGATTGAGCGGTGGGAAACCGCCATGCACCTGTGCTAGATGGAGTACAGCATGTCAAAAGAACCTACGCGAAAGCACTATGGATGGGTAAGGAATGCAAGATTGTACAATAACTTTCTCCTTGACATGGGGTAATGCTTCAGTGATATGCATGTGGAAGAACTAATAAAGTTGATCATAGACATAATGTACTTGTCTGGCAATGCAAAACTTTTGTGGCAAACTAAGTAAGATGACATACAACAAGGTTATTGTTCCATTAATAATTGGGAAGACCTAAAGAGAGAACTCAAGGCTCAATTATTCCACGAGAATGTCGAGTACATGATGAGGCGCCAAATTGAAGCAACTAAAACACACATGCACGACCCGCGAGTGTGTTAAGAATTCTTTGGACTAACGCTTGATATTTTGAATATGTTGGGGAAAGACAAGCTCTTCTTATTGGAAGTCCTAAGCCATGATGGGCTATGATCAACGATTGATGCATGTAGGGGCCAGAGGGGGCAAGTGCAAAAAAAAAAAATACTATAGATATTTAGTATGAACTTTATATGGTCATAGCTCTCCAAATAGGTAATAGTATACGCTCATTGTTTTTTTTTTTTTTGAAAAGTTGTTGGTAGCACCACACCACGTGAGAACTTGGAAACTTTTGGTTTTCTTTTTTTTTTTTCTTTTTTTCTTTGAGAGCTTAAAAGTCAACCAAATTTTTTTCTTTTCGTATTTTATTTGTCAAATTACGAAAGAGAAAAACTGAGAAAAGGGAATTTTGTTCCTTACTCGTTGCCTACCTCTTACACACACGCTCACTTATTGTTGCCGAAAAAGAAGAAGAAAGTGGAATTGAAAAAAATTACAGATTTAAAGTATTGTTACTACTCCAAATAGCACATTATATCTATGATTTAAAATGTTCAGTAGGTTATTTCTGATGATATAGAATTACTCTCTTAAAAATTAATGACGAACTAAGTAGGTATATAAGCAAACAAGGTATAATATGACATACTCGAATTATCGAACAATTTCTCCATTTTGGGCTTAAGAATTGCAAATAGAGAAATTTTATTTGAAGAATTTCAAGCTTTGTCTTGTTTTGGTTCGTTTTGCTTTGTTTTTTTTTTTATACAAATAATGCATGAAATTGCTGAAACGGCCAGGTTGCTTTTGAGTTAGATGATATCATTAGTTAAGAGGTCGAGGCTTGCTTAGGTTGAGAGCTTAAAATTTCATATCGTTTTGTTATTTTAAAATTAAATTATTTCTTTTATTTTGTGAAGTAGCCTATATATAGGTACTTTAAAAGGACTTTAGAGTCACCAACTCCAACGAGAAAAAATGATAACAACGAGAAATCAAGTAGAGAAGAATTTGACCATATGAATCTTGAGGCGAATCCTGAAAATGAATTCCTATTGTCATGTTAATATTCGAGATGATGTCCAGAGAGCTTATATAGCAATAGGTCATTGTCAATTGAACCTTACTAATTTTCCCTACACCAAATTTGGGGAAAAACAAAGGCATTTCAACTGTACTTGGTATCTTCAATGTGCTAATTAGGTTGGAGCATAGCAAGGAATGCAGCGCTTTTTGTCTTTTTTGCTATCTATTTAAATCAAATATCAGAGATCAAGGAGATGATGATTATTTTGTTGGTGAAGGATTTAGAAATTGAAAAAAGAAAGACAAATTTGATTCTCATGTTGGAGGTCATAATAGTGCTCATTACCAAGCTTGGAACAAGTTTCTCTAAGGAATCAGAAACAACATATTGAGCATGCTTTCATGATGCAAACAGATCAAACTCGAAAGGAATATGTAGTGCGATTGAATGCATCGATTGATTGTGTTCGGTTTCTTTTACAACAAGGACTTGCCTTCTGTTGTGACGATAGCACAGCATAACGATGATATAAATTATTTGACATTGAAGAATGTTCCTGAGAATCTCAAATTAACAGCTCGTAGTAGTCAAAAGGATATTTAAATGCTATTGTTATTGAAGCCATACATATCATCATGAAAGATGTAGGTGATGCATTTTTTTTTTCTATTTTGGTTGATGAATCACATGATATCTCGATCAAGGAGCAATTGGCTATTGTATTCCGTTATGTGAATAAAAATGGTTGTGTAGTAGAGCGTTTTGTGGGTCTTGAACATGTTACAAGTACAACGGCTCTCTCACTTAAAGATGCAATTCATCGCTTATTTTCTAGATATGGATTGAACATTTCTAGATTGCAGGATCGAGGTTATGATGGAGCTAGTAATATGCAAGGAGAGTTCAATAGCTTGAAAACGCTTATTTTGAAAGAGAACCCTATGCTTTTTATATTCACTGTTTTGGCTCACCAAATTCAACTTGCTCTTGTAGCGGTAGCCAAAAAACATATTCAAGTAGCAGGTCTATTCTTTAAAATTGCTAGTGTCATCAATGTTACTGGAGGCTCATCTAAACGTTGTGATATGCTTCATCAATTACAAGTAGCTAAGATTATTGAAGCTCTTGACAATGGCTAGATCTCTAGTGAAAAAGGCTTAAATCAGGAAACCATGCTTAATCGTTCTTCAGATACACATTGGAGCTCTCATTATGATTCTCTACTTAGTTTGATAACTATGTTCTCAGCTACAATTGATCTTCTTGAAATAATTGTAGATGAGGGGTCGATCTCTGAGCAAAAATTTGAAGCAAATAATTTTTTGGGTATTATACAATCCTTCGATTTTGTTTTTACCCTCTATTTGATGAAAGCCATATTAGGAATTACAAATGATTTGTCAAAAGCGTTTCAAATGAGGGATCAAGATATTGTGAATGCTTTGATTTGGAGAAAATATGTAAACAAAGTTTACAAATAATGTGGATACATTCTATGGTGAAGTTTCTTCTTTTTGTGACAAAAACAAAATTGATGTTCCTCACATGGATGATATGTTTATAGCTCGAGGGAGGTCAAGGCATAAAGTTTAGGAATTGACGAATTTGCATCATTTTCGTGTTGAATTATTTTACTCAGTTATTGATATGCAACTTCAGAGTTAAATGATCGTTTCACTGAGGCAAATACTGAGCTTCTTCTTTGTGTAGCATGTTTGTGTCCTAATGATTCTTTTTCTGCTTATAACAAGCGAAGACTGATCCGTCTTTCTCAATTTTATCCTGAAGACTTTTCTCCTATAAAGCTTTTGAAACTTAAAGATCAACTTGATACTTATATATTTGATGTGCGCTCTAATGAAGAGTTTGTTGGACTTAAAAGATTGGGAGATCTTACTAAGAAGATGCTCAAGACAAAAAAGGATAAGGTATATCCATTAGTTTATTTGCTTATTAAACTTGCTTTGGTTCTTCCAGTAACTATGGCAACAGTTGATAGATATTTTCTGGTATGAATATTGTGAAGAATCGTTTACGCAATCGAATGTGAGATCAGTTGATGAATGACTACTTGATTGCGTACATTGAGAATGATATTTTTGATAGCATCGACAATGAAGTTGTTATTCAACGTTTTCAAAACATGAGACCTCGTCGAGTGCAATTATAATTTGTAAGTTGTTACTTGATTATTCGATGAACCTCAATTATTAATATATTTTATTTTTTGTTTTGTCAATTGAAAATATCGAGTCTTTAATTTGTTCCCCGGCTGAATCTAATTCCTAGATCCGTCACTGGATATGATTGAGTTAGAAAGGAAAAAAAAAAAGTGGAAGATCTTGCTAATGTTCAAGCTGTCACAAAAACGATTGATATTTACTCACCGAAGAATTCTCAATAAAAGCAAACTCCAACCATATAAGCAACGGGCAATACAAATAGCAAGAAAAAAAGAAAGCACAACCATGGCAACAGCGGGGGAGGCTGACAAGGGGTGTCCGTCTCCAATAACGCTAGCGACAGGAGCCAGGGACGTGGGTGAGAGATGGCTTATATCATACTTTATTTGTAATGGGCCTCAAAAGTCCTCAGAGTGTCCTTATCGCAAGAACCTAGCTGCCCAGCAAACAGAGATGGCCTAATAAAAAATTGAGCAGCAATAGGGCCCAGATGAAGAAGAAGAGTGAGAATAAGAGCGATAATACTTCTATGTGTGTTAAAGAAGCACGAAGTTGGCACTAAGAAGGCGTTGGAGAAAGGTCTCATGTTTGTAGATGCAACTCTTAATAAAAAGGCTGCCAAGAGTGTCATGATTGACATTGGAGCCACCCACAACTTTATCCTGGAAGTTGATTAAAGGTGCTTGGGACTCAAACTCGACGAAGATACAGGCCATATGAAAGCAGTCAACTCTAAGGCATTGCTGGCGGCTGAGTTGGTGAAACATTTAGATGTCAAGAGGGGCATATAGGAAGGAATATACGGTTCTTATTGCGTGTAATATTAGATGACTTTGACGTCATTTTTGGCATGGACTTCTTGATAGAGAAAGGGAGTAGCTTTTTTCTAACAGGATATAACAATGCGATCATAATGGCCAAATACAGAGACCATAATGCTATCTGTCTTACAATTCAAGAAGGGCATAGAGCATCATGAGCCATCTTACATTGCCGTCTCTGTTTCATTGGAAGAAGATGTTGGAAAGCTAATTCGTCCCAAAGTTGAAAATGAGAGTGTAGTATGGAGAAGTGCTGCAAAATCTACTATTTTAAGCTCTACCATCAAAGAGAAGCGTGGGCAACCATATTGAGTTGGTGTCTAGAGCTAAACCGTCTATCAAGGCACCGTATCATATGGCACCACTAGAATTGAAAGAGGTTGTTGAACTAAGACCCCAAGCTATAATCTTCTTTCAACAACCAACATCTTTGTTCAAGTGCTTCAACGTTAGCATGATTTCGACAACACCAAATGAGCTCAAACAACTCTAGATGATGATGAGAATTTGGGTCTTTGGAATAGTTTTACCTGAGAAATACTTAGGTTCAAATTTCATCTAGCCTTCGTTCTCCTTTAGTTTCTCTTAGATATCCGAATTTCCTCAGTATTTTTCTGTTTTCTTCTTCTTTTCTCTCACAATTTTCTAAAGGAAGGCCACTTGTCTCTCTCAATTTCCTAATTATGCTAGAATGAGCTTTACTTCTTCCTAAGCCTTTAGCTTAGTTACCGAGGCCACTTATCTAGGCTTATACCAAATTCTTAACAAATAATGGCCTTGACCAACTTAAACTTAAGCTTTCTTCTTTAGCCAACACAATACCTCCAATGCAACAGCTAGCCAGATCAGAATTCATTTCCCTTTTCGAATGAATTTCAAATTTGACCAAAACATCAAGTTTTCATCACTTTGGTCCATCCATTAACCAACTACATGCTCTTTGATTTTCTACATGGGTTTGTTGGGTGTTTAATGAAGTGTTGAAATGGCGATCAGCTTAAACCATTTTATTTTTGAGGCCAAAGTGTAATTTTCGAAATTTTTAGTCACTTTTTGTAATTTTGGCCATTTTTCCGTAATGTATGGTTTTGTCCTTCTTAATATACACAGTCTTGGAGAACTAAAAAACTTGTAAAACATATGATTCGACACCTTGCTTTAAATTGTAAAGTAAACTTGTAAAACATAACAAGAGATATTTATTGAATATTAAAAGTGCAATTTATATGATTCGACCTTGCTTTAAATTTCGTGCCTTAAGACCACATGGTAATCTCGAGTAATTAATTAAAAATAATGCAGCAAAAATACATATATATGTATTGTAATGAATTTTTTTTTTCCCAATCGAGGAAGGATAAAAAATAATATGTGTATTGCAAGGGGAGATGATAATTGAAAGAGTACATATTCTGTGCTTGAGTCCTCTCTTTTTTTTTTTCAATCTTGTTTTTTCAATTAATATTTTTTAATTCTTATTTCATAATTTGTTTTATTGTAAGGGTAATCTAGTCATTCAAAAAAATTGCATTGCATATAAAAATTTGACACAGTGAATACTTTTGGATCAGTTTTTACAATTGAGAAATAAATTTGAAATTCTAAAAACTTGAAGGATGAAATTAGAATTTTTATATAAATTGCAGCCCGGAAAATTAACATAAAATGCGCGTCGTTAATTTTTCGGCTCCGCGGCCGCTAAGCACCGGTCTCAAACTTCAAATCAGCCTCTTTTCTTCATGAATTAGGTGCTTGCCGATACTCATTGGCTTCCATCTTTGACCATAAATATGCTCCAAATCACTCAAGAAATTTAAATACCTAGCCTTACAAAATATAAACAAAAAGATATAAATATCTAATAACCTAGCTTAAAGACTGTCAAATTGGACGATCAAATATCTCTCTTTGAACCGAAAGCCAGTTTTGAGGGGCAATATATAAACAAGGAAGTAAAATTTGGACTTATAGAAGTGTTTTATGTACACTTTTAGATGGATGAACTTTGCAAACAATATTTGCAATGAAGTAATATTGAATTTATTTATCATTATTTAGTTTGATTAGCTTTTTAATTCAAGAGTTCTAATTAAGTATGAATATCATATAATTCACCCTTGTAATACATGTATATATATCTACATACCATAATATATATATATATATATACTAGTACATGTGATTAATTTGATAAAATATTAAGTTAAAAATAAAATAATAATAATAATAATAATAATAAAATTTGCTAATAAAACATTGAAAAAATATATACTGTATCATTTATTATTATTTTTGGTCAATTAGTTAAATAGACCATTTTATAAAGATTTGTTAAAATTAAAAAAATGCTAATGCATGTATTAACATCATCTATGACAACAATTTAATAGTTGTTTTCATAATAATTGAAACAATGGCTATAGTTTGAAGAGTTTTTTTAGGCATTTAACTAAACTTTTGGGTAATTTTTTAGGATTTAGAATGTCGAAATTAAGGATTTAGCCATAAAATGTAACATTTTTTGTTACATGAAACATATATATGTGTAAAAGTGTAATATTTTATGTTACATCTTACATTTACTGTTACATTTTTTACATGTATATATATTACATGTAACATAAAATGTTACATGTTATGGCTAAATCCTTAATTTTGTGAAACTATGACTAAATCCTTCAAACTACACCTTTAAAATGGCTAATTGCTTAACTGGCCCTAGTTTTAAAGTACATATGTGGAATGATCATTTTTTATAAGAGATTTTTAAGGATTTAACTAGACTTTTTGCTAATAAATCCTTCAAACTTTACCTTTAAAATTACTAATTTCTTAACTAGCCATTTTTTATAATTTTGCTATTTTTTTTTCTCTTCCAATTTTTTTGGAAATATATTCACTAACTATATTAAAAAGTGATCTAATTTATATATCTTCTATAATTTGTTTTTCTCACGCAAATTTTTACAAAATAATGTCTTATTAAAATTAAGAATTGTTATAATCGTCCCAAGACGTTAAAGTTAAACTTTAATATTCGTGTTAATATTTATAAAAGTTAATTATTTTGAGAAACAAATCATTGTTAGTATGTTTTTTATCGATACACTATGTGGTATAATACATTAACCTTTAATGCAAAAAAAAAATATATTTAGAAAATATTCAATCGAAATATTGAAAAATAATTAAGCCCATATTTAGTTTTGTAAATTGCATAAATTTTAGTATGCTATTGCGTGAAATAGAGAAATGCTTACATTTTATAGTACAGTAACAAAATAAGAGATTATTGAGCAAATAACCATTTTCTGAATGATGTTTTAAAAGAATAGCCAATGTTTTCATTAACTAAAGAAATAATTATTTCCTAACTACGTACATGATGCTATGATTTTATTTTTTATGCTCGTAGTTTTATAAAAAGGCTAATGGTTAGTTTCTTAATGTTTGAAACGATGATCAGTTTCTTGAAACATAAACCAAAAATAATAAATACTAAATAGACCCTAAATATACAGACTCAAATTTTAAACAATTGAATAAATGACCAGTTTATCAATTATTTGCACATGTTTTTAATAACAGTCAGTCAATTGCTAGCAACTAAATAACTGAATCATTTGAGTATTTTGTTATATATATATTTTTTAAATTGGGTATGATTTTTAAGGATTTAGCCAAATTTTTGATTTTTTTTTAAGAATTAGCCATAGTTTCACGAAATTAAGAAATTAGTCATTTTCATCGTATAACAAAATTTGTTACACATGTATCAAAATTTATTACACGAGCATAAAAAAATTATTACACGTGTATCAAATTTTGTTACACAATGAAAATGACTAATTCCTTAATTTCATGAAATTATGACTAAATTCTTAGAATATGAGCTTAATAAGGGATAAAAACCAAATCTTCCCCTTTTAAAAAAGAAAAAAAAAGGATGAAAAAAAAAACAAACAAACAAACAAACTCACATATAGACAGAAAAAAAAAAACATGTTGATGACTAAAAAAAAAACATGTTGATGACTTTTTTTTTATCCACGCATCTTAATATAGTAAAGGATATATTCCACACATCGATATCATAATTTTTCAACTCTCAAATGCTAATTTTTATATTAGAAAACTTTCGAGGCTTAATAATTTGTGGATCTTGATTGCCTTAGGAGCGTAGTTTTAGTGATAAGTAATTAATATTTAGTATTTACAGCTGTACGCTAATTGATTTGATTTGATTTGATTTGAGTTGAGGAGAAATAAGGAAATTAATTTGAACTTTGACAAGTATTTTTTTTTTAATTATGGATCTTACATTTTTTTTTTCCGCAACTATAAGACAGGGCCAAGGTGAGATGACAAATAGGAAAGTGTAGATCATAACTGATTAATTAGGGATGACAGTGGGTGTTCTCTAATCTAATTGACACACAATTAATCACCATTACGTCCTAATGATGTAATGAAATTCGAAAAATGACGTCATCAATTATATCCATTAATTGGGTTAAAAGAAACGCAAAAAACCAAAAAAAAAAAAAAAAAAAAGGAAAAAAAAAAAGGAAAAAGTAGATCATCATGCTGGGCTGTACCCACGTAATGCATGGCCCAGGTTTTGCATGTGAACAAGAGGTGTATAATCTACCATCTATAATCTTATATAGATCCTTATAAACAAATGCAAACAAAAAACGTATATTCGTTTGGATATTAACAAAGTACTATTTGTTTTTTTTTTTTCCAAATTTTCCTTGATTTTAGATCAATCGAGTTTTTCTTGTGGGTTTTTTTTTTTTCCTACCCTCCCGACAAACTATAGTGGAGCTCTCTTTTTAAATCCGTCAATTTCTCTCCATTTTTTTCTTTCCCCACCTCACACACTTTTTTTTTCCCCCTTTAATTAGTCAAGCCTACCTCACAAGGAATTCACATTTCATAGCTTTTTCTAAGTTTTACACTCACAAATATTCTCGGTGCCAAAATCTCCTTTTCACACTACAATCATTTCTTCTACTTTTTTCTTTTTCTTTTCTCTGCTTTTATGCATTTTTGTTCATTAAATATTCTGACATATGTATATAAAAATCAGATTTGGGCAAGGTGATAAGTTTGTTTAACAATTAATGATAGATATAGCTACCACTTTTAATCTCATAAAACAGAATGATGTATAGTAGATATATATTGGATAAAACAAAAATATATATACATTATAGTTGTTTTTTTTTTTTGTAAGTAATAACTAAATTACATAGAAAGCACATAACTGATTAAAGAAAGGAGGAAACGATTTTTTGGATTAGATTTACTCTTAATTTTTTCATTTAAAAAATAAACTTGAATATCCAACATATATATATATATATATATATATATATATATACGCGCTTGTGTGTGTGTAAAGAGGATGATTTGTATGTGACTGTGTAAGGAAAGTCATAAATTAGGACGAAAAGTATCTTTCCGTCTAATTCGCTTAATTAATGCTCAATCATTCGAGATCTAGCTTATATTATATGTAGGAAGATAATTAATTAGGTAAATATATGGCCCTCCAAGTTGGACTCTTATCACTATCTTCTCCACTTTGCTTTTGAAATTTGGACGTATGACGTTGTATTTTAACCGGCATCAGGTTTTTAAACACCAGAATTTAGACTAATTAATGAAAATCTTCCCCGACTTCATTAATTTTTCTATTACATTGATAAAAACAATGTAACACTATTCTAACTCGGTTTCAACTTTCAAAGCCACACAATTTAGCTATATATATATATATATATGTGTGTGTATATATTGTCTTGCTAATATTGTAGCTAAAAGTTATATAGTTTAGATAAATCTTCCTTGAGTACAAAGTTGATGTTGATTTGAGTGTTTTATTGCACTCGTGAGTTTACAATAATTAGCACCGAAAGCAGATTCATTTTAATTAGTTAATGTCACTTCCGTTATTTGGTATGCATTAGAAATAATAATGCTATATGATTAAAAAATTGGCCTAGTTTCAGGCTTGGATTAGTAATAATTTTACACTCAACTCTACATTTACTATGTAGAGTTCAATCGCCCTGCCCTGTCTTTGATTAAAGGAAAAGAAAGTTATAATAGTGTGATATTTATTTATTAGTTCTAAAATAGGGAAGATTTGGGTTTTATCCATTTTTAGGCTCATATTTCAAGAATTTAGTCATAATTTCACGAAATTAAAGAATTTTTTATTTCATTGTGTAACAAAATTTATTACACGTGTAACAAATAATGAAAATGACTAATTCCTTAATTTCATTAAACTATGGCTAATCCTTAAAAAATTAACAAAAAATTTGGCTAAATCCTTAAGAATATCTATAAAATATATATTTTTATTTTTTTAATTTATTAAGTGTTATGACATTTTCATTTACCAGTTCTTCTAAATTTTTCTGGCAGGGATCAATTTTCTGCTAAAAAATAAATCGATATATATCGTTCCAATTTATATACATAGTAACATAGGCTCATGATCTCTATAGAAAGTTGGGTCTTAAGCAAAATATACTCGGCACCTAAAAGTAACTTTTTTCCCTTCAACTACCACAATTTAAACATTATCCAAATAAGGTTTAATTTATAATACTGACACACTATTGCTTTGATATATCCTTAATATAAATGAGATCTTCTTATCACTTTTCTTTTATCTCCTTCTTGGTCTCCTAATAAGAATTCAACATATAAATAAAAGTAGTTATTATAAAATATAAAGTGGTTAAGGAATATAAATAGTTTTGCTTATGCATTAAATTCTTATTTGAGAGGATATAGAGAAGGAGACAAACAAAATAGATAAAAAATAAATAAAAAATCTGAGTTCCCTTAATATATTTAAGTGTTAATTTGCTGATCAAAACATATATTTTGGTTGAAAACATATTTTTTATATTTTTTAATATTCGCAGTAGGTGCGTGTGAAACATGCGTCATTAGAGATGCGTGGATTCCAAGCTATCTTTTCTTTATAAGAAAAATAAAAATATTCGCGTGAGGGCGTGCATGCGCTAGTTGGGCGCGTGCATCCCAAATTTGCCCCAAAAGGCTTCTTTTGGGATGTTTTGGGCACAATATTGGGTCTTTTTGTAAATTTTTAGGGATTTTTTTTGCAAGTTCTTATTTTTTTCTCTTTCTTCAAAAATGTCTTTTTTGTTCTAAGCATTTGAAAAAAAAAAAATTTCTCCCAGCCGTTGGATTTAAATTGTTTTCTTAAACTTTTGACATCTATTTTGCTATTTTTTCGAGTGAAAATGTCAATTTCTTTTTCTTTTTTGTTTTTGAGTTTTTTCATTTTGTTTTATGTTTGTTAAAAGTTTTAAAGTATCCCAAAAATATTTGTAAATAATAAATCGACTCTTAAGTTGGTTAGAATGACAAAAAGTACATGTATGCCTCAAAATCTTAAAAAAATATAGGGTGAGTTGCAAAAATCGGCCAAAATTAAATGTTTATTTTAAATGATAGTCTGTATTTCAAAAAATTAAAAAAATAGCCATGTTACGAATTGTATAACAGAAAAGTGTCACACAAAATATAACAGATCTATGAATATTTGTAAGATATTATTTAACACTTCAAAAAATAATGAGTAAAACTTGAAGTGTTATAAAATATCTTACAAATATTTACAGATGTGTTATATTTTGTGTGACACTTTTCTGTTATACAATTCGTAACATGGCTATTTTTTTTGATTTTTTGAAACATGGGCTGGACTTTAAAAACGAAAATTTTTTTTGACTATTTCCTACAAATATATATATTGTTAACATATTTGAATGACTTTTTATTCAGTACGCCAGCTATATTTGTACACCAAAATAATAAATTGATAAGACAAAGTAACAAAAATATAAGTTATTATAACAATGTGTATTAAATGTGTAATAAATTCGTTACAATCACTTTTGATTTTATTATTTTTGTTTTACGACATACCATTGCATTGACTGTTAGAATGAAAACCTCTATTTTTATATGGTACATTTTTACAATAAAAAATAAATTTAACAAAATAATTTACACAAGTCGCGAAAAAAATATCACGGACCTTGCATGGCGCCTGTTTATAGACTAGTTTTTATATAAGTGTAGGGGGGCATATCATCATGTCAAATAATTACAAATAAATCACCTTTATGGCAAGAAAAAGTTGATTGATTTGGAAAGGGAAAAAGCATTACTAGCTAGGGAGAGAGATATAGAGAGAGAAAGACAGATTTATATGAAATGGAAATTAAAACTAACAAGATGGAAATTAAAATACAAACCTCATGTAAAGATTACCAATCGGCAATGAAGCAGGCAAATTTTCCCCAATATCTCTCTCAGCACTTTTTTTTGTGTGGTTATATTGAGAAGAAAAATTCACCTGCTTCATCAACCCTTGAGGCAATCATCAACTTATTTTAACATACCACTAACACCACAAACTGTCTCTTTTTTTTTTCCCCTATTTAAATTTGCATATATATATATTATTATACTATATTATTATTATTATTATTATTACTACTACTTTTTTGGTACCATTGATGTCCACACAACTAGCAAATGCTCCGTAGCAAAGCACTCCCAAACTCCATGAGAATGTTTTGTTACTGAGCACAAGCTTTTGCAAGACACACCATCATAACAATACCATACACATGCCTTCAAACAAAGCCAATAATTTTTTTTTCTTTTCCTCTTTTTTAGCCAACGAAGAGCAATATCATGATCATCTATGCCCGATCGAGCTCTTCGTCCTCGGAGCCGCCGGTGACGCACTCCTTGTCGAGCTCGTGATCGAACCCTTCGAGCGAAGGGTGCGGGGAATGGCCCTTCCCGAAGGACCTGATGTGGTCTTTGAGCGATCTCTTGTGCTTGAAATCGGAGCCGCAGGTGCAGTACCAGAGCTTCCCGCAGTTCTTCTCGTGCGTCCGCCAGTCGCCTTTGACGGCGAAGCTCTTGGCGCACTTCCTGCACGCGAAGGGCTTCGCGCCGTGCTTGCGCTTGTAGTGCGTTTGGAGGGTTCGGAAGTCCTTGAGCGGCTTGGCGCGCGGGTGGTTGATGTTGTTCTTGCACCCCTGCGCGCAGCAGTAGCACGGCAGCCTCAGCATTGCCGCGGGTTGAGTCCCTTTCAGAGAGTCTGGCCCTTTTCGGAACTCGGATCCGTGTCCCCACATGTGCATCTGCTCAACGCCCCCTGAATTTAATTAGTATATCCCATATATACGTTTTATTTTTGGTTTTATTTTTTGAAAAAAAAAAAAAAAAGAGAGAGAATAATTCTGTTTTTTCATGTTATGTCAAACATGGTTATATTAAAAAAAAAAAAAAAAAAACAAAAGAAAACAACAAAGCTAACATATGGCTAAAATGTTGTCGTTAATGTTACTGAAGTTGAGATACGATTTTTTGTTTTCAATTTGTGTGTGTGTTCATTTGTGAGTCGTGTGTACGAGAACGGAATTAATGGACATTAATGTAATTCCTCTAGGGTTTAGAAATTTTTCTAGGCCAAAAATTCCCTTTGGTCTAGATCTATAATATTTTGATTATATCTTCGTGATATTGAATACATAACGAGAGTAATTATATGTTGATCAAAAGAAAGAAAGAACCCTTTACAAGTAGAAATTTTTCTCTTTTTTCTTTCAAGTTTTTGTTTGTTTTATTGGGGGTTTAATGTTTTTGTAATTAATCGCTATCAAGAGTTTACCCGTTAGTTATAATGCAATATTGCAGACTTAATGGGGTGTCCTATTTCTTTTGGTTAGTATAGTAATGCCATTTAGTTGTATATATATATATGGTTACATCAACATCATCATGACATGTTAGATATTCAAGTTTGATGCGTTTAAGGTTAAACATCCTTATAGAAAGAAAATATAAAACCATTTGCAAAAAAGAAAAAAAAAAAAAAGAAGAAGCAAATAATTCTAATTGGGATAGGATCAAGATTTATCTTTTAAAGGGAGTATGATATAGTTATGGAGTAAATGATGATGAGAGAGAGTTAATTATAGCTATCTGTTGCTCATGCATAAAAGGAAAGAAAAATAAATGAAAGCCAACATAAAGATTCTAATATGTTCATGTATTTAAAAATCTATACGTGTACATGGTATTCATTTTGGGGACGATATCATTGTTATTCAGCATCTATTTTCTCTCTCTTGTCCCTGCCAGCGTGAATATATATATTATATACATAAGAACATATATGTGCATATTAAGTTTTTGTACTTTACGGTTCATTTGGTTCTCTAATGAAATTGGAAAAAAAAAAAAAAGGAAAAAGGACAAAATATGGGACAGATTTAGCACCACAAATAAATGAAAAAAAAGAAAAAGAAAAGAACGAGATAAAGTTATCAGAAAAATTCAGATTCTTGAACACAAATAATACATTAATTATCAATTTTCTTATTCTAAGCTGAAAGACAGAGAAAAGATATCTATAAAGTCATGTTGCTTGTGGCTAGTAATAATTGGTACTGGATCAACAGATCTCTGTGTGAGTGTTTGGCTTATAATATATGTATATGCAGTTGGTACAAATAAAGTATGTACATATATGCAGAAATATCTAAATTAAGGTGCTAAATTAGGAGGAAAAAAATCAACTATGGACCATCAAGAACTCGAATCTCGATTCTGATCAAATCAATCATGCATTGGGTTTATTTGTTTGCTTGAAAAAGGAAACAGTATTGCTTTTTTTTTTTTTTTAAGAAAACTCAACAATTTCTTCTTGATAAAGCCCCAGAAAAAAATATATATATAAAACATCAATTGTGACAATGATTATAGAGTAAAAATATTAGGAAGAAAAAAGAAAAACTAACTAACCTGCATGTTATTGTACCTATTGAAGGTTTTGCAGCATATAGAGCAAGCAAACTGCATTGGGCCCACAAGAATCTGGGCAGGAGTTGGAATCCAAAACCTTCTCTCCATATTGAAGGAATAGCCATATTGAAAGCTCTTCTTGATCATTGGCTCTTCTTCCTTGATCATCTGGTCAATGACTTTTACATTCTCTTCATGATGATTCACAGCTTCTAAAGAGTCACTAGCTATGTTGGACAATCCTATCTGCAAAGAGACTTTAACCTTTTCTATGCCCTCTTCTTTGACCCCAAAGCCCTGATGATGATCATCCCTTTGTACCACAAAACTTTCTTCCACTTTCAAAGGCTTTGTCTGATGATCAGTGAGCTTGCTTAGAAGAGGCAAGCACTGTATGGCTGTAGTAGTGTTGGTAGTACTGTTGATCATCTTCTTGGCATGAACAAGATCTTGGTGTTCATGAGTGTTAATGAAGCTCAAAGAAGAGGAATATATTGAGGAATTAGAAGGAGGTGATGATATTGGCTTGAGCCATTCTATGAAAGTTGGAGATTGAAAGCACATATTGTTGTTGTTGTTATTGTTGTCTTGTAGGTGGTGGTGATTCCATAAATAACCCATGTTTCTTCAGAGAGTAATTCCTTGAATCCTCTCCTCAGAGGGGTTTGCATATCTAGACTTTTGTGGGAAAAGCTTTAGCACTTATAAGGTTGATTTTGAGAAATTAAAGTGGTTAGGTTTGTCTTTTTCTGAAACATGTTTCTTTATTTTTTCTATTTTCTTTTTTTTTCTCTTTATTTATTTGTTTATTTTTTCCTTTTTCTGCCCTTTGGTCCTCGTCTGGAATTGGAGAGAGAGGTAATGGTGGGGTTAAGGAAAATGACTTATATATTTAAAGAAAACGAATAAAATATATAGCAAAAGAAGAGAATCCTAGAAATTAGAATAGTCTGAACTACTATCCATATATTTTGGTAGATTTCATACAATTTCTTTTTGATAATATAAGGGAATTTGACCCACAGGCACTAGTTATTTTCAATTAAAAATAATTAAATTGTCCCCATAATGGCTGATGAACTATATATAATAGGAAAAAGAATAAAAGGAATGAGAGAGAAAGAAAGACTCCTTATATGGTCAATACCTAAAAGAACAGGAAAATAATATAAAAGAACTGCGCCAAAAAATGTAGAGAAAAAAATCGACCACACCTCAAGAAAAGGGTTGTTGATTGATGTGAAAAAAATACGCGTAATGCAGTTTAACTTCCATTAAGATGTATAATATTATACTTTAAATATGACCAATGACCTATATATATCTTTACCTAGTTTTTGTTAATGTTTTAAGTATCAAATTTTGTAGATTTCAACATAAGCTGCGGAAGACCCACGTACATATCCTCTAGTGCGGTGATGTAAGACTAGTATCGGTACATATTCGTTGTCCTGAGGATCAATGTAATAGAATTTTGTTTGTGTTAGGCTCTAAGTTTATTATGTAATGTATATATTCAGTAATTAATAGCTTCAAAAGTAATGGGAAAAATGAAGAAAAAAATCAAGAACAACACAAACTTAAGTGACAATTCAAAATAAGAAAAAACTGCTGATATATACGAGAAAGTTCACGATATAATTGGTATAAATATAACCAAAAAATCTTAATTTTTGAAAGGTTCATACGATGAGGACATTGCTCTCATATCCGTATAAGATTAGTTGTAGGCTCCACGATCATACCCTTCATTCCGCTCCCACAATTTTTTTTTTTTTTTCCATTTTCATAAATTGCATCAGCCGGATCAAAATAGAATCAAGATCACAAACACTAACAATAATAATAATAATTGTAAAGATTAATCTAATTTTATATTCTATTGCTGCTTATATAATATTTTGAGACTATATGTACTAATTAGAGAAAGTCAAGGAAATTTTATGTCACGGCCCTCTACGTCGAGCCGTGACAAGGAGTTTCTTTACTAACTATTTACTTGTTACTTAATTCCATGAATAGCTCAAGAAAAAATAATAAACATAGCACATGCGACATACACACACAATTAAAGTCACAGTTTTCAAAACAAGTACAACATTCTCTTTTAATACATGCTCATATTCACAAATATATATACATATCAAAAACCAATGATACAAAATATAGTCAGGCCTCATTCTCCGTTGTTGCAGGTCAGGTCCACATGTAAAGTCCTCCAACTGCTCACTGCCTCTAGCATTTGTCTATCTTTTATCTTACCTTTGTTTAAACCACAAGACACTTCTATTGGTGAGTTAATGAACTCGATAAGGGTGAACTATATGCCATGAGGATGCAAATACAACAAAAACACAAGACCTATACAATCATTCTAAATAGTAAAAGTAAACATCACATTAAAGAATTATATGTCCTTTATCAGATAACCCTTGAGTCTAATCTAGAATACTCTTCAAGGTTCTTTTGTTTGCCTAAGTCATTACCATGACATGTGGGTGCTTAGTTACTTCGTAACGTATAACTTGTTGCATAGGATCCTCTTTCGGAGGGAATACGTGTTCGGGTTAATATTTCGCAAGCTTTAACTTATTCGGGACCTAATTGGCTCACCAATTCGATGCCTGGGACGTGAATCTGGAGTCACTATGACATTCCACTCGAGTTTCGAATATCACGGGTGGTAGATGTGTTAGTTCTTGTATCCATCCTAACCCTTAGTTTGAAGACTTGAGGTCGTTCATTATAATAAGGATGTTGATACTATAGCATAAAAGGTTAAGTATCGGTTTCTATCCTACCGGTTTACTTATTTGGCCAAGGTTGTGAAATACGATGCTTTTATGATTGAATTATGATTATATAAAGCTCTGTAAATACAAAGGATCCAAGTGAGAAGTTTTTCCCAATTTGTTGTCAGTCAAATTCATAGGGTATATGAAGTCAAAGATGAGAACTTTGCCAACTACTATAAAGAAGTCAAACTATTTACATTTCGATTTTAGAGTATAGAGATAGAATAGGTTCCCTTGATGTGAATGATGTGGCCAATAAGTTCCCAAAGCTATAACATATGCTGAATTAGGAGAAGTGTGTAAAATATTTCCAATTGTGAAGATTTTATAGCCCATGTAGGAAATTAGAGAAAAAACTATGAAACGTGTCAAGGTTAGTCGAAAATGAATAGCAAGAGTCAAAAAATTGGTTGACACCATATATGAAGTATCTCTTGACTGAGGTCTTGTCCAATGATAAGAAGGAAGTTAGGAAAATCAGGATCAAAACAGTTCGATATGCCATTTTGAAAGGTATACAGTACCAAAAATTGTGGAGCAGACCATTTTGCAAAGGTGCATAACAGAGAAAGAAGGAGAGAATGTAATGTAGAGCATTCATGAAGGTCTTTTTGGCAAGCAATCAGGCAAAAGATATTATCTTAAAAGGTAACTAATCAACGTTATTTTTGGCCTAAAATGTTGAGAGATGTGGACCATTATCTTGAGCGATGTGACAAATGTCAGAGGTTGGCTCATAAGAATCACGTCCCAACTGAGGAGCTACGTCATGTCTACTATTCCAACCCATTCTCCATGACGCCACTAATTATTTCACAAAATATAAAGGTGGAATCTAGGGCGTACGCTAATATTATGCTGACAAATGTGATGCAATTTGTTTGGAAAAACATCATTAGTCGGTTTAGATTCTCCCAGATAAGTGTTGATAATGGCACCCAATTCACAAAAATATTGGTTAAGAACTTTTGCAATTTTAAAAGGGTTGGGATTCGACCTTACTTTCCCTATACTAGTTTTAACATGGAGAATTGTTAGGTAAATTTGCGTATGACATGACATCGTCAAAGTGTGATACAACACTATCTATAGTCCTTGAATTAGATAGCCCTCAAGCTTGACATAATAGTATATATTTCGGCACGTACTTCCAACATGACTCATCTTCGATGCATATAGTTGTTAGAGTTGAAAGAATGCTTTTGATGTAGGTAAAGGAGGTATAAGCCTTACAAGATTTTTGTTAACATCTATCGGCATTGTTGGCTCAACACCTTTGGGATCATAGATTTCTTCATGTGATTCTTCTTTAAAACTCATATCTTTTATCCCTTCCTCTTTTGTACACTTTTTTTTGAAGCATCTCAATTTTCTCGTCCATGGGTGTAGAATCTTCAACAGGGTCATCCTCCATATTAATTATTCATTTTACAATCATATTATCAAGTTGAAGTATCAAAATTATAACATCCATCTTATGTATTTGAAGAGTAAGTTTGGTCTCCATCATGAACTAGTTGGTCATATTTGCCAATTAACCAATTGTTTCTTTAAGAGTCGTTATCTTCGCTATTAACTCAATGTCAACCCATGACCCCCATCATGTTTAAATCGTTCTCCCAACCGTAATTGTTCATCGAATGACTCCTACTCCAACGGTCATACCAGGTCATATCCTCCAACATATAGTAAGCTTCATCTATAGATTGTAGTAAAAAGAGGTGGTACCATCTCCTCTCCTAACCCAATTCCTTGTTATGTTGCATAAGCGATAGATGAAGATTTTTAGTTGACATTCCTTAGAAAATCTATGCATAGAAAACCTATAAAGCAAATCTTTATAACTCTACCAAGCTATAAACAAAGGTTCTAAGTCAAGTTGGAAAAATTCCAAGAGTACTCTTCAATGCAACATCTTAGAGCATCTCGAGCAAAGTAAATGCAAAGAAAATCAAATATAAAAACTAAAGTAAGAAAAGAAAAGAATTCAAATTAGTGAAATATTTATTTTGCTCGATATTAGTTTAAAATCGCAAGTGCATGATATCATTTGAAGTAATAATGTGATGTGTAGAGTGTCGATCCCAAGATGACTAACGCATTAAGTATCAAACTATTCTAATCTTAACTATAACTAAACAATGCAATGACTAAAAAAATGAAAAAATGACCTAAAACAAGAATAAACGAATAACGAATACGATAAAATAAGAGATGTAAACCAATGTAAAAGAACCTAGGCCTTTCAATTTCATCTAGACCAATTACTAGTATCTGTTAATTCAATTCATTGATTTTCTATTCATAAGATAATGACGAATTTTTTCTCAGCAAAAAAAAAAAAAAAAAAAAGATAATGACAAATTCAATAATTTGTTAACCAATCTCTCTTGAGTATCGACTACTCTAATACTAATATCAAGTTCTTGAGCATGCCCTTCACCTCAACCACGTTTATATGTGGTTATGGAGTCAATTGTGGGTTACCACGTTCAGGCTGTGAGAACGTGGGTTTTGGGGTTGATCGAATTTTACGTTAGAAAATGGTCATGACGGTTGTTTGCTGGTCGCGGTGCTATTGCACCGGGTATGGCAGATCGGTTATATGTTGGTCTGGGAGGAAGATAGGTAAATCGGCAGGTACACTGTTGGGTGCACTAGGCGGGCTGCCGGTTGCACCACAAGGTGGACAGCCGATTGCACCATCAGGTGCACTGCCAAACAGACTGTCGGGCGCACTGCCAGTGCACCGCCAGGCGAACCAGTATTTTCCTGTGCTTCAAACTTTGAACGCTCATATCTCCTTCGTTACTCGTTGGAATCGCTCATATGATATACCATTAGAAAGCTCTTTTGGAGATTTTTCCAATGATATGAAATATGTCATAGTTTGATGGCAAAATAGTGGACCAGAAATATGTCGATGTGCTGGACTGATGATGTGCAGGTGCACCAAACCGGCGATGCGCCCGTGCACCAATTTGGCGTTCTCCAAGGAGACAGCAATGGGTCGATATTGGGCCCGCTATGTTTTCGTGGGCTTTTGGGTTCTTTTCGAGTTTTTTAGGCCTGGTCAGAAGTTGGTCCATTAGGTCTTGTGAAAATTTAGCCCAACAATTATATATAATTCAAACTTGATATTAGAACAATGATCAACTACATGCGTCAGATGACCTAATGCAAGTTCAACACAAGCAAAGTCCATGTGGTTCAATTCTTTGAATCGAAAAAGACCTATGCCCAATCAAACGGAGTAGTTCAAACTTAATGTTGAAAAAGAAAACTATCTTGTAGTTGATTATTTGCACAAATATGGTCATAGGGTGAAAAGAGGGAAAAAAACTGGTAAAAGTCATTGAATGGCTCTGAAGTGGAAGTAGAATTAAACCGTCGCTCAAAGTGGTATGTAATTAATATATATATATATATATATAGCTATACGCTTTTGAATTTGATCCATATAAAAAATTATTTGGCCTTAATTGATACACCGATCCACCTTTAAAAAAAATGAGACCATTGGTTGTGAATCCATCCTATGCGCGGGTGATAAATGCCATGTTAAATTTTTCGTATTATAAATTATATATATATATATATAAAAGAAATGTAAAATTATACTTCCACTTAAAGAAAAACACTATGAGCAACATTTTACTGAAATTATATATATATATATATATAAATATATATATATAAATAAGAAATGTAAAATTGTACTTCCACTTAAAGAAAAGCACTATGAGCAACATTTTATATATATATATATATATATATATATATATATATAAGAAATGTAAAATTATACTTCCACTTAAAGAAAAACACTATGAGCAACATTTTACTCTGAAATTATATATATATATATTTATAGCGAGGGCTGTTTTCTTGACTCGATTTAATATTTATTTTAAAATATGAATTAAAATAAGTCATCTTAGACAAAGGCTTTTTAAATTTTGAGTCAATGTCAATGTTTCAAAAAATGAAGACAATAGTCATATTCCAAGCATCTGATGAACTTCATCTTGCATAAGAATTAAGAAGTAGACTATTTTCTTAATAAATTAAATCATTGAACATATTTTTAAATCACTTAAATAAGACGACTATTTTTTTAATCATTTTTCAATTTTTTAATTTGTGTTTGTTTGTTCGTTTGTTTGTTTGTTTGTTTTTTTTAATGACGTTACATCTAGTAAAATTTGAATTAGATCCGATGACGGCTTATGCTTTGAAGATTTTATTATTTACATTTATTGCCTTCATTTTACAGAAGTTTTAAATTATGTGAACCCTAAAAATAAATTATATAACAAATATTCAACTCAAAAACAAAAATCGGAACCATTTTTTCTACTCGACACAGTTTCAATATTTATTTAAAATAAATTATTGTTTTATTCTGTGAAAACACTCGACTTTGAAGGCCAAATTTGTAATATTATCTCAAATTACGTACCAATCGAAAAGAACTTCTGATTTAAAATAACTCGAGTTCCTTTTTGGCATAGACATGAAAACTAAAAACTCCACGTTGTAAAATAATACTCCATTGACCCCGTCCTTCTACACTAAAACCGTCAGATAGATAAATATAACTATATCTTTTCAATTTTCATCACTGGATAAATTAATTCTTTTATCCTTTTTTTTTTTTTGTGTTTTTCAAAATAAACTTAAAAATTAAAAACTTCATTGAATTGTGGTAAATGTACTTATTTATTTCATTCCAATGTTTATAGCTCAAGTGTCGAATTTTCTTCAGAATATGTTGGTTGCCATATTGACCCTAGAGAAACGTTCACATATATGAATATATAGTGTAATAATAGTTACACTATAATGAGTCTTTCTCAGGTTCTATTGTGGAATAAAACCAAACAGGAGTGGAAAGTAGATACAACACGAGGGCTTACTTTGAAATTTAAAGCCTAATGGGTTCCAATGGCATCTGAATTTGTCATGCTTTGACAAGCTGGTCCCTAAACTTTTCTTCTTAGCAATTTGCACTCTGAACTTACAAAATTTAATAAATTAGTCTCCATTAGAAACAGAAGTTCGAATTTCTACACTTTTAATTCCGTTAAAATTTGAACTTCTGTTACTAACATGGACTAATTTGCCAAATTTTGTAAGGGATCGTTTGGCAAACGGGTTCAAATTGTGGCAATTTGAATTTTTTTTATTTGAACTAGAAAATTTGAATTGTGCAATTTAAATGAAAATTTTAAATTGTTGTTTGGCTCAAATAATCTTAATTGAAATATTATTTGAATTGTTGTTTGGGTAGATATAAAATGTATGATTTTGAGTTATAAAAAAAGTGGTTGAAATATCAAATAAAAAAGAACTATTAAAAAATATATCCAAACTGTTTAAAGGGTTTGAATGAGTTTTTTCTATTTGGATTTATCCAAAAGAAAAGTTTACAAACGACGATTTATATTGATAAATTCGTTTGAATGGTCCAAAATCAGTTTGAACCGATTTGCCAAACAAACCCTAACTTTATAGTGCAAATTGCCAAAATCAAAGGTTCAAACACCAAGTAGAAAAAGCATGACAAATTCAGGCACCATCGGTGCTAATTACTAAAATTTAAAACACATGAGACGAAGCTCTTAAGTTGCAAATATTATATTCCTTTTCCATTATTTTTTTAATATTGTCGCAAAAAAAATGTAACTTAAGCAAATCCAAAATCGCCACCTCCCAAGAAAACGAAATTCCAAATCTTCATGATGACCTTTTAGATTTTAGTGCCCTAACCACCATGTTGGAAAAAACTTCTTTCTTTGGGTAAAAGGATTGGACATTTGACATCAACTAATAGGACGACGATTTATATTGATAAATTCGTTTGAATGGTCCAAAATCAGTTTGAACCGATTTGCCAAACAAACCCTAACTTTATAGTGCAAATTGCCAAAATCAAAGGTTCAAACACCAAGTAGAAAAAGCATGACAAATTCAGGCACCATCGGTGCTAATTACTAAAATTTAAAACACATGAGACGAAGCTCTTAAGTTGCAAATATTATATTCCTTTTCCATTATTTTTTTAATATTGTCGCAAAAAAAATGTAACTTAAGCAAATCCAAAATCGCCACCTCCCAAGAAAACGAAATTCCAAATCTTCATGATGACCTTTTAGATTTTAGTGCCCTAACCACCATGTTGGAAAAAACTTCTTTCTTTGGGTAAAAGGATTGGACATTTGACATCAACTAATAGGGTGAAATATCCAACAAGATTGACGTGGTTTGGACATAATTCTCGTCATTCTGATACAGAAAAATTCTGTTTTTCAAAATCATGATACTCTACTCCTAGTTACGTAATACTTGGACATTTAATATACTTTTTTGTTTGAAACATTTGAATGCTATAAGACTGTTCAAAATCATTTTATAATTTGGATTTTAAAGGCTAATTTAAAACATTTGGTATAATTTCGTGCATGTACAAAGAGACTAACTGTTTTATATAATGCAGTGAAAAAATGAATGGGTCTATTGCTACACATCATTCTACTGGCGTTATCTTTCAATTAAAATTATTCCAGAACAATCCTCAACTTAAAAATCTTTTTTTATTTCCATCTTTACCTTATTATCGAATGCTTTATATTCTTCTCTACTGAAAAAATAATAGTTATAATTATTTAAGTTATGTATTCATGGTTATTTACGGTTTTTATCACCGTAAAATCACTTTTGAAGTTGAAGAAAAAAAGTTTATAAACAAACCTCATGGTAGAAAAGAGAAAAAAAAGGCATAGACTAATAACAGTCATTATATTGAAAGTTTTTGTTTTATGTGCGGAGAGACTAATGATAGTTGTACTAAAATGATGATTAAAACAACACTAAATGCATCGAATATTATAAGAAGATAAAAATCATTTAGAACAAGAAATGAAGATTAATCAAAAACAATTTAATATCAGAAGGAACAAATAAATGATTTAAACTACTTTTTAATGAAGAAGTTCTTTTAAAATCAATAATTATAATTTAGTAATAATACATAATCTAATGTGTGGGAAGAGCAAATAAACAGGTGGCAGTAGATGCACTCAATTTTGAAATTTCTCGTATCAAGTCAAAATCTCATTTTCATCTTTATTTTTAAAGATTTTCAAATTTATCTCCAAACTGTTAAAATCGACTAAAAATTATACCTTGCGCCAGATTTTTGTTGTCCAGAAAATTAATTTTAAAAAAAATGTGCAAAATACCCTAAAATATAATTACAAAAAACAAATTAATAATAAAACTAAGGGTAATCTATACAAATGCCCTCTGATATTGTGTTATCTTTACAAGTTGCACACTGATATTTCAAACCTCTGATATTTGAAAACATTATAAGTTCACCCCTTTCACTTCAATTCTTTAAAAAAAAAATAGATGAAATCAGAAGGTATGAATACAAAGTTTTAAAAGATTAGGGTTTATTTTGAGAAACGAAAACAACATAAGGGGGTGATTGTGAAGACAACATAAAAGGATGTTTGCGAAAATAATTATAGAATTAATTACTATAATTTTCTTAATTTTAAGACGTTTGATCTTTAAAAAGTTGTATAGGTGCCAACAGATTATTGTTACGTTATTAATTCAATCATTTTTTTTTTTTAAGAATTGTGACGGAGGGACTACACCAATAAGTTTTTAAAACTTTAAAGGATAAGAATGACAATTTTAAAATATTAAGGTACAATTTGCAATAATAGCACAACATCAAACCCTAAAACTACGTATAAATTCTACTTCATCTTTGTTCAGTGGAAAGAAAAAGCATTTGACAAAAATTAAAAACCCAAGTTCATAACTTACAACTAAAGACTAATGGGCTTTGACGGAACATATGAGGAGAAACCCATCTCAAAATATTGTCATCCATCAGTTAAGTTGAACCACATTTACTATAAAAGAAAAACTAATTCAACCACTATTATTTATCTTGATAAGACTCTCGTTCATTGCAACATATTTATTGGCGACCATTTCGGCGACAATAATCATGATCGCTGAAAGCCCGTTGCTAAAACTTTTCGACGACCATTTTATCTCGGTCGGCGGTCGCCAATATTGGTAACTATTAAATATGATCGTCGGAAAGTATCTAATGGTCACCAATATTTTGGTCAGTATCAACCAAATTTGGTCGGTAGTCTTTCAATATCGATAATGATTTTTAAAATACATATGGTTGTCGATATTATTTTTAAAATTTTTTAATTTAGTAAATTATTTGTGTATAACTTTATAAATTTGTTAAACAATAAAACCATTAAATATGTTATAATTATTGATAAAACATTTCATCGTATGTTTTAAATTACTGAACTCACATAATGAACCCGAGCTTCATCCATATGAGCCACTTATCTTTTTTGCGATGTCGCTCCGCATAGTTGTTGATCTGGGCTCTGAAGTCGACCTTGTGCATCCTTCAATTGCAAAGAAATTAAAATTTTAAAATATTTATTGATTGCATAGAAACAATAAAGTTAAAAATACGGTAACGCGGTTCACTTTAGCAAACCTATTTGCTACGAAAGGTGAAAGACTTGACACCCTGTCAGCTCTTGGCCTTCCTCTTAGCGTAGCTCTCCTTATTATAAGTCACCAACAAAATGTATTAAATCAATCTATAAAAGTAAATCTATCTATCAACAAATCGCTCGACTCAAAGGCTATTCTGGTTAATGGACTTTTGTGGTCAGTCTTGTAAAAGTCCAAGTATTCCTGCTTTTTCATTGAATTTAATATATACCTGTACGTTTCAGTCCTAATCGCAATTCAAAGATCAATGCAATAATGGACCTTGATTCCTAAAGAAAAAATAAATAAAGAAAGAAAGCAAATAAAAAGTTAAGCGTACTAATTAGACAACTTGAAAAGCGATAAAAATCTCCCTATCACAGCTTGATTAAAAGCACTACCAAGTTGTATTATTCAATACAAGTCCAATATTAGTTTTTTTTTTTTTTTGTGCGTATGAAATATAATCAATCGATTAGCCCAATATAACTTAGAGCAAAAAAAATAAAATAAAAAATAAAAATTAGCCCAGTGTAGCTTTTTCCTTTTTTGGGTATAGTAACTGTGTTCACAGCTCATTGAAAGTGCCTTCTATTCATATTCGTCTCAAAAAATTCAATGTATTCGTACCAAAAAAATGTAATGGAACTATTTGGACTTGTCATAATTCATATAAGTAGAAAAAAGAAGGACCAGCTTAATTAATTCGCATCTTCCCTTTTCAACTAAAGACCCGAATACTTGTCTTAACGTTGCATTTTCTTCATTTTTTTTGGAAAATTTACTGTTTTACACTTTATTTTTGTTTTATTTTTCTTAAATACACCTTACTCTTTGATGTGCTATATTTTTTCCTCCTAATTTATTGAAATTGTACTAATTTGCACTCTTTGTTCAAGTTTGTTTAGTTTTAGCTTCCCGATTTATTGAAATTATACTCATTCATTCAAGTCTTTTGAACCACTCTATAGCAAATCAACATTGCATACCCTCAATAGATACTTAATCAGCAAATCCTTTGATTTTGTAATTGAGATTTTTTTTTTTTTTTTGGTGAGCTGAAATCACGAATTAAGGAGAGGAATAAATCCAAATTCGATCAAGCTCTCTCATAATTAGATTGCGGCAGTTCTTTGTCAGAGTTACCCTTTTTTTTCTCAATAAGATTACTTCAACGTCACTTAATTGTGAAAAACTAAACTACAGACTTAAACGGAGGGTGAGAATTGGTACATTTGATCTGTAAATTTAGGAGAAAAATGTAGCGCATCAAAAAATAAGATGCTTTAAAGAAATATAGAACAAGAATGACCTGCAAAACAATAATTTTTCCTTTTTTGATAACATAGTTTTGTCCTTTTCCCCACGGTTTCTGAGCCCAAAAAAAAAAAGGAAAAATAAATAATGATCATATAACCAAATTCCTTCGCCTAACTCTCTATTCTACAGGTACTGACAATGTGCTGATGAGTCATCTTTATCACGTGTTGCGTGTCTCTTAGTACAAACCGATCACATATTTATTACACAATAGACAAAAAGAAAACAATATGGCAAACAAGTAGAAGAAGAACAAAGCCAAAACCCACTTCGCTTCCACTACAATCAGGTGTCTTCTTTGTTGCTCATATTTCTTGTTTTGTTCAAAATACGTTTGATCTTCATGTGGGTTTTTTTTTTTTTCCCTAATTTCTTCTTCTTCTATAATTCTGAGTGTTTTATGCAATGTTGTTGTGACTATTTGTTCAATAGGTTATATTTTTCAGCCAGTGAATCGCTAATATATATTTAGTTCTAGATCATCACCTAAATTTTATACAAACTAGATACAAGAACGTTACGTTTGTGCTTGTTTTGTTCAATGTGCAATTGTATACAAACTTGTTTCTTATTAAGCTATGGTTCAGTTTGTATCATATATGTTACTAAAAAATTATCGTTCTTTTTTTTGTTCTTTTGAAATCATGTTATATTTTTCTAATCTGTAACTATAAATAAAAAATGATAGATTGTGAGGGTAATGATGGCCAATGGTGTTCTAAGTGTCTTCAGATCTTCTTCAGATCTTTTTGTTTTATATATTTATTTTTTTATATCTTCTGCTTTGTAAATAGGATTCCTCTTTTGTAGTTTTTTTTTTTTTTCCTTGTGTCATCAAACATATTCTCACCTATCAGTATAAATTTTGATGTCTAAGAGCTCATTTCTTTCACAATCCAGACATCACGACTTTAGAGATTGTGTGTAGTAATTTGATTTAGCTTAAAATAACAGAGAAAATGAAATCAAACAAAACACTTTTAAGAAATGGTCTTCATTTAAAACGTTAATCCACTTTTAAAGAAATGGTATTAGAATAGTTGGTTTAGGACAGTAGCCACTAGGTTTGGCAAATATTTAGGAGGCAAATTTTCATAAAATAGTCATTTTTTAGACAATAATTTTAAAAATTAGTCGGTATTTTAAAATCATAAGAAAATAGTATTTAATAAATTTTATTATCTTCATAAAAAAATTTATTACACTAAATTTTCTGTGTAATTTTATTATGGTAAAAAATTTATTATCTTTATAATATACTTTTTTAGTTATTTTTAACTTTTTGAAAATATAACAATTTTTTTAAAAACACGCCCTAAAAAATATTACTTACCTAACTAGTCCTGTTAGGAAAAGTATTTCATGATCTCAAAATTAACCATTATAATGATCACTAGCAATTCCTTATAGTTAATTGGCAAAGATTAATAATTTGTTGAAATATATCCTTCAAAATTGAGGGAAGAGGAGACGGAGGGAGCTATCACAAATAAACGAAAAATAATAATGAATATCTCGGTTCATACATATATAAATATTCCACATTCAATATTAATTTTCCCTTTTAGTTATAACTACTTCACACAATCAACAGTCAAAAAGTCATTGGCGCTCAATAATCAGTCAAAAGTCCGTACCAAATTTCCTTAAGTCCTTGTTCAATTTATGATATTCAAACTTATGATTGATGACTTGAGCAAAATACATTAATTTTCTATTGTATTTGATAAATTGATCTCTGCAACTTTCAGGACTAACAATTTTTTGTGTCAAAATAATCAAAGTGTTACAAAATGTTACTTTTATGTTTTGTTCTGTTTTATGTTGCTCACATTACGGTTTACCATGTTCTTCTTCAAGCAATGTTCCTACCAATAGCAGTGGCGTCGGCGCTGGCCCTTCTCGGGTGGTCTTATCGGGCACTGATCAAGCCTCCGTTACCGAAAATATGTGGATCGCAAAACGGTCCTCCTATTACTTCACCTAGAGTTAAACTCGGGGACGGGAGGCATTTAGCCTACAGGGAGTTTGGGGTGCCGAAACAAGAGGCCAAGCACAAGATCATTGTGATTCACGGGTTCGGAAGCTCCAAAGATCAGGCTTTGCCCGTCCCCCAAGTGCGAAACAAATTAATACGACTGAGATGATTCGATATTCACAACGCGGTTTTGCTGAAACTTAACAAATTAAATGTTCTGTTGGTGTCGCGATTTTCAGGAAATTATTGAAAACCTTGGGATTTACTTCCTATACTTCGACAGAGCCGGATATGGGGAGAGCGATCCACATCCATCGCGATCGGTGAAGAGCGAAGCCTTCGATATTCGAGAGCTAGCCGACAAGTTGGAGATCGGGTCTAAGTTTTACGTACTTGGAATATCAATGGGAGGTTATCCTGTTTGGAGCTGCCTAAAATACATACCACAAAGGTACTTGTGCCGCGGCGGAATGAAATAAGATGAAGTCAAATCCATGGCTAAATAGATAAAGTGATCTTTTGCTCTATAATTCTCAAAGTTTGGTTACAAAAACTAACCAACAATACACTAAATTAGCCTTTTATACTCAAGTCAAATGACCAAAAAAACAAGCGAAACGACAAGTAAACCAATAAACTAAAAACGACAACAAAACTAATAAAATGACAATAATCTCCTAAGTAGTAATCTGGCTAATTCCATTATCTCATGGCTATTTCTCTCTTGGCTAACTACAAGATATTATATATGGTTATGTCATGTTATATTTTTTTTATGCAGATTATCTGGAGCAGCCCTTGTGGTTCCTTTTGTGAACTACTGGTGGCCTTGTCTTCCTGCCGATCTATCCCGAGAGACGCTCGGGTTGCTGCCTCGCTCGGATCAATGGACGTTCCGCGTTGCGCATCACTGTCCTTGGCTGTTCTATTGGTGGATGACACAGAAATGGTTTCCTTCATTAAGCTTACTCTCTGGGAACAATGCGCATTTTACGGACAAAGATCTAGACATCGTCAAGGCGTTGCCAAGCGCCAATCAGGTAGTTTTCGCCACAAGTTTTGGTTAGTAATTTGTTTTAAGAAAAAAAATGCTGATTTACTATACAAATGTCTCTAACTAGTACTGCTTTTTATCTGTTTTTTTCAACTCAGGAGAAAATTATACAGCAAGGGGTTTATGAGTCCCTGCACCGGGATATGATAGCCGGGTTTGCGAAATGGGAATTCGACCCGCTCGACATAGCGAATCCTTTCCCGGACAACGACGGGTCGGTCCACATCTGGCAAGGGTACGAAGACAGGATTATTCCGTTCCAGATTAACCGATATCTGTCGGAGAAGCTGAAATGGATTCGCTACCACGAGGTGGCTGATGGAGGACACGCCTTTGTGTTTGAGAGGGATATGTGTGAAACTGTTTTGAAGGCACTTTTGCTTGGATAAGCTCCTCTATGTGTTACTGCATAGTAGTACAATTTGGATGTTATTATCATAGAAAAACATTAATATGCATGAGACCAATTCTACTAAATAAATAAAAAATAAAAAATAAAAGAAACCAACATATGTAATAAAAAGTTGAGCATGATAAGGAATTCATGTGTATTTTGAAATTTGAGATTTATGTCAACATTTAGATATGAGTTGATGATAAGGAATTTTGCAAACCCAATTTAGTGTATTTCTAAACCTATATGTTTTCCTAAAATATTTCGTGAACAAATGCAGAAGTGAGGTGTAAACAAACCCAAGAAGTGACCAAGTAGAAAATTAAGGATAAAATAATTAGAACATTAAAAAAACAAAGAAAAAACAAACAAACAAATCCTCGAGAATCATTTTTATATGCCTGCTCAAAGAAATAATTATAAATTCAAAATGTAACTGAAAAAGGAACCTCTTTAATGAATAAACATTTTTTTTAAGGAAAGGGAACTTATTCAGCATCAAATAAAACAAAGACCGAAACGATCCTTCTCAATTTCAATAAGTAACTAAGAATTTACGGCCTTTTGAAAAATGTTGCACTAAAGATACACGATTGATATGTTTGCATTTTCATATATATTTTGTTATATACCCGAAAGGGGGTAACGGGGTAAATTTAAGCTAACAAGAGGGTAGGACTTAGGAGTAGCTAGATGATCCATGTCGGGATTAACACGGGATGAAAGAGTGAAGTCAAGAACTTGAACTCACGTGATTTATTTTCTCACATTTTCTTTATAATTACTGTTTAGCACTGTTTAGGTTAGTTTAGTTCAAATTTCCGCTTTTGAATTGTGAGTTAGCTAGTTAGCAAGTATGACAAGTTCGGTAATGCTTGATTCCTATCTCCGACCATATCAATTCGTGTGGAGACGATATATGAACTCAAAGTCCATTGTATTACTTGTGTTATCCGTGCCCTTGTAAAATTTGCAACAATTAGCTACAAAAATAGAATGAAATGATGAAAACATCAACTCAACAGCTTAAGGAGAGGTGTTGACGAATCTTTCTAGATTCATCAACACTGCAAATCAGGATATCAATTCCCAGAGTTACAGTGCCACTCCAATCTATGAATGGTAGGAGTTAAAGGGTTATTGTTTCACATATATTATATTTGAAAAAATGAATGACACTTAGTTTGGCGTCTATGGTTCTAGAGAAAATCATTGGTGGACATCCATACTGATAGCTTGGTCTCGCTTGCTTACAGAGATCATATTTTGCTTTCTTAATTTTAGGTTGTGCAATTTTTAATTTTTTTCTTTAAGGATTTTTTTAGAGAAGGGTAACAAGGCCCCATCTTTTGGGTAAACCCGATAGCACTTTTTTATTCTTGGATGTCTTTTTCAAGTTGTATGTACGAATTCTTGATGTATTCTTTTTTTTTTTTTTTCTGACTAGTTTTTGGGCATGTGCAAATTTTTTTTTTAACTTATTAAATTATGAAATAAATGAAAATTAAGGAAAAAATATTATAAAAATTTGACCATTTAAAAAATATAGTTAAGAATAAATTTTCAAATTGAAAGACAAAATAAAAAATTTATAAAATAAGGAAATAAAATAAAAAAATATTGTAATATTAAAAGAGAAATTAAAAAAAAATTGAGAGATAAAAAGATGAAGGAAAAAAATGTAGGATTTAAAATAGAGAAGGAAAAAAAATTAAAAAGGAAAGTTTGAAAAAATAATTGAATAAAAGAAAGAAATAAAAAAGAAAAAAAATAATGGTTGGCGCGATAAAGAGAGTGGGAACAGCCCTGTCACGCGGGCCCGTGTCAGAGGCTATAATTTTCTTCTTTTTTTTTTTTTTTTTGCGCTCAAGTTTTTTTTATTTTATTTTGGTTATATTTAAGGGCCACTTAAGCAATTAGCCATTTTGAAGGTAAAGTTTGAAGGATTTAGTCATAGTTTCACGAAATTAGGGATTTATCCATAGTATGTAACATTTTTGGTAACACGTAACATATATACGTGTAAAAAATGTAACATTTTTTGTAACATATAACATAAAATGTTACACTTTTACACGTATATATGTTTCATGTAACAAAAAATATTACATTTTATGGCTAAATACCTAATTTCGTGAAACTATGACTAAATCCTAAAAAATTACTCAAAAGTTTGGTTAAATGCCTAAAAAACTCTATATTTAATTGTATTTTAGACCAAAATATTTTATCCCTAAAAGTACGTGTTTTTTTAGCGTTTCGGACAAAAAAAAATGACAATAAAATGGGGGCCGAAATGTTTCGACCTCGTGCAGACTAAACACCCGGCCCTCTTTGATTCTTTTAATAGTTCATAGATTAGAAAATTTTGAGGACCATATTAGAGGACTAAGGGCATGATCAAAGCCTTCTAGTTTTGAGGCGTGTACCAACTTTAAATACGTTCTTAATTTGAATATTTTTCTAAAAGAAAAAAAAATAAATGTATCAATTTTTATCGAAATTGAGTCCAACGATACTTTTGAGGTGAAGTAACAATTAGATATAAAATTAGAGTTCTGAAAAACTTAGAGACAATACTTTGTATATTGCTAGAAATTTTTAAGTTTTCTATAAAAAAACAAAAACCAAAAAAAAAAACCAAAATTATCCCCTCTATTTATGTTAAATACTATGTTTATACCTACTATTTTTTAAATACAAAAAAAAATATCACTTGTATTTTTTAAGAAATACCAAAATTATACCCTATTCTTTTTAACAATTGACCAACAAGTACGTTCCTATCTAAAATATTCCAAATACGATGATGCCACATATTGCTCATTTGTTTGAGTTCTTCAAATACAAAAGCACTTTTGGTATTTTCACATAATGTATAATTGTACTTAAAACGCATCACATGAATAATTTATAATTCTATACTTAATAAGACACATGAGGTACCTTTTATATTTAAAAAAAATAAAAGATATAAACGTGATATTTAGCATCACTAAGAATGATATTTTTGGTATTTTCACCCTTTTTTTTCTTTTTTTTTTTATCAAACAACATGCCACATCTAACGTGCTTTTATTTTTTATTTTTTTTTGTCAAAGTCAAACCAAGTCTGTGGTTAAGATTCTTTGACAAGTCACCTCTGTCACTGTGCATGTGTTGGTGCGGTGTTTAGTACACAAATGATGGCTCTATCTTCGAATGCTAGTTAAAGATATTTCGAATCAAAAGCAGAACAAAGCCAAACCCACTTCGTTTCCAGTCTCCACTTCATTCAGGTGGTTTCTTTGTTGCTTCTATTTCTTGCTCTGATCATAAATTTTCTTTTAAATAGATCTTTTGTTCAGATTAATATTAATTTAGTTCTGTGTGTTTTATGCTAATTAATCTGGAGTGTTGCTAATCGATGTTCATGGGTTTGTAGTTTCTCTGGGTACTAATTACCAGTAGATTTATAGTCTGCTAATTTGAATATGTACTTGTAAATTAAGGTCTCAATTTATAGATGATCTAGGAGCTTACAAGGTATTCTTGTTTTCTTCATTGTTCTTGCACTCTTTTTTTTTTTTCCCCCTCAGATTTGGTCACTGAAGAGGATTTCCTTTTCAAAATCTCTATTAAAATAGATTCAATGTCTCACAATTTACAAAGTATTTCTCATAGTAATAGAGCTCAAGCTTAAAGGCAAACCAAGTTTAGAAATGGCATAAAGTTTTACTTCATAACGATTGATTTACAATGGCAAATTTAGCAAGCTTTAATTTGCCCAGATAACAGTTCTTAATGCTCTAGTGAAACTAAAAAAATCTTGGTTGATAGATATGTTGTAGCTTCTACCATATACAACATTAATTTTGCTCTTTTTATAATTTTTACACATTAAATTCCCGAGTCAATGATCTTGGTCGGTCAGATGCTTATGTATTATTCGTATTATTGGAATCTCAAAATTGCAATAAAAGAGGCTAATTTTGAAGAAAACTAGCTCTCACTAGATTCAAATGGGTTATGAAGTGCACTAAAAAGCAGGCAAACCATCATTTATCAGTAGTGTTCAAGTTTTATGCAAAAATGAACCGCTATTTAAGTAGCCCAACATTTTTCTTGTCTGATTAAGAAACTTATTGATCCCAGTGAAGCTATATTCAGGCTCATTCACATTTGTGTTTAGATTAGCCCGAAACTCGGTACTTAATTTTTCTGTAAACACATTATGAGTCTTCCCTCATTTTCGTTCCTTGCTATTTTCTTTTGCAGCTATGATTGTACCAATAGCGGTGGCGTTTACGATAGGTCTTCTAGGATGGGCTTATCAGGCACTGAAGCCTCCGCCTCCAAAGATATGCGGATCGCCGAACGGTCCTCCTGTTACTTCTCCTAGAGTTAAACTCGGCGACGGGAGGCATTTGGCCTACAGGGAGTTTGGAGTCCCGAAGGAAGAAGCTAAATACAAGATCATTGTGATTCATGGTTTTGGAAGCTCCAAAGATCTTCATTTGCCCGTTCCTCAAGTAAGAATAACTTACTTTCGTTATAAGAACTCGAGATGGACTAGTATCCTTGAAAAGCAGGGGATTAGAAGAAAATTTCATACTGAACTCTAATACAACTATTGTGATTCATTTACACGATGTTTAAATTATTTGTATGTTTTGACGGTCAGGAAGTTATCGAAAGCCTCGGGATTTACTTCCTACACTTCGACAGAGCTGGATATGGGGAGAGCGATCCGTATCCAGCACGATCAGTGAAGAGCGAAGCCTTCGATATTCAAGAACTAGCTGACAAGTTGGAGATCGGGTCTAAGTTTTACGTACTTGGAATATCGATGGGAGGTTATCCTGTTTGGAGCTGCCTAAAATACATACCGCAAAGGTACTTAAGTTGGATAGCCTCAACAACTCGGTACTGTTTATCTTCCTTTATTGAGATTTGGGGTTTTTTTGTTTAGTAAATCGGAATTTTTGTATTTTTGTATACTTCTTTATGCAGATTATCTGGAGCTGCGCTGGTCGTGCCTTTTGTACACTATTGGTGGCCCTGTGTTCCTGCTAAATTATCCAGCGAGACTTTTGGTAATTTGCCTCTAGCGTATCGATGGACGTTTCGTGTTGCACATTACGCTCCTTGGCTGATGTATGGATGGATGACCCAGAAATTGTTTCCTTCATTAAGTATATTATCGGGAAATGACGCGATTTTCAACGAGAAAGATTTGGAGCTCTTGCAGGCATTACCAAGTGCCGGTCAGGTAATAACACTTCTCTTTTTTGGTTCACTTGCGTTTATCTCTGACACAGGTTAGGTTTAATTCCTTAGAATTCTGCTTGATTAGTAACCATTAGATTCATGCTTAACCAAATGCAATTTCTGCGAAGGCTAAAGGGATAGAAAAAAAAAAATTGTATTGCAATAGTTTACATAATCTAGAGTACTCGTTTTTAACGCAATATTTATTCTTAAAAAAAAAAAAAATAAGCTGTTGTCTTTCACAAATCAATTTACTGTAGTAATGGTGTTTTCTATTATGTTTTGTAACTCAGGAGAAGATTACACAGCAAGGCGAATACGAATCTCTTCATCGAGATATAATAGCCGGATATGGGAAATGGGAATTCAACCCTCTTGATATCGCCAATCCATTTCCTGGCAACGACGGCTCTGTCCATATTTGGCAAGGGTACATTGACAGGATCATTCCGTTCAAACTAAACCGCTATCTATCGGAGAAACTGCCGTGGATTCGCTACCACGAGGTGCCCGACGGAGGGCATGCCTTCGTGTTTGAGAGCGGTATGTGTGAAGCTATTCTGAAGGCACTTCTGCTTGTATGAGAGTGCATACTAATCTACACCTACTTGTAAGAAAATAAGTGTAATATGGCATATGGAATATCAGATTCTCAATCATTACATTCATTTCTTTTGGCGAAATAAAATTAGTTGAATTTTTTTTTTTGACAAAAAAAAATTAGTTGAAATTTTACAGAAACAAAAAGAAAGAAAAATTGTGATATATTTTTGGGAAATCATAGGAAATAGCCAAAAGAAAATTTCGTTTTTAAAATTCAGCTCATGTTTCAAAAAAAAAAAAAAAAAGCCACGTTACGAATTGTATAACAAAAAAGTGTCATACAAAATATAACACATCTGTAAATATTTGTAAGATATTTTGTAGCACTTCAAGTTTTGCTCATTATTTTTTGAAGTGTTAAATAATATTTTACAAATGTTTACAGATGTGTATATATTTGTTTGATAGGTTTTGTTACAAAATTATTTACAGTGGCTATTCTTTTAATTGTTCGAAACATAGCTATCAATTAAAAAACACATTTAATTTTGGCCTATTTTTGTAACTCACCCTTTTTTTTTAACGAAGATAACAGTCCTAGTAATAGCCTGAGTAAAATGTCTTTTTTGTTACTTAATTTGTTGAGATATAATTATGCAAAGAGTAATTGGCACCAACTGCCCCTGACTTATCATGTTTTGGCAACTTGGCCCCTGAACTCTTTCTTATGGTAATTAACACCCTGAACTTATAAAATTTGGCAAACTAGTCCCTATTGGTAATAAAAGTTTAAATTTCGATGAAATTGGATGGAATGGATGGTGCAGATTACTAAAATAAACAAAGTTCAAGTGACAGTTTACCAAAACTCGATCTAAAAAAATTGCTATCCATTATTAATTTTAAAAGATGACCCTTAAACTTCGTGAGTTTTGGCTTTCTTTTGAACTTTTTTTTATTTTAGTAATATGCACTCTCTGTTCCGTCTAATTTTATTAAAATATGAAATCATGCTTTCAATAGAGATTAATTTGTCAAATTTTATAAGGTCAGGATGCAAATTGCCACAAAAAAAAAAAAAAAAAAACGTTTAAGGGCCAATTTTTCAAAGACAAGTTCAAGGAACATTGGTGCCCAGTACTCTTATGCAAATTTCTATAAGTAATAGAAGTTGCACTTGCAACCCTAATAAGTATGAAAAATTATAAATATCAAAATTCAACCAGAGATGGCAATATATATTCTCTATGGCTTCACAGCCCAGCGAGGACCCTCTTCAAAATATGGGATGGGGATGGCATACAGAGACGGGGATGAGGATTCAAATTCATCGACACAAAGGTTTCAGGATGGGAATAGTGAACATTGTTCCCACCCCCGATATCTATATCTATATATATATATATATATATATGTGTGTGTGTGTGAACATATATTTTAATTATTTAATTAAAACTTATTGATACATATGTAATTTAGTAGTCTTAAAAGAGAAAATACCAAATATATTTTCTTTGTTTATGCTAAATTTCATATTATACTCTTTTATTGAAATACAAAAGTATGCCATGTATTTTTTAAAACTTATCAAAATTATACATTATACTTATTCATAGTTAACCAAAACTATTTCAAAATATTTTGATACCATATATATATATATATATATATATATATATATATATAGTGTTTTAAATAGATTCACATTTTTTGTCAATTTCGTTGATAAGAATAATGTATAATTTTAATATGCTTAGAAAAACACAAGGGGTGTTTTTTTATTTCTTCAAACATAGGGTATAAATGTAGAATTTAGCACAAAATTTTAAAATGCTTTACGCGTGCAAAGCACATGCCCCAAAGTGCGCTTTAGAGGAGCACTGATGCAATGCTTAACAGTTGACGCGCCTTGCGTCGGAACCCTCTTTTTTGCTCATCACTCCGTTCACTTTGTAATTTGGCCTCTATTTATTTGCATTTAAGTCCTCTAAGATTTAAAATTTTCATATGACATAACTTTTCAAAAAAAAAAAATCCTCATTTTCGTCCTGTCATAAACTTGTTTTTGCTCTCTTTTTTTTTTTTGGCGATTTCTCTTATTAAAATAAAAATTAAAAAATAAATAAAATAGAGGAGAGAGAGGAGGAGGTTTGCCAAAAGCGTTTCAATTTTTGTAGACAAAACACTCATTCCTATAAGATTCTTTTAAATGTCTATAGAAAAGTGGATATATGTTATCAATCTATGAATTTGCTAAGGTTTTTGAATTTAATGTGTCATTTGCCAAAAATTAAAAAAAAAAATTATAGTGCAACTTGTCACAGGATGTGTGATTTAGAGGTCATCATTGTAAAAATAAAATAAAATCTTTGCTTTATAAAAGATAGGTTGGTCTTTCCGTAGAAATAATGTTCAATCAGACAATCAATGTATGCAATAATAGAATAAAAACAAATTAGACCAAGCCATAATAGTCCAACAAAGAACTACAAGAATATTCTCACACTAGGGTATAAACCAAAATCATGGTTTAGTTGTTGATATTTGGCAATCACACTCAAGAAGTTTACGAGAATATACTCAGATGAAAAAGGTAGTATCATTCTTAATTATGCTCGGTCAAATAGTTCTCAATTTTCTCTTTTTAATGGAAAAAACCTATATATATATATATATATATATATATATATACCAACTACTTTGCAATTCTATCTTTTATACCTATTTAGATAAGTATTCAAACTTCATTTTACTATAATAAAAAGAGAACTAAAAATATAGAAATAAATGCACATCATCGCATAATTAAAAAAATGACAAATTTCTTAATTAGTTGAAACATTTGTCATTTTTTTAAAATTTCATTTAGATTTCAGAGCTAATTACTCAATTATCTCTTTACCTTTAATAAAGAAAAAAATAATTAATTCATCTATTATAAGTTATTATTATTTTTTTTTCACTTTTATTCTTTTTTCTAACAATGAAATTATATGAAATAACATATAAAAGTGTGGGACCCAACTATTTTTTATTCCCTAACGTCTGTCCTTTTTTAGACCATCTCTCAATGTTAAATTTGACACTTAAAAATGTAAAAAATATTATATTTATCATTTAATATTCTAATGCGCAAATGTTATTTTAATTGTTATTTTATTATTTTTAAAATTTAAAAACTAAGAAAAGTAGTTAATGTTAACCAATGGTAGAGAAGACTACAAATAATCATAATGACTTCTTAGTGAGAAGAAACTTTTTTAATATCAATTTTTAATTAAATGTCTAAAAGTTGATCAATCAATGTTCTACTTCAAATGCCAAATTTTTTACATTATGTTATACTTGGTGCTAAATTTCGCACAATGTATACTATTTGCCAAATTTAATGTCAAATTTAGCACTGCATTGGATTTTTTTTATACCAAAATATCAAATTTTAATATTGACACATAAATTTATCATTGCATTGGAGATGCTCTAACCTTAGATGGGATTAACAATCTCTGGAAAATACTGTGACTTCGAGATCACACGAATCACGGCGTAGGTTGACAAATTCTATTTTTAAAAATAAAATATCTTAATCTATATAAATATTACACCTCTGAACTGAACACTTATTTACCATCTAGATTATATTGTGAAAATCTTAAATATTACAAAAATAAATGGTTAAGATAATGTGTAAAATAGTGGTGACTATAGATGAACCAATTGTTAAATTTATCTTGAGTCATAACAACAATAAATAACAAAATTGATGCTCTACAATAAACTAAGATCAAGCTTTGATTTCAAGAGTTTTTGGACAAGAAATAGACAACAAATGCACATACCTCAAATGTTTGGCGTTGTCTCTTGATTCACCATTCTTGATGCTCCTCAAGCCACTAATCTGCACAAGCTTTCCAAAAAATACACAAGAGAGATAATGGTGCAAGAAAAGAGCTTACGAGAGCAGCCACCAACAACAACTCCACACACCTACCACCAAAACAACAAAAAAACCCTTTATACACATATATTCCCTAAGGGGAAGTTAAGGGCATTTTTGCTACACATAATATAAGGTGGACTATGGTTTAACAGACCAACACATAATAATTTGGTACTCCCATATGCCTCAATTGCAATTAGTATAATTAACCATTCATTATAGTATTTAATACGTTAATAGGCACTATAGTAATAATTGAGATTATGGAATTATGTTAGTGGTTATATTAGTCCATATAGAAAATTCCTAACACCAATTTATTAGAGGAGAATTTTGGAAATGCCCCGTTCTTGACACAATGATAATCTATTCTCATATATGGTGCACTTTTAATTTATATCTCAAAATTTACACTATAAACATAGAGTAGAGATAAAAATTAAAAAAAAATAAAAATAAAAAGCACACTTTTAAGGTATAAATTATTTTTATTTTGAAATTCTCCCTTTATATTAAACCAATTTTGTGTGCTGTTGTTTTTTTCTTTTCTTGAAGATATGAAATTGAAATTCCTCTATAAATTAGGGGGAAAAAAAAAACGGAAGAATATTTTGCCAACAGAGAAATGTTCCAACTGTCAACGGCAACGGAAACAAACGTTATTAAAAAAATTAAAACAAAGCAAAAAAAAAAAAAAGACATCACCCGAACCTTTTAAAGAATATCCAAAAACGTAAAGGAATTTATGAGTAGCAATAACTTGCAAATGTCTTTTATGAGTTATTAGTCAAAGCAAACTTGAAGCCTTTCAAAGGCATTGTTAGTGAAATGATGTCAGGTAATAAAGCTCAAAAATCCCTCCACTCTTCAAAGAAATCCCATTTTTCTTTTTTATTTTCTTTTTCTTTTTTTTTTTCCTTTTTTTTTTGTACATATATATATATCAACGAGATCTGGTATTTTTCTTTTCTTGGTCAGAGTCAGAGATGGTTTCAAGAACAGCAAATGTGTTGCTGATTGGACTTTTGGGTGTCGTTTTATTAGCCACTCAGTTACCTTCTCCTCCACATGGCACTGCCCTGCCCGATTCTCCTACAATCACTTCCCCGAGAATCAGATTGAGCGACGGAAGGTATTTGGCTTACAGAGAAAAAGGGGTTCCAAAAAACAGATCAAAATACAAGATCATCATTGTCCATGGCTTTGGAAGCTCCAAAGACATGAACTTTCTGGCTCCACAGGTACACACATATTAACATCACTTTTTGCTTTAGAAAACTGTCCAACATTGATCATATATAGTGGTTGAAACTTGAAAGTCATGTGTGAAGTTTTTGAAGTACCTAGTTTAGGACTCGTGAAACATATTGAATGAGCTTTCAGGAGCTGATAGATGATCTGGGCATATATTTCCTGCTATATGATCGGGCCGGGTACGGAGATAGTGATCCGAACCCGAATCGCTCGGTCAAGAACGAAGCTCTTGACATCCAAGAATTGGCAGATCAGTTGGGGATTGGATCCAAGTTTTATGTCATTGGAGTCTCAATGGGCTCATATTCCACTTGGAGTTGCCTCAAGTACATACCAGACAGGCAAAACCCTCAACTGATATAGCTTTCTTTGAGCAATTAATTGAATTTCGGCATAGTTTTTGTAGCCTAATTGAGCAAGGTTTTGCTGGTTTTGTTATTGGTGAGTGTTTGCAGGTTGGCTGGGGTGGCTTTTGTAGTCCCGGTTGTGAATTATCGGTGGCCTTCGATTCCTCGCGGTCTGATACGAGAGGACTATAGGAGCGCTGTTATTCATTGTGCGCTTTTGGTTGCGAACTATGCGCCTGGACTGCTGTATTGGTTGGTCACTCGAAAATGGCTTCCTTCGACTTCGGTCAGGCAGAATAATCCTGTGTTTTTCAACAGCCGAGATTTAGATGCCCTCAAAACAACAAAGGGATTCCCTATGCTCACACCGGTAACGAAAAAGAAAAGAGAAAAGGAAAAACAATGTGAAAACTTTTACATGGATTTGAGCCATTGAGCTGTCTTTGACACATTTTGAAGATGGCAATTTAGACTTTGTTTTACATCAAAATAACGAAATTGTGATTGTGCTTCCACCAACAGGATCGACTACGGCAAAAAGGCGTTTTCAATACTCTTCGCGACGATTTTGCAGTTGCTTTTAGCAGCTGGGAGTTCGACCCGATTGAGCTGAGCAATCCGTTCCCACAGAACCAAAGCAATGTCCATATTTGGCAAGGCTATGAAGACAAGGTTGTGCCAGTTGAGCTTCAGAGATACGTCTCGAGTAAGCTACCATGGATTCGGTATCACGAGGTTCGCGACGGTGGACATCTGATAGTTCATTACGACGGGTTGTGCGAGGCGATTCTGAGGGCTCTTTTGCTTGGTGAAGAACTTCTCATGTACAAACCTGATATAGCCAAAATTGTAGCTTAAGTGTGTGCTTTGTTAGATAATTCTTTTGGTTGTCCAAAAAATGATTGTGCAGATTGATAGCTTTACTTTCCTTCTTTCTTTTACTTGGCGTTGATTGATTGTAAACTTGTATATTACATTTTTTTAGTGGCAATTTGGCTCTTGATTTACAATTTGATGAACCAATGTGATGAAGAAGATTTTCCAAGTTGATAAAGGCTGTGAAAAGTGGCGTATCAATTACTAGATTATAGAACTTAGTGAGTAAGAGTAAGGCCACTAATTTAACTGCATAAGAAACTACAATATATGTGAAAGTTTGTTGAAGATTGAAAGAAAAACTTTACTAAAACATTGCATTTAACAACTTTAAAAAAAAAAAAAACAATTTTAGCAAAGCAGTAGGACTATAACACTCAAATCGTTGAAAGATATTCAAAAGATTTTAGAAAATGCAACATTATAGATTTTAAAGTTTATTCTAAAAACCGTTGCAGATGTGGATGATGTTATAACTCATACATATTAAATTATAGATCAAGAGCATATATTCAGTTGATACTTTCAAAAATCTTCTGACATACTTATATATCCCAAGTTCCTGCTCTCCCGAAAAATATTTGGGCCTCCACTTTAATTAGATATCCAATTAAATATAACAGTCATTCTGACATAATTATAATATATATATATATATATATATATATATCTTGGTCCAATTAAAAAAGTTGCTGTCCTATTAAAGTTTCAAATGCTATTAGAGTGCATAATACAAGTAAATCTTGAATATAATATGATTGTCTGTCTATATGAATTGGGCAGACTGTCCTTAATTGAAATGCTAAAAAAAAAAAGACCTTTTGCTTTGGTGCTTTTGTGTGAGTATTAGCTGAAGTCTGTTTACCACCATGAGGACAATGTAATTTATTAAGGGTTGGAGAATGGTACACTCTACCTATATATAATTGTATGAAAACTTTTTTGGATAAAATTATGATGAAATGAAATGAATTAGTCTCTTCTCTCTTTATATTTCTCTCGGTCTCTTTTAATTTCTCTATTCTCAGAGCTAACACTCGCTTGAGGAGTGCCTATCCCCATCGACCACTAAAAATCATCGGATCATATCCAATAGCCAATTACTCGAGTGTTTAGAGAGGAACATTCTTCTTTGGCTAATCTTCTTGTATCAACGTGCCTGGCTGAGCTCCTCTATTGCCTGCATCTTATAGACGGGCCTGGCCCACCTGACGCGTCTTTGACAATGGGCCTTAATGCCGCACCATGTAGTTTGGCCCAATAATGTTCAATTATATAGCTTCGATACACATAAAAAAAAAAGGAAAAATTGTCAAAAAAAAAAATTAATTATAAATACCACTTAATAATCTATGTACTAAATAGTGTGCTCTTTTAATTTCTACTTTATATTTATAGTGTAAAAATAAAGACATAAAATATAAGTGCAATTTCAAAAGGACATGGATTATTAGTGTCAAAAAAAGACATTCTTCAAAATTCCCCATTAAAAAATTTGCTACAATTCTCATTATTTTTTAAGCTTATCTATTATTTATATTTTCAAGTATACGATCTCCATTTATATTTTCTCATTTTAAAATCTTTTCATTCTTTGAACAATGATACGCATTTTTTAAACTAATAAAAAACAGTATTTGTGAGATCAATTTTTTAAAATAAAGTTTAAAATAGTTAAATAATCTGTTTGTGTAAAAAATTGATTTCACAAAAATTATAAGAAGTGAAATTTTTGCACCTACAAGGACATAAATCAAAATCCTCAATTAAAAATGGGCATCCTTTGAAATTTCTCAATAAAAATGCCACATCATTAACATTTTAATTTAGTTAAGTTTTAAAAATCGACTACTTATTACAATTTTCCATTCATTTATTTTTGGGTTGCAATAACATATGAACAAATAATTAATCGGGAACTATTGCCAAAGAAAAAGAGAAGTGAAACGAAAGGTATTAAAATGCAAATATATTGTTCTCAAAGGATGTTGTCGGATAGTTAGTGCTCGAGATTCTATTGATATTTAGTAAGAACATGGGTCCCTTGGTCGGCGAGCAACAATTTCTCTCATACTCCAACTTCTCAAGATAAAAGCAAACCCGTGTTAGTCTCAGGGAGCTTTGGGACGATTCTAGTGGGAAATGGAAGTTAGATGCTCTTTGTGACCTATTTGACGAGGCATATGTGATGGCTATGTGCAAAATCCAATCAATGAAGGGGCAATTTGTGTGGCTTGGCAACAAAACCGGAAAGTTATCGGTTAAGTCAGCCTACTTATGTGACCAAAAAGAAAGTGGAAACTTATTTGGAACATGAAAATCCATGAGAGATTTGGTCTTCTTATGGAGACTTTCTGCTAGAGCCTTACCCACCCGGACTAATATCGCCAAATTTGCACAGAGTATTGATGCTACTTGTTCAATTTGCATAGGAGCAGCAGAGAATGAGGTGCATCTGTTCTTCGACTATGATTTTGCTGCTCCAATCTGGTTGGGTTGTCCCTTGGGGATTAGAAATGAGTTTTGGAGTAATTCTTCCCTGCTAGAGAGAATAGCTCGGGCTCTTGAACGGCCAACTAGACATGCTTTTTCCCCACTTGAATGGAGTTCTTGGGCTGCTACTGTTTTGGACCAGATTTGGAGAGCTCCAAACCTACTTATCAATAAGGATATCACCCGAATCCCTCCTTAAGTATTGATATGTGCATATCTAGGAGTAATGAAATTATACAAGTTGTCGCTGTGGAATCAAGGCCTACGGATAACAACCCAATTCAGAGTTGAAGTCCGCCGCATTTGGGGAGTATCAAGATTAATGTGGATGCTGCAGTTGGAATCCAATCAATAGCAATTGGCATTATAGCAAGAAACCACGAGGGCGATGTTTTTGCTAGTGCAGGTGTTCAGAGGCCCATTTCTCTCTGCAGAGGAGGCGGCGATTCAAAAGGCTTGTGAGCTGGCTGTTGGGGCGGGATGGAAAAGGATTGAGCTAGAGACGTATTGTCAAAATTTAGCTGCTGAATGGCATGGAAATACTGGAGCCATCTCTTGGCAAGTAGGGATATTTATAGAACAAACTAGGTCTAATTTATGTTTGTTTTTTTGATTCTTTTGATTTGCATTGGATCCCACGAAACTGCAATTATAATGAGCACAATATCTATAAATGGTGTCTAAGGCAGTTTCTCCCCTCGGGTGCTTTTTTGGGTTCTCCTGTATGGGAGCTTTTGTACTTATCAGCCTATTAATGAAAGTTAATTGACTTTTTCTAAGAAAAAGAAAAAAAAGAAGTGAAACAATATTGAAAAAGTTTTCCTTTAAAGGGAAAAACAAACCAAATCCTATACAAACAATAAAAGTCCAAATGCATTTTCAATGGGTGTTTCGGCCATTTTTTTTCAAGCGGTTTCATGGCCTTTTTTTGAGGTTTTTCGTAAAAAAAAAAATGCATTTTTTTAAGGGTTATAGTGATTTTTTTTATTATAAAAAATTAGACTATTTCATAATTTAAAAAAAATTTAGGAACTCAAATGTAAATAAAATGACGAAAATGTGAAGTATAAGAACTTCGGAGTAAACAAATTTGTCCCTGACACGGATCCGCGTGCGTAGGGCTCACGTGTCAGGGGCTGCCTCTTAGGCCCTCATTTTCCATTTGGCACGTGAAACCACCACCCAACCTTTTTTTATTTTTATTTTTAAATTTCGTTTTTCCTTTCCTTTTTAATTTTTTTCCCTTTTCTCTTTATGCGCGCGTTTGACTAGTGTATATATATATATATATATATATATATTAGACAAAGCCATTTAGGACACGAGGAAGAAAAAAAAATCAAGTAGGGTACAGAACTAGAGCAAGTGGCGCATTAGACGAAAAATAAAATAAAAATTAAACAAAAAAAAAGAAAACAAAAACAAGAAAGGGACCCACAACGGGAATCCTTCGAAGAACAAACCCACAGTATAAGTCGAACTGTGTAACTCTCTCTATCTGCCTCTGCTTCGAGTTTATTCAGGTTTTTTTTTCGTAAATTTGTGATCCTAATTTCTCTTGGCTTTAAAAAGAAAAAAACTATTATTTGCTATTTATTTGTTTGTTTCTACTTTAGTCAACTCAAACAACTGTTGCTTCTCATGAATCTTATCATCTATATTACAATTACAACTCTCCTTTTCACTCCCTTGAGCTCTTTTCGTTAAAACTAGACAACCCAATTAAGAAAGGGAAATCGTAGGAAATAGAAAAAAAAAAAATTCGTTTTTAAAATTTAATTTATGTTTCAAAAAAATAAAAAAATAGCTATGTTATGAATTGTATAATAGAAAAATGTCATATAAAATATAATACATTTGTAATTATTTGTAAGGTATTTTGTAACACTTCAAGTTTTACTCTTTATTTTTTAAAGTGTTAAATAATATCTTACAAATATTTATAGATCTGTTATATTTTATGTGACACTTTTCTGTTATACAATTCGCAACATGATTATTTTTTTAATTTTTTGAAAACAGATTACTATTTAAAACAAAAATTTAATTTTGGCCTATTTTTGCAACTCACCCATTAAGAAAAAGTGAAATAAAACAATATTCTAACAATATCAATTATCAATAAATTCGGTTTTTTAAAAACCCACCGAAATGAAAAAAAAAGGGAAAAAAAGGGATAGGAATCTTTCAATACTATTGTTAAATGTTAATATCATTATTAATGGGGACTAATTATTAGCATTGAACACCTTCTTCCCGCTGTAAAGTTGGCATGTTTTCCTTTATTTTGGTTATAAATAATAATAAATATAGGAGTATTCGGTCTACGCCTAATTATTGTTCACATTTTTTCTTTCAAGCATTGATACGACACCGCTTTGAGGGTTCAATTTTCCTCCACCTCTCGGCACGTTCTTTTCCTTTTTGCCCTTTTTTTCTCCCACTTCCGTTCCGTCCCCACCCCAACCATCTTGTACTCGGAAATGGGTTGTACTCTTTAGAGGGCTTCATTATTTTTATTTCTTTTTAGGGTCTAATAATGTACCAACAAATATAAAAATAGTTATTAAAAAATAATAAGAATGTAAATACATAAGTATCTCATATCTTTTATTGAAATTCTATGTTTATATCCTTAGTTTATGATAATACATATATTATTTTAACTTAATTTTTAGTTAAAAAACGTGCATAAAATTTTTATACTATAATTCTATTTTTCTTTTCCTCTGTCTGAATAATTTACAAGACACTTAAATATTATGTCAACTTTAAAAAAAATTTATATTTTTTAATATATATTTTATTTAATTAAAGAACTTAAAAAGATAATTTTGTATTATTGAAAATATAGAGACAAATATAGAATTTTGATTAAATACAGTGAATACGTATTTACTCAAAAAAGAAAAAAAAAAAAGCTTTGTTTTTTCCCGGCTTAAGTCGTGCGCACTGGCTCTCATTTTATTCCTTGCTTTAACTTCCAGAATTTGAAACAGAGAGAGAGAGAGAGAGAGAGAGAGGACAAAAAGTTAAAAAAAAAAAAAAAGGTCGTTCCTTTGAAGATCGTTTCTCTTCGGGACTGCATGTTCTTCAAGTTTATTTCCTCCAGAGAAGAGTCATGAAAGCTTCTGTATGTATATATATTTGCACATATATATATACACACACACACACACATATATTTATATGTTTATGTGTATGTTTAATTGTTTATATTGCTTCAAGGTGGTTTGTTGCCAAGTTTTGAAATTTAGAACATGGGTTGTTATGGATTTTTTTTTCCCTTGTTTCGTTTGCCCGTTTCTTTAGTTCTCTGATTCATGCTGTTAGTTGTTGGTTTAAGACTTTAAGTCAATGAATTTCTCTTTTTCGTTTGTTTTATTTTATTTTTGGTTCCATGAATTGTATTTTTCTTTCGGTCCTGATTGGTTTGGTAAAGTTCGTTTGATTGATCATGAATTCAAATTTCGGGGAAAAAAAAAACTTGTTCTGAGTTTTTGCTTTTCAGTTTGTTAAATAGTATTACTTGAAAAAAGTAGTGTTTGAGCAAGTCAAGTTTCGTGTTTTGTTTTCTTTGGGGTTTTGTTTGTTGAATATAGGGAAGTGGTGGTTTTTTTTTTTTTAATAATATTTCTGTTAACAAAAATATATTTGAAGCTTGTTATTGACGATTTTTATGAAAAAGGTAAAAACTTGATTTTTAATTTTTGGACCACATGAATGGCTATATATCCATCTATCTGGTTGTACATAGTAGTTTTTTATTTTTTATTTTTTTTTATTTTTTATTTTTTTATTAATTTAGGATACTCAATTTCTGGTGACTAAACTGAGCTTACCCAGAACACGTTTTTTTGTTTTTTTTTTGTTTTTTGGGATTTGGACAATGTTATTTGGCTGAGAAATGTGATTCCAAATTTTAACACTCTTATGTTTCATTCTTTTGTAAGGCTGCTGTGTTCTCGGATCAAAAGACAAGGTCATGCTTGTGTAGTGTCTTCATTGTTGCTACTTTGATTTGTGGTGCTTACTTCATCAGTAGTGCTTTCCTCGAAAACGAATACAAACAAGTATGCTTTTTCATGCTTATGGGCCTTTTTTTTTCCGCTTTAATGCTACGAGCATATGGTGTTTCCATAACATATGCATATTAATTGTGTAATTCTTTCGACATAACGTGCTCAAAGTATATCCCTTTTGATAGTTTTTGGTCTAATAGTAGATAAAGCATCCATAATGTTGTACTAGTTAGAGAAAAACCTCCATGATGTGGCACTAGTTTTTGTTCTACTGGGTAATTCTCTCTCTAATCTAGCATAGGGATATCGATTAGTTGTTCTAGTGGATCACCATATTGCTCTTATGATCCTATTGATAACTTGAACTCGGAATTTGCATATGTTTATTAAGTAAAAAAAAAAAAAAAATTGTTGAATCATTATATCTTTTTGGTACTAACTTCCATTGAAACAAATTTGATCTGGCATTCAGAGATTGACAAGATGGGGATTGGTTAATAGTTTGCAGAATTCCAAAACTAACAACAGTAAATGCCAGGTTTGTCTCCTTTAATTTTTATAACGCACAATTTGTTTCAACTTTTTTTTCCTTGTTATGAGTCTTCTCGTCCTCTCAGGATCGATGTTCTCCTTCGAGAACATTGGCACTACCAGAAGGAATTATAGCAAAAACATCGAACTTGGAAATGCAACCGTTGTGGGGCTCTACCGAAAAAAAAGTATGGAAAGCCACAGCTAGATATATCTGCCTTTGTAAAAAATTACATTCGTTTACATAACTGCTTGTTATGTTGTCACTGCTAAAATTATGTTGGATTTCCAAAACACCAGAGAGGTCCGGTATTATTGTGGAGACGATGCATTCAATTTTTATGAATCGCTTAAGTTCAAACTTTTTTGTTACAGAAAAGTTCAAAATCTTCGTTGAGCTTGCTGGCTATTGCAGTTGGAATTAATCAGAAAGAAGTGGTGAACAAAATTGTTGAAAAGGTGATGGTTCTTCTTCTTGTTCGACTTTCTTTATGAACATCTATCTTGATTTCTGATTAGTGCTTGTCACTATCGTGCAGTTTCCCTCCAGTGACTTTGTTGTGATGCTTTTTCATTATGACGGTATTGTGGATCAATGGAGTGACTTATTGTGGAGCGATCGTGCAATTCATATCTCTGCAGTGAATCAAACAAAATGGTAATATTTCAATTCTTATAAACCATCTGACAAATTTTTTTTATATTAATTAACAACTTTTTTTTTGCTTCTCATTTTCTTATTGCAGGTGGTTTGCCAAACGCTTCTTGCATCCAGATATAGTGGCTGAATACAACTATATTTTTCTCTGGGATGAAGACATTGGTGTTGAGAATTTTGACCCAAAACGGTAAGCACGAAAAAGATTACCCTTTTTTTCCCCCAATTCATTCTCATGGTTGTCAAGCCTTAAGATGACATAGTACATACAGTAAAGCAATGTGCATGTTTGCAAGCATACTGTTTTTTTTAGATGGAATCTTGGAAACATGTTTATCAGAGAAGGATTCTAATTCATGCTTTAACTAAAAACGCCTTTTTTTTTTCCTTTTCGTTTTTCGTTATAAGAACTTGGACTTTGCTAAAGATGTAGTGAAGTGCTGAAAATTTACTCAGTTTACCCACATCGTGTGCTCTTGAAGCTGTCGAACTTGTTATATCAGCTTTAATGTTCGGATTTGATGCAATATGATTTATAGACACTTGGCATGGAATGGACACTATGCTACTAAGCCCGGGGTCACTTCCTTCACAGACACATGCATGACAGCAAGCACAACATCCAAATTTGCTTTCTTTATGATAAACTATTGTTTGTTGCCTTTTGTTTTCTAACCAGTGGCATATATTATTATCACTTTCTGTGGAATTACTGTATCTTTTTCTTTGTAGAAATTAATCTATTCAAGCTTGCACGTTAGCAATGTTTGTGTTTCACTTTGACACTATTTTATTGAGACATGAATAAAATTGTACAAAGATGATTGTTTATCAAATCTCTGACATTTTGAAACATTTGTGTTAATTTTGAAACATTTGAAACACAAAAGTAAATAATTTAAATGTCCATTTATTTGTGCAGATATTTATCTATTGTTCAAGATGAGGGTCTTGAAATATCACAGCCAGCTCTTGATCTTGTTAAGTCAGCGGTGTATCATCCTATTACAGCCCGGCAGAGAGGATCAAGAGTGCACAGGTTAATGTTATCTCTAGGACATTCTGATTGTTGAGAATATAACTATACAAGTCTTAGGACTGATAATTACCTACCTGATAGTTTCAAAGTAGAATTATTTGAAACATTATGTTGGATTTCTGTTTCCCTGTGTTAAGAGTTAAATTTTAGCCAAAGTCCTGGCAAGGATTTCTATTCACTTGCAAGAAAATGCAAGCAACTGATTTTGTTCCATTATCGTCACATGTTTTAACAGGAGATATTATAAATTTAAAGGCAGTGGACGGTGCGATGACAACAGCTTGTCACCTCCATGCGTAGGGTAACTAATTAGATACTACATTTTCTATATTTGTGCTACTGATAGCGGTATTTTCACCGGTTATAATTTAAACTATTGCTACGATTTAACTTGTAGTTGGGTGGAAATGATGGTACCTGTGTTTTCTCGAGCAGCTTGGCAGTGTGTGTGGCATATGATCCAGGTAAGAAACTTCTATGAAATCCTGAGCATAAGTATTGAAACCATCTTTGTAATTTTGTAGTAACGACATTTAAGTGCATAAAGAATCCTCGAGCAAGTTCCAACTACTACGCGCATACCTTTATCCTGATGACCCCAATGGTTGATTCCACAATCATCTTGTTGCTTGAAGTAGTTGCCTTTTGAATGGAACATAGCCTTAATTTTCAGGGCCGACCTGTTTGAGATAGAAGTCTCTTTCAAAGATGAAAATAAATATATTTTTTCAAAGTCAAATTTAAGCCGTAAATCAGGGAGTTAGGTGCGGTTAAATTGGACTTATCATATTAACTTTTGGCATTGTGTTATGGAAGTTAATTATCTTATTGGGTGGTTATCACCTGGGCAGAATGACTTGATCCATGCTTGGGGCCTCGATATCCAACTCGGTTATTGCTCACAAGTAAGTTTCCTATCTTTTATGCAATTCCTTTCCGGACTTACCTAGTGATACTACTTATCATGTTTTGGACTTCAATTATAGGGTGATCGAATTAAAAAAGTCGGTGTGGTTGATGCTGAATATGTGGTTCATCTGGCTCTTCCTACACTCGGCGTATCGAATGTCAATAAGGCAAGTATCTAATTCTTTATAAAATTGTGCGCGCCAAAGAATATCTATAACCTCTCCCTTATATTTGATTATTAAACTATGGGATCGGAGTACTATATAAAATGCTTTGTCAACAACCTAATCTAACAACAGTGCGAAACGATTTTCTACTCTACAACCATTGGCAATCTTCATTTTCTCATCTTTTACCAAAGTGTGACAAGAAATCGTTTCATTTTTCTTGTGATTACAGACTTCATTTGGTGCCGAAAAGGTTGATAATAGACCAAAGGTATAACCTTCTCGATTATTTCATGAACTTCGTCTATTGTTCGACGCCTAACGCTTCAATTTTCGCATTCTAACGCTCCAATTTTCGCATTCGATCTGGCAGGTGAGAATGCAATCTTCGATTGAAATGAGGATCTTCAAGGAGCGATGGGACGATGCAGTTAAAGACGATAGGTGTTGGGTCAATCCATTTCACTTGTCAGCAAACCAGAGAAATACGGACAGTTATTTATACAGTTAAAGACGATAGGTGTTGGGTCAATCCAGTTAAAGACGATAGGTGTTGGGTGGAAAAACAAGTTCGGTTGATAATCATAAACCACAGAAATACGGACAGTTATTTATACACAGTTACGTATTCTCAGACGGCCGTGACAAATACTTAAAAAAGGCGCAGAAGAACAAATCTTCGCGACTTAATAGATGACTGGACAGTTATATATATATATATATTACAGAGAGCATGGAAATATCAGTTTGACATCAGGTTTTTTTGTTTTTGCAAATAAGTTTGACATCAGGTTGGAACAGCAAGTTCTAAGCTATGCTGTTGTGATTTTGTGCATCATTTGTAAAGTTAAAAGTGATTTTAAGTACAGAGAGATTTTTGCTAAGTGTTTTCAGATTGTACAGTATATCCGTTTTATTATTCTATTCAAAGAAATTTATTATGTTTATCAAAGTGTTTCACAGAATTCTGGTTGGTTTCTTGGTTATTCTCTTTTGGCTTAAGTAAATTAAATCGCCTCGTTTGGGTTGCAAGTTATCCTCGTTTTATTTTTTTATTTATTTGTTGTAAATGTTTTTTGTCAATAAGATATAGTAGTTTTGGATTTTGGTTTCTAAATTAAGATTTCTTTTGAAAGATGATTTTATCAGCTTTCTTTTGGAATTTTTCAGTTATAGTATGATGGATGACATGAGAAATTTATGTCAAAAAGGGTTAAATCAGTGACGGTGCAAGGTAAGGCCAGCCAGTTGGTGAGTGAGGACTGAGGAGACAATATAAAGAGTGACTTTATTATCTGTTGCTCCAATAATAATTTAGACCTTAAAAAGATTTTTTTAAAAAATTTAACATTTTATTTATATATAAAAATAAGCTTTAAATTAAATAAATAAATAAAATATGACCGAAATTACTAACGCATCGTCATTTTTTTAAAAATAAATCATCTTTGATTAATACAAGGGAATTTTATGAAAATAGCCACTGTTTATAAAATGATTTTAAAAACGGTTTTTTAAATAAATAGCCATATTTTTATATATGTTTTTAACAATTAGCCTATGTTTGCTTTTAGGCTTTATTGCACTGATGCCCCCTGAATTATACGTCATTATACACTTTGGCACGCCAACTTTTTTTTTTTGACAGAATGCTCCCCGAACTCACAAAATCGTTACAATTGAGCCCTTCCGTCTAGTTTCCGTCTATTTTTGAACGGAACCTAACACATGCTTCTCGTGTGAGACATTTTTTGAGGGCATGCTATGTCTTTAGTAAAAAAAAAAAAAAAAAACTACAACGAAAACAAAAACAAAAGAGAAACCAAGAACACATAACATTTAAACTCAATTTCCATTCACAGAGAAGTAGTGATAGAGCCGAATCATTCACATTTCTCATAATCACAGAAATCATCAGAAGGGGGAAAATATGATACAAAGGACTAAAAAGCAGAAAATATAAAGTTTCAAATAAGTGACAATTTGAACAAACATAAGCAACAACACGTTCTTGTTCAAACTCTCTTGCCTCCAATGAAGAAGAATAAAAACAATGAGAAACAAGAAACCAATTAGGGATTGCCAAGTTCTGTCAAAGCTTTAGGCAAGATCTCAACTTCTTTGAAGCTCAAAAGCCAAGTCAAGTAATGAAAACTCAAACAAATAATTTCACTCTTCTTTCTCACATTTTATAATAAATATGACAACCACAAACAAAACCCAGAAAAAATATATAACAAAAACCCAAACACAAACACTAGATCTAAAGACTGAAAGAAACAAGTGAAAAAAACCAGATCTAACAAAAACCCATCGAAAGCCTAATCAAGAAAGCCAGTCTTCGGGCACCGAGAACCTCGTCGTCGTCGTCTCCGCCGCCGCCGATCTCGGCGTCGAACTTCCTCCGGCTTGCGAGCGCCGGGACATTCACCGGCGCCGAGGACTGGAGCGAGAGCGAGAGCTTCGCGGCCGACACGGACTAAAAGAGCTCTCTGAGGCCGTATCGCTCCTGATTCGCCGCTGGAGGAATTAGAGTCGCCGGAATCGTCCTCGACGATGACGGCGGAGAGATTGAGGACTTCGGCGACCGCGACGGAGGATGATTTAGCGCCGTCGCTCGTAATCTGCTCTGAAAAATCGCTCGTCCAGAAAACCTCGGCCTCGATGAGCTCGCCGCCAATTCAGGAGGAAGAAGAAGAAGAAAAAGAAGCCGCCGTCGCTGCCCATATCGCCGCCCTCCATCTCCCCCTCTTCTACTTCGCCATCCCGCCGGCCTCAGCCCCGCCGAGCTCCTCGACTCCCCTGTCATCTATATATATATATATATATGTGTTTTTTCATCTTCAATTTTTGTATTAATCTGATGGACTTTTTTTTGGGTTTGGCAACTCCATAGAACCCTTTATAGGAGATCAGAAAGAAAGAAGAAGAGGAGGAGGAGAGAGATAAAAAGGGGGTTTTATTTTTAATTTATTAGAAGTGTTTTTGAGTTGGGAAAAGACTATCTTTGCCCTCGTTGAGTGTTCACGTGTTAGGCACGCGCTTTATTCCGTTCAAAATTTGACGGACGTTTCTAATTTGGGGCAAATTGTGACGGATTTGTGAGTTCGGAGAGCATTCTGCCAAAAAAAAAATGGGGTGCCAAAGTGTATAATGACGTATAGTTCAGGGAGCACCAGTGCATAGCCATACATTCGCGTCTAGATTTTTGATACTGCAGTCATTAATTTTTTGAATTCTGTTTTTGTTGTTTGTTGCAGACAATATTGTCTAAAATTTTGTGTCTCTAGTCATGAAATTTGTGACTTTTTTAGTTGCATTTTTTTTGCTATTTATAAGATATTTTGTATTTAGTAATAAGTTTTATGAAATTGGTTATATAAGCAATCATTTATTTGTGAGTTTGTTATTTTGTTAATGGATGTTTAAATTTTTATTGTGTTTATTTCAAATTTTCTAAAATTTTGTGACTATAGTCATAAATTTTATGACTGTATATTTTATTTATTTAGTCACAAATTTTATTTCTTTAGTCATAGATTTTTAAATGTTGACCTGATGGCTATTTTGCTAATATTTTAAAATATGGGCTATATCTTTAAAACATATATTGCAAAATGGCTAAATCCTTAACTGACCCTTTTAAAAAATAGCCACAGTTTTAAAAAATTAAAAAACTAGCCCTTTCAGAAATTTCTTACAGCACATTTTATGTGTAATTTTGTTATTGTCAGAAATTTCTTACAGTGTGTAATGGCTAGTTTTTAATTTTTTTGAAACTGTGGCTATTTTTTTAAAAATACACAGTTCAAAATGACTATTTGCCTAACTGACCCTTAATACAATGAGCCTTTAATTAGTTTTTTTTATTTATAAATATGGTTAAAAATTCGTTTATTTTTTGTGGAAAACAAGCTTGTAATTGAAAAAATTACCAGTAACAACTTAATAATATTACATAATTATTCGAGAGTGTAAAAAATACATATATACAATTATTTCTATAAATAAATAATTTATAAAAATTAATAAAATAATAAATAAATAATTATAAAAAATATCATTTTAAGTGTTTTATATTTGGGTACTGCTGTGATTTTTTTTATAATAAAAAATAATTTTATACTATCAAATTCACTTTTTCGATAAATTACACATCTTAAAAATATAAATTTAATCATTTAAAATTATAAAAAAAAAAACGCATTACAGAATTTCCCTCACTTTTATGTAATCGGTTTTTGTTTGCTTTTGTTTTTGTTTTGTTTTTTTTTAATAAAGATTTTTGGAAAGGAAAGTACACAACCCTATGTACCAAATTGCCCATACTTGGAAGGGAGGGTTTTACTCCGGACCAGCCTCTCCCACATCTCCACCATTTCCCACAACCCCGTAGGGTTTAAGCTCTCTCTCTCTCTCTCTCTCTCTCTCTCTCTCTCTCTCTTAGGGTTTCTGTCTCCACCCAAACCCCCAGCCAAGCCATGTCCCTCTACCGCCTCCTCCTCCGCTCCCTCCGCCGCCACACCCAAACCCCCCCATCCCTATCCCCATCCCCATCCCCATCCCCATCCCCAGCCCTCCTCGTCCCCCGCCGCTCCTTCGCCTTCTCCTCCGCCGAGGAGGCCGCGGCCGAGCGCCGCCGCCGCAAGCGCCGCCTCCGCATCGAGCCCCCTCTCCACGCCCTCCGCCGCGACCCCCCCACCCCCTCCCGCCGCGACCCCAACGCCCCCCGCCTCCCGGACTCCACCTCCGCCCTGGTGGGCCCGCGCCTCAACCTCCACAACCGCGTCCAGTCCCTCATCCGCGCCTCCGACCTCGACGCCGCCGCCTCCGTCGCCCGCTCCGCCGTCTTCTCCAACACCCGCCCCACCGTCTTCACCTGCAACGCCATCATCGCCGCCATGTTCCGCGCCCGCCGCTACTCCGACGCCGCCGCGCTCTTCTCCTTCTTCTTCGTCCAGTCCAACATCGTCCCCAACATCGTCTCCTACAACAACCTCATCAACACCCACTGCGACAATCACCGCATCGACCAGGCCCTCGAGGTCTACCGCCACATCATGGCCAACGCGCCCTTTAGCCCCTCCCCCGTGACGTACCGCCACTTGACCAAGGGGCTCGTCGACCATGGACGGATCGGCGAGGCCGTGGACCTGCTGCGGGAGATGCTGAACAAAGGCCACGGCGCGGATTCGCTCGTGTACAACAATGTGATCGCTGGGTTCTTGAAGCTGGACAATCTGGACAAGGCCAATGAGCTCTTCGACGAGCTCAAGGAGCGGTGTTTGGTGTACGACGGCGTTGTGAATGCGACGTTCATGGAGTGGTTCTTCGGCAAGCGGATGGGGAAGGAGGCCATGGAGTCGTACCGGTCGCTGCTCGACCGGCAATTCAAGATGATTCCGGCGACTTGCAATGTGCTGATTGAGGTGTTGCTTAGGCATGAGAAGAAGGCCGAGGCTTGGGCGTTGTTCGATCAGATGCTGGACAACCACACGCCGCCGAATTTTCAGGCTGTGAATTCGGAGACGTTTAACATAATGGTGAACGACTGTTTCCGGTCCTGGAAGATTGAGAAGGCGATCGCGACGTTCAGGAAGGTGGGGACGAAGGCGAATTCGAGACCGTTCGCCATGGATGTTGCCGGCTACAACAATATCATCACTAAGTACTGCGAAAACGCGATGATGCCCGAGGCCGAGGCGATGTTTGCAGAGCTCTGCTCCAAGTCGTTGTCCCCGGATGTCAACTCTCACCGGGCCCTGATCGACGCGTATCTGAGATTGGGTCGGATAGACGACGCTGCCAAGATGCTAAGCAGAATGGTTGAGGCCGGTTTGTGGCTGGTTGCTAGTTATGGCCTCAAGGTGTTTGATCAATTGATCGGGAACGGTAGAGCCATAGACTGTGCGCGGGCTTTGCGGAAATTGGGAGAGAAAGATCCCAAACCGGATGCCTCACTATACGAGGTCGTCGTAAAAGGGCTTTGCAAGGAAGGATCGTACGAGTCAAGCCGGGACTTAATAGAGGAGATGATGAGGTACAACGTTGGTGTCACTCCCGAACTGAGGCAGTTTGTGCAAGAGGCTTTCGGAAAAGCTGGTCGGGGAGGGGAGATCGAGAGCGTGCTGAGCAGTAACGTGTACGGATCTTCTCCGTCCTCGGAGATGGCCCGACCGAGACAGCAGCAGCCAAGGGGACTTGGCCACCAAATGCCGAACCATTCATTGGGATCCCCTCAAAGGTCTGGATATCATGGCCCACCTTCGGGGCCTCCGCAGATGGCTCCATCTCATCAAGTGTGGCCGGGTCCCCCAGGAACGGCGGCGCCGCCGCAGCAGAACAACTATTCGGCCCCGCCTCATCAAATGGTTGAATCTCAGCAAAATATGGCAAGACCACATTATAACCCACATTCGGAATCTCCGCAGGTAGCGCAGCCCTGGCACCATCATCCGGAAACCCGGCATCAAATGACGGGACCTGACCAATCTCCGCCGAGGCCCCCTCACATTGGTGGACCACATCAGGAGGCTGGACTCCAGCATCATCCGCCCGCCGGACAGCCACAACCTACAGGACAGTACAATCCGATGCAAACATACCGCCCTCCGCCGGGTTCTTACGAGACGGAGGGATTGTATCAGCCGCAGTCGGAGTCCCGTCAAGTGTCGGGCGGCGAGGATTTTGTTCAGAATCGAGCCACGGCTGGGTGGCAGAGCAGGTACTAGTAGTTTATGGAGAACCCAATGCGCCAATTTTCAATGCTAATTTCATATGCCTTTTGTATCTAGAGGGGCTTATTAAGGCATTTCTTAGTAGGGTTTTAAGCGATTTTGCTGAGCTTATTTGTTCATTGAAGAAAAAGGGACTGTTGGTATATGATTAGTTTAATCATTGAAGTTTTTCCTCATGATATGTTACTGTGAGACTTTTTGAGTCTTAATATCAAGTGTTATTGTAAACTTTAATGAATTTGTGGACACAGGTATGATGTGAGTGGATCAAAATAACTGATTGTAGCAAATGATAAGATTGGAATTATGGTGGTTTAAATGCTTGATTAGAACCTCAAAAACAATCGTTCTTTTTCCTTTTTTTTTTTTTTTTTTTTCCCCTTATATTAGGTCTCAGACTCCATAGACGTCGAGAGAGAAGAAGTATCGAGAGAGAGAGAGAGACGAGAGAGAATGGATTGAATGAATTACTATCACATTGAAAATATCGAGTACAAAGAAGCTATACTATTAAATAGTCTGTTATCTATCAAACTAAAGTAATGCCAGCTCAGCAAATACAATTAACAAACTTCTAACTAATCAGATTAATAAAAACTAATCTAACTAACTAATCAATGTTACAAAGTCTAATACTCCCCCTCAAGATGGATGGTATATATCACACACAGCCATCTTGGATAGTAAAGTATTAAGAGAAGAGGAAGGTAATGGTTTAGTGAAAATGTCTGCTAGTTGATGCTGAGAGCGAATAGGCAAAAGTTTGAGAGAACCATTTTGCAGTTTGTCACGCACGAAATGGCAGTCAATTTCGATGTGTTTGGTCCGCTCATGGAAAGTAGGATTAGTGGCAATATGGATAGCCGCCTGATTATCACAAAAAACCAAAGCTGGAGAAGAAACTGGGATATGAAAATCACAGAGAAGTTGTTGAATCCAAGTAATTTCACTAGCAGTGGAAGCAAGAGCACGATACTCAGCTTCAGCGGAGCTGCGAGAAACAGTGGTTTGTTTCTTGGCCTTCCAAGAAACAAGGGAATCACCAATGAAGACACAATAACCAGTGACGGAGCGTCGCGTATCCAAACATGATCCCCAATCCGCATCGGAAAAGGCTTTCAAGCGAACCGGAAACGAGGCATCCGAAAACGCCCGGATTTGAGAGGAAGATGTAGAGGAAAAGAGAAGTCCTTGGCCAGGCTTGGATTTCAAATATCGAAGTAAATGATGAACAGCCGTTAAATGAGGAAGCCGGGGCTGGGAAACAAATTGACTGAGACAATGAACGGCATAAGTAATATCGGGCCGTGAGAGGGTGAGATAAAGGAGACGACCCACCAAGCGGCGATATTGTGAAGGATCAGGTAAAAGGTCACCATCACTGTTAGTAAGCCGAACCTTGGGATCCATAGGCAGAGACAATGGCTTACAAGCAAGGTAACCAGAATCTTCAAGGAGCTGAAGAGTATACTGACGCTGAGACAAGAAAATGCCCTTGGAAGAACGAGCAAGCTCAAGTCCAAGAAAGTATTTTAGACAACCTAAATCCTTAAGCTTGAACTTAGAATGAAGAAAGGTCTTCAACTCATTAACACGAGTAATATTAGGAGAAGTGATGACAATGTCGTCGACATAAACCAACAAAGCAATAAAAGCATCACCAGTCCCAAAAGTGAACAAAGAGTAATCAGCTTTTGATTGGGTAAAACCAAACTCCAAGAGTGCCTCAGTGAACTTGGCATTCCATTGGCGAGAAGCTTGTTTCAAGCCGTAGAGAGACTTGTGCAAACGGCAGACCGGTTTAGAACCAGCAGAGAAAAGCTCCCCCTGTTTGGTATAGCCTAAAGGTAAGTCCATATACACTTCTTCAAAGAGGTCACCATTCAAGAAGGCGTTATTGACGTCTAATTGAACCAAATGCCACTTATAACTAGCAGCTAATGCCAACATCACTTTGACAGTAACTAACTTGGCGACGGGCGCAAAAGTGTCAAAGAAATCAAGACCCTCTTGCTGCGTGTATCCTTTAGCAACCAATCGTGCTTTGTAACGCTCAATCGTGCCATCGGACTTGTGCTTTATTTTGTAAACCCACTTGCACCCAATTGTGTGTTTATCAGGTGGCAAAGGCACAATAGACCAAGTATTGTTGTCTTCAAGCGCACAGATTTCTTCGTGCATAGCATGACGCCATTCAGGAAGACGAACAGCCTCATGATAAAACTGAGGTTCGTGTTGCGATGAGACAGCCAGACTAAAAGCACGATGATCAGGCGACAAAGCATGGTATGACACAAAATCAGAGAGAGGATAGAGAACCGGCGAAGATGGAGGAGGTTTTCCAAGAAGTAAATTACAATGATACTCCTGAAGATAGGCGGGTCGTGTAAGAACGCGACCAGAGCGACGAAGAGATAAATTCTCCACAGGAGCATTTTCTGAAGGGGAAACATTCTCTGAACATTCTTCAATAGCTGGGACGGAAATAAGAGCATCAGAACGAACACAAGGAGTAACATGATGAGCAGACCGATCAAAAACAGGAACAGCAAGTGGCAAAACAAGGTCTGGAAAAGGATCAATCAAACTCTCCGAAGGCACAACCGTATGGAAGGGGAAGATATCCTCATGAAAAATCACATCCCGGGAAATAAAAATTTCCTTAGTTGCCACATCATATAATTTGTATCCCTTCACGCCCGGAGGATAACCAAGAAAAACGCAAAGGCGTGATCGAGGCTCAAACTTGGTACGATGCGCTTGAAAGGTAGAAGCGAACGCTAAACAACCAAAGACACGCAATCTCGAATAGTCAATAACAGACTTGTATAGAAGATGATGAGGCGTATCATGTTTGAGCAAGGGTGAGGGAGTCCTATTAATGAGATAAGTTGCTGTAAGAACACAATCAGACCAGAATTCCAGAGGAACACGAGACTGAAAATAAAGAGCACGAGCGACGTTAAGCAAGTGCTGGTGTTTCCTTTCAACAACCGAGTTCTGCTGTGGTCGTTCGACACAAGAAAATTGATGAAAAACACCATTATCAGCACATAGTTCAGCAACTTTCAACTCAGGAGCATTATCAGATCGAAGCATCTTAATACGCATATCAAACTGAGTTAAAATCATAGTAAAGAATCGAGTAAGAACAGTCGTGGCCTCAGATTTATGTTTCAGTAAGTATATCCAAGTAAAACGAGAGTAATCATCAACCAATGTAAGAAAAAATCGGTGACCAGCATAAGAGGGAACATGATGCGGTCCCCAAATATCACAGTGAATCAAATCAAATGGCGATGAAGACATATGATTGTGTGAAATAAAAGAGAGTCGTCGCTGTTTAGCTAAAGGGCACACATAGCACGGGCCACATCTATTTAAAGCAGAAATGTCACAAGACAAACAATCCTTCAAAGAATCAAGGCGCTTAAATGATAAATGGCCCAAGCGATTATGCCATGTGAGAGCTGAAACAGTGTTCACGATAGCAGTTGAAGGACTAAGTAGAGCAGTGGTGTCCAGAACATAGAGATCCCCAAAGCGACTACCCTTGCCAATCATCCTCTGGCTGTGCATTTCCTGAATGGAAAATGAATCACGGAGGAAATGAATAACAAGGCCAGGATCAACAGCCGTAGAAGTCAGAGCACTGACAGATAAAAGATTGAACTTGAACTGAGGAACAAACAATACATCTGTCAACTTCAAAGTATCACTGAGTATGATGTCTCCAACATGAGATACGGCAAGACTAGTATGATTTGGCAAGATAACAGTAGAGTTCACGACAGGCTTTAGAGAACTAAACAACCCAACATTCGAGCAAATATGCCTCGTAGCTCCGGTATCAATAATCCAGTAGTTTGTATCGGAAAACTGTGGATTCAATGAAACAGATAAACAAGTACCTGCAGAAGCAACCGGAGGAGTGGAAGAACTCGGGGAAAACGAAGCCAAATGAGTTGTCAACATGGACATCAATTGCTGGTACTGAGTGGAGGACAAGGGCTGAACAGAATTCCCAGCGCCATTAAGGTCAGTGTTGAGAACAGAAGAAACTTCAGTAGCAGAAGCAGCCCCAACCACTTGATTCACCAAGTTACCACTATGAGTGTCCTTAGCACGAGACTTATATCCAGGAGGATAACCGTGTAATTTGTAACAGCGCTCAATGGTGTGTCCTTGATAATTGCAATGAGTACAGAAAGGTCTCTCCTTTTTCGGACCACGTTGACCATGCGAAGGCCCTGCACCATTGCGTGAGAACGAACCAGAACCACCATTTGAGTCCATTCTTTTTCCAGAATCTGTTTTCACAGCAAAGGCCGAGGAACTAAAACCATCAGAGATCAAAGAAGTGCCAATCTTCCTTTGATGTTCCTCTTGGGAGACCAAAGAGAAGACCTTGTTAATAGGAGGCAGAGGATCCATGAGAAGAAGCTGACCACGAATTTGAGCATAGGAATCATTTAATCCCATCAAGAATGACATGACATATTCCATTTGATGATACTCAGACAAAAGTTTGATGCCACCACAAGTACACTTAGTGCAAGAACAGATTGGGCGGTAATTAGTCAATTCCTCCCATATGGTTTTCAGTTTGGTAAAATACACACTAATAGAGTCTTGTCCTTGAACTAGGTTCATCAAAGCACGTCGCAATTGAAAGATTCGAGGTCCATTTTTTTGTTGGAAACGATCTCTTAGGTCAGTCCAGATTTCATGAGCCGAATTAGCATAAATCACACTCGCTGAAATTTCCTTGGAGACAGAGTTTAGAATCCATGAAATCACTACATTGTTGTTCCGTGTCCAAGAATTGAGGAGATCAAGATCAGTACCTTCTGGTTTCGGCAAAGAACCATCAACAAATGAGAGCTTGTTCTTCACCGACAACGCTATCAACATAGCACGACTCCAAGAAGTGTAATTGTCACCAGTAAGAGGTTGAGACACCAATTGCAGACCAGGACTGTCAGAGTGGTGCAGAAAATAAGGACTTGAAGGTTCGTCAATGGCGGATTTGCCAGCAATGGTCCGAGACATCCCACTATTGGGCGATCGAACCGAATCAACCATTCCTTCCATCGTCGAGGAAAATCAAACACTCAGCGATGAATCAAAGGAGAAGGAGAGGACAGAAACGTCAACGATGAGCAGCGAAAAATTGCTCTGATACCATATTAGGTCTCAGACTCCATAGACGTCGAGAGAGAAGAAGTATCGAGAGAGAGAGAGAGACGAGAGAGAATGGATTGAATGAATTACTATCACATTGAAAATATCGAGTACAAAGAAGCTATACTATTAAATAGTCTGTTATCTATCAAACTAAAGTAATGCCAGCTCAGCAAATACAATTAACAAACTTCTAACTAATCAGATTAATAAAAACTAATCTAACTAACTAATCAATGTTACAAAGTCTAATACCTTATGTCCATCTCTAACTTCTGGTATTGAGAAACATTAGTAATTTTTGTTTGGTTAGGAATTTGTCATAATATTGGAAGACTTGGTGGTGCTGCAATTTCCGAGTGGATTATCGTTTGTTTATATAAAATAGTACATAGTGCAGTGATGTGTTTTGGAATCTACCTTCAAGTAAGTGGATAAAGAAGATAACAATAATACAAGCAAGAACGCTATACGGTATTTTAAATCCTTTGTATGAGCTGAGTAAAACACAGAGAAGAAAAATATACCTTACTCCGTCATCCGTCTTTACTCTCCATCGGCTTCCATACCTCCAACCTCGCCGATGCCACTGAAGCAGTCAACCAAATCCGAGGCTTTCTTTTCCATTTCCACAACGAGTTTGGTGTCCTCCGGCATGAGAGGCACCATTCGGTACCTCGTCGAGCACGGGGCACTAGGTGGTAGATGTCGTCGCCGCCGCCACAAGTTGGTCAGAGGCTAAAATAACTTAGGAAAAACATAATTAAAGTATGAGTTTCATTCAAATATATATTATCAAATAAATGCATGATCAAAATTTTTATAAGAATATGTATAGTATTTGAATTAAAGAGACTTGAGTGCAAAAGTAAAAAATTTTAAGAAGTTAGAGGTAAAATTATGAATATTTAAAATGTGGTAGGGACAAGTAAAAGGTATAATCGAAAAGAATTCTCAAACTTAGAGGCAAAAAGAGAAAATTTCAAAGTCAGCCCCCACTTGTCCCAGAGTACATCCGTGGCTTCTCATTACAACATTAACTTCACATGGTAATTTTAATTTCGAGCAAGCATGGAGAGTTGTTTTTGTTTTTATCTTATTTATTTATTTATTTATTTGTTTATTGTCAATCTCTTACGAATCCACTTAATTTTTTTTTTTGTTTTTTGTTTTTTGTTTTTTAAAATTTATCCTACTCCATTAACCTGTAAGCATTGTGAACTTAAATGCAAAGCATAAGTTTTAACAAATTTTAATGGAACACCACCATATTTGCTACAGCAGTATCATCGTATTTAACACTAATGTGTGTTTGTAGCTAAAACTTTTTCTTCAATTCAATCATAAGTTGCATATTTGCATACTCTTCCTGCTCCGCAAGAGGAACGATCACGCGAGCGACCAGCTCGAAGTGGTTAATAATCGGTGAAAACTACATATCGGCTTCAACAGAAGCATCGCTTCCACGATGAGTATCCGGTCTGGAAGAAAGTTTAGGAGTTGCATATTCAAGAGAAGCTTCGGTTGGCGCATCGCATCAGGGACTTTCCAGTTTCAAACAAAAGCTCACAACAGCCTTACAACAAGGCGACTCCAGCTGTGTTTGCTGAAATTCAGCCTCAGAAACTATTGTTTTTTTTTTGTTTGGCTCGTGCACGATTGCTCAGAGATTGGTTCTTACTTTGAAGCCAAGCAGGTCCAAAGGTCTGTTGATCTGCCTGGTCCACTTGGTGATTATAGTATTGACTTTACTAGTTACTACCTTTTGTGCTTTACTGGTGGATATTGTGTGGAAATGCAGGATTGATTGCCTTACTAATGGGGTAGCTGCGGATCCTGTGGTGACTCGGGCTAAATTACTCGAGGCGTTGTTGGAGTCGTCCTCTACTGCTCCTTGCTCGCCTAGTGTTGTTGCGGTAATCAGCCGTCGGTGGGACACGAGAATTGGAGGCCTCCAGATCGAGGATAGATAAAGATTAGTTCTGATGTAAGGTTCTGGAATGGGAGAGCTGCTAGAGGCCTGGTTGCTAGGGACAACCGGGACAACATCTTAGGTCTCCTCGCTCGTTGCATGCATTTTCAGCAATGGCAGAGTTGTGGGCTTGCGAACTTCCTTTACTTGGGCCATTCTAGAGGGATGGAAGTTCCAACCCAACCCATTCTAATTTTTATTCGGACGGGTTGTCATTATTATTTCTTTACCTTGGGTTGTAAAATCTTCAACCCGAAGTCTTTGGGTTGGGTTATAATTATCTTAAACCCAGCCCAACCCAACCCACGTACACCCCTAGATGGAACTGCGTTGTGATTGAAGCTAATGCCAAAGCTGCCCGTGATGCGATTAAATAAGGTTCCTTTACACTATATTTGATAAAACATGCTTTGTCTAAGACGGTCTTGGCGAAAGCTCGGGAACTACATAACCTTGAGGTCGTTTGGAATTTGAGGCATTGCAATTCTGCTGCCCGTTCTCTTGCGTCTCCGGGGTTGGTTGTTTAAATTGTTTGAATGTTTGGAAGACACCTTTGTGGCTACCAAACTCTTTGAACTTTATTTTGATAAAAAAAAAAATTACATAGAGTATTTCTCGCCACTCCAAAAAATAAAAAAAAAGTTTTAAATGCAGTTCAGGAATATAAACTTGAAGTATAATTGAGAAACAACAATGTTTTAGATCTAGTACAATATAATCAACAATAATATTGTAAGATTATACATTCATTAGCTACAGTATTTTCTAAACTAAAATCACTTGACCGTCAAACTATGACGGATCTACAAATTGGACATTCTCGTCTACGAGCTCTCACTACCCACTCACTGATACATTGTAGGTGGTAAATGTGCCTACAGCTTGGTAAAGCGCTCACCGTCTCCCCGTCTATGAATAGCTCTAAGCATATACCACACGTGTCACTGAAGGTGACATGCCCCTCGCACGGGTACGGGTATTGAGGGAAGGTGTCCAGAATCGCTGGGTCTGGTTGCATTTCAATGGCCGCATCGGTCTGAGGTGGAGGAATTGACGCAGCAGAACGCGAACATCGATAAATAAAAAAAACTACGCCAACAGCAAGCATGATGAGAGCCGCGCTGACAATAATCAAGACAAACAGCTTCACGTGCAGCCTCTCTCGTGTGCCAAATGTGTGGATCTGCGTTGTGGTTTGTGTTGTTTCTTCTTTAATGTCACCTGCTAGTACTATTATAGACGCTAGTGTGAAGAGGGTGACATATAAGACAACCCTCTGAACCTGTTAAAAAGCATATTATAAAATAAATTTGATATGACCATTTAAAACAATGAAAAAAAAAGGATGAGGTTGTGGTGGGGAACGGTTTTCCTATCACAGGGCACGAATATGTGGCCCAGAATCGTCCAGAAAACTTTATTTATTTATTTTTTAGCCTTTTATTTTTACAATATTACAATTTAGGCCCAAAGTTTTAAAAATATTTGCACTTTTGCCCCTGGAAAAAATGCATTTTTTCCACCAAAACTGTAAAAAAAATCCAAGAAACTATTTTGAAAAAAACTACAAATTAAAAATTCAAAATCTTAAATAGATATAGGAGAATGAAAAACATTCCCCAACCGTTCCCCACCACAACAGCCTCTTCCAAAAAAAAAAAATAATAAATAAAGTTAACAAATAAAAAAAAAATTTAAAAAAAATAATAATTCCCTCGAAAATAGCAGTACGGCGTAACAATGACCTAAAATACAGTGTTCCTGCTTTTATTATTATTACCTTCTTTATACACTTAATTGTAGTTGATCCCGTTTTAAAATGTAAAACATATCATTATACTAATAAAAACAATTTCATCCACGAACAATACCATCTAACAAACAAAGCTTACAATAATATTACAAGAAAGCTTACAATATTATTACAAGAAGATGAAAGCCGTACCGTTAGCGAATAAATACGGCGCATTGTTGAGAGCTGAAGAAAGTGAGCTGCAAAACAGAAACATTATTTAGAGATGGAGGAACTCAATAAGTCTAGATCTGAAAGTTTCCGACTTGGAACAGAAAATGGAAACAAAGAGAAACTCTTGGAAAACAACCAGAGCAACAATGGAGACCAAAAAAAAAAGAAAGAAAGGAAGAAACAAATAGATGAACAAGAATATTTTCTCACCTCGTTCAGTCACTCTTGGCGGCACTGCCGGCAACGGCGAAGAGGATGAAGAAGCTTAGGCAGACGCCGGCGAAGCTCGAGGAAGGAGCTTCAATGGAGGATTTTAGAAGAGAGAATCTGCTCAGTGGAGCTTGAGAATGAACTGCCTCACGAGTTTCAAAACAGGGTCTTAAGTCGACAAGAAGACTTGAACAGAGAAATAAAACAAGAAAATGCACTCTTTTTTTTTTTTTTTCGCTGTTTTTGTTTGTCTCTTGAAATAGATATATAACCGAGAACGATGGTTTTCCTAGCCATTTTTGGCTTGTCGAGGTGCGCAGAGAGAGTATGTTAATTTAGTATATTCAAACCCAGAGGTGTAAATACAAGCTGCAGAGTGCTAAAAAAAGAGGTGCAGAAAGAGATGTGTAGAGGACGAAGCTGCTTCCGTTTTAGGAACATTTAAGTTGACGAATACGTACCCAACTAAAATAAATTATATTATTTTTTGCTGCAATGCATTGAAGTGAGTCGCTGGTTAAGTGGAATCCTTGAGTAAGGCTCTTTCCAACTTGCGCTCCCAAGTTCAAGTCCTGACAACACAGCTCTTTTTTTTTTTTTGGCCGGTGAGCTATTTAGGCAAAATACTATATATATTTTTATTTTATTTTATTTATTTATTTTTTTAGGGCCTATGAGCTATTTAGGCCAAATTACTTAGTGTCCTTTGAAGAGAGAATTGAGAAAATTTGATCTCATGCTATTTTTTCATGCGGTGTTATTTATTTTTTATTAGCAAATTCTTTTTCTTTTTTCTTATCTTCTTCATTTGTAAAAAAAAAAATAAAAAAAATTGTATTTTGGTCAAATTCACTACTGAATAATTACATGGACTGTAAATCTTCTATTCAAGTGACATTTTTAAAAACAAATTGTTTAGAAGTTGCATTTTTTTTAAATTTTCCATTTGAAATCTAGCCTATGATTTCAAAGGCTTTTTCTTTATTACACTAGCTATATTTTTCAGCCAAAGCAAGAGCACTTCCAATCTGATGTCAAATTTTTGTGTGCGAAGATATTTGACATTTTAGTATAAAAGCATTATCTAATGCAATGTCAAATTTGATATAAAATTTGACAAATGCTAGATATGGTTAGATATGCACATACGGGTACGGGAAAATTGTCCGAAGATTACCCGGACAAAATTTTCAGACAAAAACTACCCGATTTTTGTTAAAAAAAATTTACCCGGGATTTACTCGGTGTTTACCTGTGTAACTTTTGTTTATTCGCTTCATTCTCAGCCCCTGTGGATATATCTGGGTAATTTGTTAAAAAAAAAATTTCGGGTAATAACCCGGAATTACCTAGCAGGTAAATCATATTTTTCGGGTAATTACCCGAAAACAATGTGGTCGAGTAATTCCGGGACATTACTCGAAATTTTTTACAGGTAAAAAAAGTTTACCTAGTTGTGCATGCTTAGATATGGTGTCAAACTTCGCATCAAGAACATCTCTAGTGCAATATCAAATTTTTGTGTCACTGCTAAAATTTTTCATTTTTGCATAAAAACATATTCTCCAATGCAATGTCAAATTTAGTATTAATTTTGGCAATGACCATAGTGCCAAGTAAGCAAAATGCTAAAAATTTATCATTAAAAGTAGAATATTAATTGGTCAATTTATGAGCTTTTAATTAAAAATTAATATTACATTAAAAAAATTTCTTATCGAGAAATCATTATGACTATTTATAGTCATCTTTACTATTGGTTAGCATTATCTACTGTTATCGTATGTTATTACCAGAAAATAATAAAATAACATTTTAAATAATATTTATGCATTAGAGTATTAAATGTCAAATACAATATTTTTATCTTTATGAGTGTCATATTTAGCATTGGCAATGACATTTGCATTGAAGCATTGATTGATCAACTTTTAAGCATTTAATTAAAAATTAATATTATTTTAAAAAGTTTCTTCTTACCAAGAAGTCATTATAACTATTTTTAGTTTTCTTTATTATTAGTTAGCATTAATTATTTTATTAGTTTTTACTACTAAAAATAATAAAATAACAAATAACATTTATGCATTGCAGTATTAAATGTCAAATATAATATTTTTACCTTTGTGAGTGTCAAATTTAACATTGACATTAGTATTTGCATTGGAGAGGATATAATAATTTGAAAGATAATGTAACAAAAAGTTAAGTCATCATAGCAAGATATATTAAATGTGTTACAATAAATTTTGATAAAATTAAAGAAAAGTTCTAAAATAATTCATGTGTTTTACTGAAAGTCCAATTTTATCCCGTCCTCGATGCCGACCTCTACCCCTTCATCGACGTCCTGCGATGCTAGAGAATGAGAGCGAGGAAAGAGTTCATTTATTTCATTTATATTTAATATTATTTTTAAGAAAAATAAAAAAAACCTTTAAATATGAGGTAGTAGTTTATAGTTTTATTATAAGGTTATTACGTCTTTTCACTTATCATCTTTGATCATAATTAAGTGGAACAATAATTTTAGTTAGATTTGATAGACCGAAAAATCATTTTAGAGTTATTAAAAACACAGAGATAAAACTGAATTTTCGGTAAAATACATGGACCATTTTAAAATTTTTTCTTATATTAATTTTACTTGTAGCGAACAACCATCTCCAATCCTATTCTCAAATAGAGTAAATAAAGCAAAAAAAATAGAGTTGGACTACTCCAACCCAACTCTATTTCCTTATTTTTTTTTTCATAGTTATGAATAGTGATACTCTAAATATAGAGTATCACTGTTCATACTCTATTTCTTATTATAAGTTTTTTAATAAATTTAATATTTGTATATTAATTTTTTTGTCTTTTAAAATGAATAAAATGATAATTTAAAAAAAATTGTAAGAATATGAAGATGATATTCTTTTTTTGAGTGAAAAATAAAATATTATTTGATTATGATATTTATTCTATTTTAAAATATTGCTGTCTCTTTTAAAGTTTTAGGTTGGTGATGCTCTAATGCATAACTTAATTAAAAATTTCTAACTAGACAAATATACCTTGATTTTGAGCTAACACAACATACAATGGGCTCGAAGAATAAACATTTTATTATTTGGATTGTTATTGAGAAAGCTATAGTGACTGTGATATGAAAAAGTAGAAAAAAGAAGCAAATACAATCAACACAAAATGTCTAAATTTTATTTATTTAATTATTATTATTATTATTTTGTTTTTTGTTTTTAACTTTATTATGGGGTAATTTAATAAGAGAAATTATAGTGAATACCCAATTTTTAAAACTTAATGTAAGTTATTACCCAATCTTTTGAAAAGTGTAACCAACTATCCAAAAGATGGAATTACTTACACTGTGATAAGTGGTGGTAATTCACTTTGTTACCAAAAGCATGTGCAAGTAATTCACAAATTGACTAGAAACTCAATTACTTCAAAAGTTTGGGTATTTATTTTTATTATTATTTAAATTCTGGGTATTTGCCTACTTCACCCATTTAATAATTGAAAAGATTTCGTACTTGCTGTCAACGAAAATCCGAACAGAGGATTGTTTTGAATTGATTCAATTCAACAATTGAAATGAGGGATATTTTGAGATGTTAAGCGAAGTGCGTTTAACTAGTATACCATAAATATGTTAAGGCGTGGTAGAAAATAAACAGCATATAATTTATATTTTATTATTCCCTAGAACAGATAATGTCATTATTTTTCCGTTCAACTGGAATAAACAAGACTCAAATTTTTACTAAGAGTTGAAACAATGTTATAATAAATAATCCAGACGAATAACTCTATCTTTACGGAAAAAAAAAAATCAAAATGAATAATTACAAAGCCAATAGTTGATGCATTAGGCAAATAAAGCACTTTATTTCTATGAATGGTTAAACATCGTAACACAGAGATACCATGCAAAAGAAATAACTCCAAGCAAGTCAACAAATCAAGGTAGTTATTATAAAATATATATAGTTTTATTCGAAATGAATACATTTGTATTCCGAAGAAATAATTACTTGGGCCCTCCAAACACAATCATAAGACCATCATCACCTCTCAGTCCCCAATCTTCAATTTCATAGAAGATTGAATTAGTGAAAGTCTGTGTAGATACTGCATTCGTAACTTTATGATTCTCGTTCACAATACGTATTAGACGACCAAACGCATCATAATTAGTGTCTCCTTCCAATTTATGGCCCGAACCCATCGCAGGACTCTCTTGTAGTCCACCGTAAGCCTCACCACCCCAATCAACATATGTCGCAAAGTCCTTTAAGCCACTGAAAATGCGTTGCGGCCAAAATCCCACTTGCATATTGTCTTCCCCTAATTGAAGCCACCAATTTCCAATATCATCCTAATCAAGAAAATTAACAATGTGAATAAAATCATTTTGATGAGTGTATAGTAGTAAAAAATGATCAACTTGAATAAGACATCATTACATGTTCTAAATTTTGTTATTGTTTAGCTCAAGGATCAGAGGAAAACAACTCAAACGACGAAAGGAAGAGTTCGTCCTAGAAAGGTATTAACATGCTGAACAAAAAAATGCACGTCTTGTATATGTTTACCACGTTCAGAAACTGGTTCAAGAATGGCGTCAAGGGGCACTTGAGTATTAACAGTAACAAATCCCGGGCACCGAGTATTGAAGCAAGATGATCCACCAGCCTACAATTTGCACAAAAAAAAAAAGGTTCATCATTGGTGACATTAAAAACTTGAAACGCTATCGAAATAAAATACGCCGAAGGGATAAGAGACTTACACGGAAGAAATTAAAAAGCCAGGTTTTTGTATCACCGTACAAAGCTGGATTTACCTGATGAAAGTTGTAACAAGCAATATCAGTCAAATTGTGTACAAAACAACAAGTTGGAAGTTGAATCTAGCTAAATAGTTTATATTTGTTTAGAGAAATAAACTAGAATAAAATTAGGCAACCCACCGTCCAACCAACTTGAATGGTGTCAGCTTCATTTTGTATTGTTATCTCGGATGAACTGTATTGAGAAGGCGAGACTTGAAGGTTGTATACGCTGAAGCTTGCTCCGGCTCCATAATACTTCTTGTTCGGATCTTTTCTTGTTCGAAGCACAGCACGCTATGCGCATTTCATTGTGCAACATTAATACATTTCAATGGTGAGAATGACAGAGGGAAAAAATTATTCTAAAGTTTATAAGTTTATAATAATCTCTATGACACAAGAAGTTTTAATTTAGAGTAGCTTACACGGAGCGCAGTTGCATCTGCTACAGCTTTGACATTAATGAGATCATCCTTTGTAGTTCTCCTTATAGGAACTGTACCAATCGGACAACCTTCGCCTGGAAGCCCAAATTGATTCTTCACAGTCTCTGATTGTTTTTTGGTTTTAGTTTTGTTGAGAAAACTTGGCCTCATCTGAAACATATCATTTTTTTATTGATACAAAACATTAAATTAGAAGAGAAATTACTTAATTGCAAGTTTAGCAAAAAAGTACATTTTGCAATTGATTCGGAGCAACAAACCTCAAAATGATAGGTGTGATTCTGAAGCAAAGGGTGATCAAAAGCTGGTTGTCTGAAGCAAAGAAATTAGAAAAGGTACGAACCCTTAAACTCTCTATTCCACGATCCCCACCCCCCCCCCCCCCCCCCCCCCCCCCCCCCCCCCCAATTTACCTTTAAAAAGATCTAGGGTGGCTTGATAGGTAGCCTGGTCTCAAAGACTGGGTTACAATCACAAACCCAAATCATAAACATACTTTATCCACAAATTCAATATCCATCATCACGTCAACATCAAGCTCATCTATCTGGCCTATGGTTCAATGCACGTGTGCTTGAGGTATGCGGCCACGTGTCCCATTTTAGTTGGTGATAAAAAATTGCATCAACATTTTGATGTTAGAACAAGGGCCATTATAGAGTAATAGTTACACGCCCTCAAACCAGCATACAATAGTAACTTGCAAACATTTTTACTCTTTTACATTTCTCTCATCATTATTCTCCTTATTACTCGAGGCGAGAAAAAATTCTCCAAAAAGAGGCGAGGAATTAGCTAGTGCAGTATCGGGATGGGAAACCGGCACGTCACTAGCGTGAGTAACCGGCATGTTGCGGTTCAGCAAACCGGCGTGTCGCTGGGTCGACAAACTGGCGTATCATTGGCACGGTAGGCGACACAACCCTCAATTGATCTCTTGGCAAATAAAGCACTGATGCCAAAATTAGAACTGCCTTTGATAGTCATGACTTAAAGTTTTCGATTATGTGGTTCCAAAAAAAAAAAAAAGTAAATATATGTAACAGAAAATAATTATATGTTATCTCTATAACATGATATACAAAAACTGGAGTATAAGTACACAAATCAATATAGAACTGGTGTTTGCCTCTGATTAACTAAAAATCAGAGCACAAGTAAAGATGCAAATTAATTTTATGAAATAAAAATGATAATAATAAAAAAAACGAATGCGTTGTATTTGTAACAGTTCCACAAGTCATATAAGAAAACAAGCAACAACATACCAAAAAAGTGCAACTAAATTGTGAAACGTAATCGATATAAGCGAACAAAGGCATTTGAGAACCGTATGACTATATAGTTTATAAAGATAATCAAGACGTTCTGCAAAAAGATTTGGAAAATTAAAAAACGAATCGATCAGGAGAAAATGAGAGGGATGTGAAGAAGGCTCGATGCATATATATAGGGGTTTTGTTAGACATGTCCATAGATGCTAACTAATTATTTAAATTAATATGAAAAAAAGATGCGAATTAATTAACCCGAAATTTATATAAAAATAAAATTAAAAATCAAAACTTTTAAAGTAATTGAGTAAATAGTTAATTGATTAATTACTTGCACTTAATAGATAATTATAACCATTGACTTTGAGAAAACACAAGGCTCGAAGAAAATCACAGCTCCCATTGATATCTATTCATCATTCATGTTCTTAATGTTCTTAAAAACAACAAACATTTTATGCTTTGGATTGCTTTTGAGGACGCTATAGTGATATGAAAAATTAGAAAAAGAACCAAATACAATCAACACGTTATTGGTCTCAGTTTTTTGTATTTAATTTTCAGTTTTCAAATTTTCTTTTTCGTTCTCTATCTGGATTATATGTGGGTCGTCTGATGTCCGGTATTTGGTGTTTTCGTAGAAATTTTGTGGTATCTGAGAAAATCTTGAAATTTGAGGAAACCTAGTGTCTTTGAAAATTTGATTGGATATGAGATTTTGGAAAATTTATATTCATCTTCATCGAAAAGAATTGGAATATTAATATTTAGCTAGATGAAGGTTTGTGGGATGTGTTTATGTTGCGAAAAAGAGAGAAGATTTTGAAATAATATTTGCAGTAATTTTTCACACGATGTGAGGAAAATAAGAGTTGTCTTTTATTATTATTTTTGTTTATTTTCAACTTTGTTATAGGGCAATTTAATCATTAAGTACATTTCGCACGAGGGATATTTGGAGATTGTCAAAAACGAGATTTTTTTTTTCCCAAAATATTAAAGCGAAGTGCGTGCAACTATGTACCATAAGGCGTGGTAGAAAATATAATTCATTTTTTATTATTCTCTGTAACAGATAATGTCATTATTTTTCCGTTCAACTCGAATAAACACAAGACTCAAATTTTTACTAAGATTTGAAGCAATATTAATAAATAATCCAGACGAATAACTCTATCTTTACAATAAAAATAAAAGAAATATGAATAATTGCAAAGCCAATAATTGATGCATTAGGCAAATATAGCACTTTATTTTATTTCTATGAATGATTAAACATCGTAACACAGAGATACCATGCAAAACAAATAACTCCAAGCAAGTCAAGATGAAAATAGTTATTATAATATCATATAGTTTTAATCGAAACGAATACATTAGTATTCCAAAGAAGATAATTATTTGGGCCCTCCAAACACAATCATAAGACCATTATCACCTCTCAGTCCCCAATCTTCAATTTCATAGAAGATTGAATTAGTGAAAGTCTGTGTAGATACTGCATTCGCAACTTTATGATTCTCGTTCACAATACGTATTAGACGACCATACGCATCATAAATAGTTTCTCCTTCCAGTTTATGGCCCGAACCCATTTGAGGTTTCTCTTGTAGTCCACCGTAAGCCTCACCGCCCCAATCAACATATGTCGCAAAGTCCTTTAAGCCACTGAATATGCGTTGCGGCCAAAATCCCACTTGCATATTGTCTTCCCCTAATTGAAGCCACCAATTTCCAATATTATCCTAATCAAAAAAATTAACAATGTGAATAAAATCATTTTGATGAGTGTATAGTAGTAAAAAATGATCAACTTGAATAAGACATCATTACATGTTCTAAATTTTGTTATTGTTATTATTCACCTGCTGAACAAAAAAATGCACGTCTTGTATACGTTCACCACGTTCAGAAACTGGTTCAAGAATGGCGTCAAGGGGCACTTGAGTATTAACAATAACAAATCCCGGGCATCGAGTATTGAAGCAAGGCGATCCACCAGCCTACAAGTTGCAACCCAAAAAAAAAAAAAGGTTCATCATTGGTGACATCAAAAACTTGAAGCACTATTGAAATAAAGCACACCAAAGGGATAGGATACTTACACGAAAGAAAGTAAAAAGCCGGGTTTTTGTATCACCGTACAAAGCTGGATTTACCTGATGAAAGTTGTAACAAGCAATATCAGTCAAATTATGTACAAAACAACAAGTTGGAAGTTGAATCTAGCTAAATAATTTATATTTGTGTAGAGAAATAAACTTGAATAAAATTAGGCAACCCACCGTCCAACCAACTTGAATGGTGTCAGCTTCATTTTGTATTGTTATTTGGGATGAACTGTACTGAGAAGGCGAGACTTGCAGGTTGTATACGCTGAAGCTTGCTCCGGCTCCATAATACTTCTTGTTCGGATCTTTTCTTGTTCGAAGCACAGCACGCTATGCGCATTTCATTGTGCAACATTAAACATTTCAATGGTGAGAATGACAGAGGGAAAAAATTATTCTAAAGTTTATAAGTTTATAATAATCTCTATGACACAAGAAGTTTTAATTTAGAGTAGCTTACACGGAGCGCAGTTGCATGTGCTACAGCTTTGACATTAATGAGATCATCCTTTGTAGTTCTCCTTATAGGAACTGTACCAATCGGACAACCTTCGCCCGGAAGCCCAAATTGATTCTTCACAGTCTCTGATTGTTTTTTGGTTTTAGTTTTGTTGAGAAAACTTGGCCTCATCTGAAACATATCATTTTTTTATTGATACAAAACATTAAATTGGAAGAGAAATTACTTAATTACAAGTTTAGCAAAAAAGTACATTTTGCAATTGATTCGGAGCAACAAACCTCAAAATGATAGGTGTGATTCTGAAGCAAAGGGTGATCAAAAGCTGGTTGTTTGAAGAAATCAACGCAATCGTATAAATCTCCGTTCTCTGTCTGCCCATAATCACAAAAAATTTCTTGTTAGTAGAACTTGAATACATTATTTATAAGGCATTGTTATAATGCTGTGATATGTTTTATTAATTATTTATGGCAACCATGTAGAAAATGAATCGTAATCCTGCAGAAAAAGGTCGTAATTTAGAAAAATAAGTAAATCTGCTCTGGTTGACAATGACTACGAAATTGCATATATATTCAAGTAAGGTGCATATGAATTTTTTTTTTTCTATAGTGGTGTTTGTAAATTTCCGACGTAAATAAGATATTTCCATTGGATACCATGATTATTGGCATCTAAAATTTAGTAAGGATTTTTTTTCTGCAACAAAAATAGGGGCTTATATATATATATACATATATATATATATATATATATATATATATTTGTTAGGGCTTGAATTCGTCAATTAGGACTTGAATAACACCAAAGACTAGAAAGTCAAAATATGAAACTTTTGTTTAAGATGAAAAATTATTTACTGTGATGGACTTGAGTGATGGCTTATTTAAAAGCTTGAGTTGTTTCTCAATTTCTAAGTCCTCTTCCATTGACAATTTCCTGTGAAGTCCTTCAACCATTCCGTAGCATGAGAAATAAAGCACTAATGCCAAAACTAGAACTGCCTTGATATCCATGACTTTTAATTTTCGATCTGTGGTTAAAAAAAAAAAGTCAATGTTACAGAATGTAATTATATATATTATCTCTATGATATGATTGTTGGAAAAAATTGTCATACCCACAAATACACCAACTCACATGGGGAAACACAAAACAATGAAAATAGAGACAGAAAGATTTAAATCTTAATCAATTAATAGTGAAAAAGAGATATAATTTGTCAAACTACTTAAATCTTAGATACATGTTCTTTTGTGTTTGTGAGTATGGTGATTTTTTTTCCAATGATAGGTGTTTTGCACTGTTAACAAAAACTAGAGAGTAATTAAGTACACAAATCAATATAACAAAATGCGTAATTATCATGCGGCAAATATACACATTTATAAAATGCACTAATATATTTCGAAGACATATATAATAACAAACAGAATTGGTTTTTTCTCTGTTAACCAAAAAGTAGACAGCAACTTTAGGTACAAATTTTATGAAATAATAATGAAAATAATAAAAAGAACGGATGTTTCAAAATCCATATATGAAAACAAGGAAAAACAGACCAAATGGCGAAACTAAATATTCAACGTAATCAGTAATCAATATACTACAACGGAATAAAGGCATTGCAAAACCTTATGACTATAATATTCAAGACAAACCTGCAAAGGTTTGGAAAATTAAGGAACGAATTCGTGAGAAGAGATTGAGAGAAATGTTATGAAGGCTTGATAACACAATCACACCTTTATATAGGAGTTTTGTTGTACGTAGACATGTCCATAAATACTAATTAATTAAATAATTAAATATATAAAAGGATGCTAATTAATTATTCATTGGAAATGCAGTTTCCCGAATAAAAAACTGTGTCAACATTAAGACATGAAAAGACATTAATACCCTTTAACAAACAAACAAACATTACGCTTAAAATATTCATTACCTTTATAACAAACAAACCAATCTTTTTTCTCACCATCTAGAAACAGAGACGGAATCGTGGAGGGGTCTATACTCTATAGGGAGTGACGAGCGAAGGCGATGTTCGCGGCGAGCGACGAGGGGAGGTGGGGTTTCCAACGAGGTCTACGGAGAGCGACGAGAGGAGTTGGGGTCTGAGGCAAAGTCCGCGCCGAGCGACGAGGGGAGGTGGGTCTCCGGCGAAGTCCTCGGCGAGCGACAAGCGGTGAGGGTAGGTGGGTCTGCAGCGAGCGGCTTGGGAAGTGGGTCTGCGGCGGAGTCCGATGGGAGATGCGTCCGCGGCGAGCGACGAGTGGAGGTGGGTCTGCGGCGAAGTCCTCGGCGAGCGACAAGCGGTGAGGGGAGGTGGGTCTCCGGCGAAGTCCGCGGCGAGCGGCAAGCGGTGAGGGGAGGTGGGTCTCCGGCGAAGTCCGCGGCGAGCGACAAGCGGTCAGGGTAGGTGGGTCTGCGGCGAGCGGCTTGGGAAGTGGGTCTGCGGCGGAGTCCGATGGGAGATGCGTCCGCGGCGAGCGACGAGTGGAGGTGGGTCTGCGGCGAAGTTCGTGGTGAGCGGCGAGCAACACGATGTGGGGCGGGCTTAGGCGACATTGAGAGATTGTTTATTGTGTTTTAGCTTGCTTTTTTAGTTTTGGTTTTGTGATGAATATGGGTTGCTTTCTGGAATTGAGTTGTTTTTTTTTTTGTTTTTTTTTTATTTATTTATTTTTATTTTTTATTTAAATTTTTGAATCACGTTTGGAAGAAGAATGTTGTTGAGTTGTTATCCTGTTATTGATTTCTAGAACTGATTGGGTTTTGATTCTATTTTTGTTTCTGGAATTGATTGGGTTTGATTCTGTTATGAGTTGTGTTGTTTTTTGGAATTGTTGTGTATTTTTTGTTTTATTCTTGTTTTTTTGCTACTCGTATTTTTTGTTTTATTCAAAGGTTAGTTTTTGTCATTTTTAAAAAAATTAAGTATCATTCAACGCAAAAGAGATAATTTTATACTAATTTAAACTTAGTAAAACTCAAAGATTATTTACAAATTTTTGCATATTTTCATAAATACTACCTAAGTTTCCCTTTTCTCGAAATAACTAAAATAGTTAACTATATGTCACAAGTTGACCAATATTTATTGAGATAGTATTACACATATATATGTCAAATGTTTATGAATATGTCAAATGAAATCACTATAGAAATTGGATCCTTACCAAAAAAAAAAATCAATATTAATTAGTCGTAATATATTTTTTAAATTGTGCATTTAATTAGTACTTTTAGTCAAAACACATAACAACTTGTCACTATTACGCTTTTTGCCACAAGAATTTCTTTTAGACATGAAATTTATTGTTTGATGAGTACTTTCAGTCACTTTTTTTTTTTTTGCTAAAATTTTGTACCACGCTAATTTTTGTTTTTATTACTAGAAGTCAAATTGTTTTATATTAGGTAGCAGTAAAAATTGTTGGATCATTTATTACGTATCTAATATTTAAATTTTTTTGAAACACACGGAGAGAGGATAAGAGAGACAAAATAATGACACGGGGTTAGAATAATAAAATGCCCACCAATGACATAAGCAAGAAGGGCTATTTTTTAAATATTACTAACATAGGCCGTTAATTTGAAATATGGATAAAACAGGCTAATGACTACAATTTTACTTAGAAAATATAACATTATTATTTGAAATTATGACTTATAATTAGTGTAAGAGATTTTTTAATCAAAATTAATAGACAATTTTAGGCGATGGTTATCCTAAATAACTAATATTCAGGGTAGTTCGTAAAAGACAAATAAATTATTAAGTAAATAGTTGAATGATATTTTAAGAGAATAGTCAACATTTTAATTAATTAAAGAATTAATTATTTTTTTAATTACATGATGCATTGATTTTAGGCTTAATGACAGAGTTCATCTGAATAAGGATTAAGGATTGATATAAATTTAAGGCCAAACTTAATGGTTTTTTTTTTTAATTTGCAATTGATGATCCCAAATATAATATGTTTCTATATTCACATTGTTAATTTTCTTTTCTTTTTAGGACGCCTTAAAGGGAAACTGGTGGTTTCAATTTGGGCCAAATGCACCACAACACATATTCAGTGGCTTATAGAACTTTGCGACATATGTTGATTGGTGACACTTATTATGACACGTTTTATTGTCTTATAAGAACTATAGATGAGCAAAATAACATTGTGAATGCTTGAATTATAGAGAACTTCACTAATTCATACTTCTAAAAAAGAGAGAGAGAAATGCAGAAGACTGTTGTTTAATACTTTAAATTAGGTGAACCAGAAATGCTCGTTATTTAAGAACATGCCTACTTAAAACCTTAATAAGAAAAACCTAATAGAAAAAAACTTAAAAGTGAAAAAAAAAGAGTACATTAATCTTAGGGTGGTTCTATTCACTCACATATATTCTCTTTTAAAACACCCTTTTGACTTAAAATTTGATATTACTATTATATCTTTATATATAATGACTAAAATAGAAATTATGAAATTAAATATTAAATTCAATTAAAAAAAGAAAAAAAGAAACCACACACCCCTCAAAATCTCTCTTTAACCTCAAAAAAAAAAAAAAAAAACCTAATCACAAAATTTTCAACTCTTACATAAACATAAGACAATTTTAAGTAAAAACAATCCTTCAACCCAATGGTCAATAAAGAAGTTTGGATACATTGAATTTGTTTATTTTATAATTTTCATTTACATTGAATTTCTCAAATCATTGTCTCCATGTGTGTGTGTGTGTGTGTGTGTGTTTTTTTTTTTTTTTTGCTTAATTGTCTTTGTGTATGAATATTATTTTATTTTACTAGAAAACGATTTGATAATTGTGCATCGAACTATAAATCAAGAGGTTTTGGTATTTTTTCTATTTGTAATTTAGATCTATATTGAAATTTGCCATTATTTTGTGTGTTTTTTTTTTTGTTTTTTGGTTTTTGCTTAGACAATTAGTGAGGGAGTTTGAAAAAAAAAATAGAAAAACCTAGTAGGTGGGTAGGGAAAGATATTTCAAGAATAAAATAACATAGTGTGAGATTAGTAATTTTTAAAATTTTTAATTTAGAAAGAGTGTATATTTAGAAAAAAAAAAGATGTAGAGAGTTAAGATGGGTGTATGAATAGAACCACCCTTAATCTTATTCATTACACTTCTTAAAAAATGTTGCCTCGTTAAATACGTTGCCATGAAACCTGGTGGACTAAAACATTGACTAAGGGTAAAAGTGTTCAGCTAGCATATGGTTTACTCCCTCCTCGAGCAAACATAATTGGTGATGTCCAGAAGTTCATAATTTTTTTTAAAGCATCGTATTCTAATTTGTACATCAAATTTTCAAATGTCAAAGAAGATAGTGCTTCAGTGAATAGACCTACCAAATTGTCATAAGTGCGAATCTAAATATTTATATCACTCATCTTATGTAGTTCGTGCTTAAAAAAGAACCTGGGGCGATGTGTTTTGTTTTGTCCATTTTAAAATATCACCCTGTGATATGGCAATGCATGTAGTATTATCTTTATGTAGTTTGTGGTTAAAAAACAACTTGGGTGAGATGTGTGTTGTGCTTCTTTGATCGTACGGTAATATGCATTTTTCTCAAATATCAGATGGAAGATCTTAGCCACACATAGTCTTAGCTTGCCTCATGCTATGCAAGTAGTTTAGTATGGTTCGCGGAGGTGACAATCATGGTTTACTACCAAAAGCGCCATGACATCGATGTATCATCACATGTGAATAGATAAATTATATGTGATCGAACTTTATGTTGATCAGATAGATATCCTGCATATATAAAATAAAAAATCTTTGATTTTGAACATTTTTAATACAAGAACTCCATATCTGTGGATCCAAGAAGATAATGAAGCATATGTTTTTAACTCTTTTCGACTGTCTCTAGTGTAATATTATTATTTTATAAGAAACTATGTAACCTAGAAACCTAGACTACCTCATAAGTACCATTGGCCCGTAATACTCATATTTTACATGAAACATAATTTACCATTATTTCATTTTATTGCGCTCTCATTTTCATTGATTCTAAGTTTAACTTGTCCTTGCTTGCATAAATTGATGTTTATCATATCAATAATAGGAATTAGGATTCCTAAGCACAAGATATGTTTAAACCAAATCTAATTGTCTATCATAATCTTTTAAATCATAGTTTTGCTTAAATTTTTCTTGAGTGCTTGTTTTTCAGTGAATTTCTTTGGTTTTGCGATTTTTAAGAGGATTGTTGTGCTAAAAGGATCTATTCGTGCTAAAATTTGACTGAACAGTTAATCATGCGCGATTTGATTAGCTCACTTAGATTTAAAGAAATGAATCATAGTTTTGAATTTGACTAGAGAATTCTCTCTAGATTCTTTCTCTAAAACTATTCTTAGGATTTCTAAATGAGCGAAAAATTACAATTCTTCTCTCTTGATCGCTATTTATAGATTTGAATTGCGATGGAGCCTTGAATTCTCGTGTTTTCCTTCGTCTCACATACGGAACGAGTTTATTCTTCTTTGCCACGTGTGCAACTTAACTGACTTAAGCTTCTTTCTTGGAAGTGCCACGTGTCCTCGAGATTAAAAAATGTTTAATCTTGATATGATCATTCTGTGGGCAACACGCGTGTGCCTTAACTATTCGTATCTACATAATTATGATTGTACCCCAGATTTCCACTCAAAACAACTTCGTTTCCCGTGTGAAAGTCCCTATCGCATTGGCCCATTTAGGCCCAGCCCGTTAGGCCTGCGGGCCGGACCGCTATTTGTTTAAACGGGCTTTGGACAGGGCCAAGCTTGGAGGTTTACTATTTCGGCTCGCCCCAAGAAAATAGTAAACCTCCAAAAGGGCCGGCCCACAGCCCGAAAGGGCCGAGACTAAATGGGCCGGGCCCGGTCCATTTGACACCTTCATTATAGGTTTGTAGTAGATTCAATTCTAAAATATAAAACACATAACTAAACTAATGAAAACAAAAGTCTTTCTTCGACAGTGTTACTTGTAAGGTTGTATAAATTTCAAAAAACAAATAATAATCCACTTAAAAACAGCAATACGATATAACAAATCTTACGATTTTATGGGAAGATGAAAGTGTTTAGTTCATTTCAACACAAACACAGCTTTGGGTTTCAATAAAAATAATAAACCACTCAAAAATAGCAATATACTATAATCCACCTTAAGCATTTCAACAGAAACATAACCAAAAAATAGACGAGGTGACATACCGTTAGGGAGTAACTAGTGGATATTATTGAGCTTCCAAGAGAGAAATGGAAGAAAGGGAACAAATTTTTTAGTTGCAAAATAGGTAACTTTACGATTTGTTTGAAACGTGAAATCTTTTAGGTCAATGGAGGAAAGTAGATTAAAAAAAAGAGAGGTAAATAAAGATGGTTTTTTTTTTTGGAATGTTGACCTTCAAGCTCGTGCCGAAAATGACGATACAACAAAGCCCGATTTTTACGAAGAGATAATCTGGTCGAAGGTCTCGAGCTTGGGAGTCAACGACTCACTTTTTTTGGGGTTTAAAATAAATGAATCAATTTAAGCTCACCTAAAGAACAAAATCTACCCATTTTTTCATTTTTTTCTTTGGCTCGAATAAAGGCTTTTCGTTGCCATTGGCCCGAATGGGCCCATCTTGCATTGGCCTATTTAGGCTTGTCCCGAACTGGCACGTTTAGGCCCGGCCCGTTAGGCTCGCGGGAATGATCTTAGAGGTTAACTATTTCGGTTTGGCCGGAAGAAAATAGTGAATGGCCGGGCCGGCCCGCGGTCTGAACTGGCCAAGACTAAATGGGTCGGGCCGGCCCGAACCCATCCCGTTTGTTACCTTTAATTGTAGGCTTGTAGTAGATTCAATTTTAAAAGATAAAACGCATCACTAAACTAATGAAAACAAGGGTCTTTCATCCACGGTGTTACTTGTAAGGTTGTATATCTTTTAAAAAATAAATAATAATCCACTCAAAAACAGCAATACGATATAATAAATCTTACGATTTTATGGGAAGATTAAAGACCTTGGTTCATTTCAATACAAACACAGCTTTGAGTTTCAATAAAAATAATAAACCACTCAAAAATAGCAATATGAAATCATTTCAACAGATACATAACCAAAAAATAGGCGAGGTGACATACCGTTAGTGAGTAACTAGTGGACATTGTTGAGCTTCCAAGAGAGAAATGGAAAAAAGAGAACGAATTTTTCAGTTGCAAAACAGATAATTTTTCGCTCTGTTTGAAACCTGAAATCTTTTTGGAAATAGAGAAGAGTAGATTAAAAAAAATAAGAGGAAAGAACGAATTTGTTTTTAATGTAAAAAATCTCTCATTCAAGCTCGTGTTGAATACGATAATACGACTAAGCCCGAGTTTTGAGAAGTGAGAACCTGGTCGAAGTTCTCGAGCTTGAGAGTCAACGATTCACTTTTTTTGGGTTTCAAACTAAATAAATCATTTAAGCTGACCAAAAGAATAAAATCCACCCTTTTTGTCATTTTTTCCTTTGGCTTGAACAAAGGTTTTTTTGTAGCTATTAGCCCGAATGGGCCTATCCTGCATTCGTCCGCTTAGGCCCGTCCCGCATTGGAACGTTTAGGCATGGCCTATTAGGCCCACGGGCCAGTCTGCTATTAGTTAAACATACTTTCGACCAGGCTGAGCTTGGGGGTTTACTTTTTTAGCTCGGCCCAAAGAAAATAATAAATGGGACAAACCGACCTACGGCCTAAACGGGCCAAGGCTAAATATCTTCTGGTGTTCAATAATATCTTCTGAAATAAACAAACATATAATATATATCAATATATTTATATATATATATATATTTATATAAGTTGTGCATGTGAACTTGAAGTATAATTGAGAAACAACAATATTATAGTATTTTAATATATAATCAATAGTAATATTGCAGAACTATACATTCATTAGTTGAAAAAATATCCTAGTACAATATTTTCTAAACTAAAAACATTACCCTCAAACTATGACGGATCTACAAATTAGACATCCTCGGCTACGACCTCTCACTATCCACTCCCTGATACATAGTGGGTGGTAAAGGTGACTACAGCTTGGGAAAGTGCATACTATCTTCCCGTCTATGAATAGCTCAATGCTTGTACCGCACGTGTCGCCAAAGGTGACATGCCCTTCGCACGAGAACGTCCATTGAGGGAAGGTGTCGAGAATCGATGGATTCAGTTGCATTTCAATGGCAGCATCAATCTGAGGTGATGGAAATGATGCAGATGAATGCAAACATCGGTAAATGAAGAAAATTATGTCAACAATAAGTAGGATGAGGACTGCACAAACAATAATCACCACAAATAGCTTCCTGTTCTGCTTCACTTGATGGTCATATGAGTCGATCTGTGCCTGAGTTTGTGTTGTTTGTTCTTTAATATCACCCGCTAATACTATTGTAGAAGCTAGTATGAAGAGGGTGACATATACCACCTATTAAAAAACTTATCATAAAATAAATTTTATATGACAATTTAAAACAATGAAAAATAAATAAATAAAGTTAACAAATCAAATAAAAATATAAATAAATTATAGTTCACTCAAAAATATATTAAAGAGAGCTGTTGTACGGGTATGAGTCTTTTGTCATTGTCGTTTTCTTTAGTTGCTAAACTCTATTTGTTGGTTTACTGTATTGGGGTTTGCGGTTATAACGGTGATTGAGAATAGAAGAAAGAAATTGAGACTTTTATCAAACTGGTGATTGTTACATAATATTATGAGAATATAATTTATTTCAACACAAACATATCTATTGAGTTTCAAAAAAAAAAAAAAATAATCCACTAAAAAAATTGCAATATGACAAAAACTAATAACTTTAACAAAAATATAACCAAAAAAAAAAAAACATATGAGGTGACGTACGGTTAGCAAATGACTAGTGGACATTATTGAGAGATTGAAAAAAGAGAATCAACTGTTCGGCTGCAAAACAGAAAAAATGTTTAGAGATGAAGAACTCAATCAAGTCCATATCTTAAAATTTCCGAGTTGTAACAGCAAAGGAAACAAACAAATAGACCAACTAGAACATTTCTCACCACGTTCAGCAATCGGGCTTGTCACCGTCCTGGCGGCCCGGCCGACAACAACGATGAGACGATAAAGAAGCTTAGGCAGACACCGGTGAAGCTCGAGGAGAAGAGCTTCAATAGAGTATTTGAGAAAAAGAGACTTTGGTCACTCGAGCTTGAAAATCAACTGAATTGACACATTTTTTTTTCGAGTTTCAAAACAAGCTCTTAGATTGGTCTTGACTTGCACGAAGAAATAAATGAACCATTCATGTTTCAAGCTCACCACAACAATATCAACTCTTTCTTTTTCTTCTCTTTTTTTCTTTTTTTTTTTTTGTCGTTGTTTTTCTTTAGCTCTTGAAATACATATATGACAGAGAGCATAGTTTCATGGCCACTGGCCCGAATGGGCCTCTCCCGCATTGACCTGTTTAGGCCTGTCCTGCATTGGCACGTTTAGGCCTGGCCTGTTAGGCCCGCGGGCTGGCCCGCCGTTAGTTTAAACATACTTTAGACCGGGCTGAAAATAATAAATGGGCCGGGGCCGGCCTACGGCCCGAACAGCCAAGGCCAATTATCTTTAGAAATTGACAAACACACACATATATATATATATATATTTGAGAAACAACAATATTAAGATGCAATCAACAATAATATTGCAAAATTATACATTTATTAGTTGATAAAATGTCCTAGCACAATATATTCTAAACTAAAACATTTGACCCTCAAACTATGACAGATGTACAAATTAGACATTCTCGGCTACGGCCTCTTACTATCCATTCCCTGATACATAGTGGGTGGCAAAGGTGACTACAACTTGGGAAAGCGCATACTATCTCTCCATCTATGAATCGCTCAATGCATATACTGCACGTATCATTGAAGGTGACATACCTCTTGCACGGGAACGAGTTTGGAGGAAGGTGTCGAGAATCGAAGGATCTGGTTGCATTTCAATGGTCGCATCAATATGAGGTGACAGAATTGATGCAGGTGAACGTAAACATCGATAAATGAAGAAAACTATGCCAATAGCAAGTATGATGAGGAATACATAGACAATAATCACCATAAGTAGCTTCATGTGCTGCTTCACTCGTTGGTTATATGAGTTGATCTATGCCGGAGTTTGTGTTGTTTGTTCTTTAATATCACCCGCTAATACTATTATAGAAGCTAGTGTGAAGAGGGTGACATGTAACACAATCCTCTAAATGAATCATTTAAGCTCACTTAAAGAATAAAATCCACAATTTTTTTTTTCATTTTTTTCTTTGGCTCGAACAAAGGTTTTCGGTAGCCATTCGCCCAAATGAGCCCATCCTGCATTGGCCCGTTTAGACTCATCCCGCATTGGCATATTTAGGCCCGGCCCGTTTAAGCCTGGCTCATTAGGCTCGCAGGTCGGCTCGTCATTAATTTAAATGGGCTTTGGTTTAGGCTGAGCTTTGAGGTTTACTTTTTCAGCTTAGCCCGAAGAAAATAATGAATGGGTCAGGCCGGCCAGCGACCCGAACGGGACAAGGCTAAATGGGCCGGGTCGGCCCGAGCTCGGCCCGTTTGACACCTCTAATTCTATCCTTGTAGTAGATTCAATTCTAAAATGTAAAATACATCGCTTAACTAATGAAAACAAGAGTCTTTCATCCACGGTGTTACTTTTAAGGTTGTATTATCTTTTAATAAAAAAATAATAATGCACTGAATAACAGCAATATGATATAACAAATCTTACTATTTCATGAGAAGATGACTTTGGTTCATTTCAACAAAAAGACAACTATGAGTTTCAACAAAAATAATAACAATAAACCACTCAAAAATAGTAATATGATATAATCCACCTTAAGCATTTCAACTGAAACATAACAAAAAAAAAAAAAAAAGATGTGGTGACATACCCGTTTGATACCTCTAGTTCTAGCATTTGTTTTCAAAGGCTTTTCTTTGTTACACCAGTACTATTTGTCAGCCAAAATAAGAGCATTTTTAATGCAATTTAAAAATTAGAAATTTTGCGTAAAAAATATTCTTCAACACAACGTCAAATTTAGTATTAAACGAGCTTAGGAACCCGCGCGTTGCAGCGGGTTTTTATTTTAACAAAAATAATCTAAGAAAGTTCATGATTGATATTTGATAATTAGTGCCTAAATTTTGTCAATTGTGTTGTTAATTATAAACATCATATTGATCACCAAATCTCACCTATTAGATGTGTGACCTATGACAGCATCACATTGTTCACTAAATTTATGGATAATTATAGTAGGTAAGTAGGGTATTCAATATTTATATTTTACCAGTAAGAATTTTCAATGGTTGTGTCAAATTTATTAGTGCAAAATAAGTCCACTAAAATTACTATACCTGCAATATGGTCAATAATCTAAATTATAGCTCCGTAAAAAATGAAAGAACAAAGAAATCAATGTAATTTTTTTTCCTTAAATATATAAAGCTATGGGTAATAATGTTTAGTACTAATATATAAATATAATATGACTACTTTGTATTTTCTTGATTTATTTTATATTTATTCTTTTGTTTAGACAAAGAATCGAAATGGAAGCCAAGCAAGCCACTCTTCCAATTTGTTGAAATTTCTAACGTCATAGTGTTTAGTACTCCCTGTCAAATGACAATTCCGACCATCAATTCTGAATTAAGAAACCTAATTTTTTTTTTTAACTTACTCTTTGCTTCAATATTCCTTACCTCTTCGAAATTTTCATTGGACTATACAGGTTTAGCATTGAGTATAATATTTTAAAAGGGAAATTATAAATGAATAAGTATCTTTAATACACAAATCAAGCCCTATAACAAAGTCCAACTTTTTCCGGCTAGGACAATGCGTTTTTATATCTCAGCCAAAGATAAACAATAAAAGTTCTTGTACCTATATCTGCTTGAAAATTTTTTTCCAAATAATATTATTTTATCTAGATTCTTGCATATGAGTCTAAAATAACAATAATTCTATCTTTTAGTACTTTAATTAATTATTCAAATCATTCTTAAGCTCCAATTTAAAAAATATATACATTTTACTTTGACGCTTTGCTCAAGACTGTAAAGACATATTGTCTTGTGATTTTTCATATTTACCTCATTTTAATTCCTGGAGATTTTATGAGAGGAGTTATTATTAAGTTATACAGTAAAACGCCATCTTATTAGTATGGTTTTTCAAACGAATACTTATGACTACAATTTTAGTTACAGTTGTTAGAATCTTGTTCGCTAGAAAGAAAAAAAAAAGTGTCCCAAAATTTAGTAGAATAAATGCAGTCACGCGCTCATTATATTTTCTTTTCAAACATTGCAAATAATTAAACATATAATAATAATGGAAAATGGCTCAATGGATGTATAGTTAAACTTCGAAAGGTATTAACAAAAACAAAAACAAAAAAAAATCGGCTTTGAAAGGTATTGAAACTAAAAAGAAAACTCCATCATCACAATAGCAATCTGACTAATCATTCATAATCCTAAGAGGGACTATCCCTAATCCTTATTTACAATATTTTATGTTATTAGAAAAAAAAAAAAAGAAAACAAAAAGAAAGATGAAATATCCTAACCCTTTAAATAAACAAATCACATGTAGTATTTCTAGGTTCACATGTTTGAACTTGGACAATTTAGACTCACAAACAAAGAACAAAAAGCTAAGGTTCATTGAGAGGACTTATGAACAACTTCAAACCACTTCAAGTCTTCAACCCGTCAGCCATGGGTAGTCTTCAACCCAACCTTCAGATATGTTGTCTATAGAATAGTATTTATGCCTTTATGGTAAATGTTGACACTCAATTTTCTTTCCAACTGCTAAACGCGTTATGCATGCTACGTGGCCAAAACGTCTTGGCAGGGGTGTTTCCTCTTTATCCAAAACGTCTGCAAAATTATCAACTTCTTCAAGAACCCTGCGAAAGTGACACATATTTCTGATAACAAACAGTGACGCATTTAAAGCAGATAATCCATAAAACTGATTGCATTAATTACTGGTAAAGAAATCTTAAACTTATCTCTATTTACAGTCAATTAATAATGCAGTTTAGGAAAATAAGGCCAAAAAAATAATGAAACACGTGTACACCCTTGGAATTGCAAATATGAAGATCATTCTAGATAACTCACAAATTTTAAAATAGCTAATATCTAGTGACAGATTAGAAAGAGCTTAAGGACACATCAGGCCTATATTTCTGATAACAAACAGTGTAGCACTTAAAGCAGATAATCCATAAAACTGATTGCATTAATAACTGATAAAGATTCACTACTCATAAACAATAAAAAGAGAACAAAAGACAAAAATATATATACTACGCAACTCTGTGGAACAAATTTCTTTTAATTTCTAATAACAAACTTCTCATTTCAAATGAATTCAAAAACATTTTCAAAAGTAAAAATTCATTCAAAATCGAGGAAACAAATTCATTATACACCAACAATGACAATGGAACCACATCAACAGCCAATAGAACACCAATATTTAAACCGAACATCTTATTCTGCCAAATTATTCTCTCCTAAATAAACATACACATATTCAATGTATCAAAGATTAAAATATATATATATATATATATATATATATATATACACATATGCCAATCAACAACACAGAGAAAAATAGACAAAGGTAATCTGGATGGACAATAGAGAAAACAGAGACTATTAACTTACCATTATATGGACCGATAGATTATAAGAGAGCCAAACAGCCAAAAAGCCAGAGATACGCGGCATCAACAAAATAATTGATCTTCAAACCAAAAAATGTAATAAAAATAAGTACAAAATTATTTTTAAAAATGGAAATATTAGAACCAATGATACACAAACCAGAGTGAAAAAAAAAAAAGAAAAAAAGAACACTTACATTTACAGAAGAATAGCAGATATCCCAAAATTGATTTCAACAGCACCAAAAAACATTCGGAGGGTTTCATAGAGGGGAACACCCTAACAAAAAACCAAAAATTTAGTTTGAAGCAAAATATCAAAAATCCAACACTTACAGATCATTACAACCACAAACTCAGAAAAAAGATTGAGGGACTTACGGATCAAGATCCACAATAATATCTGAATAAGGCAGACTCGCCGGCGTTGATGTACCACCAACCACAGAAAATATCACGGCGTTTGGAAACGTCATTTTCAAAGTCGATTTCACTGCTTGGATCTTGAACTCATTGAATCTGAGCAAAAGAGGCAAATTTGATTGTTAAATTGTTTGAGTTTAACTTTAATTGCGCAAAGAATAAAAATAATAATAAGTGAACGAATCTTGAAAGAGGAACCGAATGAACCTAAGAAAGAATATGGGCAAAAAAGCAGCAGCGGCGGTAAACGGTTCTATCGCGGTCTTCGGCTTCGGAGCGGTGCGATTGGTGCGGGCATCGCAGCGGCCGTAGCGGTAGATGTAGTCGTCGTCTTCGTTGGCTGCGTGATAAGCATGGCGGCGGAGGCGTAGTTGCGGCGGAGCAAGAAAAACTCATGGTAAGCGCAGAGACTAATTTCTTCCTGTAGATCGATTGATCGAGGGTTTCAAGAAGAAGAACCGCGAGAGCAGCCGTTGGGGGAGGTCTTGCCGGAGCCGGGCTTGAGTGCACCGGAGAACCAGGTGGAAGAACATTGACGGAAGTGGGGTTGGTAGAGCCACTAATACAGAGAAACAAAAATTAAAGACGCAAAAAAAAAAAAAAAAAGGAAGCGGCGCAATGGACCTTGCCGAAGGAGCAATCCAGAAGAAATAGCATTTTATGGTTTGACGAAATGACGGTTCTCCCCTAGAGCCATACCCTCAAAATAACGCCGACTTATAGGTTCATTTTGCCTGTCATGGGCAAGGTAGTAATTTGCATTTATCAAGCTGTGTTAAAAACCGTGTAAAGTAAAAAAAACCCAAAAATAACAAAACCAACACAATCTCCACAGGGGCATTTTTGTAAACGACCAAATCACTGTAGAAACTACAGTGATCCGGGTCTTCCTTTTAGTATATTTATATAATTTGACAAATATTATACATCATGCTAAATTCAGCACTAAGAATATCTCCAACGCAAATGGTAATGTCAATACTAAATTTGACACTCAAAAAAAGATAAAAATATTATATTTGACATTTAATACTCCAATGCATAAATTCTATTTTGTTATTTTATTATTTTTTAGTAGTAAAAACTAATCTAGTTAGTGCTAACCAATTGTAGAAAAGACTAAAAATAATTAAAATCACTTAATCAAATGCTCAAAAGTTGACCAATCAATACTCAACTTCAAATGCTAGTTTGTAGTCGTCTCTACTATTGCTTAGTATTAACTATTTTTATTGATTTTTACTACTTAAAAATAATAAAATAACAAAATAACATTCGAAATAACATTTATAAATCGAAGTAACAAATGTCAAATATAATATTTTTATCTTTTTTTTGTGTTTAATTTAATATTGACATTGACATATGCATTAATGATGGTCGAATAATTTAAAAAGACAAGTAATGAAAGTATAAGTTAATGTAACAAGATATATTAGATGTGTGGTAAATTCTTTATAACTACGTTTTATTATATTAAATTTACTTGTGACAGACTAGGAAATTTTAAAAAAAGAGTCTCTTTTTAAAAAATAATTTTTAAAAATAGCCACAGTTTAAAAAAATTAAGAAAATAGTCATTTTAGAAATTTTTTACACATGTAAGAAATTTCTTACAACAAATTTTATATGGAATTTTGTTATTGTAAATTTTTTTTTTTACATTTATGGCTAGTTTTAAAATTTTTTAAACTGCGTCTATTATTTAAAAATATATGATCTACAATGACTATTTATCTAAATGATCTGATAGACTAATGGGTGATTCTATTCACACACCCCTCTTAACTCTCTGCACCTCTTTTTTAAATACACACTATTTTTAAATTAAAAATTTTAAAAATTACTAATCTCACACTCTTACAAATTCTAAATTGCCCATAATTTTCCAACTTATTAGAACATATTATTTTATTCTTGAAATATTTTTCCTCACCCACCCACCTACTATGTTTTTCTATTTTTTTTTCAAACTCCCTCACTAACTTATTTTTACAAGCTCTATTTTTTTTCTTTTTTCTTTTTCAAACCCAGCCACTATTTTTTCTTAAAAACTTTATTTTTTTCCTCTTTTTAAATCCACCCATTAATTTATTTCTACAAGTGATATTTATTTTCTTTATAAAACTTATAACTCAACTATTAAAAATTATATATGCAAAATAAAGTCTACATAATAAAATCTGCCCGAATAAAACTACAAACAAATATCAAATAGTTTTATAGGAAAATAAAACAATATTCATACACAAAAACAATTAAGCCAAAAAAAAAAAAACACATACACATAGAGATAATAATTTGAGAAATTCAATGTAGATGAAAATTATAAAATAAATAAATTCAATTTACCCCATCTTCTTGATTGACCATTGGGTTGAAGGATTACTTTCACTTAAAATTATCTTGTGTTTATCGTAAAAGCTTAAAACTTTGTGCATTATGTTTTTTTTTTTTGTTTTGTTTTTTTTTTTTTGAGGTTAAAGAGAGATTTTGAGGTATGTGTGGTTTTTTTTTTGTTTAATTAAATGTAATATTTAATTTTATAATGTCTATTTCAGTCATTATATATAAGTATATTATAGCAATATTAAATTTTAAGTCCAATGGATATTTTAAGAGAGAAAAGATGTTTGTGAATAGAACCACTCTAGACCAGGAAACAACTCAACTAAAATTTTCTAAATAGACAAATATAACCCTTTATTTTGAGCGACACACGGCTCGAAGAAAATCACAGCTCCCATTGATATCTGTTCATCATTCATGTCTTAAAGACAACCAACATTTTATGCTTTGGATTGCTATTGAGGAAGCTATAGTGATACGAAAAAGTAGAAAAAAGAACGAAATACAATCAACACGTTTCTGGTCTCAGTTTTTTATATTTAATTTCGGCTTTCAAATTTTCTTTTTCGTTCTCTATCTGGATTATATGTGGGTCATCTGATATCTGGTATTTGGTGTTTTCGTAGATTATCTGATAATTTTGTGGTATCTGAGGTTGTGGAAATCCCGTGGCTTTGAAAATTTGATCGGACTTGAGATTTTGGAAAATTTATGTTCATCTTCATCGAAAAGAATTGTGATATTAATATTTAGCTAGATGAAGGTTTGTGTGATGTGTTTATGTTCCGAAAAACAGAGAAGATTTTGAAATATAGTGAAGTAGAAAAATACACAGAATTTATATAACAATAACAATAAATACTCAAACTTTTGAAGTAATTGAGTTTCTAATCAATTTGTCAATTACTTGCACATGCTTTTGATAATTAAATTAATTATCACCACTTACCATTACGTAAGTAATTGAATCATTTGGGTAATTGTTTATATTTTTTTAAAAAATTAGGTAATAATTTAAATTAGGTGTTAAACAAATGGTACTCACTATAATTTCTTTAGTAAGGCAATTTAATCATGAAAAAAGTTCCGTACGAGGGATATTTTGAGATTGTCAAAAACGGGATTTTTTTTGGATTTTCCTAAAATGTTAAGCGAAGTGCTATATACCATAAAATTGTCAAGGCATGGTAGAAAATATAACTCATTTTTTTATTATTCTCTAGAACAGATAATGTCATTATTTTTCCGTTCAACTCGAACAAACACAAGACTCAAATTTTTACTAAGATTTGAAGCAATATTAATAACTAATCCAGACGAATAACTCTATCTTTACAAAAAAAAAAAAAAAAATCAAGATGAATAATTGTAATGCCAATAGTTGATGCATTAGGCAAATAAAGCACTTTATTTCCATGATTGGTTAAACATCGTAACACAGAGATACTATGCAAAACAAATAACTCCAAGCAATTGAACAAGAAAAGTGATGGATCACAATAGTTATTATGAAATCATATAGTTTTAATCGAAACGAATACATTTGTATTCCAAAGAAGATAATTATTTGGGCCCTCCAAACACGATCATAAGACCATTATCACCTCTCAGTCCCCAATCTTCAATTTCATAGTCGATCGAGTTAGTGAAAATCTTTGTAAATACCGCGTTTGCGACGTTATGATTCTCGTTCACGATACGTATTAGACGACCGAACGCATCATAATTAGTGTCTCCTTTCAGTTTATGGCCCGAACCCATTTGAGGTTTCTCTTGTAGTCCACCAAAAGCCTCACCACCCCAATCAACATATGTCGCAAAGTCCTTTAAGCCACTGAATATGCGTTGCGGCCAAAATCCCAATTGCATATCGTCTTCCCCGAATTGAAGCCACCAATTTCCAATGTCATCCTAATCAAGAAAACTAACAATGTGAATAAAAGTATTTTGATGAGTGTATAGTAATAAAAAATGATCAATTTGAATTAGACATCATTACATATTCTAAATTTTTAGATCAGAGGAAAACAACTCAAACGACGAAAGTAAGCCTAATGAAAGTAGAAGGAAAAAGTTCAGTCTAGAAAGTTATTCACCTGCTGAACAAACAAATGCACGTCTCGTATAACTTTACCACGTTCAGAAACTGGTCCAAGAATGGTGTCAAGGGGCACTTCAGTATTAACAATAACAAATCCCGGGCACCGAGTATTGAAGCAAGACGATCCACCAGCCTACAAGTTGCACAAAAGAAAGAAAGGAGGTTCATCATTGGTGACATCAAAAACTTGAAACGCTATCAAAATAAAACACACCAAAGAGATAGGATACTTACACGGAAGAAAGTAAAAAGCCGGGTTTTTGTATCACCGTACAAAGCTGGATTTACCTGATGAAAGTTGTAACAAGCAATATCAGTCAAATTGTGTACAAAACAACAGGTTGGAAGTTGAATCTAGCTAAATAGTTTATATTTGTGTAGAGAAATAAACTAGAATAAAATTAGGCAACCCACCGTCCAACCAACTTGAATGGTGTCAGCTTCATTTTGTATTGTTATTTGGGATGAACTGTACTGAGAAGGCGAGACTTGAAGGTTGTATACGCTGAAGCTTGCTCCGGCACCATAATACTTCTTGTTCGGATCTTTTCTTGTTCGGAGCACAGCACGCTATGCGCATTTCATTGTGAAACATTAATACATTTCAATGGTGAGAAATGACAGACGGAAAAAATATTCTTAAGTTTATAAGTTAGTAATAATCTTTATGACACAAGAAGTTTTAATTTAGAGTAGCTTACACGGAGCGCAGTTGCATCTGCTACAGCTTTGACATTAATGAGATCATCCTTTGTAGTTCTCCTTATAGGAACTGTACCAATCGGACAACCTTCGCCCGGAAGCCCAAATTGATTCTTCACAGTCTCTGATTGTTTTTTGGTTTTAGTTTTGTTGAGAAAACTTGGCCTCATCTGAAACATATCATTTTTTTATTGATACAAAACATTAAATTGGAAGAGAAATTACTTAATTACAAGTTTAGCAAAAAAGTACATTTTGCAATTGATTCGGAGCAACAAACCTCAAAATGATAGGTGTGATTCTTAAGCAAAGGGTGATCAAAAGCTGGTTGTTTGAAGAAATCAACGCAATCGTATAAATCTCCATTCTCTGTCTGCCCATAATCACAAAGAATTTCTTGTTAGTAGAACTTGAATACATTATTTATAAGGCATTGTTATAATGCTGTGATATGTTTTATTAATTATTTAGGGCAAACATGTACAAAATGAATCGTAATCCTGCAGAAAAAGGTCATAATTTAGAAAAATAAGTAAATCTGCTCTGGTTGACAAAGACTACGAAATTGCATATATATTCAAGTAAGGTGCATATGAATTTTTTTTTCTATAGTGGTGTTTGTAAATTTCCGATGTAAATAAGATATTTCCATTGGATACCATGATTATTGGCATCTAAAGTTTAGTAAGGATTTTTTTTTCTGCAACAAAAATAGGGGCTTATATATATATATACACACATATATATATATATATATATTTGTTAGGGCTTGAATTCGTCAATTAGGACTTGAATAACACCAAAGACTAGAAAGTCAAAATATGAAACTTTTGTTTAAGATGAAAAATTATTTACTGTGATGGACTTGAGTGATGGCTTATTCAAAAGCTTGAGTTGTTTCTCAATTTCTAAGTCCTCTTCCATTGACAATTTCCTGTGAAGTCCTTCAACCATTCCGTAGCATGAGAAATAAAGCACTAATGCCAAAACTAGAACTGCCTTGATATCCATGACTTTTAATTTTCGATCTGTGGTTAAAAAAAAAAAAAGTCAATGTTACAGAATGTAATTATATATATTATCTCTATGATATGATTGTTGGAAAAAATTATCATACCCACAAATACACCAACTCACATGGGGAAATACAAAACAATGAAAATAGAGACAGAAAGATTTAAATCTTAATCAATTAATAGTGAAAAAGAGATATAATTTGTCAAACTACTTAAATCTTAGATACATGTTCTTTTGTGTTTGTGACTATGGTGATTTTTTTCCAATGATAGGTGTTTTGCACTGTTAACAAAAACTAGAGAGTAATTAAGTACACAAATCAATATAACAAAATGCGTAATTATCATGCGGCAAATATACACATTTATAAAATGCACTAATATATTTCGAAGACATATATAATAACAAACAGAATTGGTTTTTTCTCTGTTAACCAAAAAGTAGACAGCAACTTTAGGTACAAATTTTATGAAATAATAATGAAAATAATAAAAAGAACGGATGTTTCAAAATCCATATACGAAAACAAGGAAAAACAGACCAAATGGCGAAACTAAATATTCAACGTAATCAGTAATCAATATACTACAACGGAATAAAGGCATTGCAAAACCTTATGACTATAATATTCAAGACAAACCTGCAAAGGTTTGGAAAATTAAGGAACGAATTCGTGAGAAGAGATTGAGAGAAATGTTATGAAGGCTTGATAACACAATCACACGTTTATATAGGAGTTTTGTTGTACGCAGACATGTCCATAAATACTAATTAATTAAATAATTAAATATATAAAAGGATGCTAATCAATTATTCATTGGAAATGCAGTTTCCCGAATAAAAAACTTAGTCAACATTAAGACATGAAAAGACATTAATACCCTTTAACAAACAAACAAACATTACGCTTAAAATATTCATTACCTTTATAACAAACAAACCAATCTTTTTTCTCACCATCTAGAAACAGAGACGGAATCGTGGAGGGGTCTATACTCTATAGGGAGTGACGAGCGAAGGCGATGTTCGCGGCGAGCGACGAGGGGAGGTGGGGTTTCCAACGAGGTCTACGGAGAGCGACGAGAGGAGTTGGGGTCTGAGGCAAAGTCCGCGCCGAGCGACGAGGGGAGGTGGGTCGGCGGCGAAGTCCGCGGCGAGCAACAAGCGGTGAGGGTAGGTGGGTCTGCGGCGAAGTTCGCGGCGAGCGACAAGCGGTGAGGGGAGGTGGGTCTGCGGCGAAGTCAGCGGCGAGCGACAAGCGACGAGGGGAGGTGGGTCTGAGGCTCGCAACCCATCGACCGCCGCCTTGATCTGCACCGAGGGGGTTGCGTTGGGCAACACGATGTGGGGCGGGCTTAGGCGACATTGAGAGATTGTTTATTGTGTTTTAGCTGCTTTTTTTAGTTTTGGTTTTGTGATGAATATGAGTTGCTTTCTGGAATTGATTTGCTTTTTTTTTTTTTAAATTTTTGAATCACGTTTGGGAGAAGAATGTTGTTGAGTTGTTATCCTGTTATTGATTTCTAGAGCTGATTGGGTTTTGATTCTATTTTTGTTTCTGGAATTGATTGGGTTTGATTCTGTTACGAGTTGTGTTGGTTTTTGGAATTGTTGTGTATTTTTTGTTTTATTCTTGTTTTTTTGCTACTCGTTTTTTTTGTTTTATTCAAAGGTTAGTTTTTGTCATTTTTAGAAAAATTAAGTATCATTCAACGCAAAAGAGATAATTTTATACTAATTTAAACAACTAAAGGATTATTTAATAATTATAAAAAATACAAATACAAAATTAAAAATTTAGTAAAACTCAAAGATTATTTACAAATTTTTGCATATTTTCATAAATGCTACCTAAATTTCCCTTTTCTCGAAATTACTAAAATAGTTAACTATATGTCACAAGTTGACCAATATTTATTGAGATAGTATTACACATATATATGTCAAATGTTTATGAATATGTCAAATGAAATCACTATAGAAATTGGATCCTTACCAAAAAAAAAATCAATATTAATTAGTCGTAATATATTTTTTAAATTGTGCATTTAATTAGTACTTTTAGTCAAAACATATAACAACTTGTCACTATTACGCTTTTTGCCACAAGAATTTCTTTTAGACATGAAATTTATTGTTTGATGAGTACTTTCAGTCACTTTTTTTTTTGGCTAAAATTTTGTACCACGCTAATTTTTGTTTTTATTACTAGAAGTCAAATTGTTTTATATGAGGTAGCAGTAAAAATTGTTGGATCATTTATTACGTATCTAATATTTAAATTTTTTTGAAACACACGGAGAGAGGATAAGAGAGACACAATAATGACACGGGGTTAGAATAATAAAATGCCCACCAATGACATAAGCAAGAAGGGCTATTTTTTAAATATTACTAACATAGGCCGTTAATTTGAAATATGGATAAAACAGGCTAATGACTACAATTTTACTTAGAAAATATAACATTATTATTTGAAATTATGACTTATAATTAGTGTAAGAGATTTTTTAATCAAAATTAATAGACAATTTTAGGCGATGGTTATCCTAAATAACTAATATTCAGGGTAGTTCGTAAAAGACAAATAAATTATTAAGTAAATAGTTGAATGATATTTTAAGAGAATAGTCAATATTTTAATTAATTAAAGAATTAATTATTTTTTTAATTACATGATGCATTGATTTTAGGCTTAATGACAGGGTTCATCTGAATAAGGATTAAATATACGTTTGGGAAAAAAAGAACTTTGCTAGATTCATATCGGAGCCAAAAAAGCCCTTTAAAGGCTCGATCTCGCTAAAACTAGTTATAAGGACTTAGTTATATAAATTTAAGGCCAAACTTAATGGTTTTTTTTTTTAATTTGCAATTGATGATCCCAAATATAATATGTTTCTATATTCACATTGTTAATTTTCTTTTCTTTTTAGGACGCCTTAAAGGGAAACTGGTGGTTTCAATTTGGGCCAAATGCACCACAACACATATTCAGTGGCTTATAGAACTTTGCGACATATGTTGATTGGTGACGCTTATTATGACACGTTTTATTGTCTTATAAGAACTATAGATGAGCAACATAACATTGTGAATGCTTGAATTATAGAGAACTTCACTAATTCATACTTCTAAAAAAGAGAGAGAGAAATGCAGAAGACTGTTGTTTAATACTTTAAATTTAGGTGAACCAGAAATGCTCGTTATTTAAGAACATGCGTACTTAAAACCTTAACAAGAAAAACCCAATAGAAAAAAACTTAAAGTGAAAAAAAAAAGAGTACATTAATTTTAGGGTGGTTCTATTCACACACACATATTCTCTTTTAAAATACCCTTTTGACTTAAAATTTGATATTATTATAATATCCTTATATATAATGACTAAAATAGACATTATGAAATTAAATATTAAATTCAATTAAAAAAAGAAAAAAGGAAACCACACACCCCTCAAAATTTCTCTTTAACCTCAAAAAAAAAAAAAAAAAACCTAATCACAAAATTTTCAACTCTTACATAAACATAAGACAATTTTAAGTAAAAGCAATCCTTCAATCCAATGGTCAATAAAGAAGTTTGAGTACATTGAATTTGTTTATTTTATAATTTTCATCTACATTGAATTTTTCAAATCATTGTCTCCATGTGTGTGTGTGTGTGTGTGTTTTTTTGGCTTAATTGTCTTTGTGCATGAATATTGTTTTATTTTACCAGAAAACGATTTGATAATTGTGCATCGAACTATAAATCAAGAGGTTTTGGTATTTTTCCCATTTGTAATTTAGATATATATTGAAATTTGCCATTATTTTGTGTTTTTGTTTTTTGTTTTTGTTTTTTTGTTTTTGCTTAGACAATTAGTGAGGGAGTTTGAAAAAAAAAAATAGAAAAACCTAGTAGGTGGGTAGGGAAAGATATTTCAAGAATAAAATAACATAGTGTGAGATTAGTAATTTTTAAAATTTTTAAGTTAGAAAGAGTGTATATTTAGAAAAAAAAAGTGTAGAGAGTTAAGAGGGGTGTATGAATAGAACCACCCTTAATCTTATTCATTACACTTCTTAAAAAATGTTGCCTCGTTAAATACGTTGCCATGAAACCTGGTGGACTAAAACATTGACTAAGGGTAAAAGTGTTCAGCTAGCATATGGTTTACTCCCTCCTCGAGCAAACATAATTGGTGATGTCCAGAAGTTCATAATTTTTTTTAAAGCATCGTATTCTAATTTGTGCATCAAATTTTCAAATGTCAAAGAAGATAGTGCTTCAGTGAATAGACCTACCAAATTGTCATAAGTGCGAATCTAAATATTTATATCACTCATCTTATGTAGTTCGTGCTTAAAAAAGAACCCGAGGAGATGTGTTTTGTTTTGTCCATTTTAAAATATCACCCTGTGATATGGCAATGCATGTAATATTATCTTTATGTAGTTTGTGCTTAAAAAACAACTTGGGTGAGATGTGTGTTGTGCTTCTTTGATCGTACGGTAATATGCATTTTTCTCAAATATCAGATGATAGATCTTAGCCACACATATTCTTAGCTTGCCTCATGCTATGCAAGTAGTTTAGTATGGTTCACGGAGGTGACAATCATGGTTTACTATCGAAAGCACCATGACATCGATGTATCATCACATGTGAATAGATAAATTATATGTGATCGAACTTTATGTTGTTCAGATAGATATCCTGCATATATAAAATAAAAAAATCTTTGATTTTGAACATTTTTAATACAAGAACTTCATATCCGTGGATCCTAGAAGATAGTGAAGCATATGTTTTTAACTCTTTTCTAATGTCTCTGGCGTAATATTATTATATTATAAGAAACTATGTAACCTAGACTACCTCATAAGTACCATTGGCCCGTAATACTCATATTTTACGTGAAACATAATTTACCATTATTTCATTTTAGTGCGCTCTCATTTTCATTGATTCTAAGTTTAACTTGTTCTTGCTTGCATAAATTGATGTTTATCATATCAATAATAGGAATTAGGGTTCCTAAGCACAAGATATGTTTAAACCAAATCTAATTGTCTATCATAATCTTTTAAATTATAGTTTTGCTTAAATTTTTCTTGAGTGCTTGTTTTGCAGTGAATTTCTTTGGTTTTGCGATTTTTAAGAGGATTGTTGTGCTAAAAGGATCTATTCGTGCTAAAATTTGACTGAACAGTTAATAATGCGCGATTTGATTCGCTCACTTAGATTTAAAGAAATGAATCATAGTTTTGAATTTGACTAGAGAATTCTCTCTAGATTCTTTCTCTAAAACTATTCTTAGGATTTCTAAATGAGCGAAAAGTTACAATTCTTCTCTCTTGATCGCTATTTATAGATTTGAATTGCGATAGAGCCTTGAATTCTCGTGTTTTCCTTCGTCTCACGTACGGAACGAGTTTATTATCCTTTGCCACGTGTGCAACTTAACTGACTTAAGCTTCTTTCTTGGAAGTGCCACGTGTCCTCGAGATTAAAAAATGTTTAATCTTGATATGACCATTATGTGGGCAACACGCGTGTGCCTTAACTATTCGTATCTACACAATTATGATTGTACTCCAGATTTTTACTCAAAACGACTTCGTTTCCTGTGTGAAAATCCCTATCACATTGGCCCATTTAGGCCCAGCCCGTTAGGCCTGCGGGCCGGACCGCCATTTGTTTAAACGGGCTTTGGATCGGGCCAAGCTTGGAGGTTTACTATTTCGGCTCGGCCCAAAGAAAATAATGAATTGTCGGGCCGGTCCGCAGCCCGAAAGGGCCAAGACTAAATAGGCTGGGCCCGGTCCATTTGACACCTTCATTATAGGTTTGTAGTAGATTCAATTCTAAAATGTAAAACACATAACTAAACTAATGAAAACAAGAGTCTTTCTTCGACAGTGTTACTTGTAAGGTTGTATATATTTCAAAAAACAAATAATATTCCACTTAAAAACAACAATACGATATAACAAATCTTACGATTTTATGGGAAGATGAAAGTGTTTAGTTCATTTCAACACAAACACAGCTTTGGGTTTCAATAAAAATAATAAACTACTAAAAAATAGCAATATACTATAATCCACCTTAAGCATTTCAACAAAAACATAACCAAAAAATAGACGAGGTGACATCGTTACGGAGTAACTAGTGGATATTGTTGAGCTTCCAAGAGAGAAATGGAAGAAAGGGAACAAATTTTTTAGTTGCAAAACAGGTAAATTTACGATTTGTTTGAAACTTGAAATCTTTTAGGACAATGGAGGAAAGTAGATTAAAAAAAAGAGAGGTAAATAAAGATGTTTTTTTTTTTGGAATGTTGAAAATCTAACCTTCAAGCTCGTGCCAAAAATGACGATACAACGAAGCCCGACTTTTTAGAAGAGATAATCAGGTCGAAGGTCTCGAGCTTGAGAGTCAATTTTTCTGGGTTTCAAAATAAATGAATCAATTTAAGCTCACCTAAAGAACAAAATCTACCCATTTTTTCATTTTTTTCCTTGGCTCGAATAAAGGCTTTTCGTTGCCATTGGCCCGAATGGGCCCATCTTGCATTGGCACATTTAGGCTTGTCCCGAACTGGCACGTTTAGGCCCGGCCTGTTAGGCTCGCTGGGTTGATCTTAGAGGTTAACTATTTCGGTTTGGCCGAAAGAAAATAGTGAATGGCCGGGCCGGCCCGCGGTCTGAACTGGCCAAGACTAAATGGGTCGGGCCGGCCCAAACCCGTCCCGTTTGTTACCTTTAATTCTAGGCTTATAGTAGATTCAATTTTAAAATATAAAACGCATCACTAAACTAATGAAAACAAGGGTCTTTCATCCACGGTATTACTTGTAAGGTTGTATATCTTTTAAAAAATAAATAATAATCCACTCAAAAACAGCAATACGATATAACAAATCTTACGACTTTATGGCAAGATGAAAGACCTTGGTTCATTTCAATACAAACACAGCTTTGAGTTTCAATAAAAATAATAAACCACTCAAAAATAGCAATATGACATAATCCACCTTAAGCATTTCAGCAGAAACATAACCAAAAAATAGGCGAGGTGACATACCGTTAGTGAGTAACTAGTGGACATTGTTGAGCTTCCAAGAGAGAAATGGAAAAAAGAGAATGAATTTTTTAGTTGCAAAACAGATAAATTTTCGCTCTGTTTGAAACCTTGAATCTTTTAGGAAATAGAGGAGAGTAGATTAAAAAAAAAAGAGGAAAGAACAAATTTTTTTTAATGTAAAAAATCTGTCATTCAAGCTCGTGTTGAATACGATAATACAACTAAGCCCGAGTTTTGAGAAGAGAGAATCTGGTCGAAGTTCTCGAGCTTGAGAGTCAACGATTCACTTTTTTTTGGGTTTCAAACTAAATAAATTATTTGAGCTGACCAAAAGAATAAAATCCACCCTTTTTTTTTCATTTTTTCTTTTGGCTTGAACAAAGGTTTTTTTTGTAGCTATTGGCCCGAATGGGCCTATCCCGCATTCGTCCGCTTAGGCCCGTCCCGCATTGGAACGCTTAGGCCTGGCCTATTAGGCCCACGGGCCAATTTGCTATTAATTTAAACAGACTTTGGACCAGGCTGAGCTTGGCGGTTTACTTTTTTAGCTCGGCCCAAAGAAAATAATAAATGGGACAAACCGACCTACAGCCTAAACGGGCCAAGGCTAAATATCTTCTGGTGTTCAATAATATCTTCTGAAATAAACAAACATATAATATATATCAATATATATATATATATATTTATTTATATTTATATAAGTTGTGCATGTGAACTTGAAGTATAATTGAGAAACAACAATATTATAGCATTTTAATATATAATCAAGAGTAATATTGGAAAACTATACATTCATTAGTTGATACAATATCCTAGTACAATATTTTCTAAACTAAAAACACTTGACCCTCAAACTATGACGGATCTACAAATTAGACATCGTCGGCTGCGACCTCTCACTATCTACTCCCTGATACATAGTGGGTGGTAAAGGTGACTACAGCTTGGGAAAGCACATACTATGTCCCCGTCTATGAATAGCTCAATGCTTGTACCGCACGTGTCGCCAAAGGTGACATGCCCTTCGCACGAGAACGTCCATTTAGGGAAGGTGTAGAATCGATGGATTCAGTTGCATTTCAATGGCAGCATCAATCTGAGGTGATGGAAATGATGCAGGTGGACGTAAACATCGGTAAATGAAGAAAATTATGTCAACAATAAGTAGGATGAGGACTGCACAAACAATAATCACCATAAATAGCTTCCTGTTCTGCTTCACTTGTTGGTCATATGAGTCGATCTGTGCCTGAGTTTGTGTTGTTTGTTCTTTAATATCACCCGCTAATACTAATACTACTGTAGAAGCTAGTGTGAAGAGAGTGATATATACCACCTATTAAAAAGCTTATCATAAGATAAATTTGATATAACAATTTAAAACAATGAAAAATAAATAAATTAAGTTAACAAATCAAATAAATATATAAATAAATTATAGTTCACTCGAAAATATATTAAAGAGAGCTGTTGGTAGGGGTATGAGTCTTTTGTCATTGTCGTTTTCTTTAGTTGCTAAACTCTATTTGTTGGTTTACTTATATTGGGGTTTGCGGTTATAATAGTGATTGAGAATAGAAGAAAGAGATTGAGACTTTTATCAAACTGGTGATTGTTACATAATATTATGAGAATATAATTTATTTCAACACAAACATATCTATTGAGTTTCAAAAAAAAAAAAATCCACTAAAAAAATTGCAATATGACCAAAACTAATAACTTTAACAACAATATAACAAAAAAAAAAAACATATGAGGCGACGTACGGTTAGCAAATGACTAGTGGACATTATTGAGAGATTGAAAAAAGAGAACCATCTGTTCGGCTACAAAACAAAAAAAAATGTTCAGAGATGAAGAACTCAATCAAGTCCATATCTTAAAATTTCCGAGTTGTAACAGCAAAGGAAACAAACAAATAGATCAACTAGAACATTTCTCACCACGTTCAGCAATCGGGCTTGTCACCGTCCTGGCGGCCCGGCCAACAACAATGATGAGACGATGAAGAAGCTTAGGCAGACACCGGTGAAGCTCGAGGAGAAGAGCTTCAATAGAGTATTTGAGAAAAAGAGACTCTGGTCAGTCGAGCTTGAAAATTAACTGAATTGACTCACATATTTTTTTTTTCGAGTTTCAAAACAAGCTCTTAGATTGGTCTTGACTTGCACGAAGAAATAAATGAACCGTTCATGTTTCAAGCTCACCACAACAATATTAACTCTTTCTTTTTTCTTTTTTTTTTTGTCATTGTTTTTATTTAGCTCTTGAAATACATATATGACAGAGAGCATAGTTTCGTGGCCACTGGCCCGAATGGGCCTCTCCCCCATTGACCTGTTTAGGCCCGTCCTGCATTGGCACGTTTAGGCCCGGCCTGTTAGGCCGCGGGCCGGCCCGCCATTAGTTTAAACAGACTTTAGATCGGGCTGACCTTAGAGGTTTACTTTTTTGGCCCAGTCCAAAGAAAATAATAAATGGGCTGGGTCGGCCTGCGGCCCGAACGGCGAAGGCCAAATATCTTTAGAAATTGACAAACATATAATATATATATATATATATATATATTGAGAAACAATAATATTACAAAATTTTAAGATACAATCAACAATAATATTGCAAAATTATACATTTATTAGTTGATAAAATGTCCTAGCACAATATTTTCTAAACTAAAACATTTGACCCTCAAACTATGACAGATATACAAATTAGACATTCTCGGCTACGGCCTCTTACTATCCACTCCCTGATACATAGTGGGTGGCAAAGGTGACTACAACTTGGGAAAGCGCATACTATCTCTCCGTCTATGAATCGCTCAATGCATATACTGCACGTATCATTGAAGGTGACATACCTCTTGCACGGGAACGAGTTTAGAGGAAGGTGTCGAGAATCGATGGATCTGGTTGCATTTCAATGGCCGTATCAATATAAGGTGACAGAATTGACGCAGGTGAACGTAAACATCGATAAATGAAGAAAACTACACCAATAGCAAGTATGGTGAGGAATACTTAGACAATAATCACCACAAATAGCTTCATGTGCTGCTTCACCCGTTGGTCATATGAGTTGATCTATGCCGGAGTTTGTATTGTTTGTTCTTTAATATCACCCGCTAATACTATTATGGAAGCTAGTGTGAAGAGGGTGACATATAACACAATCCTCTAAATGAATCATTTAAGCTCACTTAAAGAATAAAATCCACAAATTTTTATCTTTTTTTTTCTTTGGCTCGAACAAAGGTTTTCGGTAGCCATTCGCCCGAATGAGCCCATCCTGCATTGGCCCGTTTAGACTCGTCCCGCATTAGCACATTTAGGCCCGGCCCGTTTAAGCCTGGCTCATTAGGCTCACAGGTCAGCTCGTCATTAATTTAAATGGGCTTTGGTTTAGGCTGAGCTTTGAGGTTTACTTCTTCAGCTTAGCCCGAAGAAAATAATGAATGGGTTAGGCCGACCAGTGACCCGAACGGGACAAGGCTAAATGGTCCAGGTCGGCCCGAGCTCGGCCCGTTTGACACCTCTAATTCTATCCTTGTAGTATATTCAATTCTAAAATGTAAAATACATCGCTTAACTAATGAAAACAAGAGTCTTTCATCCACGGTGTTACTTTTAAGGTTGTATTATCTTTTAATAAACAAATAATAATGCACTCAATAACAGCAATATGATATAACAAATCTTACGATTTTATGAGAAGATGAAAGACTTTGGTTCATTTCAACAAAGCGACAACTATGAGTTTCAACAAAAATAATAATAATAAACCACTCAAAAATAGTAATATGATATAATCTACCTTAAGCATTTCAACTGAAACATAACAAAAAAATAGATGTGGTGACATACCCGTTTGACACCTCTAGTTCTAGCATTTGTTTTCAATGGCTTTTCTTTGTTACACCAGTATTATTTGTCAGCCAAAATAATAGCATTTTTAATGCAATTTAAAAATTAGAAATTTTGCCTAAAAAATATTCTTCAACACAACGTCAAATTTAGTATTAAATTTGACAGATGTTATACATTATGCTAAATTCAGCATTAAGAATGTCTCCAATGCAAATGGTAATGTCAATACTAAATTTGACACTCAAAAAAAGATAAAAATATTATATTTGACATTTAATACTCTAATGCATAAATTCTATTTTGTTATTTTATTATTTTTTAGTTGTAAAAACTAATAAAAATAGTTAGTGCTAACCAATTGTAGAAAAGACTAAAAATAGTTAAAATGACTTAATCAAATGCTCAAAAGTTGACCAATCAATACTCAACTTCAAATGCTAATTTGTAGTCGTCTCTACTATTGTTTAGTATTAACTATTTTTATTGATTTTTACTACTTAAAAATAATAAAATAACAAAATAACATTCAAAATAACATTTATAAATCGAAGTGACAAATGTCAAACATAATATTTTTATCTTTTTTAGTGTTTAATTTAATATTGACCTTGACATATGCATTAATGATGGTCGAATAATTTTGTAACGGCCCAAAAACTGACACGTAAAAAGAAATATAGATTCGTAATAAACATAAGAAATTTAGCATTTTTCAACTCCCAAAAATACGGTAGAATTTGAACTTTTTACATAACGATAAGATAATACATTTAAATGCCTAACACGGGATGTAACCGTGACCACACGACCATCAAAAGAGTTTTCACGTGGGATTTTCAAAACAAAAACATCAACTCCCAAAATAGTTGCCAACGGCTAGCGGCGGTATACCCGACACTCCCAAGGTCGATCCCGTATGCACTCGCCGTTATCCTTCCATGTCGCCTAGTTTTCCAGTTTCCCCTTCAACTTACCTACAACACGAGCACACTAGTGAGCTAATAGCCCAATAAGTGGATTAAAGATGTATAATACTTTACATCGAGACTTATTTACACATATGCGTATATAATTTATAATTGAGTCAGAATAAGTCTATCCTCTTCTAACCCCGTAAATCGAGCCTCCCGCGGCTCGATAATGACTCTACTCAGTATCATCCGCCATTGGATTTATCACGAGACTCTTGAACTCAATCTCCTTGAACCATAAAAGAAAATTGTCCACCGACCTCCTCGAGATCCCGTTGGATCGTTCCGAAACCTCACACAGACAATGGCCCCGTCGGGCAATTTCGGAACCGATCGTGATCGCGGCCCCATCGGCCGTACCAAGATTAGCACACAGCATATAGAGAGGATAATCGTCCGCCGACTTCCTCGTGACCCCGTAGGGTAGTTCCGAAATCTCACACAGACGGTGGCCCCGTCGGGCAATTTCGGTACTGATCACGATCGCGACCTCCATTCGGAAGCCTAAGATTTCCCATATCCTTTCGACTTAAAAATGCTTCTCTCTCGACCTGTAAACAAGAATCTCAACCACAATAATGATAATTTTTATGTCTGTGGTCCCATACCCACAGAAAAGAGACACACACACACCATATAGACTGGTAAACCTAAGAACTTAGACCCACAACTCCATAATTGCTAGATAACAGACATAGTATAGGCACGTGAGCCCATACTCACGTACCTAGGAAAACTAACATCATAATTACTAGGTTAAACATTAACACTTGCCACAACCATAATAAGATCACAACAGGAGCAAGCAATCGAGCATAGTAGAGTCTACTCGTGTTACAGAGGAGATCCACTTACTTGAGGTCCTAAGCTCCTCGCTTCGGTCCTCGAAATCCTTTCCCTAGGGGCGTCCTTTCTCGTGCTTTGCGTGAGATGCTTCTGTCCAACACGAGCAATTAATGATCAACGCCAAGGTTTACTACTAAGTATGGGAGAGGAAGAACTTGAGGCTGATGGACTCAAAGAATGTGACTCTAGTTAGTGGGACGATTAATAATTCGTTGAAAAAGCCCCATCTAAGGTTGTTTTTGTCCTAAGTGTTGTCATTAGATTAGTTTAGGTGAGGAACAGGTTCTTAGCCTTACACGCGCAAAGATTAAATCGATAAAAGTGCCTAGGCTTCGAGCCGAAAATCCGGCAGAGTTTCCCCTGTTTTTCGGATATCCCGGCCGAAGCCTTCACCTAATATCAACCCAGTACCGAACTAATTTCGGTCACAATCCAACATAACAACAACTAGAGTCAATAAACACAACATCAAGATATTTCCAAAATTTCATAATAACAATAATTCTCGAGCCTCAAAGGCTTATCTCATAACATGTTTCTCAAGGATTCCAACAATATCCTAACTCAAGTCACACTTCCAATGTCATAACATTTTACGACAAAAACTCGATTTTGGCCGCTTGGTTATACCTTTAGTATACGACGGTGAGGGGTCGTGCGTCCTTGAGTGCTTCGATGGTGATCCTGCACAATTTTGGCATAATAAAATGATCGGATCAAATTTCGAACTTAAATGCAACACGATGAGAAACACTCGGAATTGTGACCCAGATTTATAACTCATTCACATTTGAATGGCATAATTGCCAAAATACAACTTCACACGGTTGAATAACCAATAACGTGCATAATTTTCTTTTCGAAAAGGCTCATTCAAGACTATTTGATTTTGACAACTAAATCTCCAAATCAAACTTTCAAAACAACATTACTTGGCAAATTTTTGATTTCCAAAACCACGTCTAAAAGAGAAAATTAAGTTCCCGCTCGTCTAAGCACGGATAAATTAGGAGATTCAATGATTACAAATATAGTGCGAAAAATAAACACTTAACCGCGTGAAGTTTACTGCACAAAAACGAACTCCCAACTTGTTCGTTACTAGATTAGCATACTTTAATGTGTCAAAAAGCTCAAGGTAAACCGAATAATAATAAAAAAAAAAACGACCTCTAGGCGTCTAACAAGTTCAAGCCCATAATGACACGATTCTTGAACGCAAACTAATTTCATTCACCCACAACACGTAGCATAAATCTCATTACGATCCTCACGAAAACAAGCGGTAGACAAGATAAAACTTCGTCAAAAACTTAACCAACGAAAATCAAGTATCTTTCAACAACCACAAAAAGGAAACGAGGCTCACCAAACTAGAGCAATTACGGCTCGAGGAAGCACGCAGCGGCTAACGAAATAACCCGGCGACGGCGCGAAGCCACGACAAACTCTAAACTACAACGGAAACAAGGAATTAACCCGCTGAAATTAAAGATCCAAGTTGAACATTCAACGTCAACGCGGCGGACACGAAGCTTACCTCGGTGTCGACTTGGTAACATGATGAATCAAATAATGGGGGTGCGAGAAAGAAAGACGCCGGCTTCAACGACAACGTATGAAAAGGGGCTCAACGCGAGGAGGGGCACGGTTGCTGCCCGGAGGAGACCGTGGCGCGATGAGGGGCTGCGGGGTTGAGCGGCTGCGCGAGAGGGGCTGGCCGGAGCTGAGGTGGCCGGCAGTAGGCGGAGCTCGCGCGGAGGGGCTCGGCTGCGGTGTGCGGAGGCTGGGTCTGCGCGCGGAGGGTTGAACGGCGTGGCGTCAGTGAGCGCTCCGACTGGGCTGCGCGCACGAGACTGGAGAGGCTTGGGCTGAGTGCTCTCGCACTTGGCGAGGTCGGGCGCGGCTTGGTCGGTGCCGGCAGAGCGCGCGGAGGCTGGGTGAGCTCGGGAGGAGGGGCGCGCTGCTGCTCGGCGCGCGGAGGAAGCACGCGGGGCGCGAAAGGGTGGGAGAGGCGCGCTGGGGCTCGCGCTGGCGGAGCTGCGCGTGCGGGCTGGGAAGGCTCGGGGTCGAGCGGTACTGGCGGCGGGACGGCACAGGCGCTGTGCACGCGAGCTGGGCGGATGGGCTGCAGCACCGGCGGGGAAGGGCTGGGTTGGCCGGCGGAGAGAGGGAGAGAGAGAAGAAAGGAAAGAAGAAGAAGAAGAAAAAGAATTTTTTTTTTGTGAGGAAAGAGGGTCTTTGGCCGGCTGTGGGAGGAGAAAGGGAGAAAAGAAAAAGGCACTAATGGGCTTGGGCTTAATTGGGCCAAAATGGCCGAAAATTGACAACAAAAAATACAACAAAATTTTTTTTTTTTCCGAGAAATTTAAAATTGCACACGTTATTGGAACACATAAACTTAGGAATTTAAATATCATTTTCGAATCAAACATAAATTCCTAACACGTCTAAACTTTTAAAAAATGTAAGATAACCATGCTAATTTCATAATTTCTCTCATAGTTCCAATTTATCAGATTTGACGAAACTGACTAATTTTACAAATTGGTCACAACTGAGGCAGAAATACAAATTAATTAACTAGCACAGTGATATTAAATTCATGTCATTACAAATTTAAAAAGACAAGTAATGAAAGTATAAGTTAATGTAACAAGATATATTGAATGTGTGGTAAATTCTTTATAACTACGTTTTATTATATTAAATTTACTTGTGACAGACTAGGAAACTTTAAGAAAATAGCCACTTTTTAAAAAATAGTTTTAATAAATAGCCACAGTTTAAAAAAATTAAGAAAATAGTCATTTTACAAATTTTTTACACATGTAAGAAATTTCTTACAACAAATTTTATATGGAATTTTATTATTGTAAATTTTTTTTTATATTTATGGCTAGTTTTTAAAATTTTTGAAACTGCGTCTATTATTTAAAAATATATGATCTACAATGACTATTTATCTAAATGATCTGATAGACTAATGGGTGATTTTATTCACACACCCCTCTTAACTCTCTGTACCTCTTTTTTAAATACACACTATTTCTAAATTAAAAATTTTAAAAATTATTAATCTCACACTCTTACAAATTCCAAATTGCCCATAATTCTCCAACTTATTAGAATATATTATTTTATTCTTGAAATATTTTTCCTCACCCACCCACCTACTATGTTTTTCTATTTTTTTTTCAAACTCCCTCACTAACTCATTTTACAAGCTCAATTTTTTTTTCTTTTTTTTTTCAAACCCAGCAAATAATTTTTTTAAAAAACTTTATTTTTTCCTCTTTTTAAATCCACCCACTAATTTATTTCTACAAAGTGATATTTATTTTCTTTGTAAAACTTATAACTCAACTATTAAAAATTATATATGCAAAATAAAGTCTACATAACAAAAACTGCCCGAATAAAACTACAAACAAATATCAAATAGTTTTATAGGAAAATAAAACAATATTCATACACAAATACAATTAAGCAAAAAAAAAAATTGAGAAATTCAATGTAGATGAAAATTATAAAATAAATAAATTCAATTTACCCCATCTTCTTGATTGACCATTGGGTTGAATGATTATTTTCACTTAAAATTATCTTGTGTTTATCGTAAAAGCTTAAAAATTTGTGCATTATGTTTTTTTTTTTCGAGGTTAAAGAGAGATTTTGAGGTGTGTGTGGTTTTTTTTTTTGTTTAATTAAATGTAATATTTAATTTTATAATGTCTATTTCAGTCATTATAGGTAAGTATATTATAGTAATATTAAATTTTAAGTCAAATGGGTGTTTTAAGAGAGAAAAGATGTTTGTAAATAGAACCACTCTAGACCAGTAAACAACTCAACTAAAATTTTCTAAATAGACAAATATAACCCTTGATTTTGGGTGAACACACGGCTCGAAGAAAATCACAGCTCCCATTGATATCTATTCATCATTCATGTCTTAAAGACAACAAACATTTTACGCTTTGGATTGCTATTGAGGAAGCTATAGTGATACGAAAAGTAGAAAAAGAACGAAATACAATCAAAACGTTTCTGGTCTCAGTTTTTTTATATTTAATTTCAGTTTTTAAATTTTCTTTTTCGTTCTCTATCTGGATTATATGTGGGCCATCTAATATCCGGTATTTGGTGTTTTCGTAGATTATCTGATAATTTTGTGGTATCTGAGAAAATCTAGAAATTTGTGGAAATCCCGTGGCTTTGAAAATTTGATCGGACTTGAGATTTTGGAAAATTTATGTTCATCTTCATCGAAAAGAATTGTGATATTAATATTTAGCTAGATGAAGGTTTGTGTGATGTGTTTATGTTCCGAAAAACAGAGAAGATTTTGAAATATGGTGAAGTAGAAAAATACACAGAATTTATATAACAATAAAAATAAATACTCAAACTTTTGAAGTAATTGAGTTTCTAATCAATTTGTCAATTACTTGCACATGTTTTTGATAATTAAGATAATTATTACTACTTATCATTACGTAAGTAATTGAATCACTTGGGTAATTGTTTATATTTTTTAAAAAATTAGGTAATAATTTAAATTAGGTGTTAAAAAATGGTACTCACTATAATTTCTTTTGTAAGGCAATTTAATCATGAAAAAAGTTCCGTACGAGGGATATTTTGAGATTGTCAAAAACGGGATTTTTTTTGGATTTTCTTAAAATGTTAAGCGAAGTGCTATATACCATAAAATTGTCAAGGCATGGTAGAAAATATAACTCATTTTTTATTATTCTCTAGAACAGATAATATCATTATTTTTCCGTTCAACTCGAACAAACACAAGACTCAAATTTTTACTAAGATTTGAAGCAATATTAATAACTAATCCAGACGAATAACTCTATCTTTACAAAAAAAAAAAAAAATCAAGATGAATAATTGTAATGCCAATAGTTGATGCATTAGGCAAATAAAGCACTTTATTTCCATGATTGGTTAAACATCGTAACACAGAGAAACTATGCAAAACAAATAACTCCAAGCAATTCAACAAGAAAAGTGATGGATCAAAGTAGTTATTATGAAATCATATAGTTTTAATCGAAAGAATACATTTGTATTCCAAAGAAGATAATTACTTGGGCCCTCCAAACACGATCATAAGACCATTATCACCTCTCAGTCCCCAATCTTCAATTTCATAGTCGATCGAGTTAGTGAAAGTCTCTGTAAATACCGCGTTTGCGACGTTATGATTCTCGTTCACGATACGTATTAGACGACCGAACGCATCATAATTAGTGTCTTCTTCCAGTTTATGGCCCGAACCCATTTGAGGTTTCTCTTGTAGTCCACCAAAAGCCTCACCACCCCAATCAACATATGTCGCAAAGTCCTTTAAGCCACTGAATATGCGTTGCGGCCAAAATCCCAATTGCATATCGTCTTCCCCGAATTGAAGCCACCAATTTCCAATATCATCCTAATCAAGAAAATTAACAATGTGAATAAAAGTATTTTGATGAGTGTATAGTAATAAAAAATGATCAATTTGAATTAGACATCATTACATATTCTAAATTTTTAGATCAGAGGAAAACAACTGAAACGGCGAAAGTAAGCCTAATGAAAGTAGAAGGAAAAAGTTCAGTCTAGAAAGTTATTCACCTGCTGAACAAATAAATGCACGTCTCGTATAACTTTACCACGTTCAGAAACTGGTCCAAGAATGGTGTCAAGGGGCACTTCAGTATTAACAATAACAAATCCCGGGCACCGAGTATTGAAGCAAGACGATCCACCAGCCTACAAGTTGCAAAAAAGAAAGAAAGAAGGCTCATCATTGGTGACATAAAAAACTTGAAACGCTGTCGAAATAAAACACACCAAAGGGATAAGAGACTTACACGAAAGAAAGTAAAAAGCCGGGTTTTTGTATCACCGTACAAAGCTGGATTTACCTAATGAAAGTTGTAACAAGCAATATCAGTCAAATTGTGTACAAAACAACAAGTTGGAAGTTGAATCTAGCTAAATAGTTTATATTTGTGTAGAGAAATAAACTAGAATAAAATTAGGCACCCCACCGTCCAACCAACTTGAATGGTGTCAGCTTCATTTTGTATTGTTATTTGGGATGAACTGTACTGAGAAGGCGAGACTTGAAGGTTGTATACGCTAAAGCTTGCTCCGGCTCCATAATACTTCTTGTTAGGATCTTTTCTTGTTCGAAGCACAGCACGCTATGCGCATTTCATTGTGCAACATTATTACATTTCAATGGTGAGAATGACAGACGGAAAAAAATATTCTAAAGTTTATAAGTTTATAATAATCTCTATGACACAAGAAGTTTTAATTTAGAGTAGCTTACACGGAGCGCAGTTGCATCTGCTACAGCTTTGACATTAATGAGATCATCCTTTGTAGTTCTCCTTATAGGAACTGTACCAATCGGACAACCTTCGCCCGGAAGCCCAAATTGATTCTTCACAGTCTCTGATTGTTTTTTGGTTTTAGTTATGTTGAAAAAACTTGGCCTCATCTGGAACATATCATTTTTTTATTGATACAAAACATTAAATTGGAAGAGAAATTAAGTAATTACAAGTTTAGCAAAAAAGTACATTTTGCAATTGATTCGGAGCAACAAACCTCAAAATGATAGGTGTGATTCTGAAGCAAAGGGTGATCAAAAGCTGGTTGTTTGAAGAAATCAACGCAATCGTATAAATCTCCATTCTCTGTCTGCCCATAATCACAAAGAATTTCTTGTTAGTAGAACTTGAATACATTATTTATAAGGCATTGTTATAATGCTGTGATATGTTTTATTAATTATTTAGGGCAAACATGTACAAAATGAATCGTAATCCTGCAGAAAAAGGTCATAATTTAGAAAAATAAGTAAATCTGCTCTGGTTGACAAAGACTACGAAATTGCATATATATTCAAGTAAGGTGCATATGAATTTTTTTTTTTCTATAGTGGTGTTTGTAAATTTCCGATGTAAATAAGATATTTCCATTGGATACCATGATTATTGGCATCAAAAGTTTAGTAAGGATTTTTTTTTCTGCAACAAAAATAGGGGCTTATATATATATATATATATTTGTTAGGGCTTGAATTCGTCAATTAAGACTTGAATAACACCAAAGACTAGAAAGTCAAAATATGAAACTTTTGTTTAAGATGAAAAATTATTTACTGTGATGGACTTGAGTGATGGCTTATTCAAAAGCTTGAGTTGTTTCTCAATTTCTAAGTCCTCTTCCATTGACAATTTCCTGTGAAGTCCTTCAACCATTCCGTAGCATGAGAAATAAAGCACTAATGCCAAAACTAGAACTGCCTTGATATCCATGACTTTTAATTTTCGATCTGTGGTTAAAAAAAAAAAAGAGTCAATGTTACAGAATGTAATTATATATACTATCTCTATGATATGATTGTTGGAAAAAATTGTCATACCCACGAATACACAAGCTCACATGCGGGAAATACAAAACAATGAAAATAGAGACGAAAGATTTAAATCTTAATCAATTAATAGTGAAAAAGAGATATAATTTGTCAAACTACTTAAATTTGGGTACATGCTCTTTTGTGTTTGTGAGTATGGTGATTTTTTTTCCAATGATAGGTGTTTTGCACTGTTAACAAAAAATAGAGAATAATTAAGTACACAAATCAATATAACAAAATGCATAATTATCATGCGGCAAATATACACATTTATAAAATGCACTAATATATCTCGAAGACATATATAATAACAAACGGAATTGGTCTTTTCTCTGTTAACCAAAAAGTAGACAGCAACTTTAGATACAAAGTTTATGAAATAATAATGAAAATAATAAAAAGAACGGATGTTTCAAAATCCATATACGAAAACAAGGAAAAACAGACCAAATCGCAAAACTAAATATTCAACGTAATCAATATACAACGGAATAAAGGCATTGCAAAACCTTATGAGTATAATATTCAAGACAAACCTGCAAAGGTTTGGAAAATTAAGGAACGAATTCGTGAGAAGAGACTGAGAGAACTGTTATGAAGGCTTGATAACACAATCACACGCATATATAGGAGTTTTGTTGTACGTAGACATGTCCATAAATACTAATTAATTAAATAATTAAATTTATAAAAGGATGCTAATTAATTATTCATTGGAAATGCAGTTTCCCGAATAAAAAACTTAGTCAACATTAAGACATGAAAAGACATTAATACCCTTTAACAAACAAACATTACGCCTAAAAAAAATTATATTTAACCATTTTTTTTTCTCACTTTAAATATTCGTTACCTTCAACAGACAAACCAATCGTTTTTCTCCCGATCTAACAGTGACGAGCGAAGGCGATGTTCGCGGCGAGCGACGAGGGGAGGTGGGTCTCCGGCGAAGTCCGCGGCGAGCGACAAGCGGTGAGGGTAGGTGGGTCTGCGGCGAGCGGCGAGCGGCGAGGGGAGGTGGGTCTGCGGCGGAGTCCGATGGGAGATGCGACCGCGGCGAGCGACGAGTGGAGGTGGGTCTGCGGCGAAGTTCGCGGCGAGCGACTGCGGCGAGCGGCGAGCGGCTTGGGAGGTGGGTCTGCGGCGGAGTCCGATGGGAGATGCGTCCGCGGCGAGCGACGAGTGGAGGTGGGTCTGCGGCGAAGTTCGCGGCGAGAAACAAGCGGTGAGGGTAGGTGGGTCTGCGGCGAGCGGCTTGGGAAGTGGGTCTGCGGCGGAGTCCGCCGCAAGCGACGAGGGGAGGTGGGTCTGAGGCTCGCAACCCATCGACCGCCGCCTTGATCTGCACCGACGGGGTTGCGTTGGGCAACACGATGTGGGGCGGGCTTAGGCGACATTGAGAGATTGTTTATTGTGTTTTAGCTTGCTTTTTTAGTTTTGGTTTTGTGATGAATATGAGTTGCTTTCTGGAATTGATTTGCTTTTTTTTTTTTTATTTAAATTTTTGAATCACGTTTGGAAGAAGAATGTTGTTGAGTTGTTATCATGTTATTGATTTCTAGAACTGATTGGGTTTTGATTCTATTTTTGTTTCTGGAATTGATTGGGTTTGATTTTGTTATAAGTTGTGTTGTTTTTTGGAATTGTTGTGTATTTTTTATTTTATTCAAAGGTTAGTTTTTGTCATTTTTAGAAAAATTTAGTATCAATTAACGCAAAAAAGATAATTTTATACTAATTTAAATAACTAAAGGATTATTTAGTAATTGTGAAAAATACATAGACGAAATTAGAAGTTTGTTAAAATTCAAAGATTATTTAAAAATTTCGTATATTTTCATATATGCTACCTAAACTTCCCTTTCCTCAAAATTACTAAAATAGTTATCTATATGTCACAAGTTGACCAATATTTAGTGAGATAGTATTACACTTATAGTTATAGTCAAATGTTCGTGAGTACGTCAAATGAAACCACTATAGAAATTGGATCCTTACCAAAAAAAAAAAAAAAACAACATTAATTAGTCGTAATATTTTTCTTAAATTGTGCATTTAATTAGCACTTTTAGTCAAAACACATAACAACTTGTCACTGTTACGCTTTTTGCCACAAGAATTTCTTTGAGACATGAAATTTATTGTGAGATGAGTACTTTCAGTCACTTTTTTTTTTTTTTGCTAAAATTTTTTACCACGCTAATTTTTGTTTTTATTCCTAGAAGTCAAATTGTTTTATACTAGGTAGCAGTAAAAATTGTTGGATCATTTATTACGTATCTAATATTTAAATTTTTTTGAAACACAGAGAGAGAGAGGATAAGAGAGACACAATAATGACACAGGTTAGAATAATAAATGTCCACCGATGACATAAGCAAGAAGGGCTATTTTTCAAATATTACTAACATAGGCCGTTAATTTGAAATATGTATAAAACAAGGCTAATGACTACAATTTTACTTAGAAAATATAACATTATTGTTTGAAATTATGACTTATAATTAGTGTAAGAGATTTTTTAATCAAAATTAATAGACAATTTTAGGCGATGGTTATCCTAAATAACTAATATTCAGGGTAGTTCGTAAAAGACAAATAAATTATTAAGTAAATAGTTGAATGATGTTTTAAGGAAATAGTCAACGTTTTAATTAATTAAAGAATTAATTAATTTTTTAATTACATGATTTTAGGCTTAATGACATGATTCATCTCGATAAGGATTAAGGATTGATATAAATTTTGAGGCCAAACTTACTGGTTTGTTTGTTTGTTTGTTTTTTTTTTAATTTGCAATTGATGATCCCAAATATAACATGTTTCTATATTCACATTGCAAATTTTCTTTTCTTTTTAGGACGCCTTAAAGGGAAACTGGTGGTTTCAATTTGGGCCAAATGCACCACAACATATATTCAGTGGATTATAGAAGTTTGCGACATATGTTGATTGGTGACGCTTATTATGACACGTTTTATTGTCTTATAAGAACTATAGATGAGCAACATAACATTGTGAGTGCTTGAATTATAGAGAACTTCACTAATTCATACTTCGAAAAAAGAGAGAGAAAAATGCAGAAGACTGTTGTTTAATACTTTAAATTCGGGGAACCAGAAATGCTCGTTATTTAAGAACATGCCTACTTAAAACCTTAATAAGGAAAACCTAATAGAAAAGAACTCAAGTAAAAAAAAAAAAAGAGTACATTAATCTTAAGGTGGTTCTATTCACACACACATTTTTTCTTTTAAAATACCCTTTTGACTTAAAATTTGATATTACTATAATATCCTTATATATAATGACTAAAATAGACATTATGAAATTAAATATTAAATTCAATTAAAAAAAGAAAAAAAGAAACCACACACCCCTCAAAATCTCTCTTTAACCTCAAAAAAAAAAAAAACCTAATCACAAAATTTTCAACTCTTACGATAAATATAAGACACTTTTAAGTGAAAGCAATCCTTTAACCCAATGATCAATAAAGAAGATTAGGTACATTGAATTTGTTTATTTTATAATTTTCATCTACATTGAATTTCTCAAATCATTGTCTCCATGTATGTGTGTGTGTGTGTGTGTTTTTTTTTTTTTGGGCTTAATTGTCTTTATGTATGAATATTGTTTTATTTTACTAGAAATCGATTTGATAATTGTGCATCGAACTATAAATCAAGAGGTTTTGGTGTTTTTCTCATTTGTAATTTAGATCTATATTGAAATTTGCCATTTTTTTGGGTTTGTTTGTCTGTTTGTTTGTTTGTTTGTTTGATTTTTTTTTTTTTTTTTTTTGCTTAGACAATTAGTGAGGGAGTTTGAAAAAAAATAGAAAAACCCTAGTAGGTGGGTAGAGAAAGATATTTCAAGAATAAAATAACATATTCTAAGAAGTTGTAGAATTATGATCAATTTTGAAATTTGTGTAGGTGTGAGAATAGTAATTTTTAAAAATTTTAATTTAGAAAGAGTGTATATTTAAAAAAAAGGTGTAGAGAGTTAAGAGGGGTGTATGAATAGAACCACCCTTAATCTTATTCATTACACTTCTTAAAAAATGTTGCCTCGTTAAATATGTTGCCATGAAACCTGGTGGACTAAAATATTGACTAAGGATAAAAGTGTTCAGCATATGGTTTACTCCCTCCTCGAGCAAACATAATTGGTGATGTCCAGAATTTCATAATTTTTTTAAAGCATCGTATTCTAATTTGTGCATCAATTTTTCAAATGTCAAAGAAGATAGTGCTTCAGTGAATAGACCTACCAAATTGTCATAAGTGCGAATCCAAATATTTATATCACTCATCTTATGTAGTTCGTGCTTAAAAAAGAACCTGGGGAGATTTGTTTTGTTTTGTCCATTTTAAAATATCACCCTGTGATATGGCAATGCATGTAGTATTATCTTTATGTAGTTTGTGCTTAAAAAACAACTTGGGTGAGATGTGTGTTGTGCTTCTTTGATCATACGGTAATATGCATTTTTCTCAAATATCAGATGATAGATCTTAGCGACACATATTCTTAGCTTGCCTCATGCTATGCAAGTAGTTTAGTATGGTTCGCGGAGGTGACAATCATGGTTTACTACCGAAAGCACCATGACATCGATGTATCATCACATGTGAATAGATAAATTATATGTGATCGAACTTTATGTTGATCAGATAGATATCTACATATATAAAATAAAAAATCTTTGATTTTGAACATTTTGAATACAAGAACTCCATATCCGTGGATCCAAGAAGATAGTGAAGCATATGTTTTTAACTCTTTTCTAATGTCTCTGGTGTAATATTATTATTTTATAAGAAACTATGTAACCTAGAAACCTAGACTACCTCATAAGTACCATTGGCCTGTAATACTCATATTTTACATGAAACATAATTTACCATTATTTCATTTTAGTGCGCTCTCATTTCATTGATTCTAAGTTTAACATGTCCTTGCTTGCATAAATTGATGTTTATCATATCAATAAGAGGAATTAGGCTTCCTAAGCACAAGATATGTTTAAACCAAATCTAATTGTCTATCATAATATTTTAAATTATAGTTTTGCTTAAATTTTTCTTGAGTGCTTGTTTTGCAGTGAATTTCTTTGGTTTTGCGATTTTTAAGAGGATTGTTGTGCTAAAAGGATCTGTTCGTGCCAAAATTTGACTGAACAGTTAATCGTACACGATTCGATTCGCTATTTAAAGAAATGAATCATAGTTTTGAATTTGACAAGAGAATTCTCTCTAGATTCTCTCTCTAAAGCTATTCTTAGGATTTCCAAATGAGCGAAAAGTTACAATTCTTCTCTCTTGATCGCTATTTATAGAGTTGAATTGCGATGGAGCCTTGAATTCTCATGTTTTCCTTCGTCTCACGTACGGAATGAGTTTATTCTCCTTTGCCCATGTGCAACTTAACCGACTTAAGCTTCTTTCTTGGAAGTGCCACGTGTCCTCGAGATTCAAAAATGTATAATCTTGATATGATCATTCTGTGGGCAACACGCATGTCCATTAACTGTTCGTATCTACGTAATTATGATTGTACCCCAGATTTCCACTCAAAATGACTTCGTTTCTTGTGTGAAATCCCTATCGCATTGGCCTATTTAGGCCTAGCCCGTTAGGCCTACGGGCCAGATTGCCATTAGTTTAAATGGGCTTGGACCGTGCCAAGCTTGGAGTTTTACTATTTCGGCTCGGCTCGAAGAAAATAATGAATTGCCGGGCCGGCCCGCGGCCCGAAAGAGCCAAGACTAAATGGGCCGAGCGGCCTGAGCCCGGTCCATTTGACACCTTAATTATAGGTTTGTAGTAGATTCAATTCTAAAATGTAAAACACATAACTAAACTAATGAAAACAAGAGTCTTTCTTCGACAGTGTTACTTGTAAGGTTGTATATATTTAAAAAAATAAATAATAATCCACTCAAAAACAGCAGTACGATATAACAAATCTTACGATTTTATGGGAAGATGAAAGAGTTTAATTCATTTCAACACAAATACAGCTTTGAGTTTCAATAAAAATAATAAACCACTCAAAAATAGCAATATAATATAATCCACCTTAAGCATTTCAACATAAACATAACCAAAAAATAGACGAGGTGACATACTATTAGTGACATACTTTGAGTAACTAGTCCTTCAACTATTCTGTAGCATGAGAAATAAAACACTAATGCCAAAAGTAGAAATGCCTTGATAGCCATGACTTATAATTTTCGATCTGTGGTTACAGAAAAAAAAAAGTCAATATATGTAACAGAAAGCAATGATATATAATCTCTATGATATGATAAACGAAAACTAGAGCATAAGTACACGAATTCAATATAGCAAAGTGCATAGTTTTCATGACAGCATATATATATATATATATTATATATATATATATATACACAACAAGATACATTAATAGTATACAGAACTGGTGTTTTATATGTCTCTGATTTCTAAAAAGTAGAGCACAAGTAAAGATGCAAATTGCAAATTAATTTTATGAAATATAAAATATAATAATAAAAAGAACGTATGTGTTGAATCTGTGAAAGTTTCATAAGTCATATAAGAAAACAAGGAAAGGCAGACCAAAAAAGTTTAACTAAGTAATAAAACGTAATCGATATAAGCGACGTTCGAGAACCGTATGACTATATACTATTGTATATAGTTCATAAAGATACTCAAGCCAAACCTTTTGTTTGGGAAATTAAAAAACGATTTGTCAGAAGAGATTCAAAGAATGTGAAGAAGGTTTGATGATACAATCACACATATATAGGGATGTCAATAGATGCGTATTAATTAATTAAATTTATATTAAAAAAAAAGGATGCTGACTACATATTAAGATATGGAAGGAAAATGAGAAATATTATTAATTGTAAATGCACTTTCCCAAATGTTAGAGGTTTTCAAATATTTTTATAAATGCTAATTAAATTAAATTTTCTTTTCCGTGCAAATTACTAAAATGGTAAATTCGAAGATATGTTTGACATATTTGAAGATTCATAGCTATTCTTATCTATTATTTCTCTTTATTCTTTGTTTCTATTAATGCATTCTAACAGATAAATAGTTGAACATTAATAACTATTGAATTAGTATTACACACACAAATTATGGGTTACGACCAAGGACGGTGTTAAAAGGAACCGCTAACATTCCACTTTTTTTTTTTTAACAAATAATCGCCAACTATGCTAGGTATGATGACTTCGACATATTCTTATTTTAAACATCAAATTAACCTTTGACATCCATATGTGGGACCGACCATGGTACTGTAAATATTTTTTTTTACGTGGCATTTGTAGAATGCAATACAAATATTCATTTTTGTAATTTAAATCCCTTAAATTTTGGGATAGAAAAAACTGATTGTGAAAATAAATGATAATACGGGGAATCATATGGTCAATTGTTTAATTCACATATCTTCAAACATCTTTAACTTTTTCCAAAAATAAAATATATGTATCGAGTCAAGATACTAAATAATCAACCAAATATTCAATTTTCTTAAATATTTAAATATTAATATTGAATTAAATATTTAAAAATATGTAAGGAAAATATTTAAATATTTCAATCAATACCGTAATTTAATATTTAAGTGTTCATCTTCCTATTTGATAATATAATATTCAGATCTATGTTTTAAATTATAAAAATATTGACTTCAACTTTAAGCGATTATAAGACATATTGATCCCAAATTTGTAATATAATATTCAAATTAACATATTAATTTCTGAAAAGATGGCATCGAGAAAGAGAGAATATTATAACTAGTTCCCTTAAATTAGATATTTACAAATCTAATTTCTATATTAAGGTTTTTACATTAATATTTTATAAGGTGTGTAATTACTAAAGAGGACTATAGACCCGGGTTTTTTTTATTTTAAAAAACCCAATTTTAGAAATGGATTACCCAAAAAAACTCAAAACAAAATTCATATTATTGTGGGATTCATAAATAAAAAAGGTATGCTGATTAATAAATAATACGAATTGATTAATATTATCTCGAAAAAATATTATAATCACGATATATGTAATATTTCTTGGTTAATATAATATTTACAGTATTGTCGATATGATATTGCATTTCAAATAACTACTAAATTTTTTGTTTGAAAGTATGATATATACCAGTCAATATATTATTTATTGAATATCACGTTTGCATTGGGATGGAAACTTCACCTAACATGCATTTTCCATTGAATTTGTTGAGTCTAATGTGTGATATATAATAGTTTTAGTTTATATACTATTACCTGGATAATATAATATTTACTATATTGATGTTGTTCATATGTGAAATGTGTTTATTATATTTACAGTATTTACAACATGTACATTATAACATTGACAATATTACATTTACAGCATAATATGTTATTGATGTTGAAAACATATTAAGAGAAAACTTTGGGACAAAGTCGTTCAATGAGATCTAAAATGATTTTTCACAAAACTGGTGCCATTTATAATTAGAAAGGGAAAAAAAGTAATGCAAACTATATATGAAAAATCTGAGTTAAACCATTAGGATATCCAATTAGAGGGTAAATGGGTAATAAAAAAATGTGCATAAACTAAATAAAGAAAGTTTGAATACTGATGTAAATATCTAATTTAGTCAAATATTTTTGTAAATTTGTACTAGTGGAGTATAAATATGTAATTAGTCCATCCACAAAAGGGGACTCAAAGAGGCAAAAAAAAAAAGTATAAAATGAAAATTTTAGTATCATATTGAATAACTAAATTTTTTATTCATAAATTCAATTCAACAACTGAAAACAAGTAATTTAGTTTTTTATTCGTAAATTCAATTCAAAAACTGAAAACACGTAATTTAGTTTTCATTATTTTTTTTTTGTTATATTTATTAAATACCAAAATAAACGATATGTTACTAGTTTTTCATTAAAAAAAAACTGTTGTAGAAATTGAGTTGGGTATTTATTAAGGGTATAATAATACTATTAATTTGTAACATGAATAGTTTTAATGTATGTTATAAACTCTGAAATAATAACAATGAAATAAATGAATACTTAATAATTGAACAATTATATAAGTGTAATCCAGATTTTCTATGTTCATTTCATGATTTACCACTTAAAATTATTTATAAGTGGTGTAATTTTTTTGATTTAGACTAATATAAGATTAGTCATTTATAACATAATTAACATAATATGATTTAAATTTAAGAATGTGTTTGTTAATATTGGAGATGATATTGAATGTTAGAGACTGTGAATTGATTTGATTATGATGTTTAATTTTTATGATTGTTATTAGCAAGTACCTTTTTTTTCGGATTCTAAATATTGTTGTTAGTGTCTACAGGCAATGATACTCCAAGAGAAAGTTCTGAAAAGTGGAATACAATTTAACAATTGTCTCTTTTAGAAAGTTGATCCTACAGTCGTTTTGTTATAGTAAAGACACCCTTCAGATGGTTTCTCAAACTAAAAAGATATCAGAAAAAAATAGAAGACAAAACTGATAGTTTTTTGCTGCATTAGTGTTAAAGTAAGATATAAAGGAATTATGTTTTGCATTTAGGAGTGAATAAGATGCTTTTCAACTTGACATTGCTGTCACTGACAATTGAAACATATTAGTGCTTACAATTGATGAGAAACAAATTTCGAGAAAAGAGTATTCAATTGCATAAGAGCAATCAATGAGCATTTGAAGTTAAGAGACTCCGAGTCTAAAGATTTGCTTCAATATAGAAAGAACAAAGTAATCTCTATAATTTAAGTAAATAAATTAAATGTTAAAACTGAAAATGTCCTTAAACAGGCCAATAAGTCTGAAATAAAGCCTTTTGTGAAGGCTTTATTGATTATATTTGTTGGGACGAGTAAATTTTGCTAATAGTTTAAGGACTGTTGCGCCAATGTATTTACCACTTTTAGATTTTGATGAAATAAATAAATATACTTAGAAAGCTACAGTGCTCGGATGCCTCAAATATGCAATGAGTGACCCGAAGAGGGGTTGTTTAGATGACAAATTTGGATTGTTGAATGATTTTTTCTTACCTCTAACATGAGTTCCTTAGATATAACACTAGAAACTATTTACACTAATAGTAGTATATTTTCATATGTTCGTAGGTATCTATATAAATCTTATATGATATATCTTTTCTTTCGTAGGTATTTATTTTGAAGCGTTTTCTATTTTTTCGAGGACTAGGTCCAAAGCCTACTGAGTAGCAATTGTTTATGGGATGGATGGAAACAATTCAGAAAAAAAACTCCACAAAGAATACACCTTTTGTGAACCAATATAATGATTTTTTTTATTTTTTTTGGTACAGATGATGTAAGTTCCTCATTTTTCGAATGTTTATTTCCCTTTTTTTCTTTACTCATCATTGATAGAAGTTTCATCAATACAAACTTTATTATTCTCAATGTATTGAATTATTTTAATTTGACATAGATTGATTGATTTTCATATCTTGAGCACGACCGTTTGACTATCTTGCTTGGACAATGTCGCTCCTAGCAATGGATGAAATAAGCTCTTGTGTCATGTATTTATTTTCAGCACATAACATATAACCGTGCAGATTTATGCTGTAAATATTTTGATGTAAAGATTTACAAAAACAAAATAAATTACTTACTATGGCTAAAGGGAAATCGATTTACTTAAGCAGACAGAAGGATAAAGATTGTAAAAAAATTTAAAATCCATATGCTAAAGTTAATGATACGCGTTACGACTAATCTCTTCAAGTATCTCGTTACTTATTAAAGAATGCGATAAAAGTTCGCGAGCCACCTTACATTGACTATGTTATGGTCGTGCTATTCATAATGATTTTGGACGAGGAAGTTATGGATATTTCTTCTTTAATTCTAGACTTTTATGCCTTACCCTATCATGCGATTTTTAAGATGAATTAAACATAATTATAGGAACTAATGACTTATTAGGATCTATATTATAATAACAATGACATAGATGAATACTTAATAATTGAACAATTATATAAGTGTAATCCAGACTTTCTATGTTCATCTCATGATTTACCCCTTAAAATTATTTATAAGTGATGTAAATTTTTTGATTTAGACTAATTTAAGATTAGTCATTTATAACATAATTAACATAATATTATTTAAATTTAGGCATGTGTTTGTTAATGTTGGAGATGATATTGAATGTTAGAGACTGTGAATTAATTTGATTATGATGTTTAATTTTTATGATTGTTATTAGCAAGTACTTTTTTTTTGTATTCTAAATATTGTTGTCTGTGTCTACATACAGTGATACTCCAAGAGAAAGTTTTAAAAAGTGGAATACAATTTAACAATTGTCTCTCTTAGAAAGTTGATCCTACAGTCGTTTTGTTAGTAGTAAAGACACACTTCAGATGGTTTCTCAAACCAAAAAGATATGAGAAAAGAATAGAAGGCAAAACTGATAGTTTTTTGCTGCATTAGTGTTAAAGTAAGATATAAAAGAATTATGTTTTGCATTTAGGAGTGAATAAGATGATTTTCATCTTGACATTGGTGTCACTGACAATTGAAACATATTAGTGCTTACAATTGATGAGAAACAAATTTCGAGAAAAGAGTATTCAATAGCATAAGAGCAATCAATGAGCATTTGAAGTTAAGAGACTACGAGTCTAAAGATTTGCTTCAATATAGAAAGAACAAAGTAATATCTATAATTTAAGTAAATAAGTTAAATGTTAAAACTGAAAATGTCATTAAACATGTTAATAAGTCTGAAATAAAACCTTTTGTGAAGGTTTTATTTATTATATTTGTTGTGACAAGTAAATTTTGCTAATAGTTTAAGGACCGTTGCGCCAATGTATTTACCACTTTTAGATTTTGATGAAATAAATAAATATGCTTAGGAAGCTACAGTGCTCAGATGCCTCAAATATGCAATGAGTGATCCGAAGAGGGGTTGTTTAGATGACAAATTTAGATTGTTGAATGATTTTTTCTTCGCTCTAACTGTAGTTCCTTAGATATAACACTAGAAACTATTTACACTGATAGTAATATATTTTCATATGTTCGTAGATATCTATATAAATCTTATATGATATGTCTTTTCTTTCGTAGGTATTTGTTTTGAAGCGTTTTCTATTTTTTCGAGGACTAGGTCCAAAGCCTACTGAGTACCAATTGTTTATGGGATTGATGAAAACAATTTAGAAAAAAAAAACCCGCAAAGAATACACCTCTTATGAACCAATATGAAGATTTTTTTATTTTTTTTGGTATGGATGTTGTAAGTTCCTCATTTTTCGAATGCTTATTTTCCTTTTTTTCTTTACTCATCCTTGATAGAAGTTTCATCACTACGAACTTTATTATTCTCAATGCATTGAATTATTTTAATATGGCATAGATTGATTAATTGTCATATCTTGAGCACGACCGTATGACTATCTTGCTTTGACAATGTCACTCCTAGCAATGGATGAAATAAGCTCGTGTGTCATGTATTTATTTTCAGCACATAACATATAACCGTCTAGATTTATGCTGCAAATAGTTTGATGTAAAGGTTTTATTTCAGACTTATTAACATGTTTAAGGACATTTTCAGTTTTAACATTTAACTTATTTACTTAAATTATAGAGATTACTTTGTTCTTTCTGTATTGAAGCAAATCTTTAGACTCGGAGTCTCTTAACTTCAAATGCTCATTGATTGCTCTTATGCTATTGAATACTCTTTTCTCGAAATTTGTTTCTCATCAATTGTAAGCACTAATATGTTTTAATTGTCAGTGACACCAATGTCAAGATGAAAAGCATCTTATTCACTCCTAAATGCAAAACATAATTCTTTTATATCTTACTTTAACACTAATGCAGCAAAAAACTATCAGTTTTGCCTTCTATTCTTTTCTCATATCTTTTTAGTTTGAGAAATCATCTGAAGCGTGTCTTTACTACTAACAAAACGATTGTAGGATCAACTTTCTAAGAGAGACAACTGTTAAATTGTATTCCACTTTTTAAAACTCTCTTGGAGTATCATTGCATGTAGACACAGACAACAATATTTAGAATCCGAAAAAAAAGTACTTGCTAATAACAATCATAAAAATTAAACATCATAATCAAATTAATTCACAGTCTCTAACATTCAATATCATCTCCAACATTAACAAACACATGCATAAATTTAAATCATATTATGTTAATTATGTTATAAATGACTAATCTTAAATTAGTCTGAATCAAAAAATTTACATCATTTATAAATAATTTTAAGGGGTAAATCATGAGATGAACATAGAAAGTCTGGATTACACTTATATAATTGTTCAATTATTAAGTATTCATCTATTTCATTGTTATTATAATATAGATCCTATTAAGTCATTAGTTCCTATAAGTATGTTTAATTCATCTTAAAAATCGCATGATAGGGTAAGGTATAGAAGTCTAGAATTCAAGAAGAAATATCCATAACCTCCTCGTTCAAAATCATTATAAATAGCACGACCATAACATGTCAATGTAAGGTGGCTCGCGAACTTTTATCTCATTTTTTAATAAGTAACGAGATACTTGAATAGATTAGTCGTAACGCGTATAATTAATTTTAGCATATGAATTTTAAATTTTCTACAATCTTTATCCTTCGGTCTGCTTAAGTTAATCGATTTCCCTTTAGCCATAGTAAGTAATTTATTTTATATTATATTTGTTGTGACAAGTAAATTTTGCTAATAGTTTAAGGACCGTTGCACCAATGTATTTACAACTTTTAGATTTTGATGAAATAAATAAATATACTTATGAAGCTACAGTGCTCGGATGCCTCATATATGCAATGAGTGATCCGAAGAGGAGTTGTTTAGATTACAAATTTGGATTGTTGAATGATTTTTGCTTAGCTCTAAATGTAGTTCCTTAGATATAACACTAGAAACTATTTACACTGATAGTAGTATATTTTCATATGTTCGTAGGTATCTATATAAATCTTATATGATATGTCCTTTCTTTCGTAGGCATTTGTTTTGAAGCGTTTTTTATTTTTTCGAGGACTAGGTCCAAAGCCTACTGAGTACCAATTATTTATGGGATTGATGGAAACAATTCAGAAAAAAAAAAACCACAAAGAATACACCTCTTGTGAACCAATACTAAGATTTTTTTTTTATTTTTTTTTATATGGATGATGTAAGTTCCTCATTTTTCGAATGTTTATTTCCCTTTTTTTCTTTACTCATCCTTGATAGAAGTTTCATCAATACAAATTTTATTATTCTCAATGCATTGAATTACTTTAATTTGACATAGATTGATTGATTGTCATATCTTGAGTACGACCGTATGACTATCTTGCTTGGACAAGGTCGCTCCTATCAATGGATGAAATAAGCTCGTGTATCATGTATTTGTTTTCAGCACATAACATATAACCGTGCAGATTTATGCTGTAAATAGTTTGATGTAAAGATTTAAGAAAACAAAATAAATTACTTACTATGGCTAAAGGGAAATAGATTAACTTAAGCAGACAGAAGGATAAAGATTGTAAAAAATTTAAAATCCATATGCTAAAGTTAATGATACGCGTTATGACTAATCTATTCAAGTATTTCGTTACTTATTAAAGAATGCGATAAAAGTTCGCGAGCCACCTTACATTGACTATGTTATGGTCGTGCTATTCATAATGATTTTGGACGAGGAGGTTATTGATATTTCTTCTTGAATTCTAGACTTCTATGCCTTACTCTATCATCCGACTTTGATGGACGTCATGTTCAAATCTTTCAACTAGTGTTCTCTGCTTGTATAGTGTTTACGAAGTAAGACTCAAAAGTGCCCGAATAGAACCTTCCTGCTGAACAAAAAGACCAAGCAGCGATTCAAACGGGCATTGATATGGATTAATGTCGCCAAGTACAGAGGAAGATGGTTGATGATAAAGAACTCGCGCAAAACTTGAGAATTCAGTATAGATCGAATTACTCTTAATAGATTTGCATTTAAATTCCTTTTACACCTCAGTCAAACAGAGTTGCGGAGAGAAGAAATCAAACGCTTCTTGAAATGGTACATCGTATGTTGGTGTACTCTTATTTACCAGAGTTCTTATGGAGTTTTACGTCACTTTAATGTTTGGAGCTGTAAACCAGAAGTGAGACGGTACAATCCACAATCCAAAAAACTTGATCCTAAAACCGTGAGTGGCTACTTTATTGGTTATTTTTTAGGTACAAGGGGCTTTAGGTTCTACCGTTGGTCTCATACCACCAAAATCCTTGAATCATATTGGCAATCTATTATGAGGACGATACTAGTATAAACAAAGGGCTTAGGGAAATAGAGTTTTGTGAACTCCTTTTTATTGTCAATATGTTTGTTGCTTTGGCTCTAAATGTTGGTCCTATTGTCAACTATTACATATTAATCATTCACAATGAAGTGGTTGAGCAAATAGTAGAAGAAGTCCCACATGTAGTAATAGAAGATACATTTTTAAGAAGACCGCAAGGAGCTACAATCTCGAATGACTATATTTTCTACTTGTAAGAGCACAAGTATGATATTAGTGATACTAAAAATTCAACTTCCTTTAAAGACGCTATTTCTAGTCCTCAATCCAATTTTGGATGAATGCTATGAACGATGAAATGAACTATTTGACACACAATGAAGTGTGGAGCCTATTAAAGTTACTAGAAGGTTGTTTACCCATCATATGCAAATGGGTATTCAGGACAAAGCGTGATACCAAAGGTCAAGTGAAAATGTATAAAACAAGATTTACTGCTAAGGGCTACAACTAATGAGAATGTATCGATTACAAGAAAATGTTTTCTCCTATCTCTACTAAAAATTCTCTACTGGTCATTATGACGATTGTGGCTCACTTTGACTTAAAGTTTCATCAAATGGATATAAAAATAATTTTCTTCAATGGTGACTTAAGCAATGATATCTACATGACCTACTGATTTTGAAGTAGTTGAAAAAGAAGATCTAGTTTATAAACTTAAAAAGTCCATTTAGTTGAAGCAAGTATCAAAGTAGTGGTATCTCAAGTTTGATAGCATTGTCACTGCTCATAGATTTAAGGAAAATTTTGTTGATCAATGTATATGCATGAAGGTCAATAGGTGCAAGTACATATTTTTGGTTTTGTATGTTAATGATATATTGCTCGTTGTTAAAGACATTGACTTATTGGTTGAGACAGAACAACTATTGTTTGGCCATTTTGACATGAAGGATCTCGGTGAAGCATCATATGTCTTAGGCATTCAAATTCTTTATGATAAGACAAATGGTATCCTAAGATTGTCTTAACAAACCTACATTGATCATATTTTGAAGAGATTCAATATGCAATCTTGTTACTCTGTCAAGACTATAATAATGAAGGGCGATCACTAAAAAACGGCTAAGAAACTTTTGAGATATCTTCAAGATACTAAGGTTTTATTGCTGGTATGTCAGTGTACTGACACTCATGAAGTTGCTGGTTCTCGTGATTGATTATGCAAGATGTGTGGATGATAAGAAGCTCACCTCTGGGATGATGAGAGGAAGAGTTGTTTCGTGAAAAACTGTCAAAGACACTTACATGTTCTTCGACTATGGAGGCAGAGCATGTGGCATGTTACGAGGCTACTTATAATGCAATATGGATGAAGAGTTTTCATTCAGCATTAAGAGTTAAAGACTCTCAAGACTACTGAAATTGTATAGTGACAATTTCGTAGCTGTATCTTCTCTTTGCATACTAAAAACACTTGTCATTATAAGCACATATGCATAAAGTTCTATTTTGTAAAAGAGAAAGTTATAGAGTCTCTTGGAGCTAACGCCTACGAGTAGCATGTTGGCAGACCCACTAGCTAAAAGGCTTACCTATTTGTGTGTTTCAAGAATATGTCTCCCGCATGGGATTATTAGGAGCCTAGTTTTTTTTTTTTTTTTTTGGTTTCCGTGGGAGTATATTTTCATTAAGATTGCTCAAGTTTTGTATAATTCATGCATATTATGAATGTATGTCACTATCTATGATACAATGTATATTTATGTTTTGATAAGTGATAAAATTATGTGTATCAATTGTCTCAAATCTACAAAATTAATCTTATCATGTTTCTTGATTAGCAGCGACTGATTATGTATGACACATGCATCCTATCGGTGTGTTGGTTGTATATGATTAGTTTGTCTATACATATTGTTGTGAAAGCATTTGAGGTAAGATTATGTCATTTAAGTGAGAGAATGTTGAATTAATTATTTATAGACTAATATAATCTTGAGACAATTAATATTTATTGTTTACTTGTGATATTTTGGCCGTTTATGCGATGAACAATTAAATTACATAACCATTGCTTGGGTCCTTAGGTCTATTCCTCATTCCGGCCAAAGCCTTTCTATCGAGCTTGTAGTTCAGCAACATATGTGTATTTAGTAATACTGATGCTTTTGTGCTACGTGGTGTGGTCAATACGTAAAGATAAAGGTTGGAGAATAGGACTCAACAAATCTCTAGCTTTTTTCGCAATGTATGTGTTCATCTTTGATATCAAACAAATTGGATTTCATAGTTGTTATCAACCAAGCTTCATTTGCGAGTATGATTTTTATGGATTTATTTTTAATTTATGGATGCATGGATGATATTTGATCTTATTTTTTGTCATTAATGTTTATTTATTGCCAATAAATTATAACAATATTTATAGCGGAAAGAATGGACTGACTTTCGAAATTTGAAAGAAATCATAGTACAAAACAAGCTCGCTAGTTTTTAGAAGGGAATGTCACTTTAGTAATTCACATTCTCACTTTAGAAATGCATGTCCACCAAAACTTCTTTGTACCCGCAAGATAGCATTTCGCTAAAGGGTCCATCAAGCAACGGGGTTTGTAAATTACGAGGTGGTAAAATTTAATGCTCTATGCCGTTTACACAATAATCAATAAGTACTTGCATGCACCAAGCAAGACTGAGCATGCACGAGCAAGTCTGAGTAGGTGTACATACTTGCCAAAAAATTCCAAGCACACGCGTATTGAGAAAATCCAACCAAGTCTCTACTTGGGATGACCCGAATAGTATATGTTTTAACAGATATAACACCTAACGACTACAAGGTGACTTCGAGCTGATATGAACCTAAAATATGGCACAGAAGCTGTAGTGGCCACAGCCACACACATTGTGGGCCAGTTTGGCATTGCTTCTGGAGGCTGCTTTTAGATTATAAAAGAATCTAAAGCACCTAGGGGAGTTTGGTAAACCTGCTTCTAAAAAAGTATGTAACCGTTTTTACTTTTACGTAGTGTAATTTGAGAAGCATGCTAAAGGCTGCTTTTCTGTAACCGAAACTGCTTCTCCATTTTAAATTACTATAATATCCTTAATTTTTTAATCTATATTCAACTAACTAATTTTCTAAAATTATTTTTTGGTAATTTAACATATCCACAACAATTTCAAAAATAAAATAACCAAACGCCATGCATGCTTATAACTCCAGCAGTTTCTTTCTTCAGCACAGTTTGAAGCACTTTTTATACCAGCACAGCAATGCCAAACTGGCACTGTGTATAGTCAAGTATTATCGTACCCATACCTATGGCCAACAACTATGCAGCCTAGAAGGATATGAAGGATATGCCCGACTTTGCCTACAAAAGATAATTCCGCTACGAATTCTGAACACCTACTAGAAAGACGTGGTAGGAAGTACGTTCGAGTACGACGACTCTTAAGATGCCATGTGTCGAGGAAGACCAAACTAAATACCACACTTGATGGACGAACCCAGCCCAAAAACAAAACGCATAGATCTGACGGAAGATTTGGGCCTCAACACATATATTTGAAAAAGAATGAGCACATCTTAAATTTGAATGCAGCATAGGAATTGAAATGAAAAAAAAAAAACCCTCACACAAAGAATTAACTTAAAATGCCAATACTTTGATACATTTTACATATATTACTCGTAGTGTAATTATTCTTTCTCATATGAAACCTTAATTACAACTCAGCACTCGTATATAATGCAGCTGAGGACATATCTGTAGACTTTTTGAAAAGCAAATAACTACAACCACATATATAATTATATGTGAAGTACATATAAGCATCCTTTGGTCCAACTTTTCTAATTCTAATTTCACCAAGCCAAGCTCGTTACCCTCCTTATTGTCCTCAGTTTTTCTGCTAATTTTTGTGCCTTTGTTGAGTATTGTTTCATTTTCTTTAGTACCTATAAACAAAAGATAGCCAGCTAATTAAGCAATGCAAATATTGGCAACAATACATTGATCTCTCAGTGTTCTTTGAACACTCGAGAGCAATCGCGTAGCCATCACCCCAATAAGTTTTGAGAAATTAAAACTTTTTCCTACTTTTATTAAAATGTGTTCAATTTTTAAAACTTTTCCTACTTTTACTAAAATGTGTTCAATTTTAAACTTTTTCCTACTTTTATTAAAATGTGTTCAATTTTTAAGACTTTTTCCTACTTTTATTAAAATGTGTTCAGTTATACCCTCATTAAAAAGGGTAAGCCACTAAGAAAAACAATACTATTTAAGTTAAAGCTGTAAACTTAGTTGTAGGAAAATGTGCTTTAGGTGTTTTGGTTTGTAAGTAATATTTAAGTTGATTACTTGCCCTAGTTTTTAGGAGGATTAGGATTTTCTAATTAGGATGTGCTCTAAATTAAATTTGAATAGTTATTAGATTGAATAGTTATCTAATCCAGTGTTTTAGCATTAAGATTGCTTACTTGTACATGAGTTTTCGATTGATAAATGAACTTCACTTTAGTAATTGTTCCAAGGGAATTTTAAGACAATAGTCAATTTTTAGAAGATGATTTTAAAAATTAGTCAGTATTTCAAAATTTTAAGAAATTAGTCATTTATAAATTTGATTACCTCTGTTAGAAATTTAACACAGTAAATTTTATGTGTAATTTTGTTATGGTAATAAATTTTTTACATTGATAATTTTTTACAACTGTTGCTACTTTTTAAAGACATATATTGTAAAATAACTATTTACATAATTGATCTTAAACTTTTAATAACTATATATTTATTGGATAATTTATTTATTTTTTTACTTTTAAAATTTATATCTTAATTTTGATGTAAACATTCTCTTACTCTGCTCATTTAGAACAAATTTCTGATTCTGTCACTAATTACAAGACTTTTTTTTCCTCTTTTTTTTTTTTTTTTTTTTTTTTTTTTTTTTTTTTTTGGTGAGTCGAAAAACTTATAGAACTTATGAGTCCTCTTGGCAACACTTCTTTCATACTATATTTCAGATATCAATCGTGTTTTGCGTACCTCTTGCTTTCTCTTAAGCTCAGCCTCGGCCTGTTCCATATTAATGCGAAAGAGCTTTTAATCAGGGCAGATAAGCAAAGCATTACAATAATAGCAATTAAGAGAAAAAGAGAAAAAACTTTGATTACTAACCATAACTTGCTTTAGCTTTTCATTCTCCTCTTTAAGCTGATTAAGCTCAACTTCCAATTCCACAGTATAGGCCTGCGTTCAAAGTATCCAAAAATTCATTTCAGCTATAAGGCCGTGTCATGTTGGCTCAACATAGTGAAGCTCACCATAAATGGGCCTTAGTTGGCCCACTAGATTCATTAATGTCGCCAATAAATAACTAATAAATCTTATTTTTAATTAAAGGATCAGTTAGGTAAATAGTCATTTTGGACAGCGTGTTTTTAAAAAATAGTCACAGTTTCAAATAATTTAAAAACTAGCTATAAAATTGTAAGAAATTTTTGTCAATAATAAAAATACACATAAAACTACTGTAAGAAATTTCTGACACTAAGCAAAAATTTTGTAAGAAATTTCTTATATGGTTAGTTTTTAAATTTTTGAAATTGTGGCTATTTTTTAAAATTTTTTTGTAAACAGTGGCTATTTTCTTAAAATTCTCTTAATTAAATTTTGATGAGACCCACAAAACTAGCCTGCATTTTTCAAAAACTAATAAATTTTACTACATTAATTTTGATTTTTTAAATATACCAATAAGGATACAACTTAAAAGTGCAACACAAACTAAATATAAATTATTAATAAAATATATAAATGACCATACGTAAAAATCTCATGGGAAAAAGTTATGTTACATAAGATCTTAATCATGAACATACTTGTCACTGTTCATTTATTCTAATTGTGTAGAACCGTCTGAATTGACCTATGAGTTCGTTTATTAATCTTGCATTTTGTGCCTAGACTCTACAAGCAAAATTTCTTAGTCTGCACTTTCAATTACTGTCAAAACTCTTGATTGGTTCACCGATTAAATAAAAAATTTTAGTTTATATTATTTTCTGCAATATAAATAAATGTCGGGAAAATATTTTGATATTAAATTTATGGTACTTTGCTAACTATGATTGTTTGTTACCATAACAAGTTATTTGCTATAATGTATATTCCCAATGGCGCGTTGACTATGTTTGGTTCTATTCTTCAATTTTCCATTCTTTCCCTGCAGTTTGCGTTCTACACTTAACACTTATCTACTAGCCCATCATTCGACTCAACCATTAAATATAAATAGAAAAAAAAAAAACATAGTAGCTTTTCATGTTTGAATGAAAACTTGATTTGGTTATTATTGTTATTTGGGTGATTTTTTCCTTCTCATATATATATATTTTAATTTTACATACTAAAAATTTATGTATATATAAAAAAAAACCCATAGATTTTACATTTACATATTTTTGGAATAAACTGGAGAGTTAAAGAGTAAATTTTTAGATTAAATATGAGAAAAGTGGCTGGAGAAAAAAAAAAGTGTAGAAGCCCTTAAAACATAATATATATATATATATATATATATATATACTAAATTGTCATTTATTACAAAATATCTAACTATTAAACTTTAAGAAAATAATCAGTAATTAATCTAATTACTCATTAGCAATTAATTTTACATTGAAAACTAATGGACTTTTTTTTTCTGTCTTGTTTAAAAATACAAGAGGTTCATTTTTGCTTAATGAGTTCAATATTTAATAAAAAAAATATGGACCAGTTTGACATTTAATAATTTTTAGGCATATATATTTCTTTTAAATATGTAGCTCACAGATTGATAAATTAGCTAAATAGTCATCCAATTTATTCACTAAAGAATTGAACTACCTAAAATACTCGTCATATGATTATTTTGCGAATTAAACTAAACTTTGACTATTTACTAAAAAAAACATTAAAAAGTGACTAAATCCTTAAAATACCACTAAAACATCTGGTATTTATTTAAAATGTAAACTTTGAATATTTTTCCTAATTAACTCTAAATTCAATTATTCCAAATTATTCTATTCAATTACTTTAGTTATATATATATTACGTCTAAATTGTGAGAACTCTGATATAAATGATGCATCAACTATCACGATAACAAGCATTTTCCTTTAAAATTTGAGTAGTGCCCTTTATTGCCAACTTTACATGTATTAAGTTTCATTTTTATTTCAATTTTTCTATTCAAACTTCATCTCTATCATTAGTCTTATTAGTTTATGATCTTGTGGAGAGTTAAATGCCAGCATCAATTAAGCGGGTCATTAAATTGTAGCAAGTTCGGTCACTCAAACCCCACATGCCATTATTATTCAACACAATATTGGTTGCAAAACCCGCCAAAATCAAAACAATCACATGAAATTTATAGAGTCAACACAAAGACACCATCATATATGATAATTAATCCAACTTTGTATAAGTAATATAGCTATAATCACCTGCTTCCTTGCCCGGGAACGAGCTGCGGATTCTCGGTTCTTGATCATCCTGCGCTGCCTTCTCTCCACCACCACCTCGGGCGGGCCGTCAACGATCCTCTTCTTGCTCTTGGCCCCGCCGCCGCTTGTTTCCGTCAAATTGCCGGTGCGTTTCTCATGAGCATTAATGGAATAGTAATCACCGTTACCATAACTAGCGACTTCATGATGCTGTCCCACAGCCACATTGCTCTGTCCGTAAGCTTGATATGCCCCGAAAGCCGTCAAACCGTTGCTCATCCTCAGTAAATCTCCGTTAGTACCGCTCGAATTGATTATTGCAATACCGCCATTATTACTCTCCGCTGACTTGTACTCCAGGGCTTGTTCGATCTCGACTTGCTGCAATGATTCTTTGACGATCCCGGCTTTGACGAGAAAATCTTCAAGAGTCATTTCGCCTAGTGTTTGTTGTCTCTGGGGCACATTTGCTCCTCCTTCTCCTCTCGAGACCGTCCCCTTCTCGGGCTGATCTAATTGCTCTGCGCATTCTTCTTTGTGCATTTCGAGCCAGATTTCATCGACGGTTTTCTTGCAAAGTGGGATCGGGATCGAGAAAGAACCCTGCCTCGACAGATCACTCTTGCTGTCCTTATCGCCGTCGTTGCAGGCTCTCTCATTGATAGCATTGTCGGAGATTATTACACCATGATCATCAGTGCTGTCTAATTGGTTGGCCTGTGGGCTAGAGACGGTTAACCGGCCGTTCTCTTCGACGCTCCAGATGTTGGCGATGAGCTCCTCCATGTTCATTGACCCGAAGCTCCTACCGCTCTTGGATTGGATCTCGTCGAGCGTGAGAGAGAAGATCGAGCTCTGCTTGTTCAGCTCAGGCATGTGACTCGGTGGCTCTACTCTGTCTGCTTTGGATGGCTCTTCTACTTCTCTATGTGGAAGAGATATTTGATGATCAAGATTGCTTCTTGATCCATTGTTGCCAATGGCTTCGGGTTCTGATGGAGCTGCTAGCATTTTTTTCGACGCTAAAACTTTTACAACTTCAATATAGAATCAGCCCCTGTACTCCATAAGGAACCATAAAAGTTGGTTTGTTTAAATTGTAATCTGAATTACAATTTTTTTTTTTTAAACCTTGATGCTATGGTAATTACAATAATAAAAAAAGTCAAATTTATTGACCATGTTGCTATATTTTAGTAAAAGAGACGTGCTATGGTCAGACGCGACCGACCAATCTCAACCGTTCATTTGATGGGCCTCACTTTAGATCCTACATGAGGCCTACAAAAATAAAAAGACTGAGATTGGTCAGACGCGTCTGACCGTATCAAAACTCTTATTAAAATAGGATTTGCACTTGTATGTATTGATGTATATAAATTGAAATCTGAATCAGCGTTTGAAGATAAGTGAAACATGCTTCAAGTCCAGATCTAGGTCGTTCATAATTTATTTATATCTTGATACAAAATTGACAATAAAAGTCTATGGACCTACCCTATAACTAAAATTCACTTAGCTAAATAAGCCACTTATTTGTGGGGTGGTGTTTTAAGTAATACTCCAAATTTTAAGAAATTTATAGCCATAAAAAGAAGTTGAGAACTTCTCTGGTGGCTTTTTATTTTTTATTTTTTAGAAATAATTTTTGATGGTCAGATTTATCTTTTTAAGGTCTGATGCCACTAAAAAAATTAAATAAATTAAATTTGATGATTTAAAATGATTTTTTCCACTGAATTCTTCAAGAGGTTAATTGAAAGTTCGCAGTAGTTAAAGTAAGTGCCAAGTAGGAAAATAAATTATTTACTTGCTATTTTCTTAAAAGTTTCAGACATTGGCTATGTTTGATAATTAAGCTATGAAAACTACTTTTACAGTTTCTCTTGATATATGCTTCATAAAGAAGTTGGTAGTTATGTGATTGTCAAGCAACCGTAAAAGAGAAGCAAAATTTCAAAAAAAAAAAAAAATCTATGCCTTGATTCCAATAAGCTAGTAAAGCATTATTGTTATATGCTCAATAACAATAGCCGGTTCAACTAATTTAACATTGGGAAAAAAATAATGGAATGGAGATCGTGATCGTTTGGACAATTTTATACGTACAATTTAAAAAAAAAATCTTTTTGCACTATAATCTATGAAAATCTATGGATAAAAAAGAGTTTATTTGATAATTGGTCATATTTTGGTTCATGATTTAAAGAAACGAACAACGTTTATAAAAATTAAGTTATTAACCACTAATATTTAGAGAATTAAAATATAAAAGTAAAAACATTTAGTTAAAAAGATAGACTAATTTTTTAATTAACTAAAAATAATTATTTACGCAATTATCTTTATAAAGAAAGTGAATATGAATGTACATCCATTTATCTTTTCAAATATGAATGAAAGACAGCGAAGGAGATAAGCAATCTAGATTCAAGAAAATGGCCAAATAAATAACCAACAGCAATGAGAATTTCTAAAGTATATTATATCTTGTTGAGTTAGTAGAATTGCATGCGAAGTGAGATCAACAAGAAGAAAGCTTGGAAATCTAACAGAGTACATTTAATACATAATACAATACACGCACACTGCTTGTTCATTTCAATGTAAACCAAAAAGCATAATCAAGTCCAAACTGAAATAGAGGACCTTTGTTAATAGACAGATCTAGCAAATATGAAATAATTAAAAAAATAAAAAACAAAAAACAAGACAAGAGCATTGAGAAAACAATGTACCTGAAACTCAAGTACACGAACTGGTTGGTTTTGAAAGAAAGCAAGAGAGAATTAGGAAGAGACCAAAATTGAGTGAATATATATATATATGTATATATTTATATATATATATATACATGTACATAGAGAGAGAGATTATAATTATGGCTTCAAATTAAGAAGAGTCGGCAGAGACGACGAGAGGACTGTAACTGCTCATCACTATTTGTGTAAATATATATATATATATATATATATATGCGCCTTTTATACTCACGTGGTCTAATAAACACATGCAGAGCCTTCTCTCTCTCTGATTTTTTTAACAAACTTGTTGACACGTTTGTTGCCACATGTTACAACTGTTCTGCCAAAACCAAACATCAGCTCAGTCTGTGTTTCTATTCAATTATTTCGTTTGTGCCACTGCATTGAACTCTCCGCCAAAACACACAAGCGTTAATGAAGAATATATTCATTTGATTTTCATATTAGCCCACTGCAAAATTTAATTTGCATATTGGAGTGAAATTTTGCATGCAAATTACATGGAAAACGAGCTTCTACGACTACAATTTTGACATGGATAACTGCTTAATTGAGTTAAATGGTGCACCGTCTTAATAATTTATATCTAAAGCGATATACTTATTTGATTTTTAGATTATGTTCATAATATAAAAAAAAATTATAAATATAATGCAAATAGACATAGATTATAAATTCAAATGGCAACTTTTCAAACACTAACAAGTTGTATGACGTTATGCAAATTACTCTAACTAATAATATACCTGCACGAAGGATCCAAAACTTTAATTCAGTCGGAGCATTATTATTATGTTGTCTCTTTTTTTTTATTGTCTTCTTCATTTGTCATAAAAAAAAAAAGTAATTCGATTAATTTACTGTTAAAAAGTGGCGCATAAATTGTAATTTTTTTAGAAAAAAATTATATTTTTCAAAATAAGTTGGGAGAAATAGTATTTTTCAATTTTTTTTAAAATCATTCGAATGGTTTACTAAAACAAACTATAAGACTAAATTTTAAAAGGCATAATGAAATCTGGCCTATTATTCCAACAAACCCAAAAAACACTTGAATTAAAAATAGAACTCCTTTAATTTAAGGTTGTAAAGAAAAATAAAAATAAAAAACGTAGTAAGGAAGTAATATTAGCTTATCAGTGCATCAAACCTGTATCATGTCAAATAATATACAAGAATAGTTGATTTAAACTGAGAATATCTCATTTTAGAAAAACTGAGAATATTTAATCATAAATACGGTTAATCCCTAAAAATTACTTGAGTTTTATCCCTCCTAGCTGTTTCATAATTCAAAAGTAATAGTTTAGTTTTCAAAATCAACTTCTAACTTTAAATCTTTCAAATTTAACACGTAAAAAACCACTATTCTATAAGTGAGCTTAAATTATTTATTTAGAGGATTGTGCTATATGTGACCCTCTTCACACTAGCTTCTATGATAGTATTAGATGGTGATATTAAAGAACAAACAACAAATACTCTATCGACCCATATGACCAACGAGTGAAGCAGCACAGGAAGCTATTTGTAGTGATTGTTGTCTGTGTATTCCTCATCCTACTTGCTATTGGCGTAGTTTTCTTCGTTTATACCTGCATCAATTCTATCACCTCAGATTGATGCGGCCATTGAAATGCAACCGGATCCATCGATTCTCGTCACCTTCCCTCAAAACTCGTTCCCGTGAGAGGGGCATGTCAGCTTCAGTGACACGTGCGGTATGTGTATTGAGCGATTCATAGACGGGAAGACAGTATGAGCTTTACCAAGTTGTAGTCACCTTTACCACCCACTAGGAGTGTAATCGAGCCGAGCCGAGCTGAGCTTTGAAGTGCTCAGGTTCGGCTCGTCAAATAAATACCGAGCTCGAGGTCGGCAAAAAACTGAAACTAGAGCTCGAGCTCGGCTCGAGCTCGTTCGAGCTTTTTTCGAGCTCGAGCTCAAGCTCGTTTTGAGCTCGTGTTCTTATAAAACTCGTTTTGAGCTCGGAAGGCGAAGAGAGAGATGGCGGCGGGACTCGTGAGGCAGAGGCAGAGGGCCGGGAGTCAGCGAGGAGGAGGCAGAGGTGGAGGGCCAGAGTCGCAAGGCGAAGGCCAGAGTCGCGAGGCAAAGACCGGAGTCGCGAGGCGGAAGAGCAGAGGCGGGCGCCGACGGGAGGGGCAGGAGGCGAGGGAGTGGAGCGGGCGTCGGCGGGAGGTGAGGGAATGGAGTGTCGGGAGGCGCGAAGAAGTGCAGACTCCAGCGGGAGTCGCGAGGAAGTGCGGATGCCGGCAGGGTTTTAGAGGCAAAGACAAAGGAGGCGAGTGGAGAGGGGCGGCGGGGATGACAATGACAGTGAGGAGGCGAGTGGAGGGTGAGAGAGAACCGTGACTACTGACTTGAGCGAGTGTAGGGTTTCTTTTTTCTTTTCGGCTAAAAAACTAGTTAGAATTGAAAACATATAAATAAATTATGTTGAAAAAATAAAATATTAAAAAACAAAGACCAAAAATCTAATAAATGAGCGCCAAGATAAATTTTAAAATTATAATTTACAAATATATATATATATCTATATATATGTATATATATATAAGAGCTAGCTCGCGAGCTCCTTAACGAGCCTGTTTACGAGTTCATAAACGAGTCTGTTCACGAGCTCGTAAACGAGCCTGTTCAAGAAAATATAATCGAGCTTGTTCGTGAGCTTCAACGAGCCGAGCTTTAGTTAGTTCAAGCTCTGTTCATTTATTATTCGAGCCCTAAAATCATGAGCCCTACACAACGAGTCAAACATAAATGAGCTTTTATCGAGCCGAACACCGAGCTGCTCACGAATAAGAGTGGATAATAAGAGGTCGTAGCCGAGAATGTCTTGTAGATCTGTAATATTTTGAGGGTCATATATGTTTTAGTTTAGAAAATATTGTACTAGGACATTTTATCAACTAATAAATGTATAATTTTGCAATATTATTGTTGATTATATCTTAAAATGCTATAATATTATTGTTTCTCAATTATACTTCAAGTTCACATGCACAACTTATATATATAAAAATATTATATGTTTGTCAATTTCAGAAGATATTTAGCCTTAGGCCCGTCCCATTTATTATTTTCTTTGGGCAGAGCCAAAAAAGTAAACCTCCAAGCTCGGCCAGGTCTAAAGTGTATTTAAACTAATGGCGGGCCAGCCTGCAGGCCTAACTATTCGGGCCTAAACGTGCCAATGCTGGATGGGCCTAAACGGGCCAGTGCAAGATAGGTACATTCGGGCCAATGGCCATGAAAATCTTTGTTCAAGCCAAAGAAAAAAAAAATAAAATGGGTGGATTTTGTTCTTTAGGTGGGTTTAAATGATTCATTTAGTTTGAAACACCAGAAAAAGTGAGTCACTGACTCTCAAGCTCGTGACCTTCAACCAGATTCTCTCTTCTTAGAATTCGGGCTACGGTGTATCAAGCTTGAATATGAGATTTTTCGCATTGCAAAAAAAAAAAAATCATTCTTTTTATTTATTTTTTAATCTACTTTCCTCTATTTTCCTAAAAGATTTCAGGTGTCAAACAGAACATAAATTTATCTATTTTGTAGTTGAAAAATTCGTTCTCTTTCCTATATTTCTCTATTGGAAGCTCAACAATGTCCACTAGTACTTACTAACAGTATGTCATCTCGTCTATTTATTGGTTATATTCCTATTAAAATGCGTAAGGTGGATTATATCGAATTGTTATTTTTGAGTGGTTTATTATTATTATTTTTTTTTGAAAGTCAACGTTTTGTTATGTTCAAATGAACCAAAGTCTTTCATCTTCTCATAAAATCGTAAGATTTATATATCATATTGCTATTTTTCGAGTGGATTACTATTTGTTTCTTAAAAGATAATGCAACCTTACTAGTAACATTGTGGATGAAAGACCATTGTTTTCAATAGTTGTGAGATGTGTTTTGAATTTTAGAATTGAATCTACAACAAGGCTAGAAATAGAGTTGTCTAAGAGGCTAGACTTGGGCCGGCACGACACATTTAGTGTTGACCAGTTCAAGCCGCAGGTCGGCCGGCCCATTTATTATTTTCTTTGGGTCGAGCCGAAAAAGGAAACCTCCATGCTCGGTCGGTCTAAAGCTTGTTTAAACTAATGGCGGGCCGACCCGTGGTCTTAAGCAGGCCTAAAGGGCCAATGCAGGACGAGCCTAAACAGGCCAATGCGAGACAGGCCTAAACAGGCCAATCTAGATGGGTCTATTCGGGCCAATGGCTACGCAAAATCTTTGTTCGATCCAAAGAAAAAAAGATAAAAAAATGGTAGATTTTATTCTTTAAGTGAGCTTAAATGATTCATTTAGAGGATTGTGTTATATGTTACCTTCTTAATAGCAGGTTCTACAAAGTATTAGCAGGGTGATATTAAAGAACAAACAACACAAACTCCGGCACAGATCAATTCATATGACCAACGAGTGAAGCAGCATAGGAAGCTGTTTGTGGTGATTAATTTCTGTGGAGTCCTCATCCTACTTGTTGTTGGCGTAGTTTTCTTCATTTACCGATGTTTGCGTTTGCCTGCTTCAATTCTATCACCTCAGATTGATGCGGCCATTGAAATGCAATCGGATCCATCGATTCTCGATACCTTCCCTCAATACCCGTTCTCGTGCGAGGGAAATGTCACCTTCGGTGACACGTACGGTATATGCATTGAGCGATTCATAGACGGGGAGAAGCTTTGCCAAGCTGTAGTTATCTTTACTACCCACTATGTATCAAGGAGTGGATAGTAAGAGGTCGTAGACGAGCATGTCCAATTTGTAGATCCGCCATAGTTTGAAGGTCAAGTGTTTTTAGTTTATCAAATATTGTACTAGGACATTTTATCAACTAATGTATGTATAGTTTTGAAATATTATTGTTGATTATATATTAAAAAGCTGTAATATTGTTATTTCTTAATTATACTTTAAGTTCACATGCACAACTTATATATATATATATATATTACGTACTTGTCAGTTTCAGAAGATACTATTGAAAACTAAAAGATATTTAGCCTTGGCCCTGGCCCATTTATTATTTTCTTTGAGCCGGGCCAAAAAAAGTATACCTCCAAGCTCGGCCTGGTCCAAAGTCTGTTTAAACAAATGGTGGGCCGGGTTGCGAACCTAATAGGCCGGGCTCAATCATGCCAATGCGGTACGAGCCTAAATGGGCCAATGCGGGAAAGGTGTATTTAGGTCAATGGCTTCGACATACCTTTGTTCGAGCCAAAGAAAAAATGAAAAATAAGGGGTGAATTTTATTCGTCAGATGAGCTTAAATGATTCATTTAGAGGATTGTGCTATATGTCACCCACTTCACACTAGCTTTTACAGTAGTATTAGCGGGCGATATTGAAGAACAAACAACACAAACTCTGGCGCAGATTGACTCATATGACCAACAAGTTAAGGAGCAGAGGAAGCTATTTGTGGTGGTTGTTGTTTGTGTAGTCCTCATCCTACTTGCTACTGGAGTAGTTTTCTTTATTTACCCATGTTTACGTTCACCTGCGTCAATTCTAATACCTCAGAGTGATACGGCCTTTGAAATGCAACCAGATCCATCGATTGTCGACACCTTTCTGCAATACCCGCTCCTGTGCGAGGGGCATGTCACCTTCGGTGACACGTTCGGTATATGCATTGACCGAGTCGTAAACAGGGAGATAGTATGCACTTTTCCAAGCTGTAGTCACGTTTACCACCACTATATATAAGAAAGTGGATAGTAAGAGGTCGTAGCCAAGAATGTCCAATTTGTAGATCCGTCATAATTTGAAGGTCAAGTGCTTTTAGTTTAGAAAATATTGTACTAGGACATTCAATCAACTAATGAATGTATAGTTTTGTAATATTATATTTGATTACATCTTAAATGCTATAATACTTTGGTTTCTCAATTATACTTCAAGTTCACATGTACAACTTATATATATATATATATATTATGTTTGTCAATTTTAGAAAATATTATTGAACACTAGAATATATTTAAGCTTGGCCCGTTCGGGCCGTAGGCCGGCCCAGCCCAGTTATTATTTTCTTTAAGCCGGGCAAAAAAAGTATACTTCTAAGACCGGCCCAGTCCAAAGCCTGTTTAAACTAACGGCGGGCCGGCTCGCGGGCCTGACAAGCCAGACCTAAACATACCAATACAGAACAGGGTTAAACGGGACAATCCTATTCGGGCCAATGGCTACAAAACTAATTTGTTCGAGTCAAAGGAAAAAACGAAAAAAAAATAGGGTGGATTTTGTTCTTTAGGTGAGCATAAAAGATTCATTTAGTTTGAAACCCAGAAAAAGTGAGTCATTGACTCTCAAGCTCGAGACCTTCAACCAGATTCTCTCTTTTGAGAACTTAAGCTTCGCTGTAACGTCATTTCGGCACGAGCTTGAATGTTACATTTTTCACATTCCAAAAAAAAAAAATCATTATTTTCATTTTTTTAATATACTTTCATCTATTTTCCTAAAAGATTTCAGGTGTTAAACAGTGCGTAAATTTATTTGTTTCGCAGTTGAAAAATTCATTTTTTTTCGTCTATTTCTCTCTGGGAAGCTCAACAATATCTACTAGTTACTCACTAATGGACCGCACCAAATATTTTATGGTGTACAATCAAATTTGATGCGGCTTTTAGAAATGGAGAGGCTGGCTTAGCAGCGGTTTGCATAAACCGAGAAGGCCAAAACTTTTCGATTGAGACCGTAGTAGTAGATGCCCAATCAGCTCTAGAAGCTGAACTGCTAAAGTGTAAGTTGGGCTTCAACAGGGCAATAGAACTTAGGATCGGAGAGTCCAATTTTCGTGTGGAATCAGACTGTCTCCTAGCTATAAATGCCTTAACAGCAGCATGTCCTCAAATGGTTTGAACCAGTTGGTCAACCTTTTTTCGAGTTTTTAAGTTGTTTAATTTTGTTAATTTTGTTTGAATTCCATAACACTGTAATTAGGAATTGTTACGGTTACAGAGTCATTGAGTCAATAAAGACAGGTTGTGTTTATTGAGATCATTTAGCAGTAAGGGTATCGTTTCCGACGTTGGTGTAGTTATTAGATGCACTATCGTTTTATATTTTGCCTGTATAAGTAAACAATATAATCAAGTAATGGAGAAGGAGAACGAGATCAGACTGTTTTTTCCAATATTACTATCAGAGCTTTGCTCTTTCTTTGTCCAAGTATGATGTTATCCTAACAGGAAGCTGATTCATTCAGCAAGAGGAAACTCAACTCGGTTTTGACTGGTGTTTTTAGCAATGTAATTTCATTCTTTTGCAATGAAAATCAGAGTTAGAAACAAAAAAAAAAAAAAACAAAAACAAAAACAAAACAAACATATATCAACAGAAACAAAGTAAAAAAGAAAGACGAAGTGTCGTACCGAGTAAGACATTGTCGTGCTTATGCTTCGGGATGAATAAGATGAAAGGAACTGTGAATCTTCTGTATCGAAAACCCCCCTTTCTGCAGATTTTTTTCCTTTGGCTTTTGAAGAAACACATTTGACCGAGAGTGCTTATACGAGCCATCTTTGGCTAATTGGCTTGTCGAGACTGAGCTCAGAGAGTACGATAATTTTGTGTGCTCAAACCTGAAAGTAGAAACGCTGCTGCAGAGTAAGAATAGCCTAAAAACATATGTGTAGTGAACCTCCAAGCTCGGCCCGGTCAAAAGTATGTTTACACTAATGGCAGGCCGATCCGCGGGCTTTAAAGGCCGGGCCTAAACCGGCCAATGTAGGACGGGACTAAATAGGTCAATGCGGGACGGGCCCATTCAGGCCAATGGCTATGAAAAATCTTTATTAGAGCCAAAGAAAAAAATGAAAAAAAAATGGTGGATTGTGCTATATGTCACCCTTTTCACACTAGCTTCTATAGTAGTATTAGCGTGTGATATTAAAGAACAAACAAAACAAATTTCGGCACATATCGACTTATATGGCCAACGAGTAAAGCAACACAGAACGGTATTTATGGTCATTATGTTTGTGAAGTCCTCATACTACTTGCTGCTGGCATAGTTTTCTTCATTTACCGATATTTGCATTCACCTGCATCAATTTCATCACCTCAGATTGATGTGGCCATTGAAATGCAACTAGATCCATCGATTCTCGAGACCTTCCCTCAATGCCCGTCCTCGTGTGAACGGCATGTCATCTTTGGTGACACATGCGGTATAACCATTGAGCGATTCATAGACGCGGAGACAGTATGCGATTTCCCATGCTGTAGTTACCTTTACCACCCACTATGTATCAGAAAGTGGATAGTGAGAGGTCTTAGGCAAGAATGTCTAATTTTTAAATCCGTCATAGTTTGAAGGTCAAGTGTTTTTAGTTTAGAAAATATTGTATTAGGATATTTTATCAACTAATGAATGTATAGTTTTGCAATATTATTGCTGATTATGTCTTAAATGCTATAATATTGTTGTTTCTCAATTATGACAAACTTCAAACCTTGTAATAAAGTCGTTTTGTAAGAATTGCGTGGAGATGTGATCGCTCCACAAATAAAAAGAGTTGTTGAAATAAGGGAACATCTGTTGTGGAAAGAAATCAAGATTCGACTGATCGAGTTGAATTTCAATGGCTAAGAGACCAGACTGTTTTTTCCAATATTCTTATCGGAACTTTGCTCTTTCTTTGTCCAAGTATGACGTTACCAAGTAATTGTTTCTCAATTACTAAAAAGAGTTGAGTTTCAATGGTGAAGAAGCAAGAGATCAGACTATTTTTTTTTCCAATATTCCTATCAGAGCTTTGCTCTTTCTTTGTCCAAGTGTGACGTTATCCTAACAGGTAGCTGATTCATTCAGCAAGAGGAAACTCAACTCGCGTTTGGCTGGTGTTTTCAGCAATGTAATTTCTTTCTTTTCCAACGAAATTCAGAGTTTAGCAAAAAAAAAACAAAAACAAAAAACAAAAAAACAAAAAACAAACAAACATATATCAACAGAAAAACAAAGTAAAAAAGAAAGACGAAGTGTCGTGCCGAGTAAGACATTGCTTTGGGATGAAGAAGTTGAAAGGAACTGTGAATCTTCTGTAGCGAAAACCCCCCTTTCTGCGGATTTTTTTTCTTTGGCTTTTGAAGAAACACATTTGACCGAGAGTGCTTATACGAGCCATCTATGCTAATTGGCTTGTCGAGATTGAGCTCAGAGAGTATGATAATTTTGTGTGTTCAAACCTGAAAGTAGAAACTCTGCTGCAGAGTAAGAATAGCCTAAAAACATATGTGTAATGAACCTCTAAGATCGGTCCAGTCCAAAGTCTGTTTAAACTAATGGCAGGCCGATTTACGGGCTTTAAAGACCGGGCCTAAACAGGCCAATGCGGGATGGGACTAAACAGGCCAATGCGGGATGGGCCCAACTGGGCCAATGACAATGAAAAATCTTTATTCGAGCCAAAGAAAAAAAATGAAAAAAATGGTGGATTTTATTCTTTATGTGAGCTTAAATGATTCATTTAGAGAATCGCGCTATATGTCACCCTCTTCACACTAGCTTCTATAGTTGTATTAGCGAGTGATATTAAAGAACAAAGAACACAAATTCCGGCACATATCGACTTATATGACGAACGAGTAAAGCAGCACATGAAGCTATTTGTGGTGATTATTGTTTGTGAAGTCCTCATCCTACTTGCTGTAGGCATAGTTTTCTACATTTACCGATGTTTGCGTTCACCTTCATCAATGTCATCACCTCAGATTGATGCGACCATTGAAATGCAACTGGATCCATCGATTCTCGACACCTTCCCTCGATGCCCGTTCTCGTGGGAAGGGCATGTCACCTTTGGTGACACTGCGGTATAAGCTTTGAGCGATTCATAGATGGGGAGACAGTATCGGATTTCCCATGCTGTAGTCATATCTACCACCCACTATGTATCAGGAAGTGGCTAGTGAGAGGCCGTAGCTGATAATGTCTAATTTGTAGATCCGTCATATTTTGATGGTCAAGTGTTTTTAGTTTAGAAAATATTGTATTAGGATATTTTATCAACTAATGAGTGTATAGTTTTGCAATATTATTGTTAATTATGTCTTAAAATGCTATTATATTGTAGTTTCTTAATTAGATGACAAATTTCAAACCTTGTAATAAAGTCATTTTATAAGAATTGCGTGGAGATGTGATCGCTCTACAACTAAAAAGAGTTGTTGAAATAAGAGAACATCTATTGTGGAAAGATATCAAGAATCGACAGATCAAGTTAAATTTCAGTGGCTAAGAGATCAGACTATTTTTTCTAATGATTCTATCAGAGCTTTGCTATTTCTTTGTCCAAGTGTGACGTTATCAAGTAATTCAGAAATAATTACTAAATAGAGTTAATTTCAATGGAGAATGAGAAAGAGATCAGACTATTTTTTTTAATATTCCTATCAGAGCTTTGCTCTTTCTTTGTCCAAGTATAACGTTATCCTAACAGAAGCTGATTCATTCAGCATGAGGAAAGTCAACTCGGGTTTAATTGGTGTTTTCAGCAATGTAATTTCTTTATTTTGCATTAAAATTCGGAGTTTAGCAAAAAATAAATAAATAAATAAATACAAAAACCAAAACAAACAAACATATATCAACAGAAACAAAGTAAAATAGAAAGACGAAGTGTCGTACCGAGTAAGACATTGCTGTGCTTGTGCTTTGGGATGAAGAAGTTGAAAGGAACTGTAAATCTTCTGTAGCGAAAACCCCCCTTTCTGCGGATTTTTTCTCATTGGCGTTTGAAGAAACACATTTGACCGAGAGTGCTTATACGAGCCATCTTTTGCTAATTGGCTTGTCGAAACTGAGCTCAGAGAGTATGCTAATTTTGTGTGTTCAAACCTGAAAGTAGAAACTCTGCCACAGAGTAAGAAGAGCCTAAAAACAGATGTGTGTTGAACCTCCAAGCTCAGTCCGGTCCAAAGTCTATTTAAACTAATGGCAGGCCTAAACAGGCCAATGCGGGATGGGCCCATTCGGGCCAATGGCTACGAAAAATCTTCATTCGAGCCAAAGAAAAAAAAGGAAAAAAATGGTGGATTTTATTCTTTATGCGAGCTTAAATGATTCATTTAGAGGATTGTGCTATATGTCACCCTCTTTACACTAGCTTCTATAATAATATTAGCAGATGATATTAAAGAACAAACAACACAAACTCTGACACAGATCGACTTATACGAGTAAAGCAGTGTAGGAATCTATTTGTGGTGATTAGTGTTTGTGCAGTCTTCATCCTACTTGTTGTTGGCATAGTTTTCTTCATTTACCAATGTTTGCATTCACCTGCATCAATTTCATCACCTCAGATTGATGTGGCCATTGAAATGCAACTGGATCCATCGATTCTCGACGCCTTCCTCAATGGCTGTTCTCGTGTGAGGGGCATGTCACCTTTGAAGACACGTGCGGTATAAGCATTGAGCGATTCATAGACGGGGAGACAGTATGCGATTTTCCAAGCTGCAGTCACAATTACCACCCACTACGTATCAGGCAGTGGATAGTAAGAGGTCGTAGCCAAGAATGTCTAATTTGTAGATCCGTCATAGTTTAGGGTCAAGTATTTTAGTTTAGAAAATATTGTATTAGGATATTTTATCAACTAATGAATGTATAGTTTTGCAATATTATTGCTGATTATGTCTTAAAATGCTATAATATTGTTGTTTCTCAATTATATGACAAACTTCAAATCTTGTAATAAAGTCGTTTTATAAGAATTGTGTGAAGATGTGATCGCTCCACAACTAAAAAGAGCTGTTGGAATAAGGGAACATCTATTGTGGAAAGAAATCAAGAATCGGTAGATCGAGTTGAATTTCAATGGCCAAGAGAGCAGACTGTTTTTTCCAATATTCCTATCAGAGCTTTGCTCTTTCTTTATCCAAGTGTGACGTTATCAAGTAGTTGAGAAACAAGTACTAAAAATAGTTGAATTTCAATCGTGAAGGAGAAAGAGATCAGAATGTTTTTCCTAATATTTATATCAAAGCTTTGCTCTCTCTTTGTCCAAGTGTGACGTTATCCTAACAGGAAGCTGAATTATTCAGCAAGACGAAACTCAACTCGGGTTTGGCTGGGGTTTTCAGCAATGTAATTTCTTTCTTTTGCCATGATATTTAGAGTTTAGCAAAGAAAAAAAAAACAAATAGCAAAACAAAACAAAACGAAAAAACATATATCAACAGAAACAAAGAAAAAAAAAAGAATGAGGAAGTGTCGTACCGAGTAAGACATTGCCGTGCTTGTGCTTAGGGATGCAGAAGTGGAAAGGAGCTATGAATCTTCTGTAGTGAAAACTCGCCTTTCTACGGATTTGTTTTTTCTTTGGCTTTTGAAGAAACACATTTGACCGAGAGTGCTTGTACGAGCCATCTTTGGCTAATTGGCTTGTTGAGACTGAGCTCAGAGAGTATGCTAATTTTGTGTGTTCAAACCTGAAAGTGGAAACTCTGCTGCAGAGTAAGAAGAGCATAAAAACATATGTGTAGTGAACCTCCAAACTCTGCCCGGTCCGAAGTCTATTTAAACTAATGGCACGCCGGTACGCGGGCTTTAAAGGCTGGGCCTAAACGGCCTAACAGGCTGGGCCTAAACAGGCCAATGCGGGACGGGACTAAACAAGTCAATATGGGATAGGACTAAATAAGCCAATGCGGGATAGGCTCATTCGGGGAAATGGCTATGGAATATCTTTATTCGAGCCAAAGAAAAAAAATAAAAAAATGGTGGATTTTATTCTTTATGTGAGCTTAAATGATTCATTTAGAAGACTTTTCTATATGTCACTCTCTTCACACTAGCTTCAATAGTAGTATTAGCAGGTGATATTAAAGAACAAACAACACAAACTCTGGCACAGATCAACTTATATGACCAACGAGTAAAGTAGCACAGGAAGCTATTTGTGTTGATTATTCTTTGTGAAGTCCTCATCCTACTTGTTGTTGGAATAGTTTTCTACATTTACTGATGTTTGCGTTCACCTTCATCAATTTCGTAACCTCAGATTGATGCAGCCATTGAAATGCAACTGGATCCATCGATTATCAACACCTTCCCTCAATGCCCGTTCTCGTGTGAAGGGAATGTCACCTTTGGTGACACTTGCAGTATAAGCTTTGAGCGATTCATAGATGGGGAGACATTATGCGATTTCCCATGCTGTAGTCACATCTACCACCCACTATGTATCAGGAAGTGGGTAGTGAGAGGTCGTAGCCAAGAATGTCTAATTTGTAGATCCGTCATATTTTGATGGTCAAGTGTTTTTAGTTTCGAAAATATTGTATTAGGATATTTTATCAACTAATGAGTGTATAGTTTTGCAATATTATTTTTTATTATGTCTTAAAATGCTATAATATTGTTGTTTCTCAATTAGATGACAAATTTCAAACCTTGTAATAAAGTCATTTTATAAGAGTTGCGTGGAGATGTGATCGCTCCACAACTAAAAAGAGTTGTTGAAATAAGGGCACATCTATTGTGGAAAGAAATCAAGAATCGACAGATCGAGTTAAATTTCAGTGGCTAAGAGATCAGACTGTTTTAGCTAATATTTCTATCAAAGCTTTGCTCTTTCTTTGTCTAAGTGTGACGTTATCAAGTAATTGAGAGACAATTACTAAAAAGAGTTGAATTTCAATGGTGAATGAGAAAGAGATCAGACTATTTTTTTTAATATTCCTATCAGAGCTTTGCTCTTTCTTTGTCCAAGTATGACGTTATCCTCACAGAAGCTGATTCATTCAGCATGAGGAAACTCAACTCGGGTTTAATTAGTGTTTTTAGCAATGTAATTTCTTTATTTTGCATTAAAATTCAGAGTTTAGCAAAAAAAAAAAAAAACAAACAAACAAACAAAAACAAAAACCAAAACAAACAAACATATATCAACAGAAACAAAGTAAAAAAGAAAGACGAAGTGTCGTACCAAGTAAGACATTGCTGTGCTTGTGCTTTGGGATGAAGAAGTCGAAAGGAACTGTAAATCTTCTGTAGCAAAAACCGCCCTTTCTGCAGATTTTTTTCTCTTTGGCGTTTGAAGAAACACATTTGACCGAGAGTGCTTATACGAGCCATCTTCTGCTAATTGGCTTGTCGAGACTGAGCTCAGAGAGTATGCTAATTTTGTGTGTTCAAACCTGAAAGTAGAAACTCTGCTGCAGAGTGAGAAAAGCATAAAAACATATGTGTAGCGAACCTCCAAACTCTACCCAGTCCAAAGGCTGTTTAAACTAATGGCAGGCCGGTCTGCGGGCTTTAAAGGCTGGGCCTAAACGGGCCTAACAGGCCGGGCCTAAACAAGACAATGCGGGACGGGACTAAACAGGTCAATACGAGACAGGACTAAACAAGCCAATGCGGGATGGGCCCATTCGGGCCAATGGCTATGGAAAATCTTTATTCGAGCCAAAGAAAAAAAATGGTGGATTTTATTCTTTATGTGAGCTTAAATGATTCATTTAGAAGACTTTGCTATATGTCATTCTCTTCACACTAGCTTTAATAGTAGTATTAGCAGGTGATATTAAAGAACAAACAACACAAATTCTGGCACAGATCGACTTATATGACCAACGAGTAAAGTAGCACAGGAAGCTATTTGTGGTGATTATTGTTTGTCAAGTCCTCATCCTACTTGTTGTTGGCATAGTTTTCATCATTTACCGATGTTTGCATTCAGCTGCATCAATTTCATAACCTCAGATTGATGTAGCCATTGAAATACAACTGGATCCATCGATTCTCTACACGTTCCCTCAATGCCCGTTCTCGTGTGAGGGGCATGTCACCTTTGGAGACACGTGCGGTATAAGCATTAAGCGATTCGTAGACGGGGAGACAGTATGCAATTTCCCAAGTTGTAGTCACATTTACCACCTACTACATATCAGGAAGTGGATAGTGAGAGGTCGTAGCCGGGAATGTCTAATTTGTAGATCCGTCATAGTTTGAGGGTAAAGTGTTTTTAGTTTAGAAAATATTGTATTATGAAATTTTATCAATTAATGAATGTATAGTTTTGCAATATTATTGTTGATTATGTCTTAAAATGCTATAATATTGTTGTTACTCAATTATATGACAAACTTCAATCTTTGTAATAAAGTCATTTTATATGCTCCACAACTAAAAAGAGTTGTTGAAATAAGGGAAAATCTATTGTGGAAAGAAATCAAGAATCGACAGATCGAGTTGAATTTCAATCACTACATCAGTCTGAGGTGGTGGAAATAAAGTGACTGAACGTGAACAACGATGGATAAGAAGAACCATGCCAACTGCAAGTACAATCAAAACTGCACATACATTTAAAATAATAAATTGCTTTCCATGATGCTTTGGTCATCTGTCATAAGAGTGGCTCTTTAACGAGTGTTGTGTATCTTGTTATTTGAAGTCACCGGCTAGTACTATAGAAGCAATGACGAAGTGGGTGACATATAGTACAACCCTTTGTCTTGTTAAAAAAATCATATCATAATATAAATTTGGTACTATGGCGGTGAAAACAAAAATATGAATATATATATATATATATATATATATATATTTCAAAGTTTTTCTAATCACTTTCTTAAAGCAAATTTTTTTTATGTCACCACGTCTATTTTTTTTGTTATGTTTCAGTCGAAATGTTAGGTGGATTATATCATATTGCTATTTTTCAGTGATATATTATTTTTGTTCAAACTCAAAGATGTGTTTGTTATGAAATGAACCTAAGCCTTCCATCATCTTATAAAATTGTATGATTTGCTATATCGTATTGCACTTTTTTAGTGGTTTATTATTTGTTTATGAAAAGATAATGCAACCTAATATCACAGTTAATGAAAGACCCTTGTTTTCATTAGTTTTTTTGATGTGTTTTATATTTTAGGATTGAATCTACTACAAGGCTAGAATTAGAGGTGTCAAACAGGATAGGCTCAGGCTGACCTGGCCCATTTAGCCTTAGCTCGTTCAGGCCACGAGCTGTCCTGGCCCATTTATTATTTTTTCAGGCCAGGTCGAAAAAGAAAACCTTCAAGCTTAGCCCAGTCCAAAGCCCGGTTTAAACTAATGGCGGGCTGGTCGTGGGCTAAACGGGCTGGGCCTAAACATGCCAATGCGGGACGGGCCTAAGTAGGCCAATATTTTGGGACGGGCCCATTTGGGCTAATGGCTATGAAATATCTTTGTTAAAGCCAAAGAAAAAAAAATGAAAAAATACGTGGTGGATTTAATTCTTTAGGTGATCTTAAATGATTCATTTAGTTTGAAACTCAGAAAAAAGTGAGTCCTTGTTTCTCAAGCTCGAGACATTCGACCATATTCTCTCATCTTAAAACTCGGGCTTCGTTATATCGTCGTTTTTGGCTCGAGCTTGAATGTGAGATTTTTCACATTCCAAACAAAATTTTAAATGTCGTGTCATTTCTCTTAGAGTTGTGGAATGGTCGCAAATTAGTTTGCGACACTTTCGCATATTGAGGTGTCCGGCTTATATTCCCAAGAACGGTACTAGAAAGCTAGATTCGTGAACGGAAGTGTGAGTGTTCGTTGGCCATCCAAAGAGAACAATGAGAGGTTTGTTTAATAGTTCTCGAGATACAAAAGTATTTGTATCGACAAATGTCACATTTTTATAAAACGACTATATGACAAACTTCAAACCTTGTAGTAAAGTCATTTTAGAAGAATTGGGAGGTGATGTGATAGCTCCGCAACAAAAAAGAGTTGTTGAAAATAGGGAATATGTATTGAGGAAACAAATCAAGGGAACATGTATTGAGGAAAGAAACCAAGAATCGAAAGATCCAGTTGCATTTCAATAGCCGCATTAGTCTGAGGTGGTGGAACTAAAACGACCACCAACTGCAAGTACGATGAGAACAGCGCATACAATTAAAATAACAAATAGCTTTCCATGATGCCTTATTCATTTGTCATAAGAGTGGCTCTATAACGATGGTTGTATATCTTGTTCTTTTAAGTCACCAGCTAGTACTATAGAAGCAAAGATGAAGAGAATGACATATAGCACAACCCTCTATCCAATATAATTTTGATAATGTGGCCGTTAAAATAAAAATACAAAATGAAAATTCCAAAAAAATTTTAATCATTTTCTAAAATTAGTTATTTTTTGGTATGTCACCTCGTCTATTTTTTTGTTTTGTCTCTTTTGAAATGCTAGTTGGATTATACCATATTGTTTTTTTGAGTGGTATATTTTTTTTTTGTTCAAACTCAAATATGTGTTTGTTTTGAAATGAACAAAAGTCTTTCATCTTGCCATAAAATTGTATTATTTGTTATATAGTATTGTTGTGTATTAGTGGATTATTATTTTATTTCTTAAAAGATAATACAACCTTACAAGTACCACAGTTGATTAAAGACCATTGTTTTCATTAGTTTCTTGATGTGTTTTACATTTTAGAATTGAATCTACTACAAGGTTAGAATTAGAGGTGTCAAAAGGGACGGGCTCGGGCTAACCCGACCCATTTAGCCTTGGCCGGTCCAGGCCGCGGATCGGCCAGGCCTATTCATTATTTTTTCGAGCCGGGCCAAAAAAGTAAATCCCGAAGCTTGGCCAAGTCTAAAGCCCATTTAAACTAATGGCGGACCGGCCCGTAGGCCAAACGGGCTGGGCCTAAACGTCCTAACAAGCCAAATCTAAATGTGCCAAAGCGGAACGGGCCTAAGCGAACCAATGTAGGATGAGCCATTCAGGCCAATTGCTACGAAATACCTTTGTTCGAGCCAAAGAAAAAAATGAAAAAATAAGTGGTGGATTTTGTTTTTAGGTGATCTTAAATGATTCATTTAGTTTGAAACCCAGAGAAAGTGAGTCAATCACTCTCAAGCTCGAGACTTTCGACCATATTCTCTCTTCTCAAAACTCGGGCTTTGTTGTATTGCAGTTTTTGGCACGAGCTTGAAGATGAGATTTTTCACATTCCAAACAAATTTTTGAATGTCGTGCCATTTAAACCGGTCTCTTCAACTCCCTTAGAGTTGTCTAGCTCGCATATGGAGGTGTCCAGCTTATATTCTCAAGAATGGTACTAGAAAGCCAGATTCGTGTACAGAAGTGTGATTGTTCGTGGGCTATCCAAATAGAACAATGTGAGGATTGTTTTATAGTCCTCGAGACACAAAGGTATTTGTATCGACAAATGTTACATTTTTATAGAACAACTATATGAAAAACTTCAAACCTTGTAGTAAAGTCGTTTTAGAAGAATTATGAGGAGATATGATCGCTCCACAACCAAATTTAGTTGTTGAAATAAGAGAACATGTATTGAGGAAAGAAATTAAGAATCTACAGATCCAGTTGCATTTCAATGGCTGCATCAGTTGGGGGTGGTAGAACTAAAGCTACTGAACGTGAACAATGATAGATGAGAAGAACCATGCCAACTGCAAGTACAATGAGAATTGCACATACAAATAAAATATAAAATAGCTTTCCATGATGCCTTATTCGTCTGTCATAAGAGTGGCTCAATAACGATGGTTGTGTATCTTGTTCTTTGAAGTCAACAACTAGTACTATAGAAGCAAGAACGAAGAGGGTGATATAAAGCACAACCCTCTGTCCTGTTAAAAAAAGCGTATCATAATATAGATTTGATAATGTGGTGGTTAAAATAAAAATATAATCAGACTATTCCAAAGTTTTTCTAATCATTTTCTAAAAGCAGTTATTTCTTGGTATGTCACCTCTTATATTTTTTTTCTGTTACGTTTCTGTTGAAGTGCTAGGTAGATTATGTCATATTGCTATTTTTAAGGGGTTTATTATTTTTGTTCAAACTCAAACATATGCCTGTTTTGAAATAAACTAGATAGGGCCACGGACTGGCCTGGCCCACTCAATATTTTTTCGAGCTAGGTCAAAAAAGTAAACCTCCAAGCTCGGCCTAATCCAAAGCTCGTTTAAACTAAGACCGGGCCTAACAAGCCGGGCCAAAACGTGTCAATGCGGGACAGGCCTAAACGGGCTAATATGTGACAGGCCAATGGCTACGAAATACCTTTGTTCGAGCCAAAGAAGAAAATGAAAAAATAAGTGGTGGATTTTTTTTTTTTGGTGATCTGAAATGATTCATTAGTTTGAAACTCCGAAAAATTGAGTCGTTAACTCTCAAGCATGAGACCTTTGACCATATTCTTTCTTCTCAAAACCCGCGCTTCGTTGTATCGTCGTTTTTTGCACAAGCTTTAAAGAGAGATTTTTCACATTTCAAACAAAATTTTGAATGTCGTGCCATCTAAGTCGCTCTTCTCAACTCCGTTAGAGTTGTGGAAAACTAGTTTGCGATATTTTTTCATATAGAGGTGTCCAGCTCCTATTTTGAAGAACGGTACTAGAAAGCTAGATTCGCGAGTGGAAGTGTGTCTATTCATGGGCTATCAAAAGAGAACAATGAGAGGTTTGTTTTATAGTCCTTGAGACACAAAGGTGTTTGTTTCAACAAATGCCACTTTTTTTTAGAACGACTACATGACAAACTACAAACCTTGTAGTAAAGTTGTTTTAGAATAATTGCATAGAGATGTGATCGCTCCGTAACCAAAAAGAGCTGTTGAAATAAGGGAACATGTATTGAGGAAAGAAATCAAGAATCGTCATATCTAGTTGCATTTAAGTGGTCGCATCAGTCTGAGATGGTAGAACTAAAGCGTCTAAACATGAACAGCGATAGATGAGAAGAACCACGCCAACTGCAAGTGTGATGAGAACTGCACATACAATTAAAATAACAAATAGCTTTCCATGATATCTTATTCGTCTATCATAAGAGTGGCTCTATAACGATGGTTGTGTATCTTCTTCTTTGATGTCTTCAACTAGTACTATAGAAGCAAGGATGAAGAGGGTGACATATAGCACAACTCTTTATCCTATTAAAAAAAAAAGCATGTTATAATATAAATTTGATAATCTAGCGGTTAAAACAAAAATACAAAAAGACAATTCCAAAGTTTTTCTAAACATTTTCTAAAAGCAGTTATGTTTATCCACTCACATGACATGTTGGTTCCAAATTCACAGTTCATAAGAACAGATTATATTTAGACCATATAGGATTAAATGCTCTCAGAATCATAGAACAAAACTTCAAGACTAATGATGTATAACTATATGAAACACATAAAAGAGAACCAACAACCCTTATTGTCTGTCAAATGTTTATTTCAAGAGCCTAAGAAAAAAGAGAAAAAAATGGTGGGTTTTATTCTGTAGGTTCTTTTTTCCTTGCGAGTCTCCTTGCCCACCTTAGAGAGCCTGTTCGAAAATCAGAATCTCTCTTGGCAGAACCTCCACTGAAGCTCATTCGTCTCAAGCTTCTCTACACGACATGAGCGCCGGCTTCTTCTTCATCATCTCCATCATCATCATTGTCGGAGGGGCCGCCGGGAAGGATGATGATGGCGGCTAGACGGTGACAAGCCCGATCACTGAACGAGGTGAGAAATGTAATGTTCTTACTGCTCTATGTGTTTTTTTTTTGCACCATTGTTGTTATGATTGTTTGCCTAGAGTTTTTCTTCGTTTCTATGGTGGTTGATGCTTGAGAGATGCTTATAAATGAAACAGAAAATATTTGGTTTTCCCCCTCTTTTTCCAAAAGCTACTGCCCTGTTTGGAACCTAAATTTTGCAATGGAAAAAAGTTTTTTTGGAGGACGTGCTTGAGTGACTATACAATAAAGATCACAGTATGTAAAAGAATCGGACAATTATTGAAAGTTTGAAACTAAGGCACAAGAATCACTATTCCTTCAATTATACTTGTAGATCCACAATTTATTTATTAGTTAGCAATAAATACGTATGTCTTACTAATACACATGTAATATGTCTTAATGATCAATTGATCATTTCAGTTAATGATCAAAATATAACAACTGATATATATATATATATATATATATATATATATATAACCAAGATTATGATTTAAAACTAATAACTAACAGATACTAGGAACATAAATTAAATAAATAAATAAAAACATATCATTAATTTCAATGACCATATTATACACAATGTTATAAATTAAATGTTCATAATTGAATCATATGTCAAATCACGGATAGGCTTCAGAGAACTGAACATGCATTTGGAAATAAATCAATATTACCACAAATTATGAACTACATAATTTCTTGTCCTAAACGAGCCAAACTATAAGAAAGCACAATAAACTACGTAAATCCTAAAAAAAAAAAAAGCCAAAAAGTTACAAAATTTGTTCTCTTTCATACAAATCACATCTCAACAAACCAAACCAGCGATACTGACAAAGAAAAATGACCTTTTCAACAAACTAATCCACAATTACACTACAAAGCAAAATTGATATTGCTCCATGGGTTAACAATTTTCAAAGATATTTTCAACTATAATACAACCATTGAAGGACAGTAATTAGCAGAAGCCATTGCGTTCAACTCCCAAGTCACTCATTCTCAGTACAATTCATCACAAATAACACTACAAAATGAAGCCGACACCATTCAAGTTGGTTGGACGGTGGGTTGCCTTGTTTTCTTCTAGTTTAACTCTCCATAAAAATATAAATTATTTAACTTGATTCCGCTTCCAACCTATTGTTTTGTTCACACAAATCGACTAATATTGCTTGTTACAACTTTCATCAGATGAATCCAGCTTTATATGGTGATACAAAAACACGGCTTTTTACTTTCTTTCTTGCAAGTCTCCTATCTGTTTGGTGTGTTTTATTTTGGTACCATTTCAAGTTTTTGGTGTTACCAATGAGGGACCCTTTTTTTTTTTTTTTGCGCGCAACTTTTAGGCTGGTGGATAGCCTTGCTTCAATACTCGGTGCCCAGGATTTGTTATTGTTAATACTCATGTGCCCCTTGACGCCATTCTTACGCCAATTTCAGAACGTGGTAAACACATATCAGAAGTGCATTTGTTTGTTCAGCAGATGAGTTACTTTTGTAGCGACCTGACTTTTCGGACCGTTACTTTACTTACTTACTTATTATAGATAGGAAAAATTGTGGCATTTTTTTTTATATATTTTAAGGAAGATACCATAGAAATAAACTTATTTATTTCCTAGAAGATATAATGTCATAATTGAATAACAACATAACATAAATTGTCTTGGAAGTAAAATAACTATATAATAAACTTTATTTGCGGAATAAATTATTTGCGTGGCTTTTCCATATACCCGCCTCGCTCGCCTTGCACCGCCGCAGCACAACTCGACATCACACTATAGGCTTCTTACCTACTTTATGAAGGAAAAACGTGTGAGCTTAAAAAGCTCAGTGATACAATTATTTTCTCATAAAAGGGTTATGCAATGCATGATCATTTATTCATAATTATTCATTTCATAACATTATCTAACTTTATCTTGCTTCCTAGAGGATCCTCATCATAGTGTTCGTACCTCGTTGAGCGCGCTCGACCGATAGTCGGCGAGGGTGTACAAGGTCCTCGACGACTAAGGTCAAAACATCATAAACATATCATAGAACCGCCTCCTTAATGCCCTTAGGTCCACACAAAGAGAACGGGCGGTACGAAACAGTTTTAACTTGGTTATCACTTGATTATAAGATGACATGCATCACGAACATTTAACTTGAAAAGATATCATAATCATGTTTACAATTTTAAAGACATGATTTCATAAACTTCAAAATTTATAACATCATAACATGCTTGATAAAATAAAGTCACACAACATTACATAATATTATTTTTATTATAAACAACTTCGTACTCTAGTGAGATTGTACTCACCTTGAGTCGAGTGGTTGTTTGAGTAAGGCTCGGTAAATTGTCGGGAGTGAAACCTAAAATCATAAATTGATGTAAGTATGGATTCTAATTCTTAACTTCTATCTAACCAACTAACATTCTAAAAAGGGCGTAGTTTATACTTTAAAAACAATACCGATCAAGGTCACCTTTTCAGTAGAGCGACTGGCTGAGATATACGTCGTGAGCATAGTCCACCTTCATGGAGTTCCTATCTCCATAATTTCAGATCGAGACGCTCGATTCACCTCGTAGTTTTGGAGATGCATCCAACGAACACTTGGGACCCAACTTAAATTCAGTACGGCTTTCCACCCACAGACAGATGTTCAATCTAAGAGAACTATTCAAATGCTAGAAGACATGTTAAGGAGTTGCGTTATGGATTTCGGCGGATCATGGAATAAGAAGTTGCCATTAGTCGAGTTTTCGTACAACAACAGCTACCAAGCTTCCTTAGGCATGGCTTCGTACGAAGCTCTCTATGGAAGAAAGTGTCGATCGCCAGTCCACTGGTATGAAACAGGGCAGTCTAGCATTGACAAAACAGACTTCATGAGGGAGACGACAGTAGCAGTCAAGATGATACGAGAAAGGCTCGAGACTGCACAGAGTCGGCAGAAGAGTTATGCTGACAAGAGAATAAGACATCTAGAATTTCAAGTAGGGGAAGCTGTTTTCCTAAAAGTGGCACCTCTTAAGGGTGTAATGAGGTTTGGAAAGAAAGGGAAACTGAACCCTAGATACGTAGGACCCTTTGAGATCATTGAGCGAATTGGAAAGATAGCATATAAGTTAGCTCTCAGTCCCGAGCTATCTTCAGTGCACAATGTATTTCATGTGTCTATGTTGAAGAAGTACGTATCCGACCCATCCCATGTATTAACCCAAGATGCAATAGAAGTCCAAGAAGACCTGATATATGAAGAAAAGCCAGTAAAAATTCTTGATAGACAAGATAAGATGATAAGAAACAAGATTATACCATTGGTTAAGGTTTTATGGAAGAACCACAAGATGGAAGAAGCTACATGGGAACGAGAAGACGATATGAAAGCTCGTTATCCCAAGCTATTTTAATTGTTTTGTTTATTTTCGAGTAAGAAAATTTCCAAGGTGAGGAGATTGTGATAACCCAACATTTTTATGCTATAGTCTCTAATAATTTAATTTAATAAAAGAGATTATTATTATGTCATTATGTCACATATTGTATGCTATGGAAATTAACGGTAATTGTCGGAGCATTTAAGTCGGGAAATAATTATAAGTCAAACTATAATTATGGTGAGGTTTAGGCTTTGAATATATTTCTAAATTATTCTTAGGCTACATGAAAATTTTATATAGCATATTGCATATCATTTTAAAGATCTTTCAATAAGCTTTCCAACGATATATCATATCTGTCAATCAGATTAGTATAGAGAAAGTTATGACTGATGGAAGTTTACTGCGCGAATCAGCCCGCGAAAACGACATAGTTTTGTAGGCTTACGTCAAACGACATGATTTCATAAATTAGGTGTATTTAAAATCCCTTGTACGAAATTGAAACCCTAGACCCCAATAAATGACGTCATTTAAGTGTGAACATGAGGATAATTTATAAATAAGAATAAATAATCTTGAATTAGAATTATACGGTAGTTTTTTACTGAGTCTTAGTAGACTGAGTCTTACAAGGATCAGGAGAAATATCCTCCCCCTTATTTCTCTAACCTTAGGCACCACCTTAGTCTATAAATAGGACCTTTAGGCCTCACTTCACTTCACACAAAAAAAATTCTACGCTCTAGCAGTTCAAAAAAAAAAAAGAGAAGAAACTCTGAGAGAATTTTTAGAGAAACTCTGAAGAAAATTTTTGAGTGATAGCCGACCTTTGTAGAAGCTCTAGAGGAGTTACTCTGTCCACATAAAGGTATAAACAAACTCCTTCCACGTTTAAGTTTTAAGATTTTAATCCGAGGCTAATCGGATATGGCGTTCTTTAGGAAAACGGATGTTCGAAAGGCAAACTCAAGGAATCAAGCCTCGAGAAGGCTAAGCGTCAAATTGGAGGTTTACTCTCATAGCCTTATACTAAAATATAATTCTTAGGTTCTAAATTTTTAGGCTTTACATGAATTTCTTGACCTAAAGTCTCTATAGGCCCGAAACTGGGATTTTTATGCTACATTCCATTGTTTTAATTATTCTGTCCACTCAAACCATTTTTACTGTTTTTGAGAAAATTCATGTATATTCCTTTATAAGTCTACAGTATATATTTAATTTTTTAGATTTTTCAAAGCTATAGATTTATTATAAAAAATCCGGAACCGAGGCTATACAAACTGTTCCAGTACGGGAGAGTTTGCGCAATTCAAATTCTGGTGACTTTTTGGGTAATTTAACGGCCAAATTAGCTTTTGACGATAACTAGAGAAATTTAGAAAATTAAATTTTAGATAATTTTTGTGAAATAAGATTTTTCAAAATTCGGCCTTAAACCTCGGGTTAATCCTGACTTTTCGAAATAGCTGAATCTGCTTTTTGAAAGAAGTCCAATTTACACACGTTTTCTGTAAAAACTCTTAACTGAAAAGTTGTAGATTTTTCAAAACTAAGAAGGGTTACTTCAGCATGTTTTCCAAGATTCTCTACGGATTTTTTTAAAAATTTAAATGAATAATTCGGTCCATTTTAGCACCCAACTTAAAAACATATTTTTAATTAAGATATTAACCTATTTAATATTCTATTATCTTTAGTTGTAAATAAAACTTTTAATAGGGATTTAGTTGTAATTGTGTGACATAGAAAATCAAAACGCTCTGTCTAGAATGATTCTTTGCGATCTCCACCACACTTATCTGGAAACCTCGTTCTGTCTAGGCAAGTTTGGCTCTAAAGTGAGACTATAGTACCCTTCCCAATCGGCCTAGGAGCGTTGCGGTGAATATTATCGCACCGTTATAACTTATCCTTATTAAAAAGATTTTTTTTATAATTAAAGATAATAGAATATTAAATAGGTTAATATCTTAATTAAAAATATGTTTTTAAGTTGGGTGCTAAAATTGACCTAATTATTCATTTAAATTTTTAGAAAAATTCGTAGAGAATCTCAGAAAACGTGCTGAAGTAATCCTTCTTATTTTTGAAAAATCTACAACTTTTTAGTTACGAGTTTTTACAGAAAACGTGTGTAAATTGGACTTCTTTCAAAAAGCAGATTCGGCTATTTCGAAAAATCGAGATTAACCCGAGGTTTAAGGACGAATTTTGAAAAATCTTATTTCTCAAAAATTATCTAAAATTTAATTTTTTAAATTTCTCTAGTTATCGTCAAAAGCTAATTTGGCCGTTAAATTACCCAAAAAGTTGCCGGAATTTGAACTGTGCAAACTGTCCCGTACTGGAATAGTTTGTATAGCCTCGGTTCCGGATTTTTTATAATAAATCCATAGCTCTGAAAAATCTAAAAAATTAAATATATACTTTAGACTTATAAAGGAACATAGATAAATTTTCTCAAAAGCAGTAAAAATCATCTGGGTGGACATAATAATTAAAACAATGGGATGTAGCATAAAAATCCCAGTTTCGGGCCTATAGAGAATTTAGGTCAATAAATTCATGTAAAGCCTAAAAATTTGGAACCTAAGAATTATATTTCAGTATAAGGCTATGAGAGTAAACCTCCAATTTGACGCTTAGCCTTCTCGAGGCTTGATTCCTTGAGTTTGCCCTTCGAACGTCCGTTTTCCTAAAGAACGCCATATCCGGTTAGCCTCGGATTAAAATCTTAGAACTTAAATGTGGAAGGAGTTTGTTTATACCTTTATGTGGACAGAGTAACTCCTCTAGAGCTTCTACAAAGGTCGGCTACCACTCAAAAAAATTTCTTTAGAGTTTCTCTAAAAATTTCTTCAGAGTTTTTCTCTCCTTTTTTTTTTTAATTGTTAGAGCGTAGAATTTTTTTTTTGTGTGAAGTGAAGTGAGGCCTAAGGTCCTATTTATAGACTAAGATGGTGCCTAGGGTTAGAGAAAGAAGGGGGAGGATATTTCTCCTGATCCTTGTAAGACTCAGTCAAAAACTACTGTATAATTCTAATTCAAGATTATTTATTCTTATTTATAAATTATCCTCCTGTTCACACTTAAATGATGTCATTTATTGGGGTCTAGGGTTTCAATTTTGTACAAGGGATTTTAAATAAGGTGAAGTAGAAAAATACCCAAAATTTATATAACAATAGAAATAAATAGCCAAACTTTTGAAGTAATTGAATTTATAGTCAAGTCATGAATTACTTGCACATGCTTTTGGTAACTAAGTGAATTAACACCACTTATTATTATGTAAGTAATTGAATTACTTGAGTAGTAGGTTACATTTTTTAAAAGATTGGATAATAATTTGTATTAAGTTTTAAAAATTCGGTATTCACTATAATTTCTCTTTTAAATACACATAATTTACGAAATCATGTCGTTTTGACGTAAGCCTACAAAACTATGTCGTTTTCGAGGACTGATTCGCGCACTAAACTTCCATTAGTCATAACATTCTCTATACTAATCTGATTGACACATATGATATATCGTTGGAAAGCTTATTGAAAGATCTTTAAAATGGTATGCAATATACTATATAAAATTTTTATATAACCTAAGAATAATTTAGAAATATATTCACAGCCTAAAGGTCACCATAATTATAATTTGACTTATAATTATTTCCGACTTAAATGCTCCGACAATTACCGTTAATTTTCATAGCATAAATATGTGACATAATGACATAAAAATAATAAAAATAATCTCTTTTATTAAATTAAATTATTAGAGATTATAGCATAAAAATGTTGGGTTATCACAACTTTTTAAGCCGAACTCTTTTCCTATTACTTTCAGTTGTGTTCCTCTACATTGAGCTAGCGCAAGTTTTCTGGTCGCAGGGTGCTAAAACAATTGGGTCATTTTTAATCATCAAATGCTTTTATTCACATAATTAGTTTTCTTAATTAGGATTCGAAAAATGGAAACTAGTGGCTTCCATTTGGGAAAGACGAAACTAAATTGGGATTTTGGCCGCAACGCATATTCCGTGGCTTGAAGGACTTTGCGACATATATTGATTGGGGAGGTAGGCTTACGGTGGTTCGTAAGAGAAACCTGAAATGGGTTCGGGCTATAAACAGGAAGGTGATACTAATTATGATGCATTTGGTCGTCTAATAAGTATTGTGGATGAGAATTATAACATCGTAGATGCTGTGTTTACAGAGACTTTCACTCACTCAATCGACTATAAAGTTCAAGATTAGGGACTAAAAGGCGATAATGGTCTTATGATTGTGTTTGGAGGGCCTAAGTAATTATCTTCTGTCGAATACAAATATGTTCGTTTCGAGTAAAACTATTTTTACTCTTCGAATAAAAGATTCAATTACAAACTATTTTTTTAGATGACGAGATTCAATTTTATGATATGTTATTTGGAATTTTATTTACAATAATCGTACGAACAGTGACATGAAAATAAGATTAATCGTATTTTTATTTAATTTTGTAAATGAAGAAATATAGTATGAATGAGTGGATATTGTAATTTGTAAAAAAAAAATACAATAAATTTAGTGTAGTTTAATCAGAAAAACTACAATTAATTGTTGTTTCTTGTTTAAAAAACAAGTAGTTTTTCAAGATAAATGACACAAAACAACATGTAAGTTCTTTCAACATCACATGGCGCATTAAAAAGGACAAAAATTTAGGCTTATGGATGCCATTTTTTGTGGGGTTGATGAGAGGAATTATTTCTTCTTTAGTCCATAAACAATAATGGAAAATTTAGACAAATATCCCTCCAAGAAAGGAAATTTGCTTATTCTTAATGAATGTTATCAAATAGGCACCAAATTAAGAGACAAATTAGAGAGGAATTTTGTGACCAAAATTGGGTCAATGAACCTTAACAGCGGTAACTATGCTGTCAATTGATGAAAAAAAAAAACCCAATTTGGTATTCGCCGAATTATAGATATTGGTGTCAATTGTTTTTGTGGTTTAGGGCAAGGGACTGCGAGATCATCTGAGGGCAAAACCCTAGTTTTCTGTCAAGCAAAGCAAAATATTATTTTGAGTAAAACATTTGAGCGAGTATATTATGAGGTTATTTATTTTCTTAATTCAACTAACCATATTGTTGCAACAAGCATGTCTCGAGGCCAAAACAGGTTTTTTCAGAAAGAGACAAATCTAACATGAGGACAATCCTAAATAACTTCTAATAATGTAAATTTGATAGGTTATAATGGAAGTTCGAAGAGATTGTTGAGAAATGGTAGAATATAGTATTTCGTTCACAAAAGGAGTCAATGTCACAAATTGAAGATGCTCGCAATCTGATCATGGCACAAAATTCTAAGGCAACCAATCCACAGACCACACATAATTATGACTAACACAAATATAATCATGACACAAAATCGATGAAAAAGATAACTTGGGAAAAGTTTACAAAGTTCCTACCCTTGAAGCAACTAGCTATCTTCAAGCTGAAATTTATCCAAAAATTAGGAACATAAAAACTAATTCAATGACACAAACAAAATAGAAGATATTACCTTTCTAAGTCTTTTGATTAACCACCATGGAAAAGGAGTTTCTATATATGGCTGTATTTGGTTGATTAAAATTTGCTTAAGGAAATACGATTTGAGCATAAATTAAAAGTATAGTGTAAAAGAGACATAGATTACTATTGTGCCAAGAAAAGCATTCCTTAAAATCGCACCCCCTTTTTTTCAACAAAATTTAATAGTATTGGCCTTGATTATTAACATTGCTTTAATTCTTTGTAAAAATTAGTCCTGTATTTTTTCGTATACAAAGGTACTAGTTTAACAAATATTTGATGACGTTATCTATTTGAGGGAATAATAAAATATAAGTCATATGTTGTTTATTTTCTCTTATACAATATCAAACTTCGACATTTTTATTGCACTAGTTATAGCATGCGCGTGATTTTTTTTTTTTTAATTGTTGGAAACATACATAGTAAAAAGTATAATATACTATTTAAAAAATATAATTGAATGTACATATAATATTTATATGTGCAAATTTCCATTTAGATTTTTGTTCAAAAAGGTTTTAGTAAGAAAATATAGTGAAAATGTTTCATGCATGCAATGAGTGTCCATAATTAATTGATAAAAACATTATGTTTAATGGCGGCATCATTTTTTTTTTGTAAATGGAAAAAACAAGGAAGTTTTAAAATAAAAGGGTCCGGCTAGAATGTTTCCTAATATATTGGAAACATCAATGTTTCTCAGGTTGAACGGATGTGATTGCGCATACACGCTACTGAGATGGTCAGGATTGCTGTAGTAACTTATTGATATTGTAGGGATTACGTGTCGCTAGCCACGTTGGTTGAAGCATATAAATAACATTTTATGAAAACACGATGCCATGTATTAAATAAATAGCGACGTGGACAAAGACACACGACATTTATGTGCACGTGTAATTTGTTTGATTCAATGTCCCTGTAATGCAGCCCCAAATTGTAATCCAAAATAGGAATTGGAGCATTTTTGATAGATTGTTAACAATTATGAAGGTAGATTGAGTTTTCCAAGAAATTGTTCTTTTGTCGAAGAAAGATTCAGAGTAATATTATTAATAATAAACCTCTATTATACCCGTCAATATTCCAGTAGAAATTGGCAATGTTTCGACAACCGGCATTGCGAACAGGGCCGATCAGTTTCAAGTTCGTTTTGAAGCTTTTAATGTAATTTTGCAGGAAATTGTTTTTGTTTTTATTTTTATTTTTATTTTTTTGCGAAAGTTCTGTATTAATAGAATGAATAATGAACCCATGTTACACCTATCCCAGGAGAAGTTACTAATTTCTCCTAGATCATGTATCGCGAACTTGGGGAATACGTTATCAAAAACGGTGAACCTGAGATGAGCTCTTCCAACGTATGTGGTACTTTATTTATTTGTTTATGAAATTATAGTTGGCAATATGCGGTTGCTCTCCATTGAAATATTTGTTGAAATGTATGTTTTGATTTAGTCATTTGATATGTTGACATCTTGTTGTCACTTTGTGGGATCTATAAATTTAAATGAGATTTTGGAAGGTAATGCTTTTGTTATGAAGTTCGCTAGCGGTAATGAGTTGTAGTTAAGATATGATATGAAAATCATCTGGTTGTTGCTCGCCAGAAATCAATTTGTTTATGAAAATCTTGGTGTGCGTTTGCCTAATATTTTGATTAGTAAGTAGTCATTAAATTTGTATTTTTATTTTATTAAACCTAAAGTTTGCGTGATGGGATGAATGATGAAAAGAATATGTTAGCGAATAGAGAATACCCTCAATTCAGAATTCTTGTTAATTTGTCAAATTTTGTTAGGTTTGATTTGTGGTTGTCTTGTTTAGTTGTGATCGTTCGCATGCTGAAACTGGTATGTGTTGGTTATTTCGAGAGCAGAGTATTAATCAAATTTGCAGCGATCGGATTCTAAGTTTTTATAGTTTTGCAATGGTATAATAAGTCTTGCAAAGCGATTTGTGAGGACATGTGAGCTTACCGCATTCTGGCGAAGAAAAATAGAAGATTTTTTTTAAAGAAATTGCTCCATGCGATAAAATAGTAGTAGTTAATTAATATGTTTATAGACTCTACATCAGCTAGTGTACGCATGTCATTATTTTGTTTTATATATAATTATTGAATGTAATTGATCAATAAACTAATCATTTATTTTCTTTCTCTACATCGTCTTCAACTCTTCCAAAGTCCAAACTATCCCGGTTGTCATTGTCTGAATGAACATCCTCTAGTTCTTTCATACTCATAGCTGCATTTTCGTAATGTACCTACAATGTGCCGAAAAAAATATTGAATGTTACTATTGTTACGTTAACATTCGCGAAAGGAATTTACTTGCACTAACACACCAGATCTATGACATAATTACCAATTGATTTTCTAGATGTTGTATTGCAGCAACATGGTCCTTCAAGGAGTACCTAGTCTTTAGTACATGATTTATTAGCACGAACCGTAGGCCAACAACCATCCTTAACAAAGTTATTGTAGTTTCAATACTGACCTGACAACAAACATAATTTATGTGACTTAGAAGAATTTGAGTACTTGTTGACGTAAGTGGAGGAGAGATAATTTGATCATACCTCATTAACATTTGTAGGTATTTTGTAATCTGTCATATTGATATCCATAGGTATTCTAGTTACTCTCGGCCTCCCCTCAATTGTTGGTATAACCATTGTTGATGGTGGGATCGGGAACACATTGTCGTTCATTCCGTTTTTAAATATAATCTCTGTCTTCACTGACTTCTCCCTTTGCAAATTATTCAATTTAAACTGGTAAAGGCATTTAACCAATGACAAGACCTATGAAGTGTTCAGATGTGAATAACTAAAACCAAACCTGCGGTTGCACACTGTTGAGCATCATCATCTTGTACTCATCATATCCTGCTTCAGAGTTATAAATTACGTAATGTGTTGCCTGTTTGCAATACATGGCCCATCGCTTTTTCACAAAAAATTCTACCGTGTGTGTTAGTCATCGAACGAGGCGGCGTTTTTGGTATCCAATGCTTAAGGAGTCCTAGACTTTGAACAGTGACTCGTTTGGCAAGATACCAAGCCCCACCTTCCGGAGAAACAAGTAACACTCTTCATCTTGTTAAAGCCATGCTAGCAGCCATATACATGGAAAATGCTTCAGCATCAGCCCATGTATCCCGGTTAATCTGTAAATTACTCAATAATAAGAACAGTGTAACAATATATGAAAAATTTGTGTGGCATACAAAATAGTTAAAAGAAGTAATTTTTGGGTTGCAGCTTTTGGTTTACTTGTTTCGCTTCGACATTACTGAAATACAATAGATATCACATTAATGCTCGCTCTTCATTTTCAACTCTCGAATAGGTACGAAATGTGCTTAGTATCTGTGGCATACATGATTCTATGACCGTTAACCTGTTAAGTGAAAGCGACAAAAAATACTCAACTACCCATAGCTATAAAACACGATAGAAATATTATTTACATTAACCCCCTTAATACCCGCTTTGGTAGACAATAAATATTGAATTGGAGAAGTTCGTAGTTGTTACCGGTAATATAAAAGCAACTCCTGCCGCTGTGTGTGTTTGAGCCCTGCTAATCCCATTTAATGTCCCATATAGATACTCCATAGCTGCCCCTCCCCAGTTGAATTTTTTCACGGTCTCTAAGTTATGTAGAGTTTTTGCTAGTCGAAGATTAACTTTGTTGTCTTCTCTAGCGAACAACGTAGAGCCCAACATCACTAGTACAAAAGCTCGTGCAACGTGTTCTGCACGACGAACATCATTTCGACAATAAGCTCGGTACCAACTATATAACCAATAAACATCAACGTCTTCATTATACCATTCCAAAATGGGTTCACCAAGTAGTTGGCAAAGCTCATCGCTACCGACAGTGGTCAGCAAAAGCGGTCTGCCAGCTACTTCGATTCCAGTAATACCACTAAAGTCTTTGGGTGTCACTGTGAATTCACCAATCTTTTCAAAGTGAAAAGTATGTGTTGTGTCCCACCACCTATCTGCAAGCGCTCGCAGAAGTGCAATGTCCAATTCATCTGTTAAATGACTTTGCAGTATTGGTGTAAACCCCGTGCCATCAATAATCCCCCTGACCAATGAGGGAGTGTCTTCATACCAGGTCCTAATCAAGCTTAGATTTGAGCATCCTCTTATATCATATTGACCTTCTTACATTGCCATTATATCACGTGTTTCAATATATTATTAGGAGGACTACATCAAATAATTGCAGTGTTCGTTTCTCTCTAGATGAGTATGGATCTGTCATCTTACTGAATTATTCTACCCTATTGCACATGAGTTATACTTTGTCATACAATTACATGGTACATCAAATTATAGTTTAACACGTTATGGTATCCAGAGTACGAAAAGTATAATGTTATATCCGGTAAAGTAAATCTATTTTTTTATATTCCAAGCCCAATGAACAATTACCATAGCAATCGAAGTTGTGTTTGTAAATGATCTTTTGTACGCATGAGAACTGTACTAACCTTCGTGGACAAATGGTGATATCGTTGCGATTGTAAGCTCTGTCAGGCAGTTGGATGAACAACAGGTACCTCGTCTAATGCATCCCTATATCTTCGAAATCGAACCCACACTCTCTTTCCCGTACTAGGAAAAAAGGATCCTGGACATTGTCTAGCTCTCCGTCTTCGGAAAACCCTTCGCGTAGTGCAAATTATGAAATTATTTGAAGATGCTATTTTCCTGAAATGAAAGACGGCGAATTAAATCTGTGAGTAGAATGTGAGAATGGTGCTATTATGTGACTAGGGTTATAATTTCATTTTGATGCAGCGTTCGTTCCTAATAATGTCTGGCAGTTAAATATTGGTGATTGACAGGAGTAACTTCAGTCCCAAACCCCTACATCCAAAATGACAATCTGTGTTGCGTTTCATAAACGAAAGTTTGAGGTAGTTTTATTCTCCCGCTCTGGGTACAAAAAAAAAAACTCAGAACTCCCTCCACTGGTATTTATGGCGGTTTAATCGACATTGAAGTCCAAAATTTATCTGTGTTGGCCAATATTATCCCTGAGTTGGCATTGCTCGATTATTTCTCATAAATGCAAAGGTAGTGTGTCAGGGGCCTATCAATACAAGGGCCAACTATTAAGAAAATAAATTTATGGCTCAATACACAGAAATAGCTTAAAACATAAAATAAGTAGACATTGCATACAAGAACAAACAATATGGGCCGACATAATTATATTTTCACTTACAAGTACTTAGTATACCCAATATTGATTACGGACCCAAATTCATTAAGTGGAAGTTTAGTTTTCATTGTTTTATCGATAAAATATCGCACATTTTGTATTGAGATTTGCAACGTATGCCACCATTACATATCATGTTACCTTTTTCATTATCAAATTACTATGTTTCCCATCTTCAGTCCTCTTGTCTTCCTCATTTGTAAAAAATGAAGGGGCAATTCGGTCGAATTTATTGCAAAAAAGTAACATAGGTTGCAAACCTATTTCAAAAGGGGCATGTTTAAAAAGATATTTTTTAAAATTGGCATTTTAAAAAATTTCCCTGTTTTATCCTTCATTAGGTGGCCCAAATTAATTAGTTTTTGTTTAATTCAAAAATAATATTATATCAATTCCAGTCTAATCCAATAGTAGTCGAAACATGTAATATTATTTTGTATTATCCAATTGTATACAATCCAATTGAATCCCATATATATAATCGAATCACTTCTATTCTAATCCGGAGCACAAACCGCAATGTTTATGGATTTACGTTTTAGGATATTTATTATTTAAAATGGGATCCCACTTCTGCCACACCTTCACGGACGCTCCACATTCATCATACGTGACTTCCATATGCAGAATACGTGACTTCCATATTTATTATTTATTGGACATTGAATATTAAAAGTCTATTAGGTCCAAACATGGAATTACAATTTACATTATTACTTTCCGAATTGATGAAACATTTGTCTCTCAAACGAACTTAAATTGTCGACTAAATATAATTATTTTTCTTTATTATAATCATATACGCTAAACATGTAAATAAAATCACAATGACTACTAGTACATGGAACTATAACAAACGCATACATACATGCCGCGAAATGTGTTGCGTATTATAAACTTAAATTAACTACAAATATATAAATTTCAAATCGTAAATGGTATTACCTATGACGTTTGTCTACATCTTAGGTTAACAAATTTTGATGACGATTTCAATTATATAGTTCCTAATGGAAAATAGGATTGAGTTAAACTTTTTATCGTTACGGGCATATTGATGAAAGATGGAGGAGTAGTCGACGGACTAACTATATATTATTAGTGACATAATGGTTCCTAATATAGCGGCACATGATTTTTTACATTTTTTAACATAAAATGATCTATATCGTATTATAAAGAGTTCGTTTTATGCATCATTGTTTACACACTCTTATATTTGTGAAGAATTTATTGTGCCATTAATAATGACAAGTTTATTCCCGTTTTCGAATGTATCAAATTTTGCAAAATATGCTTTATTTCACTGTACAAATCTACTTTACTAACTACGGTCAATTTGGGGAGTATGTCAATTAAAAAGTGTTACATGATTTCGTAAATTAATTGTTTCTTATGATAATCGTGTTAAAGTAACTTGTTATGCACAAGTCGATATAGAAGGTGCCAGTATAACATAATCCATTGCAATTGTCAATTTAAAACAAAGTTATGTCCTTAGTCAGTTCGCATTTACCACCATTGGGCCTTTCCTCCTATAATTTAGTTGTACAATAGGGCCACGTTCAGACTAAAGAAATTGACATATTGTCTACTGAAGCCAACTGCTCCATTGGACACATTTGTAATAAAACCTCTGCAAAGTTGAATTGTCAACCTGTCCAATCTAAAATATCACGTACGGCCCAGTTTGAACAAAATCTTCCCCACCAACCCCAAGTCTAACAATCTTCCGTAACACTCAACTACACTGTCATTAACTTGTTATCATATTTGAGTGGCCCCCATCGTGAAAGCCATTACAATATACGACATTTCGAATCTTCTCACTGAATTAAGTATGTTCAGATAACAACATTTCTAATTCCTTCTCACTGGTGAAGTGTCTCGTGATTTTCCTTCAACTTTCAACTACTGAACTTGTTATTAAATTCCGTCATTTATGGTATTCCGATTCCGACGAAGTTAACCGACTAAATTTATGGCTAAAAGTTTGTCTCTTTTCTTTGCGTTTTGCAAGGAATGAGTCCAACTGTCTCTTTTGTTGTGTACAAAGGTAGGGAGACGGGTGTGTTCAGTCAATAGGAGGACTATCATAAGGAGTTAAAGGACTACGATGACAATCTATTTGGTATCTTTATATCCTTTCGCGAAGCCTTTGAGGCGTACGCTATACATTACGAGCAAGAACGAGTCATTGAATGGCAGCGTAAAGCCAAGGACCTTGGGCAGTCCTCCATGAATGAGGAAGAACATCGGCAAGCAGCTGCGGAGCAAGAGCAACTTGTGGCGGAGCTAGCTGAGTGAAAGAGTTGGCAGACAGTGCCAGATGGTCCGATTCGGACCATGAATCTAGTGAGGAAACCACGCACATTGCCAATTTGACCCATTGCCAATTTGATCGGACTGAATGCAACATGTAAGCAAATTTGCATATCTTTTCATTACCGCCGACATGAACTTTATGAAACAAAGCTTCACATGGAAAAAAAGATTTTTCGATTCAAACCACCCTTACCGTCATCCATGTAGGCATAAACTAAAACACTGGTCTACCATACGTCTCGACTAGTTCAGTCTCAATCATAAAATCAATTGCCATATTCCCTACCTGCATACAAAACAGCAATGTCAATTCACAATTGTAAGAGGATTTGTTGGAAGGGTTTTCACATTTTCATGTTACCTCATCTGAAACCCATAAACCTGGCCCTAGCGTTAGCAGATCACTGCGCTTCAACGTCATCTCAGCTCCGCTAACAAGCACCTCTCTACAACATACTCCAAAAAAAAAAATCCTACCATAACTATATATTACTAGGGGTCAAGCATGTCTCTGCATTCAAAGTAGTGAATTAATGTATACGTAACTTTAACTTGTTATGTTATTCTTCACCATAAATTGGTTTCTTGACTTTCTCATCCACAACCTGCTTCTTCTATGAACTTAATGACAACATTGAAATTAACTTTTCGCTAACTTACCTGTCTGAAAGATCTCCACTAAATAGATATTTGATAAGGCGTAGTTCTGCTGGGTCGTCCACAGAAAAACTCAAACAATATCCCGCCGCACGGTACCCGCATTCGCGCTCTATACAATTTCTGCTTTCACCCTTAACAATCATAAATCCTATTAGTAGAAACCAACTTAAATTTTTTTCCATTAATGTTACTGGCACTGTTTAACTTTCCAATCACTATACCTTATATGTTTTGGTTATACTTGGTCCCACTCCAACATCATTTGAAAGTCGTCGTTTTCTTCTCGTGGGAGTCAGAAGAACTTCACGACTTTTGTTTTGCATTCCCAAACCCGAGCTTCCGTTGGACATGTTGATAACCACTTTCTCAATATTTTTGCCTTTCTTAACTATAGGACATGACTTCGAGAACATACTTTTCTTCCCTCTACTCCTATTAGTACTTCCATTAATGGACTCCTTCTTCTTCGATTTCGTCACCGTGTTTGAGATATCTTTTTTTAGTAACCAAAATCTCCTTTTTTAACGCCAGGACTTTTTGGTATAAAGGTCCGACCCTCTTCTTTCATGGCGCAGATTTCGTCAAGCACCGCTCTCATCAAATCCACCAAACTCTCATCAATGTTAACCATTTTATATGACGCCAACGAACTGAAACAGTCACTACTCCTATGCCAACGATTTCATCAACATTATTATCATAAAAATGGTATAGGAGCAAAATATTAAACAAAATCTAAATACTACGTCTTTTGTTCGTTTTTCATTAGCGACAACAATGAATCAATTTCCTTTACAAAAACAACAATTATAAATAATCCACTCATCAGACTCCAAATCTCTAATTTTAACCACTATCGTTCATAAAATTATCTATTCTCTGTTACCACATTCTTCGTATATCCACACTCACCCTGAAATGGGCAAATGGTTATGCGCCACGAATAAGGACGTCCATTGTCGTTGGACGAATATTGTCTCGCCCCACCATAATTGATCGGTCGGTACCCTTATCTTTTAAATTTCTTACTTTTATAAACAGATTGATGAGAATATTTACGGACACAACTCAACAATTACGGATCCACACTCAAAATCTAAAACTAGACTTAAAGTCAGGTTAGGGATCCACACTCATAGCCAAATCTATGAGTCATTCTGGATGAAGGTGGGGTTAAAACCCTAACGTAAAACAAAGAGGCATTGTACCGCTTTTGCCAACGTAGCAATACACGTGGATAATAATGTCAGAAAAAAATATTGACCCTAAACAAGTGTACTGACGTGGCGAGTGACATATTACTTTATCTTCTTCAATTCTGTGAGGCATGTACACATTAAAGAACATGGACTTCGATCATTGCCATCTGTTGGATCTTATATGGATAGCGCAAAACACAGAAACATTGATGTTTCCAATATATTAGGAAACATTCTAGCCGGATCCAAAATAAAGAAAGATAGAAGAGAAAAAAATATAGAAAAGTGACACGAGGTGAAAAAAAATCTTAAAGGAAAAAGGAGAGGAAGAGTTTGAAAGACCCGAAGCGAAGTAAAATTGCCGCCCCTGCATGTTCGAAAATAACAAAAAAGAGAATTAGAGAAATACTAAAGGATTAGAAAATGATGAAAGAGAAATACAAAATAAGATAAAGAAGAATACTTTACCTTGGAGGAGCTATGGTGACCGGTGAAGCCACAAAATCAAACAAGAACCGAACTTGATTGAGTCACGGTAGGGATGAACAGTAGAGGAGAAGGAAAAGGCAAGAGAAATTTTGTTTTTTTTTTTTAGAATTGAAACTAAGGGAGGGTCAAATTTAGGGATTTAGATCGAGGAGTTTGTTTCTCTCTTTAGCTGAGCATGGTAGTTAGTATTGAGATATAAAAGTTATTTTTAGCCCATCTCCTATCAGCTTAAGCTTTCGTGATGAATCAGTGATTTAACATAGTATCAGAGTAGGAGGTCCTGAGTTCAAACCCCTGTGAATGCACACTCTTTAACCCGATAAAAATTGTCCACGTGCAAAGCCTAATCCAGCCTTCATGTGAGGGGAAGTGTTGAGATATAAAAGCCATTGGTTGCCCATTTCCCATCAGCTTAAGCTTTTGGGATGAATCGGTGATTTAACAGTAAGGTGATCAGGAAGTTTTGCTTCCAATGAGTATGTGAGAATGGTGAGAGGGGAGGGCTTTGATTTTTGAAGATTGTCTCTTGATTTGACCACTCGTCGAAATGTGTTTCAAAAAATATAAAAGTATTAATCATACATGAAGAATTTCGAGCAATTTATTAGAGAGATAGAGGATGAGATAGAAAAAATGGACAGGGGATCTAGATTTCGAAATTTGATGATTAAACACTCTCTCACTTTTTCCACTCTACCCGATTATAACACAAAACATGAGAAGGTTTTTTTCTTTCTCTCTCTATTTCGCTCGCTCTCTTGTCTTTCTTTTGCCCATTGACGCTTGTAAGTGTGAGGAAGGAAAAGTGTTGAATTTTGTTTTATTTGAGATAAGCAGTGCTAGGGCTGAAAATAAAAATCGACAAAACCGAAAATCGATCCAAAACCGACCGAAACCGAATTTTAAAAACCAAAATTTCGGTTTATTTACAAAAACCGAATCTTTCGGTTTGGAAACCGAAACCGAACCGAAATTCGGTGGCGGTTATCGGTTTTTCTTTTAAAAAAAAATCGGGTATTTCGGTTAACCGAAACCAAATATTATACAATTGCAATGGCTAGTTCAGTGGTATTTGTTGCTACCTCAAAGTTCTTCTTTGCCCCAGCACGAGTTCGAATCCTAGCAACAACGCTTATGTGTATTATTTTTTTTACAAAAAATAAACTTTAAGTTTTGTAGCTGCTGCCACTTGAACCTGAGACCTGAAGTTTAGAAAGGGACAAAGGGCGTGCGTGTCTACCAACTGATCCACTCTTACATTTTGTTTATTGTTGACAATAAAAAATATATATATATTTTTAACAATATTTTGCACGTGAATTGTTGTTTGAGAGTCCCACATTGTTTTGAGATGAAAGTTTTCCCTTCTTGCCTTCCTATAAATACATGCTATCCTCTCCCATTACCTATTGCCCTATTTTATTAAATCATAAGCTCATCTTTAAGGGTTATACCTTAAAATTGAGCACAAGTATATTTTTTAGTATTTAAGTCTTTTTAATTATGACTATTATTTAATAGTTATAACTAAAAAAGAATTAGATTTTTTCTTTTAATATTTTATTATATATATAAATAATTTTTTAAATAGCTAAAAATATTATTTTTAACTAAAATTAGTTAAAAAAATATATTTTTAGTTTAAATTTTTAATAAATTCGGTTTAAAACTGAATTAACCGAAACCGAACCGAATATTTCGGTTTTCGGTTATTTCGGTTTCGGTTTTTTAAAATTCGGTTTTCGGTTCTAATTTTTAAAAAACCGAATAAATCGGTTCGGTTGGATTTTCGGCCAAAAATCGAACCGAACCGAACCGAACCGATTTCAGCCCTAAGCAGTGCTAAGAATAGACGCGTCTGTCCAATCTGAATCATCCGTGAGCGTAAGTCCCACGTGGGGCCCACCATAGAACCCACGATCATAGACGGTCCAAATTGAACAGATGCGTCCTATTTGAGATATCGGAGGGGTATAAAAATATAGTTTAGGGGAGACCTATAGGTTGTATTTTGGCCTATAGGTTGTTAAAAAATTTCAAAAAAATAGGCAATTATTTTAGTGTTTGACAATAAAGTAGTCTTATGTCTTTACAACATTTAAACTTGTTAAATGCATTAGTCATTTTCAAAGAAACTTTTTGGCTAATTTAAAAAAAAAAAAATTAGTCATGACCAAATTTCTTATATATACTGCTTAAAAAATAAAAGCGACAAGTATATACATATAGATTAATTTCACTATATATATATATATATATTATATATATCTATATAATGGTATTAAATAACTTGATAAATTGAGAAAATTTATACTATCTAATTTTTTATGATCTATGATAGCTTCGGATTTTACCATTTGCCTTTTGGATATACATGTTTTGGCACGCATCCGCATGGGACACGGTTGAAATGACGTAGCGGCAGTTATTATTTTGACTAATTTGATGGTTAAATCTTGCCCATTTAAGTATGAGAACATGTTTATTGAGCAAAAGGCTCATCTTGTGTCCAACACAATTGTTAAAAATGGTTAAAATTTAACAAAATATAAAATTAAGCCCGAGCCAAAATCAAACTGTATAGACCTCCAAAGCCCATGAAAATACCCAACAAGCTAAGGTAAGTACCCGATTTATATCTCTATAAAGATTAAATAATTATGTGCTAATTCTTTTATTTATGTATATTTTCTAAAAATCACTTATATTCAACAATGATATTTTATCAAAAATGACAAAAAAAAATGACACATAATTAATTAATCTAAGGACCTAATCCTATCAAGGGGTGCATTATTTGGTTATGGAGTGGAAGACACAAAATATTAAATAAGGCCAACAAATGAAACCGCATTTAAAAGTTTGTAAATTTAGTTGAGAAAATTCATGAATACATTTCAATGTGGTCTTTATTTGGATGAACTAAGAAAATAAAGCACCTCATTTTTATTTTTATTTTTTTACAACAACATTTGGACACCATTTTTATAAGCCCAATTCGTGTTAAATTTAAACCTAAGTTGGATTTTATTAAAATTTTTACATTTTGGTCATAAGTCAAATTAGAGTTGAATATTACAATAAATACCTACGAAAGACAAGACAAATCATATAAGATTTATATAGATACCTACGAACATATGAAAATATACTACTATCAGTGTAAATAGTTTCTAGTGTTATATCTAAGGAACTAATGTTAGAGGTAAGGAAAAATCATTCAACAATCCAAATTTGTCATCTAAACAACCCCTCTTCGGATCACTCATTCCATATTTGAGGCATACGAGCACTGTAGCTTTCTAAGCATATTTATTTATTTCATCAAAATCTAAAAGTGGTAAATACATTGGCGCAACGGTCCTTAAACTATTAGCAAAATTTACTTGTCCCAACAAATACAATAAATAAAGCCTTCACAAAAGGCTTTATTTCAGACTTATTGGCATGTTTAAGGACATTTAATTTATTTACTTAAATTATAGAAATTACTTTTTTCTTTCTATATTGAAGCAAATCTTTAGACTCGGAGTCTCTTAACTTCAAATGCTCATTGATTGCTCTTATGCTTTCAATACTCTTTTTTCGAAATTTGTTTCTCATCAATCGTAGCACTAATATGTTTCAATTGTCAGTGACACCAATGTCAAGTTAAGAAGCATCTTATTCACTTCTAAATGCAAAACATAATTCCTTTATATCTTACTTTAACACTAATATAGCAAAAAACTATCAGTTTTGTCTTCTATTTTTTTCTAATATCTTTTTAGTTTGAGAAACCATCTGAAGCGTGTCTTTACTACTAACAAAACAACTGTAAGATCAACTTTCTAAGAAAGACAATTGTTAAATTGTAATCCACTTTTCAGAACTTTCTCTTGGAGTATCATTGCCTGTAGACACAGACAACAATATTTAGAATCCGAAAAAAAAAAAAAAAGTAATTGCTAATAACAATCATAAAAATTAAACATTATAATCAAACCAATTCACAGTCTCTAACATTCAATATCATCTCCAACATTAAATAACACATGCCTAAATTTAAACCATATTATGTTAATTATGTTATAAATGACTAATCTTATATTAGTCTAAATCAAAAAAATTATACCACTTATAAATAATTTTAAGTGGTAAATCATGAGATGAACATAGAAAGTCTGTATTACACTTATATAATTGTTCAATTATTAAGTATTCATGTCTTTCATTGTTATTATAATATAGATCCTAATAAGTCATTAGTTCCTATAAATATGTTTAATTCATCACAAAAATCGGATGATTGGGTAAGGCATCGAAGTCTAGAATTCAAGAAGAAATATACATAACCTCCTCATCCAAAATCATTATGAATAGTACGACCATAACATAGTCAATGTAGGGTGGCTCGCGAACTTTTATCGCATTTTTTAATAAGTAACGAGATACTTGAATAGATTGGTCGTAACGCGTATCATTAACTTTAGCATATGGATTTTAAATTTTCTACAATCTTTATCCTTCTGTCTGTTTAAGTTAATCGATTTCCCTTTAGTCATAGTAAGTAATTTATTTTGTTTTCTTAAATCTTTACATCAAACTATTTACAGCATAAATCTGCACGGTTATATGTTATGTGCTGAAAACAAATACATGACACACGAGCTTATTTCATCCATTGCTAGGAGTGACCTTATCCAAGCAAGATAGTCATACGGTCGGGCTCAAGGTATGTCAATCAATCAATCTATGTCAAATTAAAATAATTTAATGCTTTAAGAATAATAAAGTTTGTATTGATGAAACTTCTATCAAGGATGAATAAAGAAAAAAAGGGAAATAAACATTCGAAATTTGTTTCTCATCAATTGTAAGCACTAATATGTTTCAATTGTCAGTGACACTAATGTCAAGATGAAAACTATCTTATTCACTCCTAAATGCAAAACATAATTCATTTATATCTTACTTTAACACTAATGCAGCAAAAAACTATCAGTTTTGTCTTTTTCTCATATCTTTTTAGTTTGAGAAACCATATGAAGCATGTCTTTACTACTAACAAAACGACTGTAGGATCAACTTTTTAAGAGAGACAATTGTTAAATTGTATTCCACTTTTCAGAACTTTCTATTGGAGTATCATTGCTTGTAGACACAAACAACAATATTTAGAATTCGAAAAAAAAGTACTTGCAAATAACAATCATAAAAATTAAACATCATAATCAAATCAATTCACAATCTCTAACATTCAACATCATCTCCAACATTAACAAACACATGCCTAAATTTAAACCATATTATGTTAATTATGTTATGAATGACTAATCTTATATTAGTCTAAATCAAAAAAATACACCACTTAAATCATGAGATGAAAATAGAAAGTCTGGATTACAGTTATATAATTGTTCAATTATTAAATATTCATCTATTTCATTGTGATTATTATATAGATCCTAATAAGTCATTAGTTCGTATAAGTATGTTTAATTCATCTCAATCATTCTAAAAGAATGTTTTACAATTTAAGAGAAATGGAGAAAAATCAGATGACACATATTCATCTCAAACATTCATTTATTTTGTTGTTATTATGATAGAGATCTTGATAAGTCATTATTCCATAAAACTATGTATAATTCATCTAAATTGTTCTAAAAGAATGCTTTAGAACGATATTTCATCCACTGTTTGGAGTGACATTCTTCATTCAAGATAGCCATACGTCAGGCTCAATATATGACAACCAATCGATCTAAGCCAAATTAAAATAATTCAATACATTGAGAATAATCAAGTTCTTTAATGATGAAAATTCTATCAAGGATGAGTAAAGGAAAAAAAAAAGAAAAGGAAAGAAACATTAAAAATAAATAAAGAACTTACATCATCTAGATGTATTCTTGGAGGCTTTTTTTTTGAATTATTTCTATCAATTCTAAAAAAATGGGCATAGTAGGATTCTGACCCAGTCCTCGAAAAAATAAAAAATGCTCTAAAGTAATTACCTATGAAAGAAAAGATATATCATATATGATATATGTAGATATTTACGAACATATGAAAAAATATTAAAATCAATATGAATAGTTTTTAGTGCTATATCTAAATAACTTACAGTTAGAGTTAAAGTAAAAGCATTCAACAATCCATATTTGTCATCTAATCAATCCATCTTCGGATCACTCATGGTAGATTTGAGGTATCAAAGCACTGCAGTTTCCTAAGCATATTTATATATTTCATCAAAATCTAAAAGTGGTAAATACATTGACGCAATAGTTCTTGAACTATTCATCAAAGTTACTTGTCCCAACAAATATAATAAATAAGTCTTCACAAAAGACTTTATTTCAGACATATTCGTATGTTTAGGGATTTATAGGGTAGAGATTTAAAATTAGAGTTCATCCATGTCAAGGCCTATTTTAGGCGCAAGAAGAACATGATGACATGGATGGTGGATGTTGATGAACTAGAGGGGGAGGGGGGAGGGAGATATGGTAGACATTATTAAGGAATTTTGATGATTTAATCACCCCATATGTGCCTTTTATATAATAATTTTTGGCTATTAGTAAGGCTAAAGATTGGCATCTCTCGGCAAATAGGGAGTGCAATGTCACAGACTTATTCTTTCCAAGACTAATCTGTGCAGCCTTAGAACGATGTTATGCTAAGTCATCCTGACCCCAATGAAATCTCACGAGACTAAGGCACAAAGTTGCCTAGCAAACACAGAATAAACTAGCTAAGTGACAAAGTAAGTATGCAAGGCAGGGAAAATGGCTAAGGAAGGCAAGAGTGTTTGTGAGAAAGTATGCTTTATATTGAAATGCAAGTAAACTTTACAATTGTGAGTTTTCGAGTTTATTGGTACAAATGAGGGGGTCTTCCCCTCCTATGAATCTTCTAGATGCTACAAGAAAGAAAGAAACCTAGAAAATTCCTAGAAGCAACTAGGTTATGTACAAGCTGCACATTTTTAGAATATTCTACACTGCTATAAGTTATATAAGAGATGTGCCAAATGTCCTAGAGAGTTCTAGAGAAGTTTTAATGTCTCTAAACTCGTATACTCTCTCTTGCCCAATTTAGTGCCTTCTAGGCCGTTGAAGAGCCTTGTAGAACATGGCGGATTCTTTTAGAACATTCTGAGACACTTGAGCTCCATTAAGCATCATGAAAAATGCCCCTTGTGCTAGAAAAACGTTGGGGACGGAGCAGAACGTGACATCCTCTCTCACCAATTCGCATGTCGCCCCTGTAGCATCTTCGTTCTTGAAACGATCGATGTGAGCCTTGAATTGCCAAAGAGCCTCTTCTGATTCCCTACTTGCTTCGCTCTCGGGCAAGCCTTTCCACTTGACAAGGTATTCGATGCGAGGCGACTTTCCACGCTTCCGCACGATTCGATCTACTAAGATGGCCTTGACATCTTTGTCGAACTAGTAACCACCGCAGTTGGTGCTCTTTTTGACTTCTCTCGGGAAGGATCTTCTTTATCTTCGTGATAAGGCTTCAGTTGGCTCTCATGAAAAACCGGGTAGATCTTGAGCTTGGTCGGGAGTTGGAGTTTATAAGATACCTTTCCAACACGTCGAATGACGGGAAAAGGGCCTTCATATTTTCACAACAAGCCTTTGTGCACCTTCTTAAAGGCCTTGAATTGTTGGGGTAGGAGTTTGATAAGCACAAAGTCTCCTTCATTAAACTCCACGTGCCTATGCTTTTTGTCCGCCTACTTCTTCATCATCTTGGACGCTTTATGCAAATAGGCATGAGCTAACTCCGGTTGTTCGTGCCATGCCTTGACAAACTTGAATGACGCTGGTCTCCTCCCTTCGTAGGCTATGGCGAATGAAAGGGGTGTTGCTAGTTGTTGCCCTATGATGATCTCGAAGAGACTCTTGTTTGTGGCTTAACTTGTTTGCTAGTTGTAGGAAAATTGTGCCACATCAAGCAACTTGGCCTAATCATTTTGATTGGTACTGACGTAGTGCCTCAAGTAGAGCTCTAAGAGGGCATTCATCTACTCAGTCTTCCTGTCACTTTGAGGATGAAAAATCGTTGAGAAGTTGAGATCCGACCCAAGAGCTTGAATAACTTCGTCCAAAACCATCCTGATAAGTACGGATCTCTATCCTTAACGACGCTTTTGGGCACACCCCAAAGCTTGACTACGTTGCGAAGGAATAGTTTTGCCGCCTTCTCCACGGTGCAATCGGTTGGCGCAACAATGAATGTCGCATATTTGCTGAATCATGATGCTTTAAAACCTTTCCGACTTAGGCAAGGCCATGATAAAATCTATCAAGACGCTCTCCCATGGTCTCTTTGGTGTGGGCAAGGGTTCCAACAGTCCCCTAGGCTGTTGTTGCTCCACTTTGTCTTGTTGACACACAAGACAAGACCTCACGTAGTCCTCTACGTTGTCCCACATATGTGACCAGTAGGATGTTGCTTTTAATAATACACACACATTGATGCACACAAAAAATAGTAACACAATGCACAATACATAATACACACACAGAACAGTAAATACTAAATACAATATACACATACTTTAACTAACTAAATAGACTACTCGACCATGATGAGAAAGGCTAAGAACTAAACAAAAAATCATATATACAAGATAAGTTGTCGGCTTCACAAAATAAACAAATAAAAATAGACAACGGCATTATTTAGAAACAAGTATTCAATATGTATATATCTGAAAATAAAGTATTTAGGAAACAAGAACCATCGTAAATCAAGAAATTGAAATTGAAGCTTTATTTATCCAAGCATAAAGTAAAAAGAATAAGACCTTCTTGACGACCAAAGTCAGCCCAGAACTTGGCTTGAGCTCTGTGGTAAGGATTAGAGGGGATTTCTAGGGCCATATCTCGTCAATGGAGGGCAGAGTAAGATTGGAGACATCGCCGTTTTGGACTCAGTCTTGTTGTTTGGAACCTTGCCGACTCACCGTTCAGGACCTCGCAGTCGCAGATTCGTCGTTGGAGGCTGCCGTCGTTCGAGGCTGCCGTTCGCTGTTCGGGACTCGGGACCTAGACTTTCGTCTTCGATTGTTCCGGGACCTCGCTGTTCAAGACTCGAGGCTGCCGTTCTAAACTCTTAGGGCGGAGGGTGGAGGGCAGAGTAAAGGAAAGCGTGCCGGCATGGAAATTGGGAAGGGAATGAGGAGGGAAGATCGGCGTTGATTTTGTTTTCATGTGCACTGTGTAGTATGAATTAAAAATTATGGCAAAATTAGATCAGGTAAATGTGTCATGTGTGTAAAAACTAAGACTAAAACTAAAAGTCTAATAAAACAAAGTATTTGGGCGGTTTCGGAAATCAAAATTTCATTTCCCTAATACCAAAAATCGCCTAACAATTTTCGGTAATTACCGAAACCGCTCAAAAAACTTTTGGGTATTAATTTTACCATTTTTTTGGCAATTTTGGGTAATGCAGTAGCCTTAGTAGTGCATGCTTTTTCAATGAGTGTATTCTAATTGCCTTCTGGGTTGTACGAGGACCTTGAGAAATTGATGGCTAAGTTTTGATGGGGTAGTAGCATGGATAAGAGTAGGATACATTAGAAGGTATGCAGAAATTATGTCTCATGGTTTGAGATTTAGAGACTTGAAACTATTCAACAAAGTGATGGTTGCCAAACAATTTTGGTTTTGGGTAGGCAATTTCAAAGAAAAGTATTTCTCTAATAAATCTTTTTTGGAGGCTGACTTTGGACACTCTCCATCATTTATGAGGATGGACTTTTTATGGGGATAAACGACTTTACAAAGGAGCCTTCAATCGATAGGTCACAGAAAGTCTATCTGGGCGTTCAAAGATCCTTGGTTGCCCTGTCAAACGACTTCTAGGCCTATGACTATTTTGTACAAGAAGCTAGGGAGTTATTGGTCTCTGATCTGATTAGCACGATCTCAGGGGAACGGAATAACAAGGTAATCTCATTTTCTTTCTAGCATCTTGATAAACTTTGTATTAATTCTATCCATCTCAGTCTCCGTACAAGTAAGGATAAATTGGTATGGCACTTTGAGGCGTTGGGAAAGTACTCTGCTCGGTCTGGTTATGGTGTCATTGCTGATTCCAGACGAGGAAGCTCTGGTTCAGATACTTCGGGGACTATTAAATGGTAGAATTTCCTCTAGTCGTTAAAGATCCCTGAAAGGTGAAGATGCCTATATGGCGGCTCTTCCATAACCTTCTACCAGCCAGCACAAACTTAGCTGATCGTGGTATTTTGGTTAACCCTATATGCCCCTGGTGTGGTGGATTTGAAATCACTCATCATGATATGTTATCTTGCTTGGAAAGTAAGCGAGTATGGGCTCGATCTATCTTTCAGACTATTCTATCAACATGTGAAGGTCAGGCGGCCCTAAGTGACGTTGTTTTTCATCTTGGTCACCACTTAGTGGTGGTCAATTGAAGGTATGGTGTGTTGTTAGTTAGTTATTTGGAAGAGGCATTGTGATAAGGTACATGGTAATTGCGTCTCTGATTCTATTAGCTTAATTGAAGGTGCTGGTGACACCTTCAAGTAGCACAAGATATATTGATATCTCATTGGCAACTAGTGACACATGTAAAGAAGGGGCTAGTTCTAATTAGAAAGACTATGAGCAAGGTCTATTAAAGCTAAATATCAATGCTACTAATTCCTGAGCTCAAGGAAGCACGCGCATGGCCGCAATCATTCAGGATCATAAAGGTAGGGTCGTGGGAGGTTTTTTGCGAAGATTTTTCGTCCCCTTCAACACAAGGTGCTTTGCGATGCGTGAGGGTTTGAGATTCTTGCGCAACCATGGTCTCCACATCCTCCATGGAGAGCGATTCTCTAGTTGTCGTCTCGATGCTTACCAAGGAGTCCTCTAATTCTGGTTTGGATTCAGTTTTATTTTATATGCGATGTTTGTTTAAAATATTCATCGCTACGAAAATTGTATGTCACACTCTCGCTCGTAAATCCATTACCAATTCCCGCATAATACGTAATTGGTCATACGACTGTCCTCGATAAAAGATAATCGTTTTTACCTTAAAATAATTGCGCTTTCTTTTTTCATCTCTTTTTTTCAATCCCTCACGGAGAGGGAAATCAATTGCTCATATTATTGTTATTATCTAGGGATGAGATAACAGACGCATTTAGAGATAACATATGTTTCTTTCAATGCAACCGAAGAACAAAATATAAATTATATAGAAAGTTTGTCCAAGATCATATATTTCCTTCATAAGACATGTATTATGTACAACTTATTATAAATATGTATTTTATTTTTATGGCGAGAAAATATATAAACATTTATTGCTAGTCTAGTAGCTAGTTTACCTTGTTGCTAATGACCAAACCATTGACTATTGTTTAGTAATAATATTTACAAACCAACTGCAAGTCAATATACATTAGTAATAATCCCAATCAATTCAAAGACATCTTGGATTTGGCTCTTAATTCATTTGCCCTTTCCATTTCTTTTATGGAGGATCTGGTGAGCTTTAGCAATCATGCTAGTCAATGCCAAATGAGCTGGTACAAATTTTAAATTAAAATAATGGTTAAGAGGATAATAATTCGGATTAGTTCAAGTCTTTTTCTCCTCAAACCAACTTGATTTCCGTCTTAATAAAAGTTAAGTGTTTGACAATGTGTTGGTCAACCAAACCAACTGCTCAGATTCCTTCACATTTTGGAAACAATGCATGCAGTATTTTGAACCTAAATAAATAATTAGGTCGATATCACTTTGTTTTCTTGTTGTTAGTTTAATTACTCAAACTACAATATCCCTAGAATTAACATATAATAAATCGCCACTTTGCCAAGTTCACATAACATAATTATATATTTGAGTATAAATATTATTTATTTAAGTGAAATCATATACATGCTCACAAGTTTTTTTATCGAATAAGGAGTGGGTTAAGCTTCAATTTATGTTTTTTGTCCTTTAATTAAGATCGAATCAAAGTATACATTGTATACGTATCACCTAAGTTAGGTCTTATAGAGTAACAAATTTAATATAAATGACAAGAATATGTCATAATATATTCAACTTTGATATATTGATTTATGGTGTTGTTAATGATGATAGTTATTAAAAAAAAGTCTGAAAATTTCTGTGAATGTATAAAAACATTACTCCTTGATATAAAAAAATACAGCACCTACAAGCCAAAATTAGAAGATGATATATATATATATATATATGTTGGTTTTTTTTTCTTTTATTATATATATATATATAATAATAATAATAAAAGAAAAAAAAACAACATATATATGTCACCAATGATCGTGTATATTACTTCATAGTTAGATAGGTACGGTGTCCGAATTCGAAGAGGACATGCAAAAATAACACATGTTGCTGAAATGACTCATTAGGGTCATGTGGGTGCATATAATAAAGAAAAATCAGTGTGTATAGCTATTTTTGTTTGTTTCTTTTTTCTTTTTCTTTTTTACCTTTTTGCTTGAAGAATGTATGGCTATAAATATGGCTATTAGGATAACATCACTTTTAGTGCACTCATCGCCAACCTTTAATTTGAAAGCACATATACAATATCTATATATCTCTACTAACTAATTTGGTTTAACCAAAAAGTAGTGACGCATTATTACACTCGCATTATAATAAAATTCAAACCTAATCTAAAAGGACGTATATGCATTAAAGTAAAAGCAGAATGAAGATAGGGTCATGATCTTTAGTGACTCTTCTTGGCCATATTTTTTCTATTTTTCTAATGTGGTAAACAAAGGCACGCTGATCGCGACGTTCTGCTGCCACCCTTTTGCTTATAATTTAATCACATGATTGGTTTTCGTCCTTTAATTGATATCATTATAAGGAAAAGAAAAAAAAAAAAAAAAAAAAAAAGGAAAAGTAGAAAGGCCTAAAAGATCGAAAGAAATTAAAAAGAAGTACTATAATTTTACAAAAGAGAAAAGCTTTAGTAAAACTTAAATATTCTTACTTTTGTGGACCTGGTGATGTAAAGTAATGAGTATATTATTGATCAACTATTGTAATGCCATCTGTGTTAATTTTGTTCTGTTGATTGTAATAAGTGAAAAACGAGAGTCCGACATGGAGAATTTAAGTGGAATTTGATATCTTTATACTGAAATGAGTGCTATAAAAAGCCATAATTAAGAGCGTTACGTGTGTAGTAGGGCATTTTTGTGGCTTATATATATATATATATATATTCACAACGAGCTCGTTCTTTTTTTAATTAGCTTTCTTCTAGATTCGAACAGTCATGCTTTGTCGCTTTTTTTTTTTTTTTTTTTTTTGTATTCGAGAACTTTGCAATAGTGCTATTTATAGAATTTTGTAAGTTGTTATTGTATCTTAGAAGTAGCTATATAATCAAATCTATTATCATTAAGTGTGGGAGTCTCTATTTATTTTCCGAGAACAGATCTACGTCCAATATTATTCATCTAAAATATATATACTTCAAATACAAAAAGGGTGTGAACAAGCATTCAACGAAAGACTATAAATGGAATGCGTTGGTTGGTTATTAGCTCATCTTTTGTTGGCCAGCTCCAAGATATCATTAACTAATTATGTCATACTTTGTCCTTGCTAATCTGATCATATTATAGTTGGTAGTACCAAAAAATAAAAAATAAGAAAATATAAAGTATCCAGCCAATTCACTAATGATTGTAGATCACAATCTAGTTTATATATCAGTAGAGATATTGTAAATTGTGTCATAACGTGCCGGCCTAGCCTGTTTATCTTCGTAGCTATTGTGTTTTTGTGCCGGTCAATTTGTTAATCGTGTCCTTGCCTTGCCAATCCACGGGTCAAAATGAAGGTCAAGCCGGATCATAGTCCTTTTAAAATGTTCCTTGCTTTTATCGTGTCGTGGTGTGCTCTAGTTGTGCCCCCGTCATGCTTTTATGCGTGTATGCGTTCTTATACTAATTTTGTACATGTTCATCAAAGAAATAATTATTTCATTAGAGTTTTCACATTTATTTTGATGCATACAAAATGCATTATTTAAGACTAACATAAATTTATGATGTTCTTTGTCGTGCCCGTACTGTGCCTAATAATATGTGTTTCATCGTGTTTCGTGCCATAAAACATTGTCCAAGTCTGATCCGCTAACTTAGCTTACTGCGCCTAAACTTGTTGATTATCATATCATGCCGTGCCATTCTTCGTGACGGCCCACTAGACCTGGCCTGAAAAAATATCATTCAAAACTCTATATCTTGAACTTTTAGATATATATATATATATATATATATATATTAATATTAGAGTACAAATTTTTTTTAATACATGCTAATATATAAACACAGTCGATTTGGTTAATGCAATACATATTTTCATTTGAGTGCAGTCTTTTCTTTCTTAAAATATGCTTCTTAAGGATATATAAAAAAAAATAAAACCGAAAAACCTCTTGTCCAAATGTATTATATTTTCAATGTTATCATAAATGAAAACCGGTAGACATGCGTACAATGTCGATCGTTGTTATATATATATTCATGCAAATTGTTGTTTCTGTGTCAAGTCAAACCAACCCTATCTCTCTCGTATAATATTTCTATCCATTTTAGTCGTCTTTTTCTACATTACAATAATCATATCCTTGATCAAGCTATAACCACTTGATATAAATGGAGAGCAACAACCTACTTTCTCTCTCCACTGCACTATAAATGATTTTATGCAATATATATATATGTGTGTGTGTGTGTTTGTATATATATATATATATATATATATATAAAGACATTAATCTATACGCTCAATGTATATTTCTTGTCGTCTCTCGACAAATATATATTAGAATACTCTTCAGTCTTCACAACCACTTCATATAAATGAAAGTGTAACGTACAACAACCTATCTTTCTCTCTCCTTCCATTAAAGAAAGACGACAATAAATTGTTCAGTGCAATCACTATTTGCTACCTTTTGTTCCCTCGTAAAAAAAAAAAAAAAAAAAAAAAAAACTATATATTCTCGCTCAATTTGTCAATAGAAAAGTAGATAAAGAGATAAGAAAAATGGACATATAATACCAAATTTTCGTGGTTTTCTTTTGTCTTTCTTTAAGCAATAGAGATATATATTGATTCCTTATATGCACAGAAAATTGATTTACATTTACAAAAGATCATAATATATATATAGCGATAATTAACATTGGCATATTGTAAGCATGAAAAAAAAAAAGGAAATTAAGAGCATAAAAATACATATATATTTATCCTATCCTTCTAATATAGAACGTAGAGATCATCAAACATGAAGAAATCCTAGAGAAGACAATGAAAGAGAAAGAGAGAATATTCACTTGATTCGCTGAGGATATGTAGAAAGGTCTCTCACTCTCTCTCTCTCTATCTGCTCTCGCTAGTGTGAAATTCATGAATTGTGAAATCAAAAGGGTGAGAAATGATTCTGTGGAGGTTGATGATGATGAACCATTTGTAAATCCGTTGTTGTTTGGCAAGATGTATCATCATTTACCATGCTCCTAATATAATCCACATGTGATCACCACATTTTTAGCAAAACAATAGTAATTATTACTAAAAAAAAGTAAGGATGAAGTAGAAAAATACCCATTAAAATTTAAACAAAATAATAATAATAAATACTTAAATTTTTAAAGTAATCGAGTAATTAGCCAATTCATTAATTATTTGCATATGATTTTGACTACTCAATCAATTTCCAAAAATTACCACTATATAAGTAATTGAATCATTTGAATATTTCGTTATATTTTTCAAAAAATTCTGTATTAAATTAGGTGTTAAAAATTGGCTATTTACTATAATTTTTCAAAAAGGGTAATTAGAGCATATACTATATTTTTGGCGAAAAATTAGTATTTTTTACATATTATTTTGTTAATGAAGAAGCTACACGTAGACGTAGTTATGAAGCTATCCAAATTTCACTATACTTTTAAGAAAAAATTTTGAAGCTCAAAGATGCATTTTAAACTCATCATAACTAATTATCAATATGTGAGAGTATACATGTAATTGAGAAAGTTGAAATTAATTAACTTACTCTCGCGGTCGAGATGCCCAAAGGGAACTAAGTGCTCTTAAGCGACCATAATACTCCGCAATTACAAGAAAACAACGTGCTGCTTGGCGAACTGTTAATGTCCTACGCAATTGGTGAAGTGTTTGTTGCCTCAAATTATCGGCCTAATCATAAATATCGTCACAAAAGAACATAAAATTTGTTACGAGCCTCTAAAATAATATCTAATTTAAATCATATATATCGAACAAAAATACAAATTAGAAGGGCAAAAAATTCTAGCTGGTTGTCCGATTATTGAAGGTTTAAGATTATTATATATGAGTGCCTTACAATGGGTCCCCTAAAGTATGGGTACCACCAACCTTTAAAACATTATTTCAAATTTAGGGTTTGAAATTTGAAATCTTTGTCCTATCTATGATGAATTTGGACTATTCCAATCATATTTTTTTTTACCCTTAAAATAAAGATATTAAGTTTAGGAGATTTAGAGTTAAATCTAATAGAAAATAATTTCAAGTATTAAATATATGTTGATGGATAATAGCTAGGGTTTACAATTCAACAAACATCAACATCAAACCAAACTTTTGATAGAAACCATTTTAAGATGAAAAAACTACATCAAAGCCCTAGAATTCAGCATGTAATTGATTGACATCTTAGCTGAAAAGAAATATATTTATATTAGTCCCACCTGCAAAATCATAGGCGAGTAGTATGATAATTAATTAGAATTAATTATAATTTAATCGCGCTTGTGTCCGCCAACATGTAAATATTGATACCATCAAGTATTAATGACCAATAATTATATATAATGTTATAAATTTTTGGAGTATTAATCATGCCTCAAACTTGACAATACGCATGATAGTGACAGCCCAATTGATAAAAATCTAAAAAGGTCAATTGGAATATTATGATCATCAAGACCCTTAAAAGAGATTGATATAAATTAGAATATTGGAATATATATATATATACACACGTGTGCGTCCAAAATTTTGTTGACTATTACAGACAAAAACAATTTATATAATTTGTTTTCTTACGCTGTGGGATATATAATTTTCGAAGGAAATCAATAAAAGGTGAAATCAAAGTGACAAGGCAAGATCAAGTTCTTAACCTCAGGTTAAGAATTAAATTGCGGCTGGAACACATGATATAAAATCGAACTAATTAAAGTTTGCTCGAACATTTTCAAGTTTTATAGAATTATATATACGTTAAAAGTTTTTTAAAAAATAAAAAACTAAAAGCAAAACACTGCACGGTATATATCTGTGTGTATGTTCACATATAAAATATTTCTAATACTCAGTGGTCAATAACTCGGTTCCAAATTTCCAAATCAACTAGTAGCGGACACGACAAGTAAAGTCTAATTTTTGACCAGTGGTTTGGCTATATAACTAGTAATTAATATCCCACATGTTAACTTTAAATTGTCAACCCTATTCATGTAGTTTTAAACTAAGAAAATTTGGGGACAATATCAACTTTTTGACTATTTTGAGAATTAATCACCCGAGTGGAAAAGTATATTCTATATGTTTTCACCTGAAGCTAATTGTCCTGAAAATTAATTTCAATTAAATTAAAACTCTATAAAAATTAATAAAAGTCCGGCATTAGTACGTAGAAATGATATTATTTCAATTTTGGATTTAATTATTGGAACTAATAAATCAAGTTTCAAACAAAGGGACATACCATTAATATCCCTGCGTATGACTGAAAAAGCAAAAATTAATGACACTGCATGATGCATGCACATATACATGCGTACGTGTACAGTGAATCCAGCAGAATATATATATACCTATATATATTATACCCTTATATGCAAATGTATATATAGTAACACTTTAAGCACGTAATTAATCTTGCTAATAAGTAACTATAGTTTAATCAGATTGTCCTATTAAACATACTAATAAGATTTTACTAATTAGCAATTACCAGAAGCTATAGCTAGCTTATTTAGAGTAGAGATCGATATAAAACATACCACAAAACCGACATTCAATTAAAAAATGTGTGTTAGATATTTGGATATTTATTATTCACATTTTTTTGAAATGACCAACGTTTTTTAAAATTTTAAAAATCAATCATTAGTCCACAAAGAATTAATAGATAGAGTTTGTAAAATCTAGAACATCGTATAGTTAAAAAAATGACTATTTCCTTAATTAAGGAAACCGTTGGCTATCTACTTAACAATATCCTTAAAAATATATATATAAAATTAGTAGACCGTTTTTTCAAATAAAATAGAGCAATTTCAGTAAATTGTGTACCTGGCGAACAAATCCTTCAAGATTGGAGAGCTTGCCCAAGGCGACGGCCATCTGTTGCATGCCGTCGACGACGGGGCTGCCGGCGATGGTGTCGACGAGAGACTGCTGCAGCTGATCCAACCCCTGAGAGAGAGCCTCCTCTGCCTGTTGTGACGAGTGTTGGAGATTGTATATCCCCATCAACTGCTGGTCCGTTAGCGGGTCTAACTGTGGTATTAACATCTGTAAATCCAATTCAATTCAATAGCAGCATTAATTACAGAATTAAAAGGCAAATAACCTAATTAATTCTCAGTCATTACGGTTAAAATTTCCTACATATTTAACTGAGATCACTTAAAATTATTGTACAGTCATACTGTACTATGTGGAGGAATTAATTAGCTTCCCATTTAACTATAGCTCCAAAATTATTGTACATTGTGTATGACCTTATACCATTGTTAATTTGTTGCTAGCATTTATTGGACAATTAGTTCTACTAATAAAAATTACATTGTCAAAACATGTGCCAGTTTATGTACATGTATATTTTTAAAATCACCATTACTTATTTTTTTTTTATAAGAAACACAATAACACCTCCATTATAAGTAAAAACATTAATATTTTTTCCACTTAAAGTTCAAAAATAAAAAATAAAAAAAAAACCTTGATGAGGTCAGATGGTCTGAAGCCGCCCATCCAGAGGAAGCAGCGCTCGGCGGGAGTGGCCCACATTCCAGTGATGAGGTGGAAGACGTCGGACTTGGCGGCGACGCCTTTGAGCCGGAAAATCTCGTCGTAGTGGGAGATGTAGCCGTCGACGATCATCCGGAGGTCGCCGTCCGGCAGATGGGCCTGCAGCCCCGTCCGGAGCTCAGTCATGTGCCGCTGCTCATCGTCGAGCCATCTCGCGTACTCCATGTCAAATATTGCAGCTCCTGCACATAAGAGAGAATTACAATATTTTGCACCACTAAGATTTACAATTAACCTTACTAAAATTTACTTCTTTAGTAGAAAATAATGCAAAAATGATAAATTAGATAAATAAGTTATTATATATATATATATATATATTTGTAATTTTAGTCCATGTTTCAAAAAATTAAAAATAATCCTGGTTCAAATACAAGATGTATGGAGATTCGTAATTATTTAATAGTTATTTTTTTAATAAATGAAAAATTATATTGTACGTATCTTTAAATTACCTAAGAAAAATGGCTATTTTATATGATTTTTTAAATAGAATAATAATGTAATCGTTGGGCAGATTTTTTTTTTGGTTCTTTCTAGTAGATTAGAAATTTTAGTAGCTGTTGTTATGAATACGTATAGTGCGAATGGTACTTGGGGCTAAGATTAATCAACAACTCATTGGCTCAACAAAAAGAAAATAAAAATTATGGAATGGCTCTTTTTACGTTTGCAAAGGGCCATTGGGGTTTGAAGACTTTTGATGTATAAATTGCCTTTTTTAATATGCAAGAATATTTTCTTTTATGTTTAAAAACCTGACAATAATTTGTACACGAATATTATTTGGGTCTAGTTCATAAATGTCTGCCGAACGATTTTTTTATTATTATTAATTTGCAAGATAGTTTTCCAAATTTTGACTGGAAATTTATTCCATGGATAGAACAATATAATAATATCTATATTCATATTTGTCTGCTAGCCAGTCTGAGTTACTTAATATATGCATATCTGATGAGTAATGTCAATGACTTGAGCGGACTAAAAACAACATAAATAACTTAGAGGCTGTTTTTTTTTTTTTTTTTATTTTGGCTAAGGGAAGAATTTTTTTTTTTTTAAAGGGAAGTTGCTTTAAATTAAGAGAAAGCAATAAATAGTGCGTACATATATGTATTAGAGACTATAACACTAACAACTAATACTTATTATATATATGTTTTATTTTGAAACCGCAATAAATATTATCTCTGTCAGCCTTAAATGAACTCTATTTATCGGTGTTTCAAAAATAAGCTATACATTATTAGAACACTACTCACGTATTCCCTTTTGCCTAAAGAAGACAGCCCAATAATATGTAATTACCAAAGTACCCATGTGTTAAAAAATTGAAACTATTTTTTATCTTGTCAATTTCTGTGAAACATTTAAAAAAAATAAAAGGCTACTTTAGTAAAATCCAATAAACGCCAAAAACTGTCATGAAAACTCACCTGAGCTGATATTGCCAGGGGCACCACCGCAAGCACCCAAAAATAATCCCTATTAAATAAACAAATAATGCACTAATTAAATAAGTCCAAATACCGCTAAGAAAAATAATTAATAATAATAAGCAAACAAAATATCATTTTCAAATGCGAAAATAAAATTATTTTTCCAAAATAAATTTAAAATAAAACCTGAGCGCGGGCTCTTTGAAGGTCTTGTTCAATCTGAGTAAGCTTTATTCGACTGGTCTCTAGTTGTTGCACATAGGCCTATTAATACAAGAAAAATGAACTCAAAAATATAAATAATTAGTGTACATAGACATACACTTAATTATAATTATCAACATTATTTTGGATTAACCCAAACTAATCTTGAAAAGCAATCTGAATTCTTCTTTTGTTATACCTTCTTTCTCAGACGGCTTTTCCTGGCAGCTTCTCTATTTTGAGCCAACCGTCTCATTGTCTAACAAAAAAAAACATTAAATTAAAAAGAAAATTTAGCCAGAAATTATAAAGCGAAAAAAGAAAAGGAGAAAAAAAAAAGGTTTAGATATATACATATATATATATATATATATTTCACTACCTTAGCGTCAAGTGGTTTTTCTGATGTTGAACCAGCTCCCTTTCTCTGCAGCATTAAGTTAAAAACGAAAAATATAATATAACGTCTTTTTTTTTCTTTTTTTCTTTTTACTGATTTTGATAAATACAACTCAAGCTAAAAATTAGAAGCAAGAAAGAAAAAAAAATGTACAGGAAAAAGCTTTTGGGGAGTGCTTGACAAGTGTTTTTTAAAACTGTAGTAAAAAAAAAAAAAAAAAAAAAGCAAGAGAGACAAATACAATAAAGAAGGGAAGGAAAAATAAAAACTAAAAAAAAAAAAAAAAGGCTTGACAGAAAAAGAGCCAGCTTAAAACTGAAAGCTAAAGTTGTGTCACACAAAGCTATATACTATTTTCCTCCTTTTCGGGTTTGTTAAAGATTTGGATTTGATAGCAGTATCTTTGGACAAGATTCTACTGTTCTCACAGTTGAGAACTGAGACCAAAACCAAATACAAAAAAAATAAAATAAAATAAAAAATAAAAAAGAAAAGTGAACATGATTTTAGAATATGCTCACAGGATTATTTCTGGGACGAATTTCTGGGTTTTGATGTTGATTTGAGAACTGGTGCTGAGACATGTAACAATCGTCAACATCGTCATCATTGTCAACATTATATGGATAACAAAACACATCATTATCTTCTTCCATTCCTTCTCTAATTTTTATCTCTTTTTTTTTTTTTTTGGGACTGTGACTCTGTGAGTATTTGTTGCTCAATGGGCTAAGTAGAGAAGCAAAGAGAGTGAGACTGTGAGATAGAGAGAAAGGTTTTTTTTTTTTTTTTTCCTCTTTTCTGGGGTTTGGACTTTGGGGAGAGAGAGAGAGAGAGATATGGGGATTGAGTAAAGTGGGTCATTATTAAATATAAGTATATAACACAAAAACAAACAGTGGAAACCACTGTGGAGATTCTCAGTTTTGCCTTTTTGTGTTGTACAGTTCTTTCTTTCACTCTCTTTCTCTCTCTCTCTGTGTCAGACATTTTATCAGAAAATCGTTCAGGAATCAGGAAAACTCTGTCTTTCTTTGATTTTCTGAGAGTTGTTGGGATCTGTGCCGTAATTTTTCAAGATATTCGGTGGTAAAAAACTAAAAATAGAGAGAGAGAGAGAAAGAAGATTAAATTTATAAAAAACAAAAAACAATTAAGATGCGAACCTTTTTTTTTCCCTGAGATATGGGGATTTGGCAAAAGGAAAGACAGAGAAAACTGAGAGTTAACAGTAGCTTTATTTAATACAAAACAACAAAGGTATAGAGAAAGAGAGAGACCTTTTCTTGTTGTGGGTGTTTGGAAGGTGATTGAGTTTGTGAGACTGTTCTTGAGCCATCACTGCCCATAATATTCTGCTGAGACTGTTGATCAAAAGTAGCTCCTTGGTGTTGGTGTTGTTGTTGTTGTTGGTCTGAAGAAGAAGATATTGAGGCCTTTTTGCTGAGTGGAGATTCTGGTTCCATCAACTGTTGTGCCTCATGAGCTTTGCTTGAAAGAGTGGTGTTGTTGGTGTTCAATGCTGACCCTGAATCTGTACTCTCTTCTCCTGACTTTGAACTTCCCTGCCATTAATTAATCAAATCAAAAAAAAAACCCACCAAAATTCACTCAAATGGGCACTCATTAGAATGGTCAAAACTCAAAAAAGTGAATTGTGTTAAAAAAAAAAAAAGAAAAAAAAAAGAGAGAAATAATAGAGATTGGTCAAAGAAAGAGTGAGAAGCTAGCTAAGTACTCTTGGTCTTGGGGTTTGGTGGTATCTCATTGGCCATGAAGGGAACATTTCCAGAGTAGCTGCAGGCCTGCCTGTGAATAAAGCTGCAACAGAGAATCACACAAATAAGCAAAGATCTCTCAGAGGATCATCAAAGCCAAATTAAAACACTCTTGAGACAGATTTTTCTTTTTTTTTTTTTTTCTTTGGGGTGTTCAATTGTGCATACGTGAGAAAGAAAAAGAAAAGGAAAAGAAAAAGTTGGTTTTGGAGGATTGGAAAAGAAACCTAATCCCCACTTTTGTGCAGTTACGGAGTCAGTAAATCATGCTGGGAAGGTCAGGTTTCCATGTTTGTGGCCTCACGCCATTCAAGTCTCTCCTCTTTAAAATCATTGCTCTGTTGGAAATGGTAACTCTAGAGATAGACGTTTTCAAACTTTTACTTTCTTTATTTATTTATTTTAATCTTTCTTGAGTTGGTTATGCGAATCAAACGTCACAGAAAAAGAGAGAGATGTGATGAGCAGAGAGAACAGAGAGCCATACGTGATTTGGCTTCATCATTTCCTATCTTCACTCCTTGCAGGACGATTGCTTGTTCAAGCTCTCCAAAATCAAAAGCTGACCCTTCTTGATTGCTAATAAAACAGAAACACATATATATATATATATATTTTATTGTCAGAGATATATTCATATCAAAACTGTTCAAATACCCAAGCAAATGAAACATCTACAAGCTCTAAAAGTATTTTCACTTTTCATGTCACATAATAATATGTTAATTTACATGAAGCTTGTTGAAGCAGGATTGTTAATCCCATGGAAAATCGGATATGGGATATGGTGGTTTGAAGGTCCTGAGTCTGACAAACCAGTCTCTCCAACTCTGTGGCTAGCCATGCAAAAGACCCTTCTCTTCTTCTTCTTCTTCTTCTTTTCTTCTTCTTCTTCTTTAGATAATAATATTCACTTCATATTTGTTCTCCAAAAAAATGACCTGAAAATTCAAGCATGAAACACAGATGTAGTCAAAAGAGAGAGGGAATAAAAAGAAACAGAGGAGTTTGGAAACTTTTTTTTTTTTCTCTCTCACTCTTTACCTCATTTTTTTCCTTCGAGGATTACCTCAAAGCTTTCTTGTCAAAGTCTTATATATATATTTAATATTTATAATATATATATATATATATTGATATCTATGAAAAAGAGAGCAAAGCTAAGTCTCTTTCTACATGTATGCTTGTTGCAAAACTATTGATGTTCAATGCGTTTGTGTTGTCGTGTTTCTGTCTCTGTCTCTCTCTCTCTCTTTTTTTTTTCTTTTTTTTTTTCTTTTTTTGGTTCTCCTTCTCTATGAAGAAACTAATTGATTAGTGTGTTATGGTCTTATGGCATTTGATGCTTTATTGTCACTCCCCTATCTGTCTGTGGTAATATGATACAGATTTTGAAACTCATCATCTTAGGGTACAGAAAATCTTGTCCTTGCAGACCTGTCTTCAGGCCCTATGGGTTGGGTTATGTGGGGTTTGAAAAGGGAAAACAAATTAAAAACTTAAAATATTCACATATAGATTATAGTCATAGACAGTAATATTATTAGTGAACAAGAAACAAAAAATTAAAAATGAAATTGTGGGGTCATTTTGCAGGAACCCACTAGAATCACTGACTCCTACTCCACTCTCTCTCTCTTCTAACCGCCTGAGCTTTCCTATTGGTTCTTTTTTTGTTGAGCTCTTCATGGAATTGCAAGTACTCAACTGGTTAACAATAATAATAAATAAACAAATAAATAAAGTAGATAACAATAAACTGCTTCATCAAATATATTATGTGTAATGTGACAGATGAGAGAGTTGAGAGTTGAGACAATGTTTTCTTTCAAAAGGGGATGGTAAAAAGCTATAGGGAAAAAAATTAATATATAAAAGGAGAAAAGCTCAAAAGGAGTTTTCTTGATTTTTTTTTTTAATCATTTTATATTTCTCTGGCAAAGAGGAGAATTGAGTTTACTTTTGACAACTTGGGCCTTTGAGAGGGAGAGGGGGTCATTATAATTTGTTTTTTGTTTTTTTTTTTAAGTTCTGCTTGTACCATTTCAACCAAAACATTTTTTAAACAAGTAATAATAATAATAATAAGAATAATCTACAAGGAAAACCCACTTATATATTTAATCCCTTGTTTGAGATGGATTTGTTTGGTATTATCCCCTTTGTTGATAGGTCAACATCCATTCCCTGTCATCACCTAAAACCATGCCACATTAGATTCTTTTCTATTAATAGCAAAAATTAATGTTTATTTGGATGGCTAAGAGGTATAGGGTCAGTCCTTAATTCCAACATTAGGTGAGGTTTGTTTGTTCTCAATCAACCTTAGTGCCTTCTTTGCTGAGGGAAATCATATCCCAATTAAAACAAGCAGGGTTTTGCCAAAAAAATAAAAAGATCTTCAAAACAAATATAAACAAGGAAATAAGAAGGCTTTTAGATATCCATATAAACAGCATTATTGAGGAGGCTAAAAAATAAAATAAAATCCTCTGTTATACAAATGAGAGAGGACAAAAGGGCAAGAGAGAAGAATTATAAATCTCACGGACCCATTATCTCTCTCATTATGCAAATATTTTATGGTGTTCTCATCTATCAACTTTATAGGAAATATGCTTCCTAACAATTATTCCCTTATTATACACAATGATTGGTCTACAAAAAAGTTTTTGCTCATATAAATAAATGTTCATGGATTAGGTAAAAACAACTTGTTAATAATCATACTTTTGCTCCCAGTAATCCTTACAACATGTTCTTAATATGGGGTTTTTTTTTATTTTTTTGACTTACCAAATTGTCATGAAGCTTACACATTCCTTAAAGCTGTAGTTATTTTATGACTTGTTTGGCTTGTGTTATCTGTAGAAAGGTGATTGGTCTGGATCAAATCCTAGTATTAATTATGCCTTTGAAGATTATATGTAAATGGATCAAGTCATTACTTGTCATCTAAGCAAGAAACTGAAACACTTAACATTATAATTTATAGATAGATATAGATATATATAGTATTGCTTTATTATATGTATATATGTTGCCTTCAGTGAGACCAACTTGCAATTTGTTCTAAATTTGTATGATTTACTCTGGTTTGCGTGTCTTAAGTTCATGAGAATATTGAGAAACAACACAAATTGTAGCCTTCAGATTTAGCAGGGAATTCCATGAATGGAAGCTTGTGTTTTGTGATAGATCATAGAGTTGACCTTTCACCCAATAGGAAAGATCTTGCTGCCCAATGATTAGCTATGGACCCCATATAGTTAATGAGAGAAATTATGATTAATTATCCAAGACCAAAAAGAAAATATATATATATATATATATATATATATTATAAAAGAGAAAAAAGGAAAGAAAAGGTCAGACAACATATATGCATCTAGAAAGTAGAAACTATGGAAAAAAAAATTTACTAATAAGTGATAATAAATGTTTATTACCGATTCAACAAATCTCACCTATTTCTTGAAGTTCAATTTCTCATTCATTTTTGTCAATGTGTGTGTGCTTGATGATTAGGACATTATATATTTGCAGATTGTGTTGTAAGTTAGGTAAATAATTTTTATCAGGATATATTAAAAAATTGTTGATTAAAGTTTATTGAAAATTCTTCGATAAAGTTAATTTATAAGTAGGGTGGAGTTCTGAATCATCATATTTATTTTCAGTGTAATATATGACAAATCTAACGACCTATAATCTCAAAAGAAGTGTTATTAATCCTATTATATTGGGTCAATTAGGTAAATAATCATTTTGAAGTGTGTGTTTTAAAAAAATAGTCACAGTTTCAAAAAATTTAAAAATTAACCATAATACATGTATGAAATTTTTGACAATAACAAAATTACACATAAAATTATTGTCAAAAATTTCTGACACGACTTGTTTTAAATTTTTTAAAACTGTGCCTACTTTTTAATGTCACTTTGTAAACCGTAGTTATTTTCTTAAAATTCCCTTAAAAAGTGTCTAATATTTATTTGACGATGGTAAGACAAAATCGGTTTAGGATTTTTGTTACCCGAAACGAAAGATTCTTAATGTAGTACAAGTGGTGATAGCTCTTTAAGTTTTTTTGGTTATTTCGATGCCGAAGATGATGAGAATTGATCTTTTTATAACGATGATTATGTTGGAAGTGAGATCGCCTTTTGTTGATTGTTTTCACGGCAAATTTGATTCCGACTCAAGTCAGTCTTTAAGCTCTCTTGTTGCGCAACATTTTTATCAAATTTTTTCACTTTGTTTTATTTATGTATTTTGAGCCAGACATTATTATTTTTACTCATGAAAATTTGGTTTTCATCGTAATTTCTTTACTCAATCTTTTCATACTCATTTTTAGTGTATATATATATATATATGTCTATGTTTAATTCAACCTATTTTTTATTTTTTTCTTTTGTATGTTATGTCATTTATAAAAAAATATCATTAAAAAATATGTATTTTCGTAAGAAATAGTTTTTTTTTTACTTAAAAAAAAGTCAATTAAGCAATTAGCCATTTTAAAGGTAAAGTTTAAAGGATTTAGTCATAGTTTTACGAAATTAAGGATTTATCTATTTATGTTATATGTATCATATATACGTGTAAAAAGTGTAATATTAATTATAACGTTATACGTAATATAAAATATAACACATGTAATGTTACACTTTTACACGTATATATGTTATGGCTAAATCTTTAATTTCGACATTTTAGGGTTAAATCCTAAAAAATTAACAAAAAGTTTGGTTAAATGCCTAAAAAACCCAAAAAAAAATAAAATTTATAAGTGATTTTTGTAAATGAGATAAATATGCAATAAAATTCAGCAATTTCTCTCTCTCCGGCGGTGTCATTTTCTAATGAGAATTGATTTCCCATGTATATTAAATGCGATTATAAAAGCATTCAAATTCTTGGACTCCTCTAGAAGTTTGTTAAGGATATGTGAATTTGTGTCAATTAATGCAGCTCAAGTTTAAATGTGTTTGCGTGTTGCACTAAAAGAAGCAGCCAAAATTGTTCAGTTTCAGGCGGTGGCAAAACCATGCCATTAATTTTGCACACTGTTTTTCTTTCCCTTTCAGAGAGGACGGAAAACAAATATATATATATATATATATATAGATCTATATATATAAAACTGCTTTTTCCCATGATTCGCAATGTGGACAAATTCTTGGTCTAAAGAAGAGTTGGTTCTTTTTGCTTATTATCCGGTAAGGAATTTGTCAATTTTCTATATATGCACATGTTTTGTACATACCGAGGGAAAAAGTTTGTGATAATAACTGCTAAAATCAAAACAAAACCACAGAGACCCAAATCATTCCAAGATGTGAGAAATTGTCAGCTTTGTTTGTTTTGGATTCGGATGAAAAATTAATGGGTAGTCAAATTTTGTTTTTAACATTTTCCCAAATTAAGCCAAGAGATTCAGAGAGCTTGACTTGACCAAGTTAGCTGTTTATACATGGTTCTTGTGATTCTACTAAATAACTAGGTTCTTTTACTATGAATATTATTGTTGTCTTTAATTTAACACCTATTCACACACAGTTATTTAATTGGTAAAATTATACACATGTTTCAAGGATGTTGTAACCGCAACATGCCTTCTTTACTTGACTATGATCGTATATATCCGATTATGTTAAGTAAATATATGCTCCACTTTTTATCTGGCTATGATTGGGTAATGTCCAATTATATATGTTTTTATTGTTGGAGGTTGGAATCTACGAGCCACGTGGCGGATTGAGCTGGTTACCGAGGTGAGCGGCCTCGAGCGGGACCAAAGTGAGCGAGATCGGGCCAAGAAAGCCCGAGCAAGACCGAGTAGGACCAAGGCGCGAGCGAGTCCGAGGAAGTTCGAGCCAAGTAGTGCGAAGAAAGCAAGTACGTCCGAGCAAGTGTGTGACAATTGTTAATACGGCTTTGTGCCGACTTGAATTTAGGACACACTCAAAAGTTGTCATGGTCCTCCCACGCGTACTGGGTACGGTCAAACACTACCACACAAGTATTCCAGTCAGTAATTGTTCACGTCGGGACGGCGCGCATGTGCCTGATAGCTGCAGGCGGTTTCGCCACTAGTTCCGACTATTTGGCAGGAAATACATTCAGGTACAACGACTCCACAGATGCCACGGGTTGAGAGGGGGCAAACCGAACATGACACCCGCTAGACAAACCCAACTCGCAATAACTAGTATAAATGAGCCGACTCACTTGATAATGGACACGCTTAATTTCCTACTCATGTGCACTTGTTCGAGATTTGAGCATCAACACTTATAAAAGCGGCGTATAATCGCTACAATATGCAAGTTTAATATGCCCAACTATGATCAAATAAATATTCGAATCGGATATAATTAAGGGTCAGTTAGGTAAATAGCTATTTTGGACGGTGTATTCTCAAAAAATAGTCACAGTTTCAAAAAATTTAAAAACTAGCCATAAAACTGTAAGAAATTTCTGACAATAACGAAAATACACATAAAAGAACTGTCAGAAATTTTCGACACTAGGCAAAAATTTTGTCAGAAATTTCTAACATGACTAGTTTTTAAATTTTTTGAAACTGTGACTATTTTTAAAATTATTTTGTAAACAGTGATTATTTTCTTAAAATTTCCTATAATATTAATAATCATGCAATACTAAAAATTTTCGTTTATTCACTTATCCATAATGAGTTAATAACTAAATAAAGTCGGAAAATACTCAAATTTTACACATGTTTTTAATGATTTAATCAATTATCACTAATTACTATCAAATTAGTAATCAATTACTTGACTATAAATTTTGCAGTTTTATTGAAATTAGGGGTCATAAATCAAGTATTTACTATGAGTTCCTACTACTTAAAATTAATCGCGTGACAACAAAATTCATTCAAATAAGTATCCATAAGTGACAAAAAAAAACTACCGCTAATTACTAAGAGAACTTTCTTTATAGTTTCTAAGTTTCAATAACATCCTAAACAAAAAGAAGTTTAGCACTTACTCAACTTATGATGGTGAATGACTGACTAAGAATCTGAATTACAATGGAATTCCTTTCATTTCTTTCAAAATCTTTCCACATGGGAGCACAAAAGTCCAATTTTAGGGGCCATTTTCATGGTGTATCAATCTCTCACAAGATCACTCAAAAAAGTTGATAAACATCAGTATCAAAATACTTGAGATACAAGGATAAATTCTTCAGACACAAAATGACAAGGAAAGCAGCAAATATTGCTGAATATTTCAGAAAAGAAACAAAAGTGACCAAAAAAAAAAAAAAGTCAGGCCCTAGACTAGACCAGTGGGCTCTACCTCAATAAACCCATCATACATACCAAAACAAAAAGGGGGGATTGCATGCTATTTAACAATTTATGTGTAGGTGTTTTATTGATTTTTATAATATATTTATAGTATAAAAGTGGGGATATTAATTAAAAATATAATTAAAAAAAACATAGATTATTAATGTGATAATGAAAAAGGTAATTTTTAAAATTCTCCAAACAAAAACTAGCAATGCCTATAATATGGCCTTTCAAAATGAAAAATTTTCTAAAAAATCTACATGTCATAGCAAAATTTTACTTTTATCCTTAGGTTTTTATTATTTTTAAATTATCCTTCGATCTCTCTTTTTTTTTTTCATTCGGTTTAAAAATGTACATTACATCATATATGCATTGACTAATATGTACAAAATTTTCTAAAATAACAAAACTACCCTTAAAATAAAGAGTATTTTACACTGTTGAATTATACGGGAGACTTTTACTTTTTGGCATATCACACCTAAATTAATGAATCTTAGCAAATACTACAAATTTATAACGGAGGTTAAAAATTTTGGACCAAAATAACACACCACGTAAATTCCAGGTGATTTATGAACGAGTATTTTCATCATTTTTGTGACTTATTTATATACTTATTTATTTCCTTGTTTTACAACTCATCATCATCTTTCATTATTTCTTCCTTTTTTTTTTTTTGGCCTAAATGCAGTGAGAAAAATTTAAATTTCACAAGCATAACATTGTAAGTGAAAACAAAAACAAAACAAAAAAAAGTTAAGACTTTGCTCATCGCATACTCGATCATCATCGAGCTCTCCCTCCCCTGCTCTTTACTAATGAAGAACTTGCCGCAGCCAGTCTAAAACGCTCCGTGTAGATCCATTCATCCATCCCGACATCATAGCTTTCGATCGAGCTTAGTCTATTCAAAATATGGCCAAGCCCGCTATGCTTGACTCAAATGTATACCATCCAGCTGTCATCACAATTTAATGTTTATGGTCTCATACCTATAAGCAAGTAAAAAATACACATGCATGGACACAATATCATACGATCAACAGTCTCATACTCGTGGATTTGGACACGAATAAGACAAAGAGAACCTAAATGCTCGTGAGTTCATACTATTAAATAACACAACCAACATCCTAAATACAATTTGTATCTATTCCCATTCATATACACCAACAACAATCTTACAATAATTAAGTGCTAACGAGTACAATCAAAGCTAGCATAATGCCACACTTGCATACAACAATCTTATTGTCACAATTTCATGTGCTAACAAGAATTATTCAAAATTACAATATTATAGACTAACATAATCAACCCATGTATAACAACATATCATAAGGTTAGAATATATAATTACTTGCGAATACCTATCTCAATGCTCAATGTCAATATCAATCCAAAATGTCAATATCAAACAAAAATTCAATATCCAATCGCTAGCGAATACGCACAAGACAAAATCAGTGGCATGAACTCATGATTGCATATTGTGATGTCATGCTAAAATTGGCTCTTTGTAATAGAAATCCACTTACGCGAGGCTCTTGTCTCGCGACCTATATCCCTTGCAATAATGAAAGCGTCAATCATCAATCTCTAGTGGTCATACTAGGTAATTTATTATTTTAAGGACTACAACGATGTGCTAGGTCTTTCAAATGATTTTTAAATTTTATACATATTTTTTAGCCCAAAAAATGGTAGAGTTTTTCCGCTTTTCGGACATCTTGGCCAAAGTCTTCTATGGCAAAAAACTCGGCACCAATCTCTAATTGATCCCAATGCAATCAAAAATTAAAATTTCATCCTTTTATGATTTTCCATTCTTTCACATCCCCAAAATCCTATTTAAATCAACTAGTTCTCAAAATTAATAGCTGTGACTATTTTATAAGTACTTTTTGGCGACTTTAGTTTTGTATCTCTTTGAGTCTTATTTACCTTTTGTTCTTAGTGATTATTATGATGTCGATATTAGTTAAGAAAAATGTGAAGATGATGGAGTTGCCATTGCCGGTGTCGATGTCGTTGGTGGAGATGTCTAGCCTAAGATTTAGAATAGGTATACGGTGTGTTTGGCGCACCGGATAGAATTGGATTGGATATAACTTATTCTATGGGATTGGATTGGATTGGATTATATAGGATTGGATTGGATATGATGTATTTGATAAAGTATTGGACTGAATTATAATTATATGTCAAAAAATTTCAAATAAATGATAAGTTCATTTACAAATATTATAAAATTAAGATTTATTATTTTTTCATTTAAATTTGATTTTAAAACAAATTTTTTTTTTAATATGGGTCCTATCATGGGATAAGTTATCCCACTACTTTCTATGGGATTACTTATCCCATGAACATGGGATAAAAGTGCGCGCCCAGAATTAATTAATCTCACAAAAAAAAAAAAAAAAGAAAGAAAGCAACAAACATAGGATTGGACTAAATTTAATCCAATCTAATCCTATTCCCCCTAATCCCTTCCCCCAAACACACCCATAGTATTCTCATTAATTTTTTACTATGTTGATTAGATGGGTTTAGGTTCATAACATTAAAACGTTGCATAACGATTATTTTTCAACTGCTCTTCAAATGAGAATCATTTACACAAATTAGTAACAATTTATCATCAAAGTAATTTATGTTTTTAATATCTAATTAAGGTCAATATTAATACCAACTTTACCACATAACAAATATTATCATAATTTATACAACAATAACTAAACTTAAATATTATTACAATCACAATAATTATTTACACATAAATTATTTAAATTTTTAAATAAAAAATTAAATAGTCAAGGTTATGTGGTACGCACAATATGACAAGATATTGAAATAATATTAAGCAGCAAATCCAGATCAGATGGCGGCATAGTTACCGGAGATAGAGTGACAGGGTCAGAACAATGATCGGTTCAATAGCGAGAACCTAAAACAAAGGAGAGAGTTAGAGAGAGACAAGCCAAAAATAAAAAATAAGAGGGAGGGGACAAATTACCATTGGCGTTCAGCAACTATTGACGAACGTTGGCAAGGTGGCAGTGCCAACGTGGAGTGAAAGAAAGTTTTTCGGAGAGAGAGAGAGAGAGAGAAGAGCAGAGATAGATACGAAGAGAAAAAGAGGAACACTCTGACACTATACACGACATAGGGTTAGAATGCTTGGGTGGGTCTTTTAATCGGGCCGAAGACGATTAACACGATACAAACACTCTAACATGATTATGACTTGCTAAAACACAATTATTAAATAAGTTATAAACAAGTATACTCTAAGACACGTTTAAAATCTATTCACATGTATTCAAAATTTATTTATTTATTATCTAATAATTTTTATCTACATGACATAAAATTCACTTCTCTATTGACTATTATACACATTATAAAACTACACCTTTATTTGAGCTTTTCTATTTTAGATTAAAAAATATAATTAAAAAATATGTTGATATCAAATTAAATAAAGCTAATTGGATTTGATAAGTTCGAGTGTAACACGACCCACTTAAATACGACTTATAAATGTGTTATAATAGGAGTGAACAAATATAAAAAAAAAATATTTAAAACGTATCTAGATCTTCTGTTCAGACACAATATTTTATTGGAGTGCGGAGTTGCGGTCTAAATTTGTTAGACACAATAAAGAAATGATACAAACACGTCACAAAAACAAATTTGTCACCCCTAGGCCTTAGTTTTTTTGCTGGGAAACCCCTAGGCCTTAGTTGTTACTATGCATTATTGCTAAATTTGGGTTGTACATCAAGTATGGGCCTATGGGGCAAAAAATTATACTCCATCTTAGAATTATTTTTGAATTAAAGGATATAATTATCATAACAAAAATCTTCAGGGACCATAGTGTAAAAAACCCAAAAGAAAAAAAGAAGTAAATAATTTCTGAAACGAAAGAGATCTCAGAGGCGATTTGGATTTGGGAAATGGCAGGGCTTTGACTCTTAAACCAGCTTCCTCTGCAACAATGGCCAAGAAAACCACTGAAGTGATTCTCATCGTAATGCTTTTGATTTGTATATTATTATTCTCAGCTCCTTCAGCTTCTGCCTCGGCGATCGACCATCGTTACAATGTAGGAGACAAAGTCCCTTTGTTCGTGAACAAAGTTGGACCTTTAAACAATCCCAGGTACCATTTGGTCTTTATTTATATACCCAACTTTTAGATTTCTGTTTGGTGACTGTTCTAGTAATAAACCGTTATTGGGTTTTTCTAATAATTGATTTTTGTTTTATTCAACACAATATTGAGAAGTTTTGATAAAGTTGGGTCTTTGGCGATTGAGTGATGGTCGAACCTTTGAAATGAGTGTTTAAAATAATTTGTTATTCACTTTAAGGGCATTAGTTAAATTTTATTGTTTTTCTTTGTCTTATATATATATACCAATTGGGTTATGATTAAGAAAGGGTAGATATCTTCTTGATCCAAATAACATTTACGATTTTGCAGTAAGACATGAATAGATGTAGTGTAGTTGTATACATCATTTCCAGGAATGGATTATTAACTTTAAATCATGAGAATTAATTTTAATATGTAATTTGTTATTCTCTTGCAGTGAAACCTACCAATACTATGACTTGCCATTTTGCAGTCCAGGTTAGACTTTAGGTTCAGATAACATTTTTGGTCATGTATTGCATGTTGGAAGAACTAAGAAGAATAAGTTTGGACTCATATAGAACGGTCGTCTGTTAAAGTACGCCAATGGATTTGGAATTAAGACCACTGAAATTGATTATTATCATTCCAACTATATGAACTTGTATAGAGTAAGGATATTTTACTTAATCACTTCAAGACTGATCAGTAAATGATATCTCAATGATTCAATTGGTGCTGTTATCCAAACTTTGCCTTGTCAAGGCCAAGTTCAGTGGTACTCTGGTCCATATGTTGTATCTGCTTCTGCTCTCGTTCCATGTTGAGTTTTGATACATCCTGAAGCAATTTGAAGCAAATTTTTGTATTATTTTTTTAATTTTCTCCGCAGATCCTATCATTCAAAAGACGGAAACAATGGGTGAAGTACTAAATGGGGATCGTTTAGCCAACGCTGTTTATGAGTTAAATTTCCGAGTGGGACTAACTCGAAAGACCCTTTGCGAAAAGAGTCTTAAAGTTTCTGAAATCGAAAAGTTTAGGGATGCTGTCATGAACGATTATTACTTCCAGATGTACTACGATGACCTTCCTTTGTGGGCATTTATCGGGAAAGTCGAAGAGCAGAGTTGGAGTCACGGTGATAAAAAGCCCAAGTATTATATTTTCAAACACGTTCAGTTTGATGCTCTCTACAATGACAACCAAGTCATAGAAATTCAAGCTTTTAGCGATCCTAATCATGTTGTGGATATAACTGAAGACGTTAAAACTGATGTTGAGTTCACTTATTCGGTTAACTGGACAGCAACATCTGCATCATTTGAAAACAGAATGGATAAATACTCTAAGGCTTCTTTGTTGCCAGTCCGACAGAAAATACATTGGTTCTCATTCATTAATTCAATTGTCATAATTGTCCTCTTAATGGGGTTTCTTTCCTTGCTGATTATGCGACGATTGAAGAACGATCTCAGAAGGTACGCCCTGACTATTGTGAATTAATGTTTCATTTAGTGGTATATTGATTCCAGAGACTAATGCCATGAATATTTTATAGGTGTTCTAGTATTGATGCAGAAGAAGATAAGGAGGTCGGTTGGAAATATATTCATGGCGATGTGTTCCGATGTCCCTCCAACTTGTCCTTGTTTAGTGGGTTCCTGGGCGCTGGTACCCAGTTGCTTATTCTGTAAGCTACTTTAAACAATGAGTTACATATTCTTGCTCAATTTTATTCTCTTTTTAACATTCACCCTCACAATAAGTATTCTCTAGGCAGTAACATCAGATATCTTATATGATCACCTGTATATAATAGCAGCTTTTATTTATAGGTGTAGTAGATAGCCGCAATCTATGATTTCCAAATCCGCTTCTTTATTTAATTTAAATTATTATTATTATTTTTTTGTATTGTTACACATCATAAACACATAAGTCATGATTTTAATTTGAATGATGTGGTGCTGAACCTCTATTCCCTTCACAAAAGTTAATTACCATTTATACGTCATTTTTTAGCTTTTCAAAAATGGGAAAAAAAATCCATGATGCATCATCTCTTAAATTTCCAAAGCTAGCAGTACTAAAATCTAAATAAGCACGTTCTTGACATCCATCTGTCACTTTTTAGATTTATTTACTGTTTGTTATGCGTATCAATAAAAATATTATTGTCATTTATCTCAGGGTCTGCATTTTATTTTTGCTGGCATTATTCGGAGTCTTATTCCCCTACAACCGCGGAGCGCTTTTAACTTGTCTTGTCCTTGGCTATGCTCTTACATCTGTGGTTGCTGGCTACACTGCTGCTTCTTTCCACAGTAAATTTTCCGAGTCCGGATGGGTAAGTCTTGTGATTCTCTCCCATTTTTTCTGTTTCTCTCGACTATTGTCAACTTTTTTTTTTTTTTTTTCCATTTTTGGTGACACAAGCAACGTTAATTTTTCAGCATAGGAGTGTAATTCTGGCGGGAGTTCTCTACACTGGCCCGTTATTTGGGATAGTGTCTATTCTTAACACAGTCGCTATAGCGAAAGGAGCAACCTCTGCACTTCCATTTGGCACCATCATGGTTATCCTTCTCATTTACGTGTTTCTTTCTATCCCATTGCTCATCTTGGGAGGGTTGATTGGACATAGTTTCAGATTCCATTTTTCGGCACCTTGTGCTACAAAGCCATATCCAAGAGAAATTCCGCCTTTAGCGTGGTACAGGAGCACACCTAGTCAAATGTTTGTTGGCGGTCTCTTGCCTTTCAGTGCAATTGTCCTCCAGTTGGATCATTTGTATTTAAGCATATGGGGCTATAAGATATATACTCTACCTGGCATTTTGTTTCTTACCTTTGTTATCCTCGTCGTATTAACTGCAATTTTAAGCATTGGATTGACATATATTCAGCTTTCTGTTGAAGACCACAGATGGTGGTGGAGGTATGCTACTCTTTCTTGCACATTGCGTATTACAAAACGATGACGCATACACACGTTATACTACTTATATTTTGTGCATGCATGTCATTTTAGAATAACATTACATCTATTGCATTCTGTTTTCGAATTTCTGGTAGTTTTGGAGGGAATGATTTGATTTAATGAACTCGAGAGACATTTTTACCAAGCCAACTTCTTTTTTTTTTCCTGATCAGAATTTAAATTTTAACATTATCTTTGGACTTTGTAGTTGTGTCATACCTCACCTGCATCCTTAGTAAATAAGAGAGACGAAAAATAATTTTTGGATACAGACGTTTGGTGACTGTACGACTAGATAGACATTTATGGACATCTCATCCCTAAACACAGCACTTCCCCTCTTTCTTTGTCGATTTTTTGATGGTTTGTTAAAGCATTTTTCTGTAGAAACAAAAAAGAAAAAGGCAAGATAAGAAATAAATTTTTTTGGGTGCTGTTTTGATTTGTTTTGTTAAGTTGTAGGTAAGGCATTAATATTGTACTCCGTCCTGCAGATCTGTTTTGACTGGCGGATCGACAGCTATTTTCATGTTCGGCTATGGCATTTACTTCTATCAGAAGTCGAATATGAACGGTCTCATGCAGTTATCATTCTTCCTCGGATACAATGCTTGCATGTCTTATGCGTTCTTCTTGGTGCTCGGTACAATTAGTTTCCATACCTCCTTGGTGTTTGTTCGCTACATATACCGTGCTGTTAAAGGTGAATGAATCAGTCTATTGCAATCAACCGTAGTAGGCGAGTGAGGAGAACAGAACAGTCAATACATCTGTATTTAGTTTAATTTTCTCTCAGAGACGACGAAACTTAAACCATGTAACAAATTTTTTGTTAATCATAGGTGCACATATACAGAAGAAATTCGTATTTTCGTTATATAAGATGAATTCGAGAGTTCATTTATCGAGCAAGACTAGGGATCGGAGGTTTTTAGGTACTAACTGGTAGAATGTCAAACTTCATCTCTAGTGCTTGTTTTCCGTGCAAAGATTGTGAGCAAGGTTTTGTAACGACGACCATTTTGCAATGCGACGAAACAATCGGGGTTTGGCAGTTTTGAAGTTAAAACAGTTTGTAGTCTGCGGTAACAATAAAATCACTTCCCTGGGACTGATTGATTATAAGGTTTAATTTTTCCCTAGGACGATTGGGCAACTGAACTAGGGTAAGATGGGGCATGAAGTAGCTTCTTGTCTGAGCACGATCGTAATGAATTTCAGATCGAGATGTACATGGTTACGGCTCGAGATGCATTGATGGTCTAATATATAGCAACCTAAGTGCAAACGTTTCTTAGAGTGTGCCTTTAATTGTCAGATAGCTGTCTGGCTTGTTTTGACCTCAGTTTCTATGAACACAGTTGTTTTTTACGTCAGTTTTTTCTGAACATTTGTGTGTGTTTTCGTTTTGTTTTTGTTTTTGTTTTTGTTTTGTTTTGTTTTGTTTTTTTGTTTTTTTGTTTTGATTTTGTTTTGTTTTGTTTTTGGTGAGTTATGAGATAATATGAACATAAATTGCCCTGAATAGGGTGGGCTACAATTTATTCAACGAGAAATTATAGTGAATACTTAATTTTTAAAACTTAATTTAAATTATAATCCAATTTTTTAAAAAATGTAATAAATTATCTAAGTGATTCAATTACTTACACAGTGATAAGTAATGGTAATTAAATTAGTTACTAAAAGCATGTGCAAGTAATTAACGAATTGATTAGAAATTTAATTACTTCAAAAGTTTGGGTATTTATTTTTATTGCTATATAAATTCTAGGTATTTCTTTACGTCAACCTTATTCAACAATTTAAATTCCAATTCGACGAGATTCGAAGGAAATAATGAACGTTGATTCTCTTCTATCTTTAAACACAAATGGATAGTTTCTTTACTAGTTCAGTAGAAAAACATTGTTACAAGCTCAATCGATGATTGCTCTTGTACACTATTTTGATTGCTGTGTTTTTGTCAATTATCTAATTGATCAATCAATGACAATAACGACAGATATTGACTAACACTTTTTTTTTTTGGAAACAGATTTTCAAAAAAAGAGTAAACACAAATTTCTCATTGTCAATTTTTTTTTTTTTTTTTACAAAAACATCAAATCTTACGAACTTTTTGTTTATTTATTTATTTTATGTTTTTTTTTCTTATCTTTACACTCTTTCCATACTTTTTTTTTACATTTGTTTTCTCTTTTTAATTTTTTTTTATTAGTTACAAACTATAATTTATATTTTTCCTTTTTAAAAAGGTAGATTTTGAAGAATGTCCCATTTTTTACACAATGATAATCTATACCCGATGTGTGTTGCACTTTTAATTTATACCCCAAAATTTACACTACAAACATAGAGTGAAAATAAAAGGAGCACAACATATGGAGTATAGAATATTAAGTGGTATCAAGAATAATGTCTTTATTTTAAAATTGACAAGTAATATAAATAGTAAGGGTTAATTAGGTAAATAGCTATTTTGGACTGTGTGTTTTTAAAAAATAGTCACAGTTTCAAAAAATTTAAAAACTAGCCATAAAACTGTAAGAAATTTCTGAAAATAACAAAAATACACATAAAAATACTGTCAGAAATTTCTGACACTAGACAAAAATTTTGTCAGAAATTTCTTATATGGCTAGTTTTTTAATTTTTTGAAACTGTGGCTATTTTTTAAAATTTAAATCATTTTGTAAACAGTGAATTTTTTTTTTAATTCCCAAATAGAGTAATTACTAAATATGATTTTTATTTTTTAAAATTTTAAAAACAAAATAACAAAAAAAATTTCTAAATTTCTGTCTACAAAAACAAAAACTAGAAATGTTATTAAACATAGGCTTACCTTAGTATTACTAGTTATACATAAAAACAGTTTATGCATAAGAAAATTAATAAAATCAGTGAAAACAGATAAAAACATAAAATGAATCACATACGAATATGTCTAATAAGTGTAGCTACAAAAACTTTGCACTTTACGCCATGCACGTTTTAAGTAGCCCATATATTCAAACAATATATTATCCATCTCTTCCAGCTTAACATACAAATTGAAGAAGTAGCCAAACTAAAAACACTTTTTCTCTCTAGGCTTTGAGTCTTTTATGGTGAGTCCCTGGAATGTTATAGATGGGTTGGATATTTTGGAGGTGAATAATTAAGAGAACATTTTTCTTTTCTACTTTTGGTAATGTGAAAGAAATTCATAGTGTTGCAGTCGGAACCTTGGCTTTATAATAAGCATATATATGTTGGTTTTAAAAGAGACTGATGAGTGGGATTTCGATGATGGTAAGAGTTTGTCTCTAACTAAGTTTTGGGTCATCGGGGAAGTCGACTTGTGGTGGTTGTTAAATATGAAAAGTTGCTGGACTTTTACTTCTTACCCGTTGTTTGCAGAAACTATTTAAATGTTTTCATTCTCATTCTTTTTTACTTGCATGATCACAAAGCAATATGCTTAAATCTCAACTAATTAATTCACCTCGAAATTTGAAAAGTCAACAATTATTTTAAATGACTCATCTAAATGTTTTCTCCAAATGAAAGGTTATGTTCGCATTTAATACATTTTTCGTGACATTTTTAACTGTGTGTTTTAAAAAAGTAGTCACAGTTTCAAAAAATTTAAAAACTAGCTATAACACATGTAGGCGTGCAAAAATAGGTGGAACAAATCCGGGAGAATTCATTTCCTGGTGGAATTTTCGGGGGAAATCCAGGGTAATACCTAGATGTTTACCCAGTATAACCTTCCAGGGAATACTCGGATTTTACCCGGTTGTTTCAAAAAAAAAAATCCCTAGGTTTACCCGGTGAGTTTTGTTTGCATTGTTTTGGTTTGAGGTCTCGGCTATAATGGCATCGTTGGCCAGCAGCCCCGCGAAGGATGATGAGATCAACAGCCGCGGCGATTGCGACAGCTCTGGCATGGGGACGGGCTCCGGTAGGCAACCGAGGGGGAAGGCCTACGAAGAACAAGCCGAAGCCGCCGCCGGCGGTCGCCGGGGGAGGCTTGCAGGGTCGAAGAACAAGCCGAAGCCACCGGTGGTGGTTGCTGGGGGAGGCCTACGGGGTCGAAGAGCAAGTCGAAGCCACCGGTGGCAATCACCAGGGGAGGCCTGCGGGGTCAAAGAGCAAGCCGAAGCAGCCAGTGGTGATCACCGGGGGAGGCCTGTGGGGTTGAAGAACACGTCTTGGAGAACACGTCCTCGCCAAATTAAAAAAAAAAAAAAAAATTGAGACCGGGGATTTTTCGGGTAATTACCCGGATTTACCGTGGAATTACCTGGCTTTTTCCACCAAAAATTTCCGGGGGTTACCCTGAAATATTTTTCGGGTAATCCCCGGTATTCCATATTTTCATACCTAAATACATGTAATAAAATTACACATAAAAATTGTTAGTTTTTAAATTTTTTGAAACTGTGACTATTTTTTTAAACCATTTTCTAAAAAGTTATTATTTTCTTAAAATTTCCTTATTATGTTGTGTTGCTTTTTATAGTTTTTAGTGCGCAATTTTGTTATTTTATAACATATTTTAGATTTGATTATTATAGTTAATTAATTAATAGTTAAATTAGTAATTCATTAAAATTTGAAAAATATAAATAATTAATTAAAAATAAAATTATAAAAAATATTTAAAAAATAAAACATTACGCTACTGTTATACTCTGGCACAAAATAAGCCGGCGAGGCACGAAGAGTATAACACCAACAATTCTGGTACATTAATTAGAATTAAAGGATAACTAAAAGATAAAATAAAAAAGTCTGAAAAGATATTTTGAATGCCAAAACCCAAACAATTCCAACAAATCTTAGTCCTGGTCATTAGAAAACAAGAGCTACAATTAATATATAAATACATGCAAGTGTTAGCAGTTTCGCTCCTCTAAATAACAAATTGACTCGCGACACATTTTTTGAATATTTTGTTGATTTATGTATCAAAGGGCCCAAGACAAACCCCTAGTGTCTCACTTTGGCTTTTTCATAGTCTTCTTTGATTCACGTCGAAACAAGGATGATACGATATATTAATATTTAGAATAAGGTACGATCTTCATCTTTTACATTGATATGTGAAGTATATATAAGTAGAGAATACAAATCGGGTAAGTATCCTACCTGTTTGGCAAAACATTTTACTCATTTTTTACCATTTTGGATGATTTGGAAATGGTTTGGAAAATGATTAGAATGGTTTGATTTTGCAAATTTCAAAGTGGTATAAATGATTGAGATTTAAAGATATTGTATAAGGATTTGGAAAGTTGAAAAAAAAATGATTAAAAAAAATAAAATGATTTGCAGGATTAAAAAATTCGAAAAAAATGAAAAAATAAAATGTAATAGAATGGTTGGAATGGGGGCCAAACGGGGGTAATTCTAATTCTACAGTTAAGGGTATTCAATAATAGTATACTACAACTAACTCCAATACAAAAGTCGACTATTATTAATTACATAATGTTCTCTAATATTAGTTATAATATATATAACTTAATATTTTTTAATTTTATATAATATACATATTATATCCCCCTCAAAGATGGATCTCCGAATGGAGATCAATCCAATCTTGGTTAAGATCGAAGAAGAAGAAGAAGAAGGCGTAGTGTACAGCGCAAAAGGGCACATGAAGAAAACCAATGAAGTGTGTCACGCGTTGTAAATGGAAGAACAAAAAAATACAAGTATTGTGGACGACAATCGCCGATGGAGCAGTGAGCAAAACATACGAAAAATCATCTAGGGCACAATATGTGCAAGGTTATTTGGAGATGAAAATTGTTAATCGTCGAAAGAAAAAGTTTACAATGCCAAATGGAGAAAACGCACGTAGGGAAGAGCTAGAGGGTTGAGATGACAATCGTCAAAAAACATAAATATAAAGTGTCAAAGGAGAGGCGCACAATGATGCTAGAAATTTTGGGACGTAAATTGTCAACAAACAAATATATATTGGGTAATTTAGCATATATATATATATTGGGTTGTTTGAGGACAAACTATTTCATTTTAAAATTGTTTAACTTTGCGAATTTCAATGTGATATAAATTGTTGAGATTCAAAATAAAATGAAATGTGGAGATGAGTATTTTGGGATGGTACCATAACCTTTGCTTCTTAAAACATATGGCGCTAATACCATATTCGTTAATATAAAATAAAAATATATAACTCAATATTTACGATATTTAATATGGATTTCTCGTTCGCGAAATTTAGCATCAAGAAAATGCTCGAGGAAAAAAAAAAAAGGGGTGGGAATTCAGGGCTGAGATCAGCCGAAGAAAAAAAAAATATCTGCAATAATTTGATTGTCTCACACGAGTCCACATCCTTCCCATCAGCAATCAATGCCTTTTTTATTATTGCACCGAAAAAACTCAAGTCAAGCCCAACAACCCCAAATTAGCCAAAGAATAAAACAAAGTTCTAAAGAAATAGTAAAGAAATAAAAAATAAAAATCTACAAAGTTGAAACTTCCCTCACTTTCGCTAGACAAATGTCCACCCCAGAAACCCTAGAACCAAAAATAAAAAAAAAAAAAAACTATTCCAAAATCTCCCCTCGTATTACAACTAAAGCCACACAAAGTGTGAGCCAAAAGCTAACATGAGACGTAGACAATTCAGTTACCATACAAATCTTAATCCATGACGTGTATCCTAAATTATTCTAGTCCACTCTCTTTTGACACCCTAAAGCAAATATCAAAACACCCCTCTTTAGCTCCACAATCTCTCTTCGCTTCCAAATCCCACTTATCACTTTCCCATGGATCATCATGAGGAGCTTAGTCCCAAGAAAATGAGACTTTCCCAGAAGCCCTCCTCCTCAAGCCCGCCGCCGGATCTTCGATTCTCCTGCAAACCAAACAGACCCAATTCTCCATGTGACCAAACATCAGAACCACTGCTTGGACTAATCATGGCTGCACAAAAACCTGATCATCATCATAATAATATTCAAGTTATACATGAAGATTTACAGAGTGCAATAAGAGAGCAAAAGGATCCGAGTAGTAATGGGCGAGAGAGGCTGAAGAGGCACCGCGATGAGGTCGCTGGGCGGGTTGTGGTGCCGGAGAGATGGGGAATGGAGGATCGGATGAGGGAATGGATCGACTATTCTTCCTTTGATAGGGTTTTGGCGCCCAGCGGAGTCCGATCGGCCCGCGAAGCGCTTGTGGTGGAGGCGCAGCGGCGTCGCCAATTACCGAGTAGCGCTGCTATGAGAATAGAGATCAGCAGGTGTTGAGCAACGCACACATATTAGATATATATTTACATGTTTGTGATCAGCAATTAGTATAACTATTATTATTATTATTATTATTATTATTATTATTATTAGGATGATAATGAGGAATTACAATATATATGTGTTTGTACTATCTCTCTCGTGATATTCTGAGCTACACTTATTGAAGCAAACTTATATGAACAAGTGAATAAGAAAATCATGATGTATGCATGAAAAATCTATCGCGCGTGAATGGTTTTTTGTTTTTGTTTTCTTATCATTGATTTTCAAGAAGGAAAATATGCTTGTTCATGGAATTTATTTTGTGTAGTTATCACTTGAATTCTTTTGAAAAGGAAAATGCGTCTTGCTTAGCTAGAGCTCTATCACTTTTTTATTTTTTACTTTTTTAGGTTTTTTAAAACGGAGTATATATATATATATATAGTTATAAAGTTATTCTTATTTCTTGTAAAATTATTTGAGTCTTAAAGTAGTAATTAATTTTGAAACCCTAAGTAGCATGGCTTACGGTCAAAATTGTGATCGTTATTCTCCATTTTGGCTTTAATATTTGAATTGAGAATCCCTTGCTATTTGCTATAATCTATAGGCGATCTCACAATTCATATAATTGCTATTTTTTTCTAATCCAATCTTACCATTGAGATTCCTTCAGAATATCGGATTGGTTTAAAAAAAAAAAAAACGTTTGAAGAAAAATTTATTGTGTGAATCTTTGGCTTTTATAAATTTCCTTTCTCCCAATTATTTGAAATATAGGTAGAAATTCGTAGAGATTTAAATAGCGTCTCACATCTAGCCGAGCCTTGAGCTCTCAGCAATTCACAGTTAACTTTGAAGCAAAGCTAAGAACCATGAACACTTTTTATTGGCATCATGAAGCTTATGACGTCATATAGTAATATTAATCATACTCAAAAGCAATTGTTGCAGGAGTATTGTTCTCTATCCATATATAGTATAGAAAAATCGTCATGTACTTGTGGGGATTTGATTAGCTTTAACTCAAATAAGTTTAAAATTTCTTATAATTAATTACAACAAAGCTAAACCTGGATATGTTTTATGATATCTATATGAATATGAGCGGTTCAACAAACGTACATACTGAATGGTACCAAATCCCTACACTATTGTTTATAGGCCTTTTGATGTTGTTACGGCCATGATTGATCTGGGTCAAATACTTATATTTTAAATATTCGGAACATAATCATTGGGAATGCGTTTTCATAGATATAGAATGCAGCTTTTGATAAAAGTGAAGTTAAAAGTGGTGGATGTGGCTGTGGTAGGGACCTTTGTTTTGTCCATACCGTGGGGATCAAATAAGTGGCTCAGAATTGTTCAAAACACTTTATTTATTTATTTTTTGATCACCTGTTTTTATTGCATTACTATTTAGGCCTAATTTTTTTTTAAAAAAAATTTACACTTTTACCCCTAAAAAAATTGAGTTTTTTATACCAAAATGCTAAAAAAAAATCCAAAAAAAAGCTTTGAAAAAAACGGCAGATTAAAATTTAAAATCTTAACTACCCATAATAAATTTTAGGATCGGTCCCCACGGTAGGGACAAAACAAATGTCCCTAGCTACCACAGCCACATCCAAAAGTGATTCTCTTAATATGTCGATTCTGGAACCAAACAATTGATCTGGATGGTCGAATCATATGTAATGGTTACATCAGTAAATAACTCACCGAGTAAATTAGGGTCGAATCATATGTAATTATTACATCAGTGAATAACTCACCGAGTAAATTATTCTCATAATTTCAATAGTGCTATTCTAGATTTTTAGTGGAATAACCTCGGAATTAATAAATAAGATTTTTAACTAAAGAGCTACAATTTAATTATCTATATATATTAGAGCCTCAATTATTGGATTTATGGTCCCCGGACCGACTCCATCTGATGGATAGAGATACTCTAATAATTAATTATATTTTTCTCAAATTTATCAGATAAATAGTTTAATTCAATATTAAATAACTAATTATTTAAAATTATTAATTAATTTTTTAGGAAATTATATGAATATAATTTCCCACCAAAATTAATCAAAAAGGCAGCATTATTGAGCAATATATTGTGAGATATTTGATTAATTTAATAATTTAATAATGTAATTATTAAAATTTTTAATTAATTTGAAAAATAAATATAGGATATTTATTTGAGAGAATGAATAATTATCTAAGAATTAGATTTGTTTTTAAAGATTAAATAATTATCTATTAGATAGATATTTATTTAAATAAGGGATAGTTATCCTATTTGGATTAGGATTTGAATAACTAATACTTATTAATTATCTAAGACTTTGAAAACTAATTTGGAGATTATTAAGCAAAAAATCATTTTCTTAATGATATTTTAAGAAATAGAAAATATTTCTATTAATTAAGAAAATAGTCATTTTCTTAATTACGTGATGATGTAATTTTACCTTTATGCCCTTAATTCTTTATAGACTAATGACTTGTTTCTTAATTTTTGAAAATAATGACCATTTTTTTAAAAACATAAATAAAAAAATAACCAAATATAAAATAAATCTAATTAATCCGTTTGTTTATTTGGGATATTCAAATGAAATTACATTGCATTTAAAATTGGATTGAAAAAAAAAAAAACTAAAGTGGTTTATGGTGTATATATATATATATATATATATGAAAAAATTGGCTAAACGGCCATTTTTTAAAAACGTATTTTTAAGTTATTAGCCAAGTAATCAAAAAATTATATAATATATTACTAAGGCTCAATCTGTTTCTCCAACTTTGTCAAGAAATGGCTAAGGAGGGGGCGACACATGTCGTCCCCTGCAGATGACATGTGCCCCCCCCTATATTTTCTTTTAAAAAAAATTGCATGTAAGGGCTCTTTTTAAGGGTTTTTGAGAAATGCATTTTTGAAAATTTTGGGGGATTTTTTGCAATTTCTCTCTCCTCTCTCTTTTTTTTCACTTTTTTTTTGTTTTAATTGTTTCAACGGCTATTTGTTTGGCGTCATGATCTCTAAAAAAAATTCTTGACACGGTTGGATTCAGAATATTTTTCTCGATCTTTTGACATTCATTGTCATATACGTTTTTTTACCATAACTGTATTTTATTTATTGTATTTGTTCTAAGCTTTTATTTTTAATTTTTACGTTTGATTATTTTTTAAAAAGCCCCTGCGTTTATATAAATGATAAATTTAACCCTTTAATTATTCAAAATAACAAAAAATCAATTTTTTTAAAAAAATTAACAAACATATACTTTATTATTTTTTCATCATATTTTTTTTTCTGTTATGTAATTTTACACGTGCTTTACACGCTCAGAGCGTAGGTGTAAAAACTAGTTATTTTTATTTTTATTTATTTTTTTAGATATTATGTATTGATTTTGTTGCTCTTCGGTACAGATTATAACATATGTTATAGATTGTAACGTTTGTTACAAAATATATCGTAAGAACTGTTACAGTTGTAACAACAAATGTTATGAACCGTAACAATTTGTTGCATATATATTTTGTTACATACTGTAACAATAAGTAACAATTTATTATATATTTGTAATAAATTTTGTTACATATAATTGTTAATAATTTTGTTACGATCTGTAACAAAATTATTACAAAACATCGTAACAAAATTTGTTAAGATCTGGATATTTAAATATATCTTAACAAAAAAGGACACCTATATTTGAGTTATTCTAACTAATTTTGCTACCAATAACAAAAATAAAAAATAAATAAAGGGACGCCTATATTTGAGTTATTACACAACTATGTATATTCATTCACAGCACGCGACACACGAGCACTTCATTTTTTTTTGTGCTTAGGCCTGAGCACAAATAACCGTAACTCGATTTACCGCCCGTCCATTACCAAAACCGCCCAAAAAATTGAAAATTTTGGGACCCGAAATAGTTTAGGTAATTACCGAAATATTTGTGGGCGGTTTTTGATTTTGGTAAAAAAATTTCGATTTACCAAAAAATCGCCCAAATTGAGAGGTTTCAGTTTATTTAGACACATGCATGTGTGCCCAGCCCAAATGCCTTTTCATGTGCTCAGCCCAATTGCCCTTGTTTGTTCCCTGCACAATTTCCCTTGCCTTTGCCCAGCCCGCCCAATGATTTACGCTTGTGCTTGATTTCAAAACGTTGTTTATTTTCGACATGTTGTCACTACTGTTTTTGTTGTAAACTGTAATTTTGCTTCTTGAATTGTCATATATATATATATTTTTTGTTTCAGTTTGTTGGCTTCTTGTTTAATTTTAATTAGTTTGGTTGGTTTATGGATGTATTTAATCTTATGTAATTATATGTTGCTCTTGACACTTTGCATTAAATTTTTTTTTTTCATTTTGCTTAATCAATTTTTGGGTTATCCGAAAACCGACCAAATTCCAACCAAAAATCGAAACGAAATACCGAAATCGACCGCTATTTTTTGGAGAGTTTTTGGTTTTCAAAATTAGAGATTTAGTTATATTTAAAATTACTGAAACCGCTCAAAAAACCGAAAAATCGCCCAATGCACAGGCCTAGTGCTTATATATCGTTGTAGTTGTGTTGTACAACACATAATCTTGCGTCATATTTTTTTTTCTTTTTCTTTCTTTTTGAGGGCTTTTTAGTGTGTTGCCTAGTAACACACATATGGCAAAAAAATCCTAATATTATTTAATTTTAGATATATATGGCAAAAAAAATCCTAATTTTTCTTTATGTTGTTCAATGTGTTACATTATGTAATTCTCTTATGTAATTTTTCTTCATCTTAAAAAGCATCAAATAAAATAAAATAAAATAAAAATAGCTCTAAAGTTTCAAAATAAAATAGAAGAGAGAGAAGGAGAAAGATGAGAGAGAAAGAGAAAGAGAAGGAATTTTCTAATATGTAATTACTTCATTGATGCATGAATGAATAATGGTTGCTAGATTACATCTCAGTGGTTATAAAATAGGTGATATGCATGTCCTTCTATTAAAAGGGGAATATAAAAGCATCACCCATTAATAATAACAAAATAACAACACTTATTTAATTAAAATAGAATTAAATAAGAAAATAACTAATTCATCAATTATTTTCCTTCAATTACCGTCTATGTAAGTAATTGAGTTGGTATTATAATTTTTAAAATATTGGATATTTATTTAAATAAATTGTTAAAAACTTAATATATACTATATAATTTCTCAATATTGTGAAAATGTTACTTATAATATTGTTTTAGTCTCTAATCAAGAAGATGTAGGACTTGAGTAGGTTATTGAGCGTCACAAATGGAATTGGAGCAAGGTTGACTAACCGTCTAAAATGTGAATCCAAGTTGTCCAAGTTACCACAGCCGACATTGCCGCCATTAAATGAATTTGGAGAGTTTGACTTTTATTGTTTAGTAAGATACGGCTTTCTATATCAAGAGGCAAAATAAAAAAGGATTATTGAGCAAACAGTATTTTTTGAATAATGTTTCATGAAAATAGTTAATATTTTTATTTATTAAAAAAAACTAATCATTTTATAATTACGTTATATTTATATGATGCTGTAATTTTACTTTTTATGTCCTAGATTCTTTATAGGTTAATGTCTATTTTTTAATTTTTAAAAACGATGGTCATTTTTTTTAAAATATAAATATTAAATGACTAAATACCAAAAAGACCCAAAGAAAAATGCATAGACTAAAAATTTTGGCTAGTCAAGTAAGTAATCTTACGCATTACATGTGTTGGTCTGGATTGCAAGTGCAATTGTGCCGATTTTTTTCTAGTTATTATTCTAATTGAAAATTAAACTAACAGTAAATTGTTTTAATGTAATTTTATATTTTGATAGGTGAGATTTAAACAGATATTTACAATTAATTTGTGATTGAATAGATTAGAAAAGTGAGATTTTATTAAATGTAGCGCTCGACTAACAAATTCAATCACAAATTTTGATTTTTAAATGAATTGGATCAAATAGTTTTTACCTATGATTAGATCGCAGTAGATAAATGAACCTTTTCGAATCCCACCTCTGCTCTTTCTTCACTTTGTTTGGGTTTCTAGTTTTTGCCACTATTCGGAGAATGAATTTATTGTCCCATTTGTGTGTAATCTTGTATGTCCGTCACATATTTTTAATTATTACATATATATATTTTAAAATATATATTAAATAAAAGTGAATGAGTCTATAATTGTAAGAGTAAAGTACATAAATAGTATAGAAGACAACAAATTTCAATTTGACAAGCTCAAATTAAAAGGGCTAGAGCCTCAGGGGCGAAATTCTGATGCTCTTGCTCTTCTAGACTAGCCCTTCTTTTTTTTTTTTTTTTTAATCCTATCTCCACGGTCAAACTTGGTTGGGGGGATGGTTGGGACTGGATGGTTTTCCTTGGGTGGTTGTTAGAGTTCACGGTGGTGGGTTTGTTGAGGAACTTTTTTATGATTCTTCTTTGGTCTAGTTTCTTGGCTTCATCAAAGTTGACATTGTCGGGTTGTTGCTTTTTGTGGAGTTCCATAGGCTCTTTTTGTTTTTCGTTGAGTACTACAAGTCATAATCTTCTATTAGGGTTAGGCACTGGTTTCACTCAAGCTTATCATGCTGCCAATTTTGAGACTCGACTACCATTCTCCTCTCTCCATTCCAACATTGGACTTGTCTCACTTGATTCCCCTTCTTCTCTCCTATTAAAAGTCATAATCTTCGATTAGGGTGAAGCACTAGTTTCACTCAAGCTTCTCATGCCGCCAATTCTGAGACTCGATTCCCCTTCTCCTCTCTCCATTCCAGCGATGATCTTATCTTACTCGACGTACCTTTGTGTGTTTGGTCTTGTTGTTAGATTGTGTCATTTGATTTGAAGGTTTCAAATAAAAAATAATTTCTCATTTTATTTTATATTATTTTGCTCTTGTGTTTAAGTTTTCTAAAAGGAAAATAGTTGTCTAATATAAAGCCAAATACCTTGTGATGCAATGTAGGTGTCATTTGACAAAAAGCTCAAATTGTGACGATTTGAATCAGAAAATTTGAATTGTGAAATTTGAACGAATAATTTAAATTGTTATTGACGCAAATAATCTAAATTGAAAATATTATTTTAATAGATATAAAAATATGTAATTTTAGTTATTAAAAAAGTGGTTAAAATATCAAATAAAAAATAACTATTAAAAATAAATCAAAACTCTTAAAACTTGAGAATGGATATATTTAAATTTTAAGAATTTAAATAATTTTGACCATTTAAATTTTATCTGAAAAATTCTCAAAAGACAATTTAAATTGAAAAAATTCGTTTAAATAAATAGCACAAAACAGAGTCAAAACGTTTCCCAAATAAGCCCATAGAATTCGCACTCTCGGTTTATTGGCAATGAATCCATATCTGCTATTTCGATAAAAGACGATTGCCAACACAGCCTTCTCAATGGGGCTACCTAGGCCCCACGTGGTGGGCCCCTGCAATAAGGCGCAAGTCGGAAATCGCAATGCTCATTTTTTTTAATTATTATTAACATTTTAAAATCTAATTGCAATACTCTTTCGTTTGCTTTGATCTTTTGCCATAATTGCATCAACTAAAGAAAACGGAGCCGAGAAGAATTCTAAAGATAACAAATAGCTCAATAGCTCATATGTGATATGCCTCATGGTGGAAATGAAGAGCCATATCTATAGGTCATTAGGTCTTTAATTTACAATTGGCTTCTCATTAGCTTTGGTTATAGAAACTAATCCCCAATGAGTGCTTTGATGTCTCGACGAGATCATCAAAGGACAAATTCCCTTAATACAATCTTCAAAAAACTAAACCAATTTTAGTTTTTATTTCTTACGTTAATTACTTCTCCGTTATTGGGATTAACCAACTTTGGTTGTTCCCTACATAATCGCATGTTGGAATTTTTTTTTTCCTACTTTTTGCACTATTTTAATATTGGGTGAAGTAGACAAATACCCAGAATTTATATAACAATAAAAATAAATACCCAAATTTTTGAAGTAATTGAGTTTCTAGTCAATTTGTGAATTACTTGCACATGCTTTTGGTAACAAAGTTAATTACCACCACTTACCACAGTGTAAGTAATTCCATCTTTTGGGTAATTGGTTGAGTTTGAGATGTCTGATCAGTGCAAATGCTTCATGAGAGATTAAGTGGGTATGGGACCTTTTATTTATAAATTAGAGAAAAACAACCTTCAAGATTGTTGGTAAGATTATAGATTATTGGGTTATTTGTAGCTGCAACTTATAACAAGCGGTGCCAATATATAAAAGAGAGATTATTACACCTATATATATACCAATGAATAGATTTTATGAAGTTCAAATTACAATTGAAGACATGGATATCTGTATGAGGAAGTATGACCCGAATATCAATTTGAGTTTATAATAGAATTTAAATATGAAAAAATTTAATAAATTATTAATATTTTCTCTCTATTTCGGTAATTAATTTATATAATAGTTTTCAATTTTTTTTAAATTACCTCAAAATGTTTAGAAGAGAACAACTTAGAATGCAAATTCCTTAAAATTCTCTCCAAAATCGTCATTTTCATAAATGTAATACAATATTTCAATCATCTTATAGATTGTTTCAACATAGAAAAAAAAAAGCATCAATATATGGGTTTCAAAATATTTTAAATCCGAACAAATATATTATAAATAAAAGGATAATTTGTACAAATATTCACCGATGTTGTGTTACTCTTGTAAGTTGCATCTCGATATTTTAAAACTGACACTTGTGCCCTATGATGTTTGAAAACATTATAAGTTCACCCCTTCCACTCAAATTCTTTTAAAAAAAATGAAATTAGGGGGTATGAATACAAAGTTTTAAAAAATTGAGGTGCATTTTGAGGAAAAAAAAAAGACAGTATAAAAGAGTGTTTATAGAAATAACTAATTTATTACTATAATTTTATTAATTTAAGACGTTTGATCTTTAAAAAATTATATAAGTGCCAACAGATTATTGTTAAGTTATTAATTAAATAAATATTTTGACGGATCGTGATAGATGGAGCATACTAATAAGTTTTAAACTTTAGGAGACAAAAATATCAATTTTAAAATATTAGAGTGCAACTTGCAATAATAGCTCAATATCGAAGGCATTTGTATAGATTACACTAACTAAAAAACCACAACAAAATCAAGTTGTTTTTGAAAGACTTTACATCAGTAGACAAAGGTGTAGCATGTAGGTGGCAACACATAATAGAATCAACGTTGTTCAAAATATTTTAAACCCCCCAAAAAAAAAAAATCACAATAATTATAGATTCTGTTACAAGGGCGTTGACTGCATCAGATTTAACCAAAAGGGGTTTAATCATTATTTTCGAAAAACTCAGGGGTCATAATCAAACTTTTCCCTTTCAATTTCAATCATTTGTTTTGAGTGTGTCGTTTTCGCTTCCGAGTATTAAATAGCACCACAGTCGCTGCCAAACACTCGCGATTCCCATTCCTCGCTCTCTCCGCCTCCCTAAACCAAACCTCAACACCAAACCAAAACAAAACTCCTTTCCTTTTCTCTCTCTGCAAACCTCTAAACCCTTCCTCTCTCTCTCTCTCTCTCTATCGGTAAGTTTGATCTCTCTCTTTTTTTTTTTTAATTTATTACTTGACAGTGTTTTCTCTGATATATGTTCTCTTTGGATAAACCATGTCAAGGTTTATATTTCTGAAGCTTTAGGCTCTTGTTTCCTCGTACCATTTACCCATTTGTTTCACTATGGTTTTTCATGTTCCTTTTTTTTTTTTTTTTCACTTGCACTTGATTGGATTTAACAAAATTCAGGCTTTTTTTTTTCTTTTTTTCTTTTTTTCATGTCAAGTTATGATTTTTTTTTCCCTTTGAATATAAGAATTTTTTTTTTCAACATGCGAGTTCTGTATGATTCTATTCAGTGATTGGATGATATCTCAAGCTTATGATAGATTTTTTTTTTTTTTCATCTGTGCTACTAGGAATTGTGAAAATAAGGTTTAGTAAAATTGTGCGATAAATAATTAATTAAATGAAGCTATTTTTTTAATGGAGCCTCGAGTGAAGAGCAAATAGCCATGAGCTTGCTTCTTCTCATAGTGCTCCGGACAGCGATTGGCCTTCTTGTTACTCAATGGATAGTTTTGTACCATTATTGTGAACATTTTTGTGGAGGCCAATAATGTTTTCTCATTCCTAATCTCTTTACTTTAACCTCTTTTTTTCTGTTTTATTTTTTGTTTTTACACACTTAACACTTGCCCATCAAGTTTGAATGCAAAAAGAATAAGTTGAAATAAGATCTGAAAGAGTTGTGATGGTTCTGTGATACATATGTGCCTGTTAAGATTCCTTTGGATTTAAGTGAATGATATAGCAATGCTTATTCCATTTGGTCAAAAAGTGATATATCTATGAATCTTGTATGTTTTTGAAGCCTCACTTTCTTGCTAATTAAATACTCAGTGTTCTTAAATGAGCAGAAGAATTTCTAACTTTTTAGTTTATTGTTTCTTCACTGTTTGGTATATGAATTCAGGTGCCGTTATGTCGACCATTTCCGCTGCAACGGTTCCTTGCCGAAGCATTTTGAAGCCCGCATCCCGGAGCCAACGCCCCAGTGCCTTCGTCAAGTGCCCATCTTCGCTTGGATCGGTGAAGAATGTCTCCCGGACTTTTGGCCTCAAGGTGTCGCCCTCTTTCAGGGCATCGATGGCGATGTACAAGGTTAAGCTGATCACACCTGAAGGGTCGGAGGTGGAGTTTGAGGCCGCAGATGACTGCTACATCTTGGATTCTGCCGAGAGTGCAGGAATCGATCTGCCTTACTCTTGCAGGGCCGGAGCGTGCTCTACCTGCGCGGGGAAGGTAGAATCGGGTTCCGTAGATCAGTCCGATGGTTCTTTCCTCGACGATGCGCAAATGGAGGCTGGGTATTTGCTGACCTGTGTATCGTACCCGACCTCAGACTGCGTGATTCACACCCACAAAGAGAGCGAGCTTTACTGAGCAATGTATCTTCTTTTCGGAATTCAATGGGGTCCCGAGTTGATTCGGAAAATCTCTCAAGACTTTTCGGTATGGTGTGTTTCTTGTGGAAGACCATCTGAGTTACATTGTAGGAAATGAATGTTTGTTGTGCAATGCTATCTGGGCTACAATTTCCTTTGCTTATAATGTATGGCAATTAATATGCCATGGTGGTTATGTCATTATATGAAACCTTAAGTATGTTTAGAGACCAATCTCCTGGCTGAACTCTGCTTGTTTGGTTGGTAATGGCACTTTCCATGCAAATGGTTTTAGCATTTTTCACATTGGTTGCAATTAAAGCCAACGACGAAGTTGTTTTAAGTGCTAGTTTTATCAAAGTTCTGTGAGCTTGGAACAAATTCTTCGTTTATAACTATAGGTTAGATTTTGGTCTACTATTATAATTTAGGAGCCATCTGAACTACCTTTGTTAACCCTAAAGTCAAACTCTCATCGATAACCTTTCACGACGTGCTTTTTTCCGTTCGGTCACCAACTCCGATGAGCGATATCACTCGTTAAAGTCGCAAAACCAGACATTGCTTCAAGTCGACCGGTTTCTTGACCGTGGTCGGGCGAGACTAAAGTCGAGTTCAGCCAATTTTGTCGCGGTCGATGCATCAGCAACAGTTTGGAAATGCAGTAACCAAGAATTTACTTAAACACTAGTTGTAGAGATATATACACTATAAATAAAAAGAAGGAAAATGAGATGTAAAAAAAAAATGCAAAAAGAAGGGAAGCTTGTCAGACAACCGTGTTACCATCTCAACCATACGGTCTTGGCTGAGAACGATCCTCTACAGCCAAGATGATATCAAAGACCATCAAGCCGTTAATCACGCTCTGATCAGACGGTCATGATTCATCCACCAAGCTTGTGTTCCTGTCTCCTTAGAAGTCAAGGATTCAGAGGTACGAGCCTATAGAACAGATCCTGTTCAAGTAAGGTCGTGACCAGAGGGCTTGTTAGAGTTGTATATAAACCATTGTTTTCTCATCTAAACTATCCATGTGGGACATTTTTCTTGAGAGCCTCTCCCTCGTCCACGCTTTTAATGCTCTCTTTCTCGTCTTTTGTGGATTGGGCTTTCTCATCAGAGGAAGTTATTATTATTGCAGGGACAAGTAAGAAAATATCTTAATTTTATACTGCATTTAAAATACCAAAATTCAACCCAAGAAGATCAATGTTTTCTGTATTTATGTATAGTTACAATCATGAGAAATTGTAGTAAATACTCTATGTTTTCAAATAATTTAAATAAAACTAATTTAGTGGCTATGTTTGATTAGTTTTGATAACTCAATCAATTACTAAAAAAAATTGTTAATTTAAAACATTTAGAGTGTGTTTGGTATGATGGAGAGAAAAATGGAAGGAGGGGGACATATATCACTTAAGTAGAGGAAAATAGAGAGAATGTATGGGTTTTTTCTTTCATGTTGTTTGGTATAAAGAAAAGAAAATAGTGTACAAATCCATTATCTTGTTTGGTATAAAGATGGAAAGGGGAGGAAATAGAAAAATTATGCTAATAAACTAACTATTTCAATGATAATTGAGGAAATTTATATGATGTTTCGATGGATTAGTCCACTCTTTTCCCATATTACTCCAATTTTTTTAAAGTGATCCAAAATTTGTTAAAACTAAAAATTTTGAATCATCTCATAAATTCAATCCCTCTCAAAATCTATTCTACCAAACTACCTAATATGTCAAAATCCATTCTAAACTCTACCCATTCCTCTCCATCCTTCCACTTCTCCCTCTTACCAAACACATTGTTATTTGTAAGTATTTATGTAGTTGAGTGTTAAAAGCTGAATATTGACTATAACGTTTCTTGATTGTAACTATACGTAGAAGCAGCAAATATCAATCTCCTTGTGTTGAATTTTGTTCATTTGGGATACTAAAAAAAAAATTAACTGGTATTACAAATTACTTTTTGGTCATCACAACTAGGGATATGCAACTAGGGAAAATTATACCTTCCTCATTCCTACTTCTAAAAGTCATCCATACCATGACAAAATTCATCTAAATAAGATGGGTATGGGTACGGAGAAAGCCCACAGAGAAATCAAACTATGCACCAGTCTTGTTTATCCGTTTAAGGTAAAAGGAAAAATAAAGGGAGAATTTCAAAACAAAGCCATTTTTGATGCCACTTAATAATCTATACCCCATGTAGTGTACTCCCTTTCCTTCCATCTTATGTTTGTAGTGTAAATTTTGGGGTATAAATTAAAAGTGCAACTCACATGGGGTATAGATTATCATTGTGTCAATAATGGGACATTCTTCAAAATCCCCCAAAAATAAATATCGCATGAGTCAAAAACAACAGTCATACAATAAAAAATAAAGTAAAAAAAAAAAAGTTAAAATCATCAACAATTATCTAAAAATAATACGAACTAATGTTAAAAGTTTAATATCAATTGATCATGAACAATAAATTAAGCAAACTATAATTCATAAATAACTTATAAACTACATTAATTTATTCTTATAAGCTCTAAGAACAACTTCTTTAATCATAGTAAGTCATTTAGCTATGACCCTATTAATATAACAAAACAATTTCATGATATTTGATAGATATACAAATATGTATACCCATTGTGTAATAGGATGGGGAGTACATTATCCGGTCCTATCCATTTTATTTATGTGTATAATTTTTCACACCCGTATCTTTCTTAATTTTTGTAATAAAATCTTCATACCCTAATAAGTAAATGAGGATTTTGTGGCATCCCTTATCACAACAAGAATTTTGCCATTCTCTTATTTGCAAATTTTGAAACGAAATAAAAGGTAATCTTCTTAATTTACTTTTGCTTTATTTATTACAATTTACATATTGGAAGGTAAGGCCTTGCTGCTCTAAAGCATAAGCGGGAAAATCTACCATAAGGTTTAAATGATTAATTTTGACTAATGATGCTTAAACTAAAAGGCTTTTTATCGTTGGAGTAATCTGATTATGAATTGGTCCTCTTGATTTTTTATTTTTTATTTTTCTAGTTGATTGTGAAAGCTCAAACCAGAATTTATTTCACGTGGGTTTGAAATAATCGATAGAAACCTTTAATCTCTATTTTTTCTACACATGACTTCAAGTTTTGATGTTAACCAAAACTTTGAGCAATATTTATACTATGAAACACGAGACATTTTGGGCATTCTTGATTACCAAATAGGACAAAAGAATTAAATTTTAGAATCTGATAATAATGTGATTAGATAAGGAGACCACCTACCATGAAATAATGCCAAAAATGAATGAGGTGGACTTGAGTCATTCTCCTACTTTTCACAAAAAGATGCATTGAATATATTATCAAGTAAAGGCATAATGAAGAAATTATGTATAGCACATAATAATTTTTATAAAAAAAATATTGAGGGTAAAAATAGTTAGTTATGAATATTTAAAACTTAATGAGGCAAATGATATAATTTAAAAAATTCTCAACTTTAGAGGCAGAAAAAGTTGTCCCAGTATCACATTTTTCATGACGTGTTTTATTCAGGCGTGTGAAAATCGTTCAATTACACTGAAAAACTTAAATAATGGCAGTCAAAGATAATGTTGAACGCATTCAGGTTTTTCTTTATTAAGAAAATAAAAAATATATTTTAAAAGAAAAAAAGGAAGATTTGGGTTTTAACCATTTTTAAGCTCATGTTTTAAAAATTTAGCCATAGTTTAACGAATTTAAAGAATTAACCATTTTCATTGTGTAACCGTTTTTGTTACACGTGTAATAATTTTTGTTATCCGTGTAACAAAAATTGTTACTGGGCGTAATAAAATTTGTTATACGGGTAACAAAATTTATTACACGTGTAACAAAAATTGTTATACAACGAAAATGGCTAATTCCTTAAATTAGTGAAACTATGGCTAATCCTTAAAAAAATTATCAAAAATTTGGCTAAATCCTTAAAAATCTCAAGAAAAAATGAGTGTCAAATATTGAAAATTCAAAGGAAAAAATGTAACTGAGATTGAATTTTTGTTTTCAAGATCAGTACGGTATAAAAGGGGACCACTAAAATACTTGAAAATAGGGTTATACAATATAAAAGAGAGAGAAACGTTGAGAGAAAATAATTTCGGGCGCGTATGGGATCACACGTGTGTACCAACAAACCCCATAAATAAATATATATATATATATATATGTATGTTTTTGTTTTTTTTTTTTTTAAGAAAATAGGCAACGTTATGGCAATAACCATTTATACATGATAGTATGATATTATATTTACGTCGTTAGTTTTTAAAGGGGTTAATGATTAATTTTTTAATTTTAAAAACTTTAGTTATTTCCTTGAAACATGCATTAAAAAATGGCCAAACATCAAATGGACTCTTAAAAATTATGAGTAGATACATAATTAAAAAAAAGAGAAATTATAAAAAAAAAACTCATTTTGCTTAAGAGATTTGAAAATATGGCTAATATTTGTATTTTATTAAGAGAATAGTCAAAATAGTTATGAGTGATGGAGTTCATCCATACATCTTGTACTTGGACCATGACTATTTTTTTTTAAACATTGTCTAAAATCTAAAAAATAATTTTTAAAATGCCTATTTAACTAATTCACCCTTAAAAAAATTTGAGAAAAATAGGAGGCATGCGCTAGAGTTACACACCCGCAGTACAATATTTTTATTTTTAAAAAACCATGGTGCTTCTAATTTAGTCATTTTGCACCTTATTGGAAAGAAATTTACGGTCACTTAGACTCTAAGTATGTATAGCAAGATCATCTCAAATGTAAATGCTAATGTTCATATTAAATATGACCCAAAAAAAATCAAAATACTTATTTTGACATAAAATACTTTAATGCACTAATACCATTTTAAATATTATTTTTATTGTTTTATTATTAATTAGTTGACAACTTATTAAAGACAACAAAAGTTAGGCATAGCATTAGATTAAAAAATAATTTTCTGACTCAAATACTAAATTTTGATATTGACATATTAATTTGATATTGTATTAAAGATACTCTAAAAAATACACGCACATGCAGTAAAATATTTTATTTAAAAAAGAAAAAACTATGGCGCCTTTGGTTAGCCATTTTCGCATCAAAGGAGAAGAAACTTAATGTCTCTTAATATGCATAGTAAGAGAAACAATAAAGATATAGATAAAAAATAAAAATAAAAAACTCAATTGAATATATAGAATAAGAGAATAATAGGGAATCATCGAGTGGTTTTTATTTTATAAAAAATGTATTCTGTATCGTTAGATTTAATTTTTCAATAAATTTTACATCTCAAAAAATAAATTTGATCATGCAAGATTGTTTCCTACCATGATAAAAAAAAAAAAACTAACTTTGGCATTTTGTTTCAAATATATGTTTTAATTGCAGTAAGGTGAATGACTAATTTATCAATGTCTTATCCTTTGTTACTATTCTAGTTAATTTTTTTTTTCTGTTTTTGCTAAATAAAGAATTTTATTCTTGTTAATTGATTGTATGATTTATTATTATTATTATTATTATTATTATTATTATTATTATTATTATTATTATTATTATTAGTTTGCTAAATAATTGATTGTATGGTTGATTATACTAACCACTGCATTATTTGCGGAACAAATGGGATATGAGTAGATTTAAGCAATTTATTTAAATGTCTTAACATTTTTCAAAATTATTTTGACTTTGAATAACAAATTATTACTGAAATGATTTTAAATGATGTTAAACTAAAAATGATTTACCCTAACAAGAAAAAAGTGATATTTAAAGGTCAACTAACTATCGAATTTCAGCATGTTAAATAATATGATGAAATCATGAAATGATTTTAGTCTTTTGCCAAAGGTTTAACTAAGGCACTAATAATGGCCGGTAAGAAATTATAAACTTATGATCCTTTTGTTGATTATCCTTCACGCAAACACCATTCATCATTTTACATTATTTAGAATGAAAGGAACTGAATGTACTCGGACCACCAGGAAATCTGATCTGATTCCGAAATTTTCAACTAACTAATCCATTGAAATAATTAAACCGCGTTATCATTTGTTTGTGTCCATTAAAAAAATAGTCAATGTTTTTCGTTCTTTGATGAAAAAAAAAATTATTAAACAAATAACTATTTTATAAATAATATTTTGATAAAATAGTTAATATTTCTATTAATTAGGGAAATAGTTATATTATTAACTACATGATGCATATGATTTTAACTTTTATGTCTTTAATTCATTATGGGCTCATGATTAATTTTTTAAATTTGAAAACTTAAAAAATATAGAAAATTTGATCTCATGCCACATTTGAAATTCATTTTACATATTATGCTACTATTGCATCTCATGCCACTTTTTCATAAGTAACTATGTTGCCCTCATTCTTCCCTCCTTTCTTCCTCACTTGTAAGAAAAAAAAAAAGGGAGGGGGGCGATTTGGGAAAATTTACTATTAAATAGTGGCATGAACTCGAAATTTATTTATTTATTTATTTGTAATGGCATATTTGAAAACAAGTTGTCCAGAAGTGGCATTTGTCAAAAATTTTCCTTAAAATATGCACCAAAAAATGGTCAAATACAAAGAGACCAGGTATCACGGCACTGGCAGGGTTGTTTTGGCAAACTTACCATCTTTAGCGGGTGAGTGGTTGGCCGAATTTCAAGCTGCTCAACGAATACCAGATCGTCTAACACTGTCGACCGTTCAACCTCTGCCTCATTGGATTCCGCCTTCTCCGGGACAATTCAAATTGAATCTGAACGCCGCTTGTTTTAGCAGCTGCAACTCAATTGGTATAGGTGTTGTCCTTAGGGACCACAAGGGTACGGTGATCGCTACATTGTCAAGGCTGGTTGCAGTCCTGTTCCCTCCGTTGGTAGCTGAAGCAATGGCGGTTAGAGAAGGAATTCGCTTTGTGCTGACCAGCGGATTAAGGGCTGAAAGTGTTGTGACTGATTCACTAATAGTATCAAAAGCGGTTAATGATGTAATGTCAATTTATGTTATAGACTCTGTAGTATCAGACATAAAATCTTTGTTATTAGAGCTTGACGGTAGTACGTGTCACTTTATTCTCCGTTCGGTAACGAAGTAGCCCACACGCTAGCTCGGGAGTCGGTAACTTTTATTAGCGATAAAGCTTGGTTGTATGAGTGCCCCCCTTGTATTCGCATGAGTACTCCTGCTGATGTTTCGATGAATGAATAAAATGACACAATCTTTTATCAAAAAAAAAAAAGTTATATAATAAAGTCTTGTGGTAATTAAATTCAATTACTTAATAAGGAATTGAGTTGTTGGTCGTTTTTCAAAAGATAGAACGTTCATTTATTAAATTAAGTGCTAAGAATGAGATACTTGCTACTATAGATATAAGTATATCCTATCTGAATAAATTGATTGAAAGAGCAAAGCGATTTAGTGCAACACATGTGAAGGGTATAATGGTCACATTGATGCTGATTGTACAAATAAAACTTATAAAGAAACAATAACAATACAAATCACATAGAACAGCGACAACAACAATACATATTAGTTATTACTATAAGCCGTTATGAGATGACATGACAATAAGAACACAATAAGGGGTGGAGCCAGAATTTTTATGAGGGGACATAAAGTCTTTGAAAAATTTTCAACTGGCCTAAATAATTTGTGTTGACGAGGGGCAAATAAAAAAAACTACATATAATTTTTTTCTAATCACAGAATTTACTTACAATATAATAAAAAGTTCAGGGGGGTATGCCCCCCTCGGTCTCACGTCCCTCCGCCCCTGGACACAATGCATATTGAGTGGCAATAAGGATAATAAGGACATAGCTTTTGATCTCATTGAATCACTAGAGTGTCACAGTTTGACAATGAATTTGACTGAGTAAGGACATAAAAAAACTCGGACATATGAATTATGATGACTCAATGAAACCTTCTTTATTTATTTTGACGCAGTTCGTGGAATATTTTCTAAGTTGGACACAAGACTTAAGGAGTTTTTATGCTCTCTCACTTTAATAAATAGATTCACAACTCACACAAATTTGAACATCACCTGACCGGCTGACCGCCTCAAAAGGCTCTTTAACATTACACATATATACAACATTACATAGAATACTACACATATTTATAATCATGTACATGAATCCATATTTATGGCACTTATCTTTTTCATTTTTCGTATTTATGTAAATCCTTTTTTAGGGATTTTTGTTACGGTGAGACTCCGTCTCTCCTAACAATGGCCACGTAAGTGGACATTCACTAGCTTGTCGAGTGACGACACAAGGTTGAGTGACCAAAAACATGAAATCGAGCAGCGAACGACTCAGGTCAAGTTGAACGACATTTCTTGTTGACGACTCAAACACGAGTAACTGCGACATAGAGTTGGCCCTCCACATTGACAAAAGAGTAGTTGACTCAACAACACTTAAAAGGAAGTCAACGTCCTATAAGCAACGTGTCAACTTATTGTAAGTCAATGGAGAATCAAGCGAACATATAGCGCCAATCCCCCTTCGACTAAATTCAAACCAAACATCAGGTAATTATCCTATACTTGAATATTTAATTTTTTTTATTATAATATAACATAAATTTATGTTTCTTTATTGTTTATGTGATTATAATTTAATTTTTCTTGTGGTGACTGTTCTTGTTTTTTTTTTTGTTTTGGTTTTTTAATTTCTCGACTATTTATAAAAATTTTAAAGTATACTTAACTTCATACTTTAAACTATCATTTAGTTTTCTAAATTTGATCAGATTGGGGATAGATACGAGCACCATTAATCAAGAGAATGGGAATATAAAAAAGAAACTAATATACCAAATGAGAATGTCATGGCCCATGAGGATGAAATTAGATATGTCAATGGAGTTCTATAGGACATGATACATATCATCCATCTCTTAATTTATTGTCCTAACTATTTTTTAAATCAACTAAATCTCCATCTATAATGACTGTGGGAATAAAGGACGAGGATCTCCATTAAAGAGTTTACCTCCATCCTGGCTCTATTAAATGGTTAGTCAAATAAAAATTTGAAGACATCAATAAAAAAAAATTGAGTAGAACTTATCGTGTATTTAGAAGTAAATTCAATTCAAAATTGAGTAGAAAAATCATAAAAGTCTCGTCAAAATATACAGACTACTCTAAAATCATAAATTATATAGTAAAGTTCACGTTCATAAATAATTAAATAAAAACATTTTCATTAACTTGAAAGATAGAGTATACTTAATAACATTTAATATGTTAATAGCCCATTTATTTTAAACACTTGAATGATTTTCAGTAACTCAAAATCATTTGACCACTACTACAATTATATAATCAAAATGATTTTAAACAACACCGCCCCCCCCCCCCCCCCCCCCCCCCCCCCCAGGAAACTATTTTGCTCATTTTTTACCATTCTTAGATGGTTTGAAAATGGTTTAGAAAATAGTTTGGAAAATGGTTAGAAAAATGATTAGAATGGTTTGACTTTGTAAATTTTGATGTGGTATAAATGGTTGAGATTTAAAAATATTGTATAAGGATTTGGAAAGTTGAAAAGAAATATGGAATAGAATAGTTTGGAAGATTAGGAAAGTTGAAAAAAACGAAAAAATAGAATGGTTAGAATGGGGGGCCAAACGGGAGGTCAAATATTTTAAACAAACAAGGCATAAATTATGTTATATATACAAATATAGTTAAAAGACATGGTAACTAATTAGATATATTAGAAGTAAAATTAAAATCAATGTGTGTATATATAAATATATATATATATATATATATTAAAAATTATAAGTATATAAATTCATATAGATAAATAGACATTTAAAGGGTATATTATAAAACAAAAACCAATATTTTTTCTAAAATTAAAAGGAAGTTAAAAACCTTATTATTGATTCAAAAAATGTAGTACCATGATAAAAATTTACTGTAATAAATTTATTAGTATTCTAATAAAATTTGTATATAGCTTTTCTAAAACATTTTAAAATATTTTTTAAAATCACACTCAAAAAATGACTATTTCTTATAATACTATCTTTGCTACGAGTACTTTCTCTATTCATATTCTATTTAAATAATCTAGAAACTAAATTCTATCTTCATTTCTATTATATTTATTGATTACGCCCTCAGTCTCTACTTAAATGGAGCGAAGCCCCATAGATCTTCGTTTCGGAAAGGAAATAGGGATAGCATTTTTCCCGATAAGTCGGAGACTTATGGGACTTCACTTTCGCACGGGGCAAGGATGTGAGATGGAGCCGAGTTTATTTCCTCACGGGGATGAGGCACCCGCCTTATATACATATGAAATTTTTTATTTGTGATGTTTTATTGACTTTGTTATGATTATTTTTAAGCTATTTAGATTTATCAACATTTTTAGGTTTATTGACATTTATATTAATTGTTTTATGAATCTAATACTCAATTATTAAAATTTAATTACATTCAATTATAAAAGTAGGGAAATACTCAAAATTTACACAATAATAAAAATAAATACTAAAGTTTTAAAAATAATTGAGTAACTAGCGAATTTATTAATTACTTGTACATATTTTCAACCACTCTGTTAATTACTACCAATTATCGCTATATAAGTAATTAAATTACTTACGTATATTGTTATATTTTATAAAAGATTGAACATTTATTTATATTCAATATAAAAAATTGAGTATTCACCACAATTTCTCTTATTGTAATTAAATTTATTTACCCTCGTTTGGCCCTCCAATTTTACCTATTCTATTCCATTCTATTTTTTTCATTTTTTTAAACTTTCCTAATCCTTCAAACCATTCCATTCCATTTTATTTTTTTTTCAACTTTCTAAATCTCTATACAATATCTAAAATCTCAATTATTTATACTACCTCAAAATTCGTAAAGTCAAACAATTCTACATTATTTTTTCAAAGCATTCCAAATCATTTTCAAATCATTTCTTACATTTCAAAAAATATAATGAAATGAGCAAAATATTCTTCCCAAACAAAGGATTAATAAAGGTCGGAGCGAAGATATGAAAAAATGCTCTCACAGAGAGTCTATCCCATAAATAGAGATAAAAATTACATTTCTAAGCTCACCCCGCCTCATTGCCATCTGATCTGTCGGAGGAAATTTCATCCTTAGATGAAACAAACATGGCACGTGTGTTCAAAAAAAAAACATGGCACGTGCGATGCTTAAACCTTTCGGATGCATCAACGAAAGAGTGCGCCTGATGGATGGTGGCTAACACGTGGGCTCTGCTACGACGCGTCACTCGTGTCACCGTTTCCTTCTCACTCTTTTTTTTTTTTTTCAATTAATTGAATATATTTTGATAATTAAGACAACCCATGATCTGTACGAAATTCTTTTACATTCTTTGTTGTGACCAATATCCTTTTTGGACTTTTTGGAATAAAAAGTTTTTTCTCTGGCCACTTTCAACCCAATGAAAGATTCTCCTACCGACACCTGTCACGAGTGATGCCACGTGTTTAATTTCTATTTTCCATGCGTATGCTATGAAAAATTATCTCTATGTTTAGGCAAACACCTCACTCATTCCATTCCATTCCATATTATTTAAAACTATTCAACTTTCTAATCCTACAAACCATTCCATTCAATTTCATTTTTTTTCAACTTTCCAAATCCCTATATAATATCTTTAAATCTTAACCATTTATACCACTTCGAAATTCGCAAAATCAAACTATTCAACATCATTTTTTTTCAAACTATTCCAAACTATTTTCAAACTATTTTTTCCATCATAGGCAAAATGCCCACCTCAAACATAAGCTATAAGTAATGAAATCATAATATTATGTTGATCAATCAATACTCGAGGGATTATTTATATGGGAAAATTCTTAGGTGAGTTTTTGAGCTTCCCTTTCTCTATCATTTTTAATAATGTATATATAAAAGTGTGAATTACAAATTTAAAATTTAAAGTAATTTATTTAGGGATAAAATAAATTCTTTTTTCATAAATTATTTTTCTTTTTGTTAATTCACTACGGTTATTTGAAAACCAAATAAATTAGTGGCCTTATAGTACGTCAGTAATTGAATATCATCGTATTCATACGCCGATGTAAAAGGATTATAATTTACACTTTGAGAAATAAAATATATATAATATTTGTATATATCTGGCAATATTGTCGCTGATGAGCAACTACCTTTATATATATATATATATTATTGTTCTTGGTACAAGGGCAACTTCCTACTTGAAGTAATAATTTATCAGGAGCAATGCACATTAGGAGGTTGAGACCATCTCGAGTACGAATTAAAAATTATCATGCTAACATTGACCATATAATATATAATTAAGAGTTTTGATCGTCAAAGCAAAGCATATGCCGGAGTATAACATCTGATTGTTGTTGGTTGTTATATTCAAAAATTGTGATGGTCTCTGTAAAAATAAAAAAATAAAAAATTGTGATGGTCGTAACCCGATATTTGGTATATTAAAAAATTATTTAGTGAAAACGTCTAACATCTAATAAAAATAGAATTTTCCGTACTTAGATAAAAATTGTCGGAGAATTTCCAAAAATAAATAAATAAATAAATTCACAACACGGAGCTATTCATGACTAAGCTTGTGTTTGGAAAAACCATTCTAGTCATTTTTTACCATTCCAAATGGTTTGAAAATGATTTGAAAAATGGTTTGACTTTGCAAATTTCGAGGCAGTATAAATGGTTGAAATTTAAAGATATTGTATAGGGATTTGGAAAGTTGAAAAAATTGGAATGGAATGGAATGATTTTGAGGATTGAAAAAAGTGAAAAAATAGAATGGAATGGAATGGTTAGAATGAGTGGGGCAAACGGGGGGTAACCCCATGTTTGGGCAAACCATTCCACTCATTCCATTTCACTCTATACTATTCCAAACCATTCAACTTTCTAATCCTACAAATCATTCTATTCTATTTTTTTTCAACCTTTTTTTTCAGCTTTCCAAATCCTTATACAATATTTTTAAATCTCAACCATTTATATCACCTCGAAATTTGCAAAGTCAAACCATTCAATATCAAATTTTTTTAAATCATTTCAAACCGTTTTTAAACCATTTTTTTCATCCCAAGAAATGAGATGGAATGGGCAAAATGCCATTCCTAAACATAAGCTAATATATTTAAATTTTGGGTTTCTGATATTTGTTTTGTAGCTTAGCTCAAAATCTTCATTACGGATTGTAATTTGTAAAAGTTTCTTTAGCAAAAATAATTTTTCGGGTGACAAGTTATATAGATATAGTTCAACGAATTATAAATTAAAATGATTGGTATGTACAATGGAGTGAGAAATCGTGGTGACTTCAAATTTAACACCCACGAAAGAAATTTATGCTGATGGATAAAGGAAAAGATGACAGGTATGTTTGATTGGGTGGATGGAGAGTAAGAGTGATGGAGAGAATTAGAAGGATGAAGAATTTAAAAGATAGAAATGATTTTTGTAATCTTTCAAGTTGTTTGATAAGAAAAATGGAGAGCTAGAAAGATGGAGAGTAATTATTTGTACAATACTATATTGTCTATTTATATTATTTGTTATTGATTGAGATTGAGGCTAAATTATATTTTTTATTTATTAAACTGGTAGAGAAGATGCATCCTTCTACTAAGAGAATGATGCAATTTAGTGGGCCCAGAGGGAGAGCATCTCCCTCCAGCCCTCTCCCTCCCTCCTCTTTTCCCTCCTACCAAACAAAAGAATTTAACTTCTCTCTCCACCTCTCCATCCACCCACCACTCCCTCCATCAAACCAAATATACGTTGTAAGAGATTGGACCAACAGAAAATTACAAAGTAATGCATGGGAAATTGTGAAAAATGTCATTGAGCAATTTGTTTTGAAAATATCACTTTAAAATAAGGTTTACGGTTTATATTATTTTTTAGTAGTGGATTCGACCAATTTTTTTTTTTCACAAATAAAGAAAACAAGATAGGAGATTGGGGACAACGTAGTAATTTGGTAGTAATTTGCTGTTAAAAAAAGTGACATGATATACAATTGTGATATGAATTGTAAACTTGAATATTAGATGCTGAGATCAAATTTTCTCGTAATAATATATGTTAGACTTTTGGCTTTCCAAATAAATCTTAAGAAAAAATGGGAGTTGCAAACCAAAAACATTATTAAGTGTCACTTAATAATTTATAAGTTAAGTAGTGTGTTCTCTTGATTTTTACTCCGTATATATCGCATAAGGAGTAGAAATTATAAGTACAAAACACAAACATGAACATTGATTAATAGTATTTCAAATAAGTACGTTCATCAAAATCTCTCTTATAAAAAAGCTCAAGTAATTAGGAGAATTTTGAAGAATGTCCCATCCTGAACACTTTTAAAATCTGTACTTTTTTTTTTTTGGTTTGTTTGTATTCCACTTTAATTATATTCTCACTTTTATATTACAAATACATAATAGAAATCAATAATATACACTGTTTTGGTCATAAATTATTAAATGACACCTAAAATGATATTATTTTGCAATTTTCCAAACAAATATTATAAATAATATTAAAAATAAAAAGGAGCCCAAAACTAAGTTTTAGCCTAGGGTTTATGCGGTGGGGAAAAAAATGAGAAACGAGTGAAGAGATGGAGGCAGCCTTAGTGTTTTCACATTTTGCTTTATCAGCCTAAATCCTACCAATGTTGGGTACTTTCCGGCGACTTAGGCATCAAGATAAAGCTTCAAGTTAATGTTTTGAAGATATATAAAGGTATGTATGTATTATGTTTTCTGTGTTTTTTTTTCCCCCTCAAATGTTACGTGAAACTTGAATTATTTTGTTGCTTTAATTTTATTTCAAATATATTGACATGTTTTGGTCACTTGGGGTTTAATTTATGATTTTTGAGTTGAGAAAACGAAGATAGAAGATGAAGGGCAGAGTGTTCGACTTCGTAGTTGATGCTCGACAGATGTCATTGGAACACAGTCGAACACTTAAAAAAAAAAGTGTTTGACTGTTATCTGTCGAACATCAACTCCTACTGTCGAGCAACCGAAACTACTTTAGTTGAAAATAATATATTTCTACAGAAGATATAGTTTATTTATTCTATAATTTATGGAGCTCATCACATATTTAACTTGGCCTCATCATGAGTTCAAGACGAATTGTATAGTGTTCGTAGTTGATGCTCGACATATGTTGTGGGTCCGCGTCAAGTTATTTTTATTAATTGCAGTTTGACCTTTGCTTTTTTGATATTATATCCCTGTATATTTATTTTTTTTGCCCTATAAGCTTTTTTTATTCATATTTGGACCTAATTTTAGAAAAAAAAATTTCATTTTTGCCTAACAAATACGCACTTTTTTTTTTCAAAAAAAAAAATGCAAAAAAAAAAAAAAAGAAAAGAAGAAAAAAGAAGAAGCCAGAAACTGTTGGAATTTAATGCGAAGCGGAAGCGTGGATTTAAAAAAAAAAATTCTAAAACACGAAGATCATATCACATAAGAACATATAGCATATAATTCACAACAAAGCATAGGATCGAAAATTCATATTTATATGTAAAATAAAAGAATTTAGAGGATGAGATTTATACCGAGACGATTGGTCTAAATATGGCTCCTTCAAAAATCCAAACGATTCTAAATCCTTCTAAGCTCCTTGATTCATAATCGAATTACAGGATGTTGGTGTTGATCGAAACCACAATCTTCCAAACCGATCTCCAAATCGATAAAGAACAAAGGGTGGGCTTTGTATTTCAAACACATACTGGGAAAATAATTTTCTGACCCTTGTAGGAGGGGATGGGCGAATTTTTGTGAGAAGTTTTTCTCTGAGAAAAACTCTTTCTCTGATAGCTCTCTCTCTGGAAAAAATCTTACGTCTGATTGAAAAACCAAGGCTAGGGCTTTTTAAATCAATCTGAGAGGAGTGGGTTGTGGGCTAAAATTTAGCCCACTACCCATGTAAATGGCGCCACTTAGGAGAGATTTTTTTTTAATTACGAATTTAATTTATTTCAAAAATAAATTAATTAGATAATTATCCAATAATTATCTTTAATAGAAATTAAAAAGAAAATATAATATTTAAATCAAATTTAAATATTTATATTTGTTCATATGATTTAATCAATCTCATTAATTAAATCATGTGCACTATTTATAATAATTATTTAACACTTAAATAATTAAAATAAAATAAAATAAAATTTCTTTTATTTTATTTGTAATAATTCGTCCTTGCGTGTGATCATATAATTAATCACATTAATTATAATTTGCTTTCTTTATCAATTTGTTCGGAGTCGGTCCGGGGACCATGGACCCGATAATTCAAGCTTCAATAAATTAAGAAATTCAACTAAAGCTCTTTAGTTAAAAATCTAATTTATTAATCCCGAGGTTACTCCACTATAAACCCGAGATTGAACTCTTGAGATTATCAGAATAATTTACTCGATGAGTACGTCCACTGATTTAGTTATTACATGAGATTCAACCCTCCAGATTGGTTCATGTCTTGAGCAGGCGAAATTACCGTCATACCCCTCGAGTCACATTTATTCCTTAAGTACCGTTATTTCACTATTGAACAATTCATTTACAATCTTATTGTAAATGTGCGCGCAACCATTCAATTCCAGAAACAACACTTAAGTGAACCAATATTAACTTCTTTTAATTAGAAGCTGGATTCCGTATCTGCAAATCTCATTCCTCAGTGATCTCGCCTCGAGCTCCCAAAACGCAAGTATTCGTCCTATTGCGATAATGGTACTTAACGAACGAATCAAAGAACTTGTAAACGAGACCTAGAGGTCTGTGATCGCTCAAGATTGAGATCGATTCTCATATGACCATCTTTTGACAACGAAACGAAATGTCGTAACGGTTCTTAACGACACTTTGTAACGAGTCGGTCCTAACCGTGTACAGTCCAACTATACATAATGCTCCCACTATGTGTCGCTACATGATTAGTGTTCTGCGTATATGATTTCCAATCAAATAATCCAATCTTGATTAATCACCGACTTAATTTTAAACGTGTCAATTTTATAAGTCGATATTTCATAGGACACTTATAAATATCGAAATAAAAATTTTTGGAACACGTTAAGGATTTAGATGAATGTTCGTATAAAATAATATTTCAAACAAAATAATAAAAAATGTCTTCTCGTTTTATTAATTAAGCAAAATAGTAATATTACAAATAATATTATAAAAACCCTTTTTCTAGGGCAACATCCAACAGAAACACCAATGAAACTCCCTTACAAATGCTTTTAGGCCTTAATATATATGTGTGTGTATAAGTTGTTTGCGATTCTTAGTTTATTTTTCAACTGTTTTTGTAGTAGAAATGACTCAGATGGTAGTGGATGTTGCTTGTGGTGGAGAATGGAAAGAAGAGTTTGGATCTTTCAAATGGTTCGGGGACACTAAGCTTGTTAAAATGGTTGTTCATTCGAGAATTACTTTTTCTGAATTGGTCGATAATTTTTATCGAAGGTTGAAAGTTGACTCAAATAAGATGGATAAGAAACTAAGTTATGCGTCTGCTACATATGACATGTTGAATCACCCCGTTTATCTGACCGAGGATGAATGTGTTTTTTGTTTTCACCACGATTTTAATGAGAAAGGTCGTAGAAGCACATTGAAAGTGGAACTAGTTGAGAAAGGAGACGATGAAAAGATTGATGTTTGTGATTCATCTTCTACACCTGTCACCTGGTACTGATGGCATATGTATCGCTAAAGCAAAGATTCTGAGCTAAACTGAGGATTCTGATAATAACTTTAGCATATCTGCATAATCATCGACTCTAGAACGTCCACAAGTAGAACTACGTTTTGTTAATGATGGCAATTCAATAAAACATGAAGCATCTGCATTGAATAGTTTCACAGACGATTCTGGTTTTGTGATCGGTCAGAATTTTTTGAGCAAGGATGAACTGAAATACCGGTTAAATGAGGTGGCAATTGAAAATTGCTTCGAAATGAGGATAATCAATTCATCCAAGTCATTGTACGTGGTTAAATGTGTTGATAAGCAATGCACATGGCGATTACGGGCGACTAAGATACCAAATTCAGATTGTTTCTCCATAATAACTCTCATACTTGCGGCTTTGGGATGCGGAATGAAAAAAGACATGGACATCTGAGGGGGACTGGTGAAGAGGAGAAATAAATATGTCACTATGTGGAGAAATGAGACATTACCGAAAATTTACCCTCAAAGAAGTGAAAGCCGCGCCTCAGTAATATTTTGACAGACTCCAACATATTTGAGCACAGTTCGTATTTCTATTTTGTATCACATTTTTTTTATGAACTCAATTTTTTTTTTAAATTGTGCTCCACTTAATGTTGTTTGTATTAAATAATGTGACTCAGTTTTAGAAGATTTTTTTGTGTGATTGAATGTTTAGCAAACACTATCGAACATGGAATCATGCATTCAATAGATTTCGTTTGACATTCGATTGAATAAGTTTAACAATAATATTTGATTGTAGTGTCGAACATTCGACAAAGTGAGACGGACATTTAAATTCGGAGGCTATAATGTTCAAATGTACCAATCAAATATTCGACTGAGTTAGTCGAACAAGTAAAGTTGTTTTCAACAATCTTGGTCAAAAATTTTACAAAGTTAGTCGAACAAATAATAATATAGACATGAATTTCATATCTCACTTTAACAACCTATTTGTCGGGGGTTTCTTTATAAGTTTGCATTTTATTACTTGACTAATGCACTACAACATTCTTTAGCGTTAGCTTATGATTTTGAATGGAGAATATTTTTTTTTTCTTCTATAATTACATTAGTTAACACAAATTAGAACATATTATAAATTGTTATTATGAGCATTGTGTGTAGAAATAGAAACATTTTTATGTTTTATTTTTGGACATACAGAGGAGAAAAAAAAAAAGTAGAGAGGAAAAGAAGATAGAAATTGACAAATTACCCTTATATAATTTTTACTTCGGTTATCGATTTGCATTGTCAAAATATAATTTACAATGTAAATTTCGTAAAAGAAGAATTTAGGCAATAAAATTGGTCAAATCTGATCAGTTGAGGGTTATTTGTGCAAATTGTTTGGGAGGAAAAAAAAACATAAAAGAAAAAGAAGAATAATTTTATTTATACACCACTTTTAAGTCTCCGCTCATCTTTTCTAAACACACCTTATTTGGTTTTAAAAACATTTCAACTACTTAGTGTACACACCCATAAATTCCAAAATTACTCATTTGGGCTTGGACTTAATTATAAAATCAAAGGGGTGTTTTTGTATTATGATAAACTGAATAGATATTCATGGATTTTTACAAGAATACATGGGAGGTTTTCGTATTTTTCCTTCACTATAATATTTTTGCTATACGAGGGAATAAAATGATTAATTTGGAAGACAACTAATAGGACACAAAATGATCTATTTAATGGCCCTATGAGAATAAGCTTCTACAGTACATCTTAATATCTTATGGAACAAAAAGAAATATTTTTTCCTATTCATTAGTAATTAAAAAATTAAGTACAAAAATCTATTATAAGGGAAAAATTCCAAAATTTTTATTCCAAGATGTGCAAAGAATACAAAACCAATTGAATGTGTCCAAAATATTTACAAATGACAATATATTTTATAAACCATTTAGATGACATTTAAATTAACAGTTTTGATTTTTTGGTTCTAAATGGTTAACATAAAGAGTCATCCAAATGACTATCTCAAACAATGGAAAATTTTATCATTTAAATGGTAATTCTAAATGGTTTGTAGAAAGTTTAGCACTATTCTTTATATGATTTACTTTTAGATGTTTCGCATTATTTAAAATCACTTTGATATCTAATAATAAATTATTATTGAAATAATTTTGAATAATCTTGAACCATTCCTTGCATGATTTGCTTTTAGATGCTTCGAGTTGTACATTTTAGAATAGAAATTTAAATGGCCCATTTATGTGCAAGGTAGAAAGCTCTACTCAATTACTGTAACCTTTCATAACAAGTCTATTAAAATGACTAATTTGAACGACTTTTTTTTGCCCCTAAATAGCAAAATAGTTAGGTCAAAACCATTTGGACAAAGTGATCTAAATAAACAAGGATTTTCAGCTGGTTTTTTATTTAGTAGAGAATAATTCTGGATCATCAAATTTACTTTTTTAGTATGCTCTATATCTTAAAAAGGTAAATCTGACGATCTAGAATCGTTTTCCACTAAAAAATAAAAACCCACTAGAGAAACACCGATATATAAGAGGTAAATGTTCCTTTTTATCATCTTGAATAAATATTTTGATAGATAATAAATTGTAATTTAAAAGGGCATTGAGTGTAGGGGTGAAATCGGTTCGGTTCGGTTTAGTTTTTGACGAAAAAACCAATCGAACCGAATTATTCGGTTTCTTCAAATGAAGAACCGAAAACCAATTTTAAGAATATCAAAACCGAACCGAATCGAAATCGAATATTCGGTTTCGGTTCGGTTAAATTCGGTTAAAACCGAATTAAAAAAATAAAATTAGCATATATTATAATATATATTATTTATGAAAGAATATGACAAATACAACATGCTGGCAAAGTGGTATTCATAGGGGCTTTTAAGTCTCTTTGTTCACCCAAGTCTCAAGTTCAAGCCCTCCCAAGCTCATATTTGAGCTTTCTTTTTGTGAAAATAAATTAACAAAAAACTTGCACTCTTGGGATCCGAACACAGGTTGTGAGCATGGAAAGGAAATGAGAGTGTGTGGGTTTCCACTACACCAACATGCTATTTGTTAATATTTACAACAAAAAATATATATATAATATATCTAATCGGTTGTAATTCGGTTATAACCGAATTTTAACATCATGTAACCGAACACCGAACCGAATATTCGGTTTCGGTTCAATTTTTTAACCGAATTTTATTTTTTTAAAAAAACTGAATTTTCGGTTATTTATAATCGGTTTTCGGTCGGTTTTTTTGGTTTTTCGGTTTTTTTTTACAGCCCTAATTGAGTGTTTCAATAGAACCACTCAAAAGAAAGTATTTTTCTTTTTTTGTTCAAATTCTTAAGCACAACCCTTCCTAAAATACCTACTGTGCAGAAGAAAGAAGCTGCTGAAGTTATAAACACGTAAGATATTTGATTATTTTATTTTTGAAACTACTATTAAAATATTGAGGAAGAAAACCAGTTAGTAGAACACTGATAGTTAATTAAGAATATTTTAATAATTTAAAATAATAAGCAGTTTCGGTTACAGAAAAATAATCTTTTAACATATTTCTCAAATAATATTACGTACAATAAAAAACGACTACGTGCTTATTTAAGAAGCATGCATACCAAAAGCTTTTATAACTATTTTAGATTTTTCTATAATTTAAAAGCGTTTTGAGGAGTAATGCCAAGCTGGCCATTTATCACAAAGAACTAGTCAAGGCTCATTTCGTAATTACACTCTCTGAAATACGAGCTAATGGATATACTTTTGCCCTTTTTTCTCCTTCCGCTTAAATTTGGGCAAAAATCCCCAAATTCATCAGTTAGGGCTCTCGCCTCGGACTCAGCGTCAGCGACCATAACGAACGAACCAACCAACCAAAGAGCAACTTTTTTTTTTTTTTTTTAATCTTCATTCATAGCAAAACACCAAATTCTCTCATTTTTGAGAAGCTTTTCGAACTTTCTTCGCGACTTTTACACAACAAAAAGAATTATATTCGGTACTCTCTCTCTCTCTCTCTCTCTCTCTCTCTCTCTCCCATTAACTGTTATTACTTTTTGATCCATCTTGTTGATTTTTTTTTTCTCTTAGTTTGTTTATCTGAAATTACGGGTCAAATGTTGTCTCTGTCCTCAATATGAGTTGGGTGTTTTTTTTTTTTTTTTTTTTTTTGTGTGGGAATATGAGATGGGTTTTGGATTATTACATTTAGTAAATTCTCTTTTCTAATGGTTGTTGACCAAACAGTACATTATTAGAGCTAGACTAGTATTGCAAATTTGCATAAAATTTTGGCCTTTTTTTTTTCATGGTTTCCAAATTTTATTGATTTGAGTTAATTGAATGTCAAACCCATTTCAGCTCTGGCGTGTTGTTTTATTTCAAGAAACTTACACAAATTGATACAATAGTTTTACAACTAATTATGTTTCGGTTTTTATTGCAACAGTCCTTTTATATCTGTGTTAAATCTCGTATAGGACATTGCATTGCCAAGTTGTTGTGAATTTCATGTGTAACATTTGTAATTTATCTTTCTATTATCTATGTCTCATTTTCCTGATTCTTATATGCTGATTTTGTTTTTGCTTTTCTTACTTTCTAATGGGGATAAAATGCCAGTGCTCCATTGAAGATAGTTAAAAGGCTTAAATTTGCCAACATTATATATATATTTTTCTCTTGACACCAATCTTATTCTACAAGTTGGTTTCTTGCTTTTTGACCGACCACCTTCGTAATCTTCGAAATTGTTATTCGCAAAATCGCCTTTCTCAATTGCACTGCTACTTGTGAAATCAAATGGTCCTTTATAAGAACCCCTCCGAATTGCGGTCCCGTGGGTTCGCTTTGAGATTCATATTCTGCGACTCCTTTTGGCCTTTCGTTTTGTTTCCTCCTTTCGATATGTGCATACTTCTTCCCTTGAATTCTTCTGGCCTCCGTGCCTTCTTCACAGTTGCCTTGCAAGCTTATTCTATTAGGTGCATAACATGCCGAGGCCAAATGCACAAGCGTCGTCGTTTTCTAAGCCAGTTGAGAGTGATAGAGATACCGATCCTGAAGAGGTGATGGATGAGGAAGTTGAGTATGAAGAAATTGAGGAAGAAGTAGAAGTGGAAGAGGAAGTAGAAGTGGAAGAGGAAGTAGAAGAGGAAGAGGAAGTAGAAGAGGAGGAAGAAGAGGTAGAAGAGGAGGACGAAGAAGAAGAAGAAGAAGAAGAGGAGGAGGAGGAGGTTGAAGAAGAGGACGATGAAGACGGAGCCGATGATGCCAAGGCTATGGACGATGACGAGAAGAAAAAGCATGCTGAACTTCTCGCCCTCCCTCCACATGGTTGTGAAGTTTACGTCGGAGGGATTCCTCAAGATGCTTCCGAAGAGGAGTTAAAACATTTCTGTAGGTCAGTAGGAGAAGTCGTTGAGGTAAGCTACACTGTTGTTCACAAATCACTGTCTCAAATTCTCTAATACAAGCAAGTCCTAAGCGCACGGTATTGATTGATATTAGGTTCGGATTATGAAAAGCAAAGATTCTGGTGACAATAAGGGGTTTGCATTTGTGACATTTAGAAATGTTGACATGGCTTCTCAAGCCATCAAGAAGCTGAACAATACCGAATTTAAGGTAATATTAGATTTTTACTTACTTTCGGTGTCTTTAGAATAGAATCTAATGGTGGCCAACAATCTCAAATATTTTGAGATCGTTTTTATTAAATTTTATTCTATCACACTTTGCTTTATGCATGCTTTTATGGTAAATCATCTGTTTATCAGGGTAAAAAAATAAAATGTTCCACATCCCAAGCGAAGCACCGTTTGTTCATTGGCAACGTTCCAAGGAATTGGGAAGAGGAAGATCTAATGAAGATTGTTAAAGAGATAGGGCCTGGAGTTACTGGTATGGAACTCGTCAAGGTCGGTGCATGGTGCTTGATTTGTTATGCAAAATTGTTCTATGATTTTTTTTATGTTCCTTTTTCTTCTTTATCGATTACTCCTTTCTTTATACCTCGTGATCCTTGTTCTCTTCAGGATATGAAGAACACTAGCAATAACAGAGGCTTTGCCTTCATTGACTACCATAACCATGCCTGTGCTGAGTATTCAAGGCAAAAAATGATGAACCCAAAATTTAAGCTAGCTGACAACGCTCCAACCGTTAGCTGGGCTGACCCCAAAAATGCTGAATCGTCTGCAGCTTCTCAGGTTTATATTACGTAACCCATGCTCCTGATAAAATGTTAATTTGGTGAGATTTTTCTGAATGAACAGAATCATTATGCCTTGTCTTTTTACTTCTCCTGGAGTCCTGGTAGTGAAGATATTTTTGTAGACTTTGTTAGTTATGAACTGTAAACCACAGACTCCTGTAATTTAAGTACTTTAATTTATAATTTTGTTACTTATGAACTTCGATAACAAACTATTTGTGGTTTGGCTGAATGGAGAACTTATGCATTGCACATGTTATTATTATGATGGTGCTTGCTACGAATACATTGAATTTGGCATCTCTAATTGAGAGTTTCATGCAGGTGAAGGCTGTTTATGTGAAACATTTGCCAAGGAACGTTACCCAAGACCAGTTAAAGAAGCTATTTGAACAGCATGGAAAAATCACTAAAGTGGTTCTTCCACCTGCAAAAGCTGGGCAGGAAAAGAACAGAATTGGTTTTGTGCATTTTGCAGAGAGGGCAAGTGCTATGAAAGCATTAAAGAACACCGAAAAATATGAGCTTGATGGTGAATATTTCATTGGGCCTTAAACTCTTAATATACATTCGCTTTTTCTTTCATCTGTACATATTGGAGTTGTTTAGGTCCGGTTTGATAACACTTTTATTTTTTATTTTTGTTTTCTTAAACAAAAAGTTGATCAAAATTTTCCAAAACGCGTTTGGTAAATTTGTTATCATTTTCTGTTTTTTTTTTTTTTAATTGGAAACAAATTTTAAAAAATAGAGAAAACAAAAAATTGTTGTTGTCAAAATTTTTTAAACAAAAAACATCAAAACTTACGAATTTTTGTGTGTTTTCTCAATTATACACTCTCCTCATACTTCATCTTTGTCTTTCTTATCTTTTCACTCCCTCTTTACTAGTTATAAACTATCATTTTTTGTTTTTCGTTTTTAAAAAAAGTAACAAATAGTAATTACCAAAATATTGTGTTTTTTAAAATTTTAAAAACAAAATAGCAAAAGCACTTCCAAATTTTTGTTTGTAAATACAAAAAACAAAAATGTTATCAAACATAGCGTTAGTGATTTGGAACTTTACTACCATCATAGGTCAATCTCTAGAGTGTTCTCTGGCAAAGCCACAGGCTGATCAAAGGTCCGGTGGATCAAATTCTCAGAAGTCAGCGATGCTTCCAGCTTATCCACCTCGTGTAGGTTACAGTGTCGGTATGGTTGGGGGTCCATATGGTGCCGTAGGGGCAGGGTATGGAGCTCCTGGTTTTGCACAGGTCAGTAATAGAGTTATCTTTACAACAATATAGTTATTGATGAGACACAATAAAACTTATATTAACTAATAAAAGCAGTCAAATCCTGTCGCACTAAATCACAGTGATATTTATGTTTGGAAGATGTTTGGTGGGTTTTTGTGTGTGTGTGGTCGTGTGGCTGTTCCAAAGCCTTTATGTTACGAATATGAATAGAAGTGTAGTAAGTTTTCTTATTATATCGATAGAATTCGTCTGATGGTTTTGCATATTGCTGCAGCCTTTGGTATATGGACGAGGACCGAATCCTGGCATGGCAATGATGCCAATGCTTCTTCCTGATGGACGGATAGGATATGTTTTGTAAGCAGAAAATCATTATATTTGCATTTATTTTGTTAGATTCCATCAGTTTAATTTTTGTCGGAAGTAATAAATCATAAAATTAGTATACTTTCCATCTTCTTTACATCTTAAACGATTTCGGAGAAACATTCTTTCTTTTCTCTTTTTAAATTTATCCGTCTTGCTTTAAACTTGGATATATTTGATGTTTCCGCGTGGATGGAATTTTTTTCTTAAACTTTGATATTATGTATCTCGTAAAGTGTCTTGTTAGTTAATTCTTGTGGTCTTATTTGATGATTTAATACAGCAAGAGACTAAAATCCGTTATTTGTCGCTGTATAGGCAACAACCAGGGGCACAGACTCATCCCTCTCTTCCTTCACATCAGAGAAGCAGCGGCAGGGGTGGAGGTGGAAGTGGCGGTAAAACTGGCGGCAGTTTGAAGGGAAAGCATAATAACGATGGCGGTGGTGGTGGGCGTCGGTATCGCCCATATTAATTGTTATTAAATATTTATTGGTCACATTTTATAATTGTTCCTGTCAAAATGTGACCAAATCTGTTATAAAATTGAGTCCCAAGATTTGTTTGATGGTAGCTGTAAAGTAAATTGCTAGTTATCAATTAGCCCAAAAAATTATTTATTCGGATGATACTCTAGTGAACACTAAGCGTGAGGGAAATTTTCTTGTACACTAATATTAAAAATGATAACTTAGTTTTGTCATATTAGTCCAGATTTGCGTTTGTATTTCTTTGTTGTGATGTTACAAATAACCTCTGTATTGAGTCTCTACTTTGGTTAATGACATATAGGCGATAAGTCCATCAGAGGCAGAGTCTTCATTATGAAATTATTTGTAATGTGTAACCCCAATGGGAATTAATTGGAAAAAAGAAATGATACGAGCTCGTCTGATTTTCGAATGGATCAGTTAATATCTGTTCACGTTTTTAGAGTAACACAGTATTATGGCTGTTTTACTAATTGCTCTGCATATGCTTATGCTTATGCTAATTATAAATCCAAATGATCAACAATTTCTCTAAATTGAACTTGAGAGGCGTAAGCTTTAAAAGTCCGACTAAGGCCTTCTTTAGATTGCATATTTGCAGTTGTAAAATTAAAATTTGGTATGGCAGCAATGGCGTTTTGGCGGCCCTTGGCTGTGAGCTAATCCCGAACGATCACGAATGGCAATGCACTCTTGCAAACTAGGTATCGTATGGATTCATACATTTACAAGAAAGCGCAGAGGCCAAAAAACCTCTAGTCACAGACAATAGCACCAACCCCGCCCCTCATTGCTGTCGAAGATAGCAGCATCAACTTTAAGCTTTGAGGCTCCCGTATCTGTTGGTAACCAGAGCCTAGGAGGGGGTATCCTGACATTGACCGGTTTCTCCATGCGGTTCTTGATGCTCTGGTTCTCGTTAAGCCATGCTCCCACCCACTCTACTACTCGATGGTGATTTATCGTCTGTGTTCCGATGACAAAATCATTACATCTCTTCGAACCAGGGCATATTGCAGAACCATTTGAACAGGTCCCTAATCAATCTCAGTAAACAGGAACACACAAATTTTAATTTTGGCCTGGAGGCTAGATGGCACTCAATCTTTCCGAATTTTATTCTTTTATCTAAATATCTTACCAACGCAAATACTAATTTAGGTTACTAGTTCTTATTCCCAAATCAAATTTTTAATTCAAATATTAAATTTTTGAAACAAGATCCAAACGGTAAGACAAAAAGTTCAATCCAATTAAGAAAAAAGCGATTCTATAAATGAGAGCAGTGCCAGGAAGGGACCATAGGAACAGCAAAGGCAAGAGCAATATATATTTTTTTTTCAAAGAAAATAACCGCAAGAGACTAAACCACCAGCATAATACCTTCAAGAAAATTACAAGCTTTTCTGGCAGTAGCTACTAGCTACACCATCCTGATAAACCAATTCCGGTGCATGAGAAGCGAAAAAAGCACCTTTTTACTTTAGCAACAAAACAGAATACAGCCCCAAGTAGAAGAAAAATGGTGCAATATATGTAAGTGGTTTATCTTAGATGAAGCTTATAGCACTAACAAATTCTGCTTCTTTGAGCATGCAAAAATAAAATTACTTCATTCATCTGCCGGTTCGTCTTCGTTTGCCTCATGTTGTTCATCATTTTCATCCTGTTTGCTTTCACCACCTTCATTTTCAGCTGATGGCTCTTCTTCTAACTTACTCTTCTTCGTCACATCCTTGGCTTGCGATGCTCCTTTCCTCTTTCCAGCGTTTTTCTTTCTAAACTCTAGACAAACCACGAAAAATAAAAAACGATATTTAATGCTCCGTAAATCTTCTGCAAAGTATGTTATGCTAGTAATTAAAATTTTACTGCAACATCTTCCACCATCTATCAGCTTTGATCAGTAAACATCTTTAGCTCACTATGAGAAATTAAAAAAAAAAAAAAAGGAAAAAGGGAGCAAAGGCAGAAAAGTTTTGCTAGAAATTGAGAATCTGTTGTACAGAGGCTGTTGATTCCGATCCACCGGCAACATAACAAAACGATAAGTCGATTGGCAAAAAGGGTAATAAATGCCCAACACAAGTATTTAGACACAGGTGTTGGAAATTTAGACATCCTACTAAACGGAAAAAATAAAATGATCAGAAAAAGTGATCTCAAACAAGTTTTGATGTCAAACCAGGAGGGTTTGACGGAAAATACACAGGGAGCAAGAGGCGAGAGAACCCAAAATGCATTTTCCATAACCCTTCGAGTTCAGAAATTGCTAGATTCCTGAAGAAAACCCCAATTTATAATGCAACATTTTGCAGTTCTGACTTCTGTGTGAATTTGTAAAACTTAGGCCTTAGAAAAAAAGACAAGTGTTCAACAAATGGTGAATGTGTGGACTAGGGTACTTCATAGAGGTCTTGGGACAGGCAACTGTGCAATAAAAAATACTCACACCAATAATCAAATCAATTAACTCGGCATCCAAACTCTAACTACTTGAGATCTGCAACACAAGTTCTACTTCGTCAAAGTCCTAGTTGAGGCAATATCTCTCTACTCACTTCCATATTACAATAATCAAAATCACATGTACTCATATCATTCTGTTTAACTTCTGTTGAACCTCCTCGCTTACTTCCATCGGTGCAAAAATCGCCACATTTTGAAAAGCACGTATATTTCTTAATACAATTAGAACAAATGTCTTTGTATTATCCTACTTTTGTTATCGTTCATCCTCATCTTTGCCATGCTGGTTTTCAAAGATAATTTTTTCAAAATGATCCAACATTCTAAAATATAGATCACAGAAAGAAGTGAAGTATAAACAATGTTAACATTCCTTAATGTTAACATTCCTTAATGTTAACATTCCTTTTCTTTTTTGTGAGGAAAATCTCAACGTATATGAGCCAAAGACGATGTGGACAAAATGAGAAAAGTATGTTCTTGAAAGATCCAATCATTCAATCCTCAAAATCCCTCGACTCTGCCCTAAATCTATTACTTATTGACTTTCCCTACTCTAACAAAATTTTCTAACAATTCTAATTATCCCTCAACTAATTAAACTAATATTAACCATCCCTTAATTCCCAAGCTCCAACCACATTCTTTGAGGCAAGAAATTCCACTTAATCAACACATATTCTTTCTTAACCCAGAAAAACAAACAACAAAACAAACAAACAAACAAAAGAAAAACTTATCAATGTCTTAGTTACAACCCAATTGAGAAACAGAAAAACCACCAAATATATTTAACATTATAACATTTATTTTAGTTTTACTTCACAATCAGTTCTATTTAACAGTCAATTCTGGGTCTTCAAACATTCCACACGTTATTGAAATTCGAAACATTTGTACTGGAAGGGCTTAGGAAAAATGGTAAACTGCTTGCTAAAAACTATAAATAACACATCACATTCAAATCCAAACACCACGAACATATTGACAAAATAACCAAAACCCACAAAAAATTTTAAAAATAAATAAATAAAGAAAAAGAAACCAACCATCAAGAGAGGCCTTGAGAGGGTTGAGAAACTCGGAGAAGTCGATCTCCTCCAACGCTTTGAAGACGTCGTCGGCGTTGATTGTCTGTCGTTTTGACTCCTTGCAGATGTCGTTTGCCCTACATTTCAGAACCAAGCAAGTCATTTCCCAACCAACCCACAGAGAGAGAGAGAGAGAGAGAGAGAGAGAGAGGGGTTACGTGGCGGAAAGGTAGTGGATGAAAATGCGAGCTGATTCGGAGAAAGCGAGGAGGGCGTCTTTGTGGAGGATGATGTCGGAGCCGTCGGAGCAGCGGGAGAGCTTATCCTTCACAACACGCCGCACGATGGCCTTCGGCAGCTCCTCCGCCTCCGCCACTGCTTTCTCCATCTCCACTGTTGTCGTCTGTTTCGCGGGATTTTGGGTGAATTATATATAGATTGACCAATTTTGGGAAATTTTTCAAAAAAGTCCTCTTTTTTTTTTTTTCGACCATTGGTTTTGATTTATGTCCCCGTTAGCGTTAATAAAAAAAAGGTTAATGGCTGATTTCCAGCTTTGTCCTCCTTATTTTCAGAATTTTAAAATAATCCTCAAAAAAAAATTTTTTGGGTGTAAAATAGAGATACTTCGGTATATTGACTTTAAATTTGAAATAAGGGATACTTCAAAGTCGATTTTGAAAACGTGAAGATTACTTTGCAATTTTGAAAATGAGAGACATGAAATTTGGATTTAGCCAAAATTAAGGATTTTGAGGGATTAATGTAAAAAATTATAACGAACAAGTCAAAAACATTACGACTAAGAGTAGAGAGTTGAAGAAGAGATGAGTGGATTTAGCAAGGCTCAGCTCGTTCTTGTAGTTTTATCGATATGCTCTCAAGAAAGGTGAGCGAAACATTATAGCAAACCAGCAATTACAAATACTCTTCTGTGCCGAAACCACTACAGCATTGAGTCTTTAAACCCCCAAAAGAAACCATAATAGCCAAGTCCAGTGGATGCTCGGCTTAAAAAATGAGGGAGAGCAACCAAATCCACGATGTAGTTGGGTACCTTCGTGTAAACCACAACGTACGGGGCAAATCTGGTGGAGCGATTAACTATGTTATCGAAAGCAAATTCAGCTTAGACAAGGCGAAGATCCCATGGCTTCGGCTTGTCCATGGCAAGGCAATGGAGCATATCACCCAGAGTACGGTTAACAACTTCGGTTTGCCCATCGGATTATGGGTGATGAACTCTACTAATCTTGAGACTAGTATTATAACGTTCCCATAACTCTTTCCAAATATGGTTGACAAAACAAACGTCGCAATCGAAAGTAAGTGAATGTGGAACACCATGGAGGTGAATGATGTCTTCAAAGAAAAGGCCGGCCACATAGTTAGCATCCCCGGTATAGCGACAAAAAATAAAATAAGTCATCTTGCTAAAATAAACAACAACCACAAGAATGGAATCGACACATAAGGTCGTTTTAGAGAGCCCTAGCCAACAATATCCATTACCATTATTAAGAAGGCTTGACAAGTAGAGAGGTCATCAACATGCTTAGGCTTTAGTATTTTTTTTTTTTTTGGTTTTACCTTTATCCTTCTTGCGCACACACTTTCTCCCTCCTTCACTCTCACGTGCCACTTCTTATCCGTCTCTTTCTTACTTTTTTTTTTCTTATTTAATCTTTTTCCAACTCTCTCTCTCTCCCACTCTCTCCTATACCTCCCAAAAAAAAGCACAACTCTCACAACTCTTTCTCTTATTTTTTTTATTTTTTTATTTGGGCCAATTAAGAAATTAACAATTTTAAAGGTAAAGTTTAAAGGATTTAGCTCTAGAATATCAAAATTAAGGATATAGCCATTAAATACCTTATTTGAGATAAGTATCCATGGTAATTACTTTAAAAAAATCGCCCAAATCAAATAAAAATTTTCTGAAAATTTGACTCATTCAACTTAGAAAAACAAACCAAACCTACTATTGCCAAAATTTTCATCGGTTTTGATAAAATAAAAAATAAAAATGGCTAATTTCTTAAATTTCTAAAACTATATCTAATCCCTAAAAATTTAGTCTAAAATTTGGCTAAATCCTTAAAAATCTTTACTTTTTCCGTATTACCTTTCTATTTTCATATTTCATATTTTTCACATTTTTCTCTTTCTTAAAATTTTTAACACTAATATTTTTTTTATGATTTTAAGTTAATTTTAATTCTAATATTTATCACTTTGGAGTCTATTTTTTCTCATAGACTCAATCACAAATCTATGCTTTCAAATTTTTTTTTGGGTAACTAGCCAAAAAAAAAATTTTTAATTTCTGTAAACACATTTATAACTACCTTCTAACATTCTTTTACCTAATATTTAAATCCCAATTTTGTAACAATGACTTCATTTTTTCACTTTTGTCATCTTTATTCTCCACTTTAACGTATATAGATAATCTTTACTACACTTATGTACATTTCTTTTTTGTCACTAAACTTTTTAAAAATAATAATATTATATTTATCGAGTTAATCTTTTGACAAAAAAAGTGCGTTGTCTTAAATAAAGATAAATAGATAATACAAAGAATTATTATTATTATAAAAGTTTGTTGTAGTTTACAAAACTAATTATAAGCCTAACAATTTTTCAACTTTTAGATTGATTATTTTTAAAATTTTTAATGACATGGGAGGTTTATCTATTATACCTCATAGTTGGTTAGTACAGAAAAAATATTGACAATCAGTTGTTTATCAAAATCATCATCATCATCATTATTTAGCGTTTTTGGATTATCATAATTTCTTTGATTTTAAGATGACATTTTTATGTAAAATTTTATCAGAAGGAAACAAATTATAGAAGTATATAAAATAGACCCAAAAATTTTAATCAAGAATGAGAATAAAATGAGATCTACAAGAACAAATATATTCTAAAAATAATGGTAGAAGAAAAAAAAATTAATGAATAGTCAGTTTTAAATGTTTTATTAGCATTTTTAAATTTAATATTTCAACTAAATATATATCAAATTATTCACGTGCTATGCACGTGATTTTACTAGTGTGTATATATATATATATATATATATTTATGATGTATTCAATGATAATAAAGTGTGCCCATGGCGCATACCTTCCTAATAACGTCCAAAAGAAACGTTCCCCATTTTTTTTTTTCCTTCCAAAGTGTACCCCAAATTAGAATTTCCCAAAAGTAAAAGATATAAATAAATAATTTTATACTTAAAAATTAAAAGAAAATTACCCACGACTTTCGACGCTCATTCCATTTTGCTTCCTAGTTTCAAAATATATAATGTATGCCCTGACGTAGTGACGTTACACTTGTGCTTACCTTTCGTCAATTTGAACTGAAAATTTACTTGAATTTTAAATGTTTTTACTATTTTTATTTTGCCCCCCACATGAGTTGATATCTAAAACGAAAGAATAAAAATAGGTCTATATCGATACGTTATACTCTTATTTTGACTCGATTAGATAACGATTCAAAATCTGACTCTAAGTTATGTTTCAAAAAAATTCCATATAATTTTTTTTTTTATACATCTACTACGATGTGCCCATACTTTTTTCTTATTAAAATTCTGACAAACGTTCATTTTTAAATATTTTAAAACTACGTGCTATTTTAAAAAAATTATTAAAAAAATTAAAATTGTGCTTATCGTTATCTGCTCCAATTTCCCGAAAAGAAAAGGCCACGTGGAAGAACATTCAAGAGTTTTGACACTATGATATCAACGCGGTCAAGGCATCGACGTGGACCGTGTAAATATTTTACGAAACCCCCCAGCCCCAATCGTCCTCTTCCACTATAACTACTACTATATATTAACATAATTGCAAAAGCCTCCTATATTACATTATTCAATCTCTCTATATTATTTCAAAAACCAATCTCTATTCATTCATTCATTCATGGCTTCTTTCGGTAGATACGGTTCTCACAACTACGCTCCTTCGGCCCCATCGCTCCCCGAAAACCCACATCAACACCAACACCAACACCAACACCAACACAACAACAACAACAACAACAACAACTATGGCAACACCTACGGAAGTACTTCTTCATACGGGCAACCGAATGTTTCCTCGTACGGACACACCACTTCGTATTCGTCTTCGTCGTCGTATTCGTATGGGTACTCTGGTTTTCCTACGGGAACGAGTCCCGATGTGATAAGAAGCTTCGAGATGGTGGACAGAGATCGCAGTGGCTACATAGACGACAGCGAGTTGCAACAAGCCCTCTCTTCTGGCTATCAGAGGTTTAGCCTCAGGACTATTCGCTTGCTCATGTTTCTCTTCAAGAACCCCAACGACCCTCTCAGAATCGGTCAGTTTTTTTTTATTTTTTTAATAATGTCATTTTGGTTGGAATTGGTGATAAATATAATGGAGTTCGATTTAGGTCCGGGTCTTTGGTGCCTGATTAATTAAAGGATTCGATTTTGGCTTTTTTTTTTTTTTTAGTCGTTCTTAATAGGCATAGTTAAAGTTTAGGTTAAGGGTCAAAAGTGCCTTTTGAAAAAAAAAAATTAGGCGATGAAAGACTTGCGTAGCGTAATTTAGTTTCAACAAATGAGATTCCTTCTTTTTAATCACGTTATCGTTGAGTTTGACAAATGAATGGTCGTCTTCATCGACTTGTCTTCGGGTTGTAAATGACATTATATATATATATATATATATATATATATAATTATAGAGACGTGCTTCTTTCTGCCTGAATTTTCGGTTGATTTGTTTATTTATAATTTTCATTGATATATTTATTATATGGACTCTCATAGTTGCAACAATAATGAGGTGGGGTATTTATTATATTTATTTTGTGGTGTTAATAGGGCCTAAAGAGTTTGCTGCACTATGGAATTGCCTTGGTCAATGGCGCGTAAGTATTTTCAACTTTTGCACTCTTTCTGTGACTAAACATTAGGGAATATTTGACCATGTTGTTGATGCCCTTATTTTTTATGGTAGCACATTACTCACAATTTGATGTAGGAGATTAACGTCGTTTTATTAGTTTTATTATCCTTTTTTTTTATTAATTTACTTGTTATGTTGCTTGTTTTATTTGTCATTTGGTTTGTCATTTGGCCTTAGTATAAAATGTTATTTTAGCGCATTGTTGAGGAGCTTTTAGAATCAAATATTGAGTATTGTAGAGCAAAAGCTCACTTTATCCCCTTAGTCATGAATTTGGTTTGATTTTATCCTATTCTGGAGCGGCGGCCAACGCAGCGTAGCTGTGGTTCTGACACCACATGACGCAGCGAAATAGGATAAAATCAAGCCAAATCCATGGCTGAGGGGATAAAATGAGCTTTTGCTCTACAATACTCAATGTTTGATTCCAAAAGCTTCTCAACAATACACTAAAATAGCCTTTTATACTAAGGCCAAATGACAAAGAAAACAAGCAAAATCGCAAGTAAATTAATAAACTAAAAACGACAATAAAACTAATAAAGCCACGCTAATATCCTACATCACAATTACTCTAAAAGAGGGATTTCCCACCACCATTTTTATTTATTCTTTTTGTTAATGAAATGCGTGAAATGATGTATATTTCGAAAATCGAGTAATTTGCAATAACATTTTGTAATTTGTCTGGAAGTAGTATATTTGTTACTCCATCAATGTTCTAATGAATCATTCAGAATTTAGAATTAAAAAACAAAAACCAAAAAACAAGTTTGCATTGAGCTGCTTGATAGTTCTCAGTAGAGAGTTCTAAGTCTTGCTAAAGCTTATGTTTTGGTTTGAATTGTGTTAGTATTAAGAACTCAGACATAATTTTATGTTGTTCCTAGGAAAGCCTCATGTTTTAAGATGTTATCACTTACCATACCTTTTTCCTTTTTTGGGAAAATTTTGAGTCTAAAATTACTGAAGTTGCATTCTTGCAGGGCATATTTGAGCGATATGATAAAGACAGGAGTGGCAAAATTGATGTAATGGAATTGAGGGATGCTCTGTACGGTCTAGGCTACATGGTGCCGGGTTCCGTTCTTCAACTTCTGATCTCCAAGTACGACAACGGAAGCAGCCGGAGGGTTGAGCTCGATTTCGACAGTTTCGTCGAGTGAGTTTTTTAAGTTTTTAATTTGCATTTCTTCCTTTGAAGTTTGAATGAAAAAAAAGTTGTGAATGATGATCGATTATGTTCTGATGTTATTATTTGTTGGATGATCTGCAGATGTGGGATGATTGTGAAGGTAAGATCTCTAATTTCCGAATAAATTTGAGCGCATTGTTCGAATAATGTCTTAATTCTTTTTTGAGTTTTGTCTCAATTCTTACCGTTTGTTACTATTTCCTTGAAATTTCAGGGTTTGACAGAGAAGTTCAAAGAGAAGGATACGCGTTACACCGGATCTGCAACTCTTTCATACGACGCATTTATGTCTATGGTCATTCCATTTCTTGTATCATATTGATTTTACTTTTTTTTTTTAATTGTAATTTTCCTCTATGTCTATAACATTGTTTTTGGTTTATACGTTGCATGAAATTCTTTGAATTGGTTTTGTAATTTGTACGTTTGAGAAAAGTGGGGAGTCGAGAGAAATTAAAGCTTCCCATATGTTTTGTTGAACATTTATTCTCCTTTTCTCATTTAATGATTAACTCTGAATCATTTTATGAGAATCCCAACTTGATTTATTAAGATGAAGTGACGATCATGTATCTGTGAATTCGAGCTCTAATAAATATGGAGAATTAAATTAGAGCTCTTTAATTAAATTTTTCGTTTATTAATTCCGAGATTACTCGACTAAAAATTCGATATTAAACTCTCGAATTCTACAAATATTATTTATTCGAGAAACTCAGCGAATTGTCACCTGTAATAATCATTACATGATTATAGATATTTAACAAATGGTTCATAATCAATGCCGGGTTAAATTACTATTTTACCCATTGATTACATCTTTGTTTTTAAGTACCATTTATTTTACTAGTAAACGGTTGATTCATAAGTAACACTCAAACTGTTTAGTTTCAAAAGTCAACACTTAAGGGAAAAATTTTAAGTTTTCAATTGTGAATTTTATATCTGTACTCCATATTATTGCGGGCAAAATGCAATTGTTGGGAGCAATTGCTTTTTGGGCCGGAACAAGCAAATAAAAGAAGTTGTCAATTCAGAGAAGGAGTCTATAAACTACTTAGGATTTAGATCAATCATCATATGATCATCTTTTGACCTTAATTCAAATATTTATAAGGGTCATTTACATATATAGTCATATTATGATTCAATATTACACATATATTCATCATTTACAACATATATTAAATCTATTCAACCACCTTATCAATATACTATTATACCCTTTTTAATATATACCCAGATCCGGATCCACAAATGGGTAAACAAAAAAAATTGTATATTAAAAAGTCAAAATCAGTTTTATTATGATTATAAATTTTGAAAACAAAAAAATTCAAACGACAGTTTAAAAAGGTAATAAAATCTCTAAAATCAAGGGTATTTTCCTATTCTTCCTATTAAAAACAAAAAATATAATAAACTCACCCTAAAGATCACTTATCTAAATACACTCTCAAAATCCCACACGCAAAAAATAGAAATCTTGACTTTTTAAACCACCGCATATTTAAAAAAAAAAGAACTAATCTCAACCTTCTCATTTTAAAAATGGTGTTAGATTATTAAAAAAACGATTTAATGTAGAAATACAAATGAAAGTAAAAAATCTATATATGATATTACAAATGAAATATTTCATTGTATTGTAAAAAAAGAAAAAAAAAACTCATTTTTAGTTTTGTAAATTAAAATTTAAATAAAATTTTATACAAAAAAATCATTAATATATGATGATATAATGCGACATGAAATTTACATCTAATAAAAAAAAACTGAAATGTAATGTTTCTAGTATTAGTATTTTTTTTAATACTATATCAGAAAAATAATATGTATACTTAAAAAAACTAATATGATATTACATATGTTAAAATGAAAATTCCCCATAATAACTTGAAATATAATGCTTCTTATACAATTATTCTACGTTTTAGATACCATATTAGAAAAATAATATACGTACTAAAAAAACTAATATGATATTACATATGCTAAAATGAAAAAAGTAATAAGTACCTCATTTTTTTAATATCATATTAATAAAATAATATAATTAATTAAAGCAAAGAGAATGAAACCAGCAAAAATCTTAAACAAACATTTATCAACACCTTAACACTTAACAACGAAACAAAAAAAAACTGAAATGTAATGTTTCTAGTATTAGTATTTTTTTTAATACTATATCAGAAAAATAATATGTATACTTAAAAAAACTAATATGATATTACATATGTTAAAATGAAAATTCCCCATAATAACTTGAAATATAATGCTTCTTATACAACTACTCTTCGTTTTAGATACCATATTAGAAAAATAATATACGTACTAAAAAAACTAATATGATATTACATATGCTAAAATGAAAAAAGTAATAAGTACCTCATTTTTTTAATATCATATTAATAAAATAATATAATTAATTAAAGCAAAGAGAATGAAACCAGCAAAAATCTTAAACAAACATTTATCAACACCTTAACACTTAACAACGAAACAAACTAAAAATGTGAAAACATACCAACACAAGCTCAAAGAAAACTTTAACAAAAGAAAACAAAATATAACAAACAAATTAATGTGAGAACAACAATCACCAAAATTAAAAACGTAGATAAAATATAGAATATCTGTCTTTTGGAGGAAAACCATTTCTCAGTGTAGCGACCCGACGAAGCACAGACGAAATTCATATAATCTTGCGTTAAGTCATCAAGTTTATGAGTACACGTTCATGAGATGCAGAGAAGAAGAAGAAAAAAGAAGAAGAAGAAGAAGAAATAGAGGTACGCATGACAACAGAGGTAGAAAGGCAAAAAAGCTAAATATTTTGGAATTAAAAAAAATAAATTGTAACAAACCCCATATATTTAGCACTTAATATTTGAATATATAAATATAGTAAGTATTCAAAACATTAGTACACGTTTGTTTACGAGATAACCCTATATATATCATTAACTAACCTCTTGAATTATGGGATTCAAAACGTTAATAGCTAAAAAATTGGGATATTATCATATTTAAATATGGGGACTTCTATTGCCACCCCCATTTATGCTCTCTACACCCCCTAAATAAAAATTAGTTTTTTTAATATTTTTAATTATTTATTTGTATTTGTGTTGTTTCAAAAATACCTTTAAAAGTATAAAAATTTAGTTTCTGTTAACCATTCCTTATTATGATCCTATTTTTTTAGGATGCAGTTTTCTTTTTCTATTATCATTTGAGTATGAACCTCGTTGTAGTGCACACCCTCTTTCCCCAAAACCAAACTTGCAGAGCCGCACTTATTTTTGAAAAAATGGTGTGTGCGGCTCTGCAAGTTTGGTTTTGGGGAAAAAATGTGTGCACTACAACGAGGTTCATACTCAAACAATAATAAAAAAATAAAACTACATCCCAAAAAAATAAAATCACAATAAAAAATGATTAACCGTTATTAAGAAACCAATTTTTTATACTTTTAAAGGTATTTTTGAAACAACACAAATACAAATAAATGATTAAAAATATAAAAAAAAATAATTTTTATTTAGGGGGTGTGGAGAGCAGAAATGGGGGTGGCAATAGAAGCCCCCTTAAATATTTGATAATTTAGTAAATGAAGGGAATTAAATACCAATCACGTGAACACTTTTCTTGGAAACTGTTTTTTTTAGCCCTTAATTTAAGGGGCTTAAATACAAAATGAAAAAAAAAAGTGCAAAAAAAATTGAATAACAACCGGGTCTATAATCCGGGTTTAACTAAGGGTAAAATAGGCTTTAAGAAATGCCACCTATGCACAATGAACTAATATAATAATATTTGTAACTGTTGAATAAATATGTAATATCTGATTCCAAATAGAATGATCGTGTAAAAAGTTCTATTTATAACAGCACTTAGAACGAGGTTGGTCCAAGTCCTATAGAATCTATGTTGCGCTTGTCCAAAGCCCAAGGCCCAAAAGATTTTGTGCTCCGAGATTGGCGAGAAGTCACCCATCGGAAAGCCCAAGTGAGGACGACATCGGAGAACCAAGAAGGCGCCCGCGACGCAAAAAGCCGACAACACCATCTCGGGCAGCCTACTGCCAGCCGGCGCCGTCATGGGCAGCAACCCGACCCTCGTGTGGGCGACAGCCTGCTGCCCGTCACCCGCTCGTTGCCCGCTGCTCGTCCCGAGTTCGCCGCGCTTCGGCCAATTTTTGCCGAACTAATAATGGCGAGAACAAAGTTACCATAAATAGATTCTCCGACTTTAATGAGGATATTTTACACAACATTGTACGGCTATAAATAGCCAATGATTGTGAGAGATAAAAATGGATCAATAATATTCCAAGAAAAATAATTCTTCTTCTTGAGCTCCAATATTCTCTCTGTCTTTACATTTTTCACGTTATCTCACACGTGTTAGTTGGTGCAAAATTCTGCATCAACAATCTATATTACATAAAATAGCTCAATTCTAGTGTCAGACACACTGACTATCCGGATCAGACCGTCACATTCAAAACGTCATGAGCAATATTAGTGAACACCGTTCAAGGAGATCTTTAGTGTTAATTATATGATATTAACACATTTTGGATTTTAGTAAAGATTCAAATTTATAATAAAATAAACAAACAAAATTCACAAATGTCTACTTCTTTTATTTATTTCTAGAAAATATTTAATACATGTGATTTTAATACCAGATTCCTAACATTAGACTTTGTAGGTATGTGATTTTAATGACATATTTCTAACATGAGACTTTGTGATGAAAATATTTAAGATTTGATACCAACAAAATGCATCTTTTTTTTTTTCGGTAGCCCATGACTCACGAACTTCACAATTAAGCGTGCCTGACATAAAGTAATCGGCAGTGTGTGACATCTTGGGAAGTTTTTCCAAAAAGCACGTGAGTGAAGACAAAACACGCTAAAAAAAAAAACTCATATTTGTACGTGGGATCAGTCGTGGATCCGCAGGAGCAGATTCTTCACGAGCGAGCCAATCAAGACCGTGAAAATTGTGACCAAGAGAACCGAGATCTTGTGAACCTGGACACTCACACGCCTCAACTGTTGAGAAGGAGAAAAAACTTTTAGTTGGTCTCATAATTGATCACTTTTAGCTCAATTCAGTTCATTAACTTGGAATATAAGGACGATTATTCCCGAAGTGGAGTTATTGCTCGGAGTAAGCCCAATCAACTTAGTAGTTCGTTGAAACCCAGAAACCCCTGTAGTTTTGCTGTGTCAGTGAATAGTTAGCTCACTGCATCAAGTTCTAGAGAATTCATCAATCAAGCATCATTGTTGAATTATTGGTTCCATGACTGGAAGTTTTTCTATTTTGGATTGTTATCACATTAGTGCTTGTGATTGATTTTTCTAATACTAGATTTTCTAACGCCTAACAAATAGTCCGTCGTTTTTTTTTTTTTTTTTCCTTGTTCACTGGGGCTTTTCCATGTAGAACCTCTATGTGTGCATTTTTTTTTCTGCTTAATGTGTGCTTGGAATAACTAACAGTTCTAAAAGCAATTCATAATTCAAACTTTATTTATTACGCTACGAATAGAGTAAAGAAAATATGTAAAATTATTTTAGGGCCTATTAACAAAATGACCAACAAAAATAATATCTTTTAGGAAAATGACCAAATTATTTAAAAATTAAGTTATTAGCCACAAGACTTATTACATTCGGACTGTCCAAAATACTCTTGTTTGCCCAAATATTATTACAATCTGTAACAAATATTGTTACAGATTGTAACGATATTTGCAACGATATGTAACAAATGTTGATACAAATCGTAACAGACAAATATGTATAAAAGTTAGATATTTTATTACATATGTGTATTAAATTTTGTCTGTGACGGTCTGTATCAAAAGTTATTACCTATTGTAACCAAAATTGTTACAGTCTGTAATATTTGTTACCTTCCATAATGAACGACAAAACAGTTAATGCATAATGTCTAAAAAAATAACAAAAAAAAAGACTAATAACTTAATTATGACAAAGACAGATCAATTCTTTAAAACTAAGGTTAAAAATATGTCATTTAGCAAAAAATTTCAATTATTTAATGATGCTCTTTTAAATTACTTTTTAAGATGTACGACTCACTAAAAAGATAAATCTGACGATCTAGTTATTTATTTATTTATTTATTTATTTATTTATTTATTGCTCTGTTTGACCAACCTCCTAAAGAATTATCCTAATTTTAATATCAATTTTCATGTACATAACTAATTAATATATATTTTCCCTTTCTTATTTTTCTCATCTGTCTTCTAAAAATTGCCTACGAAATGGGTGGGTAATGAATTCGTGACCGCAAAGTGCTGAAAAATGGGAACCAAATTTGCTAGTTAGTCAAAAGGATTACACGCATTATCTAATCACATTCATGCATTATTTAAGTAGTTTGTTTGATGATATTGATTGGGAATTGTTTGGAATACTATTCCACCGACTCTCATAAAACAAGAAAATAAATGGGTGGGTTTTAACTTGAATAAATTCAATAAAAACTTAGAAGCATTGAATGGGTATGGGAGCTGATGGCGGATGCTCAACAAAAGGAACCAGATCCTCGTTTTTTTTTTTTTAAATAAATTTTATGCCCTTCTCTATTTTTGTCAAAGATATTATAATAATTTATCAATTTATTTATCAACAAAAGTACTAAGTTTATACCAAATAAAATAAAATAAAATAAAAAACAGTAATCACTAACCTAAACAATTGACGTATAGCAGCCGTAAGGAAATTAAAAAAAAAAAAAAACCTAATCCGAAGAATCAACTTAATTAGGTAGATTGACCTTTCACATATACAACGAGAAGTGGGATTGGATTAAGAGTATTGAGCAAATTAATCCATTTACTAAATAGTAAATACAAATACTCAACTTCAAAAAAATTTCATTCATTTCCTCGCTCTCAGCAACACACAGGAAATTAACTCATATCATAAAAAGTGAAAAGATTGCGAAACAACTTTGACGTTGAAGCTATCTTTGACGATAGACGGTCGATTGTCCCATCTCCGACAAAGGCGTTCCACGGTGGGCCTACCATGCGTCGATCCGTCTCAGATAGTGCTAGATTGAGATTTCGAGGAGGATCGGCGGACTGTGAGGGTTATGGGGGAGGCTAAGTTTTCATTGAGTTTTGTTGGCGTTTTATTTTTCCTTTTTATTTTTTATTTCAGGTTTAATATTCATCAATAAGTTAATAAGGTTATTTTAGGAATTTTGCAAGAAAAAAAAAAAAAAGAAACCAAGCACGTGCATTGCACATGGAAAATCCATCTAATATTTGACATACGTTTAGTGTTTTGGATTCAATTGAACAAAAAAAAAAAAAGTGGAGGAGATTTTTACTAATAAAATTAAATGAATGATCAAACTGTCACCTAAGAAAAAATTTAAGAACGATTTGAACTATAATAACTCTTTGAAAAACTAGTATGTATAGAGTTGAAAAATTAACTGAGAATTTGGGTTCGTACGAGAGAGATGCCAAAACAATCAATTCTTTGAGAAACTATAGCTAAAATGCTATGTATAATGTGTCACAATCATATAGACATATACAAATAAAAGTCTGTAAGTGCTATAATTCTAAACACTATAATTCTAAACAAAATAATGAACCAACACCAAGGCCTCAATTATTAGAATATGCAAAAGAATTAACTATTTCGTATACTTCTTTTAATATATATATATATATATATATATATATATATATTTTTTTTTTGGGGGGTTGTTTTAGACAAATTAAAATAATCTATTCTGATGGGGCCTTCTCAATGTGTCAGCAAAAGCGCTTTTTGGTGATTATTGTTCAACAAGTTGAATCTTCTGAAAAAGAAATTCCAATCTGCTGGAAAAATGTGAAGCTCTCTTGCAAGTTGCAACTACTGTGGTTGGTACATAAATTGCTCTGTTACAGCTATCTCCCTGAGAAATTAATGCAAAAAGATCAATAATAATAATAATAATAATAAAAAGGCAAGAAGATGGAACAATTGTGTCATGTTGTTAATTAGACCATAAACCTGATACCCACTTTTGCAAAACATGATTATTTAATCCAAAGTTGCTGAAATTTGCATCAATACCTCGCTAGTGACGGCCTACCTGTCACTACTTTTTAAATCTTTCAAAATTTTCTTTAAACCTGGCTTCCTATCAGGCTAGATCTGTGCTACTTTTTATTTATTTATTTAAATTTCTCTCTTTAAATTTTTTTCCCATGGTAAGAATTTAAATAACAATTGGAGTCTTGTCTGATGTATTTTTTTATCTCAATATAAGGTTTACTAGTTTGATGTTGACAAACAACTAATTAGATCAATAATTCTAAAACAATGTGACAAAAGATGATTTGGTCATATTTACTGGTGTGACTGTGAGCTAATCAATCAAAATAAAAGTTTCATCATAGGTATAGTTTGATGTTTCCTCTAAATGGATCTAATGGCACAGAGAAACAGTGTCTCAAACGCCCTTTGATGTAAAATGTCTTTTGGCCTCATAATAGCTGATATTAATATACACAAGACAATGACAAGTTGAGTCTATAATTATAGTCTATATAATTATGGATGTGTATTATATAGATATGGTGATCTATCAAAAATATTATGGGGTGGCTAAATAGTTGCGACATGTATGTATGTGTATGTACACATATATATGTAGTGGATTCGGCCAGCTGGCAATCTTATCCCTGGTGGGCCCTATCTGATGAGAATCCTACAAATACAAAGCTAAGAAACACATGATGGTCCATGATGTTGAAAGCCACCAAAAGATATCGCTTTTATATATGTGGTGGCTTGATTATTAGTGTTCTTTTGTGTTACGTATCTCAAAACTTTTTCAACGTAATTATCGTCAACCTCACTAGGAGATTAAACATGATTCTTATGTTAGTTTCATTGAACCGCTTTATTTCTCCTGTCCCATAACTGGCCAAAAATAGTAATTGTGATAGATTAGCGTTTTATATGAAACGACTATTTAAATGTAACAATTTAAAAGATCAGGTAGGTAAATAAGATTGTGTGTTTTTAAAAAATAATCGCAGTTTTAAAAAATTTGAAAACTAACAATAACACGTATAAGAAGTTTCTGATAATAACAAAATTATACATAAAAATATTATTAAAATTTTTTGATATTAGGCAAAAGTTTTATCCAAAATTTCTTACATGACTAGTTTTTAAATTTTTTAAAACTGTGATTATTTTAAAATTATTTTGTAAACAGTTGTTATTTTTTTTTAAATTCCTCTTTTTTATTATTATTTTAAAGTGATTTAAATGTTTAAAATTAAGTATTTAAATTTGAGATTTAAAAAAATATAATAATAATAATAATTAGTCGGCGGTATAATACATATTAAGTTTTCTTTTAACTTAAAAAAATACATATTAAGTTTTAAACCAAAAAAAAAATATAAAAATAAAAAATATATGTATGAAAAGAAATGATAATGAGCCTGCCCTTTATTCTCTTATAGCCAACTCGCATAGAGTCTATTCTAATTAAAAAGTAAAATTGGGTATGATTGAGCCACATAATATTATTTTTTATATAAAATATTATCTATATTGGACGGCTAAATTTTCAAAGAATTAATTAATCAAGCGTTTGACTAGTGTGGGAAAAAATATCACTAGGTCTCTATAAAGGCTGCTAATTTCGTTTATTGAAGAGAACAGTGATAGTTTGACCTCAATTTAGTGCATGAGCATCCAAATCAAAAGTATTTAAATTAATTGAGACCAATTATTATAGCAAAAAATATATATATAAAAAAAAGAGGAGAGATAAAGCAACCCTAATGTGTAACTGTAACATATGAATGAGAAAACAAATATAACGTTTGGGCCTTTGGGGCAAAGCCGCAATAGACGTGAAATAGAAACTAATATGGGATTTTAACTAAAAGAGTAGTTTGGAATCAAAGCCAGATATGATGAGAGACCCACTTTTGGTGACTTGAAGGACAATAAAACATGATTATAAAAGGTTAACACACAAGAGCGCAAAGTAAAAAGTGTGTTGCAAAAAGGTTTCTTTTCTTTGATGAAAGCCAAATTGGACTTTTGTGTGGCTGAAGACAGGAAGAATTTAAACGCTAGAAAGATTCACATGCACGATTGCAAGTGGGAGATAAGGAAGATATAAAGACCCATTACAATTTTTTTTTTAATTACAATGAAAAATAAAATGAAATTATATATATTCATAAGGGTCAATCAAATAAATAGTCATTTTAAACATTGTGTTTTAAAAAAATAATCACAGTTTTAAAAAATTTAAAAACTAGTCATAACAGACGAAAGAAATTTTTGATAATAATAAAATTACACATTAAAAATTATTATAAAAAAAATTCTTATGCATGTAAAAAATTTCTGAAAGAACTAATTTTTAAATTTTTCGAAATTGTGACTATTTTTTAAAGTTATTTTCTAAAAGGTGATTTTTTTAAAAAAATTTCCTATTCATAAAGCCTAGTTTGATACAGCTCTTAAAATCATAACTAATTATGTCAGACCACTCCAATTTGGTGCATGTATAATTGAACAGACGTCAATATATTATTATGTGTGTGTCTCTCTCTCTCTCTCTATATATATATATGTATATGCATGACGTCACAGATAAGAAATGGTGTAAAAAGTGGGGAAAAAAAACCCTTTTAGGCACCAAGTGATTCCAGAGCCTCTTATCATATGTTATGTTGATTTTACAGATTATTCTAAACAGGCCTACTTCACCACATTTGAATTTCCAAGAGAATCCAAAAGAAAATGGAATGAAAAAAAAAAATCAAGTTGACAAAGAGGTTGCAACTTTTAGTCTTTTTCATATACACATCTAGAGACAACGACTGTTATATATGTCCATCAGGCTGGGGTGGCAAGAGATAAAAAAAGGAGATTGAAATGTCTAGTGATGTTATTAATTGGAAAATGGAAATGAGAAAATTATGAAAGTGATGGCAAAAATTAATAAGATTGAAAAAAAAAATTGAAAGTTCCTATAAATAAATATATATATTTGTTTTCTTTACCTGTTAGAACAGTCTTGCATTTAAGAAATCTATGCCTTTGTGTGTTATCTTATCTCTCTCTGTCTCTCAGCTAACAAGGGAAGATCTTTAAGCGCAGATTAAATAAATGACCAGAAGTATCAGAAAATTGAAGATAGACAAAACCTGCCAAACAAACACAAAATTAAAGGGATGAAATATAAGTTGAGATTATAACCTGTCAATTTAATTGTCATTAATAGGCTTTTTAAATAAGTCGAGATGATGAAATATGTTCCCATTTATCACATAATAAATTTACATCAGTTAACCGTTAACGTACGTTATGAAACTTATCTATTTGCTTTAAACAGACGAATTAATTCACAGGGTATATGACAAAGTGAGAACAACCTTCCAAAGAAAGAGAAACTGAAGTCTAATGACGAAATTTTCTACATAGCAACTTTTAAAATAAGATCAGTTAGGTAAATATTAATTTTGGACAATATGTTTTTAAAAATTAGTCACAGTTTCTAAAAATTTAAACATTAGTCATAAAATTATAAGAAATTTCTGACAATACTACAAATACACATAAAAATACTGTCAAAAATTTCTGACACTAGACAAAAATTTTGTAAGAAATTTTTGACACGACTAATTTTTAAATTTTTTGAAACTGTGATTAATTTTTAAAATCATTTTATAAATAGTGACTATTTTCTTAAAATTCCCTTTAAAATATGACAATAAACAATTCTTACAAAAAATAATCATTTTCTCTCGCGCTATAATTAAAAAAATAATAATTCTAGTGACGCTTAGTTTCTCATATACCACATAATGCTTAAATAAGTAGTAACGGAATAGTCAAATTAAGAAATATTAATGTTCATCGATACCACCAAAAAAATAAGATGTGTTACAGAAAAATTATAACATATTCAAGAAAAATCTATAAAACACAATATTCCTTGTTATTTCTCAAAATTAACATGGACACATGAATTCATTTTATTAAAAAATACGTGAAATTATAGTAACAATTTGTAAAACAATTAAATATAACCCACATTTAGATAAATAAAAAAGATATTTTAATAAATTAATACTTCGTTAACTCAATAAATTTTCAGATGAAAGATGGAAATATCCAAATTTACAAAATAATAAAAATAAATACCTAAATTTTTAAAATAATTAAATAACTAGCTAATTCGATAATTATTTGCACATATTTTTGGTAACTAAGTTAGTTATCACAAACTATTATTAGGTAAGGAATTGAATCACTTGAATAGTTAATTATATTTTTAAAAAAATTATGTATCAATTAGGTGTTAAAAATTAAGTATTCACTATAATTTCTCTAAATATTTCTAAACCTATAATTTTTAGCTTATCTAAAATATATCATAAATTCTTAGTATTTTCTTACTTCAGCTCAAAAACTAAAAAATTAAACCACAGTACTCACCTTGGGGCAGCAAGCCGAGCCCGGATACATGGCCAATTCCGGCAGGTAGCCGCGCAACCCGATATCGTACACCGGGCTCCCGTCGGGGTAGTAGAGGCCGTAGTTCCTCTCCGACGCGGGCCCGGGCTTCAGGTTCTCGTTAAAAAGCGCGAAAACGTAGACGTCGATGGGGACGGAGGGCTTGGCGGGCGTCCCCTGCCTCTCGGCCACTCTCCTGAGCAGGTTCCTGTGGTAGAGCCCCGCGTTCTCCGGCGTCGCCCCGGCCTCGTCCTCGTCCCCCATCGACGGCCACCCCGTCTCCGACACCCTCACCTCCACGTCCCCGTCGTGCCCCAGCGCCCTCATCGCCGAGTACACCGCGTCGACCTGCGCGTACAGCATGTTGTCGTAATGCAGGTTCGTGTTCGTGTCCGTCAGGCCCTGGTTCGGCTGGAAGAGGACGTACTCGATCGGGACTTCGCTCGGGTTGTCCTTGTAGGCGAAGTACGGGTACGCGTTGATCAGGAAGGGGGACTTGATCTGCGCGAGGAAGTTCAGCATCGGCTGGATGTACTCCGCCAAGTCGGGCTTGAACGAGCCCGAGGAAGGCGGGAACGAGGTCGAGAGGATCGTGAGCGAGTGCGCGGTGGTGACGGCGACTTGGCCGTCCAGGCCGAGGTCGACGAGGGCGTTGTGCACGGTCTGCATTGCCGGGAGGAGATACGGCCTGAAGCTCGTGTCGTTGGAGCCGAAGACCTCGTTGCCGACGAGGATTGAGGTGATCTTGGTGGCCGGGAGGTGCGGGGAGAGGTAAGTGGTGACCCAATTCTGCGCCTTGATGGGGTCGGCCATGTTGGCGAGGTTCTCGTTCCCGAGGCCGACGACGAAGGAGACGCCCGTGCCGGAGAAGGCGGAGAGGACGTTCGGGTCGGCGTCGTAGAGCTTGACGCGCGTGACGTTCAGGGAGCGGAGGAGGGACGCCACGCGCGTCGGGGACGGTAGGTTGTTCGCGATCTGCCCGTAGTTTATGCCGAACCCGCCGAGGCCTTGTGAACAGCCTGCAATGTTTTGATGCTTAGTTATTTCATATTTGGATGAAAAAGCACATATTTTACTTTTTACTGTAACAAATGAGTTTAAGTTTAAATTTTTGTGAGTGAGTTTGCTGTAACAAAACGGTTTTTAATTTCGATTGCAAAATAAACAACCTTCAAAAATTAGAAACAGAGGTGTTGGTTAAGAGCGAGTTTAAGGAGTGTTTTGTTGCCAAAGATTACAGAGATACATGTGCAACAAAGGAGAGAATAGGAAAAAGAAAAAATATTGAATTCTAAGAGAGTGAAATGTTGGGAAACCGTTAGTTTTTGGTTATTCGACGCTATGGGAGTGAGCACATGGTAACGTGATTATTGGGAAGCGCAAAAAAAGATAGGAAAATGAGTTGGAAAGTTTCGAAAAGAAGAAAAAAAAAAAAAGTGTTGGAAGATCTATACTGGGATTTTTTTAATCAAACTAAAATTAGTACATAAAGTTCGTTGGTTGATCGGATCGGTAATTAAACGTATAATTTAAGAAAGAAAAAAAAAAAAAAAGAAGAAGAGAAACGTTAAGATATAGCCTAAACGAAGTATTATTATTCTACAACTTTTCTCATGGAAACAGATAGTAATACTTCTCAGAAGATTTTGTTAAACTCGGAAACAAATTGGAAATGGAAAAAAGATAACACGAAAACAGAGTTTGCTTTGTTTGAAGCAAACAAACACGTGAGAGAACGAGAACAAACCTGAGAGGAAGAGAAGGACCAGAATGACTCTGAAGATGAAAGAGCAAGAACAAACCGCCATTACTGATCTTATGTTTAGCTCTATTATCTTCTCTTCTCTTCTCTCACACCGCCAAAGAAACACACTTGGCGAGCTAGCTAAACAACAACCTCGTCACAAACTTCAAACTCTCTTTTGTAGTTTGATATTTATAGGACCGATGTTATGTGGGCGATGATTCTCTGTAGTCGAGCACTGTTGGCACTACTGTGGGCCTCCACTCGTGCCGTCCCCTTTCATTTTTATTTGGATTGTTTTGGAGATTTTTGTTGGTTCGCGTGCACGTGTGGAACTCTGCTACGCGATTTCACCGACACGGTTTTTTAATTTTTTGTGTGTTTCCATAAATACCCTTTTGGTATGTGGTGATTTACAAGTATGGCCCTAGTGGTGATTTATGTTCGTGTGTTTGATGAAGATGGAAAAAGAATGGTCATTGTGTGCGTATTGTTCTATTTTTGGAAGCTCCAATAGTAGTCGTAAGTACAATGCTGTAAGATTTTTTTTTTTTTTTTTGGTAGGGATCCGGAATTTATATTTTTTCTATTAAGTTTTTCTCTACGTGATATATATAAGTTATGCATGTAGTCATTTTGCTACTTAAGTGATTAAAAAATATGACTAATGTCATTAATTAATTATGGATGATTATGTTCATCCATGCAGGGTCGGCTCAAGGGTAAGACCGGTGAGGCCGTTGCTTACGCTCCTGGGCTAAGGCCTCCAGAAAAGATATGCATGTATTACATGATAGTAGTTATGTATTTACTTTATGTACGCGCATAAGAAAGTAATTTTAGTTTCAATTGAATTCATTTTAATTTACAAAACGATTAGTTAGTTAAAACACTGATAACATAAATTCCATTTAAAATTTTTTAAATCATCAACGTTTCTTATTCTAATTGAAAAACTGAAATTACTGATGTTCTATAAATGTTGGAAAATAATTTCGTATTTTAATTTGAGGCTCAATTCTATTTAATTCACAAAATAATGACATTGTTGACCAAAAAAAAAAAAAAGAGAAAAGAGTAAGGTGGGATTTGGAAAAACGTCATCTCTTAGAGTCCTGCTATGATTTATGACTTTTTTAAACTGATGCTCACATCTTATAATACATACTTTTCAGATAAGAAAAAAGTGACGTTGGTGCTAATATATGTCTAAAGTGATATTAGATATTGCAAACAACTATTAAAAAGTTTTCTCGAAGCGAGCTCGGAGTAAGCCTGATGGTTTGGCATATGTCTGTACTATAGACACACTTGCAGACAATATTTTTTTTTTTTAATTTTATGTAGTTCATTTAGGCCCGACTTAATATAGTTTATTTTGTGTTCTAGTAAATTTGATACAAAATTTATGATCAGTTGCAGAACTGAGTATCTGCGATCGAAAAAATCAGTCACTAGTTAGTCATGAATTGCGATTGAGAGAAGTCTATCACGGATATTGTGTCACTATCCACGACTAATTTTTTAATGGTGGAAAGTCACAGATGGTGATTACGATTCTACAATTTATTATCCGCGACTCATAAATCAGTTACAGATAGTGTTTTTTTTTTTAAATTTTTTTTAAAAGCTCTATTAAATTATATTTATTTAGTAATTAATTTAACTTTTATAAAATTTTTCTTTAAAACTTATCTTTTTATTTGATGATTTTAATATATATATATATATATATATATTTGTAATTATATAGATCTCAAAGATAAAATATAAAAGCACTATATATAATTAACATTAAAATTTTTCATACAATAATAATTAACAAGCTAAAACCAAACTGTCAAACAAAATTAACTAACCAATAACCATTTCCAAAGAATTAATCTATTAATCCAGAATCATCACATCAATTCGACAAAAAAGTTTACCTATAGTTAATTACTTAAAATTTTTACCTAAGAAATTCAAATAATAATCAAATATTCACCTAATTATTAGTCTAAATAATATGCTAAATATACTTAAAAGAAGTAAAAAATAAATAAACAAACCGAGGTGACAAAGACCGGACGATGGAGGCGATGGCTAGATGATGGTGATTGGACCTAACACATACAGGCAATGGAGTACATGGGTTAACGACGATGAAGAACAATGGCTAGAAGACGGTGGTGGAACTGACCATCAACGAATGAAATTAGTCGTAGATGGTATATTTAATTTAAAATTAAATATAGAGACAAAAAATTTGCTAGATCGCAAGCTCTTGGTATTAAAAGATTGATTTCTCATTTGCGAATACTATTTAATTTAAAATGCAATCAAAAAGGGGAAAAACTGCCATACTCGTGCAATTTTTCCAAGTTAGCATCCGTGATTGGAAAAGAAGTCGCGGATAGTCTATAAATAATGCACAAAAAAAAAATTGCCAAATCCGTGAAATTTTCACGTTCAAAGATCAACATCTGCGGCTGACTTTTACTCGTATATACTATTTAATTTAAAATTTAATCAAAACACAACCAAAAAAAAACATCAAAATCGTTAAATTTGTATGTTGTCATCCGTGACTGATTTTTAATCGTATATAGCACTATCAGCTACTGACAAATCAGTAATGGATACTAAAATTCAGAATTCGAAGAATATTTAGTCAAGATTTTGGCCAAGTTCCGACAATTACTTACTGTGACTGATAATTTAGTCGTAGATACCTTGCGTCAAAACACACAAATTTTCCCTACAAATGGATGATTATCCACGACTGATTTGCAACAAAAAAAAAAAAAGGAAAATCAACTGCAGATAATCAAAATATTGAGAAAATTTGACAAGAGTATTCACAACTGATTTTGGGAAAAAAAAAATGTTGTTGTATGTATCGAGCGATAATTAATAAAGAAAAGAAAAGAAGAAAAAGGGAAAAAAGAAAAAAGAACAATAAAGAAGAAGGGAACAAAAAAAAAAAAAAAAAAGTAAATTGATCTAGGCCAAGGACGGGGATACAAAAAAAACCATGGAAGCAATTTCTTCTTAGCAAACAATTGATGGTATTAAATAAGAAGAAAGAAACCGATTCTCATCAAGAAACAATTATGATGGGAAAAAAATCTATTCTTATGAGAAGTTTTATCACCTATATTCATGATACAAAACAAAAAAAATATCACTTCAATTTCCGCTACTCATGTTACAAAAAGATTGTGAAAGTCTCTACTTTCTATATGAAGCCGAGGAGAGTTTTCGAGACTCAATAGCAGATTATTTGAAAGCAGTTTTTTTTCCCACAGCCGCTACTTGCTTTGACCGAAGTTGAAAAAGTAAAAAATCAAGTGTCTTTGAGCTTCATCTGATTCAAGCACTCTTGGTTGTTGCACCTCTTCAAAGTCCTGTATAATTTAAATTTTGGAACCAGTATTTTACTTCATGTATTCCACTACGCTCTGTGAGATTTCCTCGAGAAAGGAAACGAAACCCGTGATGCTGGTTAGACCGCTTCCATTGACGTCTTGTTCCTCGATCAGATAGTTCTCGAAAATTGTCGCATCCTCCTGCCCTCCGCGGATAAATACGAGCTTTGGAGTTATGCATCTCTCTTGCTTCAATTTGTTGATTGTAGTTCTCAACAAGCCTACAACATCATTGAGTAATAAAAATGATGCCTAACCGTTTTTGTAAACTTTTTCTTTGGTAGTAACAGAAATACGAAACGCCTAATTGCTTACAGTCATGGGGTGGAGGGAAAGGAAGTGAAGGGTCTGCCGTTGAAGAATAAAACACGACTAGAGTTGTAAACGCATCGAGGAAAAATATTGGACTTCCACTTGTAATGAGTGCGGCGCGACTCAATGAGTGGCGTGGATAAGCTTGCTTATCTGGTGTGGAATATGAGGTCAGAACTGGATACACAGCACGGTGAAGGGAACTCGGCTCCAGCGCACTGCATCAAAAGCTCGGAAGATTGAAGAGAAAAGAGAAGAAACATGCAAAATTGGAATATTACCATACGAGATAATATCCAAGACCAAAATACATTGACAAAATAAAGTTTTAACAACGGAGCAAACTATCTGCTCAGAAACAACGATGGTCAAGTACTAGATAAAATATATAAATGTGTAATCAGACAAAAATATGCATAATCCTTGGCTCATGGTTCCAATTATTTCACAACCTGTGGCGCAGCTAAGGAAAAATCTAATTATTTGACAGTGCAATACCTTAAAAGGCACTGCAAGTAGATTCGGTAGTCGGGATGTACACCCTCTTCGTGAAGTCGGAGAAGTGGATTCCGAAGCACAGCAAAGACTAAGCGAGGTAAATGCTGCATTTGTGGGCACTGTGAGAAAGAAACATCAATCTGAGAAGTCATTGAACTTCCGTTTTTGTATCGAACAAGTCCATAGGCATTATTGTACTGAGCCGTCAAAATCACGAGCCAGTCATGAAGCAACAGCCTACCCTCCCGAACCCCTTGCTCCAGAGAGGCTAATATAACCTAAAGTGTCAATAGAACGTTTAATCAATAAAGAGAGAGAGGGATATGTAACACTACTAATTAATTTAAAAAAAAAAAAAAAAAACTCAAGCAAACATATTATATTTCCAGTTATCAATGCGCCGTTTGTTTGTGCATATCACTACACAGGACAAGACAAATTTTGGAGTCTTGGGGACAAAACATCTAGACCACACAGAGTATATATTATGCATTCAACTTTGGCACTTCATTTACTTCGGGTTAAAGAAGCCAAAAGTTTAAAAAGGAAGTTATAACGGACCCCAGAGTTACCATATGATACATAAAGCGTGGAATGCATTAATCATAAGACAGATGATCTGGGAATTACCTTGTGAACAAGTAGAGATAAAACCACTTCAGCATCAACACTGTCATAGATCTCATTGATGTTTTGAGCAGTTGAAAATTGCAAAGTTCGAATCCTCAATCGTCGTTGGAGTGAATATTTTCCCCTATTAAAACAGTCAGGAAGATCTTTTCAGAATCTCTAAACAGAAGCCCTTTTTTGAGGGCTGAATCAAAACAGAACTCAGTGGGTCATTGCTTTAGAAACTAAAAATGGCATGGGATCGAATATTGCAGCATAAAAGTAAATGTGAAAAATTCCCACAACAAAATGTGGACAATGTACATAATATTTATAGCATAGGACAATAAAGCTCCAGTCAAAACCATATTCAAAAGATGAAAGATTGCAAGTAACCATACCTATTTGAGGAACGCACCCCAGAGTTAGAAAGTTCCTCAGGGGGCACGACAACTGTATATTGAAACGCAATCTGTATAATTGGAGGAGGTTCTGATCGATGTCTACGACAATAGAAGAGTCAATCAAGAGTAAACATGAATTAGGAAAGCATCTTACAACATATCCTAAAATAAAATAAAATAAAAAAACACCTTAAATTGGCATATAAGGTGTTGAAAATCCAGTCAGCAAAAATAAGAAAAACAATAATGTTCAAAAAGATTATAAGTAGAATTTTAATCACCAAAACCCTTCAGAGCGCAACACTTTGAGCAAAGAGAATTTCTTAGAAGGATATTAAACGAGATCAAAAACAGGACCTCTAACTGCACCAACTGACTATTTTTCATCTTAGTAGTGCATCTTTCCATTTCTAACAAGAAACAGGTTTTGTTCATACTAGGTTGATTTCACACTAAAATTCAAATAAGAAATGGGTTTTATTCCTTCTTAAAATCTATGTTAATTCATATTTGACATCTGAATGCAATATCGACACATAATTCCTGGAATTAAGTAAAAGAACCCAAAAAATAATGGTATATGATTCTGAAGCTATCCAGCAACTTTCCCTATGGGTCCTCTACAACTAGATTACTGCCAACTATATTTCAATCAGCGCATATTCCTTTCATCAATCAAACTGTCTTCCCACGAAGACGGCAGACTTGTTTGCTATATTACTTTTTCCTCTTGACCGTGATTAACTAAGAAATAAACAACTGTACTCTTGCAATGGTTTTATGGTCATCTAGATGTCATGCAAAACAAAATTCTTCATAAACTTATACTCTACATTTCAAATGCTGTTTCCATTGTATTCATCAAAAGCATTTCCACATCCAAATACTACCATAATGACAAGCAGGTCTCCTACCTTGAAAAACCATCAGCATTGGCAAACTCGAAGTCATAAGCATATGTTGCATAAGAATCACAACAAATAATGTGCTGAACATTCTCATACTGCGGGTCTGGAAAAAAATGACCGTACTGCAACATAATAAAATAATAACGATAAGGAAAACTATATTTTACAAATGTACCATAAAATGACAGTGCATACTTACAGAATGCCCAGGTTTGAATTCAGTAGATGTCCTCAATCTTAATATACAGCCAAAAGCATATGGTCGACTTAGCATCCGATACCTGCAAAAAGTAGTAATAGCATTATTACCTCAAGAATGAAAAACTAACATGAAAACACATAGACCTGCATGGGTTCATGCTACAAAACAAAGGTGAATAAATAAGCTATTTCAAAGAGTTGAAGGAACTCTGCTTCAGTTCATACACCTCTATACACTACTTACATGTCCTGAGGAAGTGTTGAATCATCTGTACTTGAATACAAATATAATGAGCCCCCGCTTTCTATGCTGAGAAACTTCAGCGAAGCCAGGTCTGTATACTCATTTGTGACGGCAAATATATCCACACACACACCTGCTTGAACAGCAACTGAAGCCTGCAAATGCGTTTCCATTCCTTATTTATAGAACATAATAGGATAGATAACATATTGTATAAATAGTTACGATTATATTACCAGATCTTTGTAAAAAGGTGTCTGCTCAGGAAGTAAAGCAAGATCTGCATCTTCTCCTTTACTAGCATATTGCTCACCATACCGTCTTGTATCTAGTTGCCCAGCCCCATAGTCGGGAGGACCAGAAAGAAAAGCAAAAACTCTAGCTGCAGACATATTCAAAGGAGACACATGCCTGTTATTCTATAAGAAAATATATGACAATTCAAGGCTGCAAAATCACAAGACTGCTGATCGTTTGTGCAAATTAAGTAGTTGAAAATCTCAAATTATTTTCTTGGTTACAGACCTAATGCAAATGTATTTCCATATTCCGATCCAAGGTAATTCAAAAGAGCTTCCATTGCAACCCCAAAACCTCTCCCACCCATCAAAACACCATCAAGTCCTTGGCCTGCTGCTGTGGTTCTTTCCCACGAAGTTGTTGGTCTAAGAGTTTCAAGCGCAGATGCAATACGGTCTTTACAAGTTTCTACCTGTAGCGGAGTACTAATCAGGACTGAAGGAGAACTTTGTTTCTAGATACAATGGCTGCAACTGAAGAGGAACTACACCAAAAATTCCTCTAATAATGAAAAGTTTTGCATGAAAGAATGAAGGAATATCAAAATTAAGACCAAAATGACTACCATACAGGAGCCAGGAACTGTAATAAAGGCATGACATCTTCAAGTTCTATCGGCAGAGTGCCCTCGGCATCGGGGGGGATGAAAACATTCTTCACTACAGGAATAGGCCCTTGAACATCGTACAGGCCCAATTTGTGGCTGAAGGTAGCAAGCCCAAATAGTGAACCAGGTGCAAGGGCTGGATATGAACAACAGAAATGACAAGAGTTTAAACCTTCTGAAAACAGGATTCAAGAAAGAATTAAATACAGCCATCACATTAATATATAATTGCTGACCTTCCAATGCTGCCAGAAGTGCGCTTTTGGTAAGTTCCAGAAATTCTTCAGAGGCTGCAGTTTAATCAGGAATAAATTAAAAATTATATGGATGCAATTACGTCATGAGGAAATGATGCGGATGTTCAAATTAGATAGTTTCTGAGATTTGTGATGCGGATGTTCAAATTAGATAGTTTCTGAGATTTGTGAAGAGACTTAAGCTTTTATTTAAATAAGATTTGCAGTCATGATCTTTATCCTTTCCAAAATGGCTATCAAACAAATAGGCCTTAGGCCTGTTCATAGTAATGATTCAGAGTTTACAAATGAATAGAATGAACATATTATTTCATTCTCTCCCTAAAACTTTGCCTCGGTTTCTGTCACAGTTCTGAGACCGTCATTAAAAGACTAAAACTATCTCACACCTGCCGCACAGTAAGCCTTTACACCAACAATTGTAGTCCCTTGATGAGAATTTTCGAAGTACTTGGTTGGTGCTACCTTCCATCTTGACACATCCTTTTGTGTTATTGTGCCAAAATCATCTCAAAAACCTCAACCTCATCTTGCCTACCATTCCTTCAGCTGTTTCATTTTACCTATACGCAACCATTTCCTTTTTAATTCCCTCACTTCTGGTGTAGCAAAATATCCATCTAATACTAGCATTTCATAGAGTTCGTACTTCAATTCTTTGTTGCCCAAAATTCTGACAACAATGAATAGCCCGACTGATAGGATCCCTTAAAATTCTCACTTCAACTTCGTAGCTATTTCCTAGTCACGTCAAAAACTCTTTGAATTCAACTTTATCCGTTTGCACCACTTGTCGCTATCCTCAATATCGGCTTTTCTCATTTCTAATTGACCCCAAAAAATTGGAAGTTATCATCATTCAGTAAATTTGACCTTCATTAGTTGAACAGAAATGAGTTCGCATAATCCGATCATTGACTCTATTTCTAAACAGAGTTAAGAGAGTCGAGTCATACTCATTAACTATTATGATCAAAATGTACAGAAAACTGCCAACTCGAAGAGTCATGGTAGATTAACTTATAATTCAATTCTCGTTCTCAACCTCTCACCGCCAATTGTTGCTAACTGCCATCAGTCGAAAACCATGTACAGTTCTCTTTCAACTTCTCAAATCATCATCAGTTAAAAACAATTGATTTAGAGTAAACTATTCTCTTCTGTTAGAAATCTATTAGCTACTCCGAGAAATCTAGATTGAAAATCATTTTCCAAGCATTTGATATCGAAACCATGTTTTAATCCTCTAAACGAGTTTGCATCACTTAAAAACACTGCACTATCGTCAACTAATAATCTACTTTGATTGCAACCCTAATGCCCATTTCCCAAGCAAATCTACTGGACTTGATTAGAACATCCAAAACAGAACAAGCGATTTGCTTCAGAGCCAAGTTATGAAATGTATCGCATAAAAGAAAACAAATGGGATCGAGATTATCTAAAATCAAAGCATCAACAATTAGTAAAGACAAGTAAAAACCAACACATGGAGGCTAATTTGTCAATCAAATCTTACAAGACAAGTCAATGGCCGCAACATACACCGGCTGAAGTCGCATCCCTTCATCTTCTCCTTCCGCTGCAGGAAGAGCCAAACAAGCCAAAAAACCCAAATCAGCCAACAGAAAATCCCCACAAAAACTCAATGAACTAAAAATCAACGAAATCTCCAAAACAAAAAGAGGTCTCTGGTCATTCAAAACAGTGTCGACAGAGTCCCAATCTGCAATTACAGACTTTTTACAGATCACTCATTTCACTATCTTCTTACAATGAAATAAAAACAGGAAAAAAAAAAAAAAAACTATAATGACTCTTCAGTTTTCCATTTCATCAGCAAAATTATCACACTTTTTCAATATGCACAAACCATTTAACAATGCTGACTAAACCACTCAAGTCGAGATCCAAATTTCCATAAATTCAATAACGAAAAGAAACTTAAGCACGAGTGACATTTAATTCTGACCAGGCAACTCCAGATCGAAATATTACCAAAAAAAATAACACAAAAGAACAAGAAATTAGAAAATTCAAGAGACTGCGAAAAAAAAAAAGGCTTGAGATCAAAGAAAATACACAATTGAGAACAATATAACGATAGATATACATATATATATATATATATATATGAGAAAAAATAGGGTGAGTCGGACCAGGAAGCTCAAGATCGACGAAGGAAGAGGTCATCTCGGCGCAGGACTGAGGATGAGAGTAGCGAGCGATGGCTTTGGAGGAGAGACCGTTGAGCTGAGAGCAGAGAGAGCAATTCCAGCTCCATTGGTCGAGCTCGCAGTAGGTGTTGAAGTAGGCCCAGCAGTTCTCGCAGCGCGGCAAGAGTTGGCCGTCGCCGCCGTACGCCGGCGAGCGGCCGTCCTCGTCCGCCGCCGAGAACGGCGTCACCGTCACGCCCCACGGCAGCCCCGAGCTCTCCTGCGCGTCCGAGTCGATCGGGAACCGCGACACCGTCGCTCTCACCGCCATGGTTTTGGATCTTTTTTTCGCTCTCTTTTTTCTTTTCTTTTTTAATTTTCTCGGGAAACAAACGGAAAGGGGAGGAGAAGGGAGAGCTGCGCAAGTTAGCATGGGAGACACTGTAAAGCCACATGAGACAAGCCAATCGCTGCGCGCCACGGAATTGCTTACGTGGCATTTGGTGAGACTTCTTGGTCCACGTCGGATTGTCCACGCTAAGACATAAAAAGAAAAAAAAATTTATTTTGGAAATTATTTACAAAAGATTAATGCTAAACATATCAACTCTTTTACTAATTTTTTAATACCAACCTATATGGTAATTAAAATGTCATATTTTAATTAGTATTTTTTTAATTAAATGATAAAAACCAACTAATGATAATATGATACATAAATTAGTATTAAAAAGTTGGTAAAAAAAATTGATATGTCTAGCACTATTGTTTACAAAATCATTCAACCCTAAAACCTTGTTGTCTCGTTTTCTTTTTGGAAGGTTTTATATATATATATATATATATATATATATATATATGTGGTTACAAAATCATTCTGCCTGAAAACCTTGTATTTTTTTTAGTAAAAACAATACATATTATTAGCAGATAAATTAAATTAAGTAAAAAAAGATAAATACAAATAAACATAAGTAAAATTAAGGAGATATTGATATCAGTTTTATCATTATGATTAGACATTACTTTTTGTGAGTAGAAGAAAAAAAAAATCTTATGATAATCAAAGGTGCATCCGCTAAATTAATTCATAATATTTTAATATTTTTCATTAGATGTCACCTTATGTCTCGGGCTCATTTGTTAAATAGCCACTTAGAAGCCTATATTTTAAGAAAATGACCTAAGAATTCAAATATTAAGTTATTAGCCTCAAATTCCTATGAAATCTCATTTTTACCCCTCATCACTCTTCTTCCACCCTCATGTATCAAAGGACAAAAAAGTCAATACATATTGTCTAAAGGTTAATAACTTAATTATAACAAACTCAGGTCAATTCCTTAAAACTAAAGTTAAAAACAGGCCATTTACTTAATAATTATGTCTCTCATTAAAACCTTAACAGATAAAACACAGTGTGACAAACATTCTAGTATATGAAAAAGAATACATCCTTATTTACACGCATTATAGATTACCTCATTATAAATCTTACCATAAAAACTTCATGGGACAAAACTCGCGCGAAGGAAGAAAGACTAGAGTATGTGTTTCTCTCTCTCTCTCTTGTCGATATTTTTGATTGTCTATATATTATTCACTATTTAATCAGTTGACATATTAACATATCCCTTCAAATATTAAAGTTATTTGACTACAACTCTTTGGGAGCTTATAAGTGAAATTATTTATATTTTCACGATGTTATCAATTGCTCTTCAGGAATTTGAATAAAATTTTATAATATAACATATTGGTGGTATTTGATACAAATAGTTTATAATATTTGATATTCGCATGCACATTTATATATTCTAATTATTTCTAAAACAAAGAAATATTTACTTTTTATCAAAATTTCAATATAAACTAATGATGTACTATGGGCATTTATGATGATAAACAAATAGAAATTTTTTTTAAATGGCCCCCATAATAAGCCATTATCCATATCTGGCCCTTATAATATAAAACTTCTTGTATCGCCCCTCAAAATATACTGACTAAAGAAAAGTATCCCCTCTGTTATATTTTTTGACGAAAAATGACGTGGAATCATTTCCAAGATCTATATGTTAATATGTTTTAGTGAATATCAATGCCCATGATCGATCTTTAGCATATTCCACCCTAACCTAATTTTTTGTGGAAAGACGCCATTAGAGAGTTTATGGAATCTTCTTCTTCAAAGTCCAACTGCTCTTCAAATTGCTTCAAGCGTTCTTCATCTAGAAGACATATTAGCTATGACGCAAAAGGGAGACCAATCAGAGCTTGTGGGTTGTCGAGGGTGGAGAAGACTGCCAAGACACCTAAAAACCTAGGAATAATGTTTTGGGGCTGCACTAATTACAAGATATAGTAACTAATAATATTTTGAAGATATGTTGAATTGGTTCTACTAATATTATATTGCGACAAAGTTTGGAAATATTACACTTTGCAATCTTAAATTTTTATTTAATTTTTTTTGGCTTTCGTTTTGTTGGTTGGGAGGATGATTTGGATCGTGAATGTGGGTTTTGCCTCTTTGTTGACGAAATCAGTATGCCTATACTTGATCGTGTAGCAGAAGAAGAGACATTGAATTTGAATGCTATGTATAGAATGAAGTGAGGATACATATATTAAGTAGTTTGACATACACATAAAAAAAGGCAAACCAGCTCAATTAAAACCAATATTATATACCATAGTCATAAATACCTATATCTGCCACAAAACAAATTCTTTTCCATTTCAATTAATGACCAATAAATAAAGGAACGTATGTGAGGATTGTCGGCCAAAAGCTTTTCCTAATGCAAATAGGTACTTGTGCCCCACCACAACACAAATAACGACAGTAGAATCTGTTGGCTTATGTCACAAATTAACCTAATGTTTTGATAATTACAAACAAGATGAGTTTTATTGCTAATATATTTGTCAAGTGTGCATGAAGCAAAATGTCAAGAAGACCAATATTGAAATGATATTACATCAAGAAAAATCAAGCATGAAGAGCAAGCAAGATTCGGATATTCCAATGTAAGGAAAAATTATCTCTTAAGCATTCGGTAATTTTTTGCTCAAAATTTTTATTAAAAATCTTTTTAATTCATTTACTTTGAAATCGAACGAATTATATTCATGTCTTAATCTTCAATAGTCGCATCTTATATTAAGGCAAATGAATTCATGATTAAGAAAGTAAACTTACTTTGAGTTTTTAAATGTCTTACTTTATGGAAATTCAAAGTAAATCATTCAATCCTTTAATTATCTCTAAAATCATTTAAAGGATCATTTTTATTAAGAAAATATCGCACTCAAAGTTTGATTTTAAGCACATTTTCATATCGGTTCGTTTCTTGCCGTAAAAGTCTTATTTCTACGCAAAATTTGACAAACCGGTCGACCGCTTACATGAACCGATCGATCGGTTCCCCTACAATGGACCCAAAACGATTCGTTGCAAGTAGCCGTTTTATTGTCTGATTTGACAATTAAAACGGTCAACCGGTTAGCGAAACCGTCGACCGTTTCGGTTGCTGATTCAAACTTAAAATTGTGTTTTTGAGTTACATATAAAAGGTTTAAGTTCTATTTTGCTTATTCCAAGAAATAGAACGAAATATTCTGATATTTTCTGAGCAAAGGCCTTACAAAATTATTTCTTTCTTCTCTTGATTATTCTCTTACATCATTGTGCATCCTTTTAAAGAAAGAAACCAAAAATACTTTTGAGCCAATCATTATCAAATACTTAAAGTGATTCTCTCATAGATTTGTTTTGTAATATTTTATATTGTGAGAGAGTTAGTGAGCTTTATTGTATTCATCATCTTTCTATACTATTCTTGTGAGAGTTAGTCGAGATTTCGACAAAGGGGTTTATCGAAGACAAGAAGCAACTTTGGTGGGTTTATTGTGAAGAGGATTGGGTAATCCTCGGGTGTGCCCGTAAGGTGTTCGACAAATGTACATGGTAGATCGAGCCGAAAGTCAATTGCAATAGTGGACAAAGGCCTTGCTCGTGACGAAGAGCTTGGTAACGGGGGACGTAGATCTTTCAGATCGAACCTCCATAAACATATAGTTTGCACTATTTTCTCCCTACTCTTTACCTATTCATTTCTCCTATTTTGTTCTTGAATAGTTGCTGAAATTTATATTAGCACAACTCATTTGAGCATATTGAACTTTATTAAATTAGTTTTATAAAATTTGGATTTAATAGGATTTAATCTAATAACCAATTCACCCCCTCCCCACTCCCACCCCCCTCCCCTTGATTAGTTATTCTTGGGTCAACAGAACCAAATTTTTTTCCCTTAAACAATTCAAGTGGTCCCCAACACCACCAGTGTTGAAAACCATGCACAACAAAATATACTCTTTTCATCTATTCCACTGAGAAAATTACCTAAAAACCCCAACAAATGAGAAACCCATGAACCAAATCAGTGATTAACTCTAAAACAGAGAAAAAAAATGACTTACCATACTCGGGGATGTCAACTTTGTCCGGGTCATCTCCTTCTGCCATTGTGATGAAAGCTTATAGCACTAGAAACAAAACCCCTTCAAACCTTTTCAAACCCCACAACCATAAATTGCAGTCCCTCAAGCCCTAATTCGCCTCTCCACAATACTAAAAAATTGAATACAAATAGATTTTGTGAACTCACAAAGGCTCAAAAGCTATTGTAGTTTGGCCAAATTACTTTTTTGCCCCAAGAACTGTTATCTCCGTTAAAAAAGTGTAACATGAAGGCTACTTTTCTTTAGTCAGTATATTTTCAGGGGCTATATGAGAAGTTTAATATTATAAAGGCCAAATATAGATAGTGGCTTATTATAGGGGCCATTTAAAAAAAAATTCTAAACAAATTATGCATTTGTAGTGTGGGTCTTTTTGTAGTGCTACACTTATTGGTGTGCTAATGCAATAGTATAAAAAGATATTGTAGCACCGATGTGAACGTTGACACGTCTTTTGTTGAAGGTTTTGTAGGTTTGGGAGTCATTTTTCGTAATTCTTCAGCCAAAATTGTTCATTTACAGGTCGAGTACAGAGTTGCGGAGTCAGCTTTTCACGTTGAGTTACTTGCCATTTTTCTAGGAGTGTAAGCAGCCGTGGAGATGCAAATTGGAAATATCATTTTGGAATTCGATAGCCTCATGCCAACAGTGAAAGCAGCCATAGAGATGCAAATCGAAGATATCATTTTGGAATTCAATAGCCTCATGGCAATTTCGATGCTGCGGTGGAATGATTTTTCTTTTTTTTTTTTTCTAGAATGAGTTAAATGTACTGCATGATATTAAGACTCGTGCTTTGTCTTTTAGGAATATTGAATTTGCTTAGATTCATAGAGACAGCAACAGATCTGTGGATTGCTTGAGTCGCTTGGCTCGCTTAGACCACTGCTCTGGTGCTTTTGTTTTCCGAGAAGAGCCCCCGTTTGTGACCACTACCATTTTGGAAGATAATATATGATCCCTTTTTCTTGATTAAAAAAATATTATAACGATATAAAAAGATGACGTAACCATTGTTTTAGATTTGTTACATTAACTTTTTGTATTGTTACATCTCCCTTAAATAATGTTATGTGGAGCGCTGATAGGTCTGGAGTATTACAGAATAATAAATTATATATGGTTTACATTATCATAGCCTACCAATGCAAAAATATTAAGGGACAAGAACGTAAATATATATATATATATATATATATAGATATATATATATATAAACTGATGATGTCAAGTGCTTATATATTCAAATGATTATTAAGGGACAATGCATTCTATGGTCGCTCTAAAACTGAGAAAATAAAAGAGTGCGCTAATAAAATTTGCGAAGAAATATAAGTTTTAATAAAAAAGAAACTTATTGATTTTAAAAAGAGTGAAATTATTTTTAATAAGTCCAAATTAGACATTAACTCTAATTTCACACAAGTACATCACGATACTACAAGATCATGTTGTTTTCTTACTGGCAATTGATTGAGTTTATGTCTATTCAAAGTAGCAAACCACCAATATAATATATGGATATGCAATTTGAACTGAAATATTTCTAGTCTTTTATTTTACGTGATAAATAATGGATAAGCTTTCAACAAATCTTGATTTTTAAGTCAAGAAAATATTTTTATGAAATATTCATATCATGTTATTATAAGGATGTTAACTCTTCAAAAGTTTCTCAACGCGCTGGGTTCAGGGTTTTGGACGCTAAGGGCTTCGGTCGCGCGGGATCTAGTTCATAGTTTGGATTTCAAATAGTCGTGGACTGAGGTCACACAGGGTTCGAGGATTGGGTCGCAGTAGGCTCGGGTAGTGCGGTGTTTGTGTTTGAGTGGTAGAGAAGGCTACGCTACGAGAAAGCACAAAGGAGACTTGGGTGGGCTATAAAGAAGGGCGGAGGAGTCTGGGTTGCATTGTGGTTGCATGTCAGGCTAGGTTGCAGAGTTGAGTAGGGCATGACGGAGTTGGGTGGCTGAGCTCGGATTTTATACGTGGCTTCTGGTCGTGGCGAAGAAGATGAAGTACTAGTTCGAAGTGTTTATCCTATTTTATTTTATTTTATTTTATTTGGTTGTTCTGAGGGATTTTGGTATTTATTTGTTTCTTAGGGTATATTTTGTTTCAGTCGAAGGTTTTTCTTTGTTTAGATTTTATGGCTAACTGTTAATTTGATAGGCATATTAGATGAAGAACTATTGGTTGTTGCGAGAGATTTTGGTATATATTTGTTTCTTAGAGTATATTTTCTTTCAGTTGAAGGTTTTTATTTGTGTAGATTTTATAGCTAACTGTGACTTTGATTGGCATATTGGATGAAAAACTATTGTCTGTGAATAAGAATAAGAAGAAGGTGATGAAGAACTATGATTTTTAGTTATATTTTTAATCTTTGAGTTTGTCAAGAGGAAAAAAAAAACATATGATTATTTTGTGGAGAATTATGAAAATTGGGGTGTTAGTGAAGTTTTAGAAATTTTAATCGTCAATTTTTAATTTTTTTTATATTGTTTTCGATTCTAAAGATTTACCATTAAAATATATAGTACTATGTGAAGCATATGTCCTTTTTTTGGGTATAATTTGGACCAAACGAGGACAGAGGGAGCATTCTATTCATTTTTATTGTTTAGGGACTGCGGATGAGATGTTTCTAATAAGTAGATGGACAAAAGTGAAACCGACGTCAAAGTACATGAACATTTTATAAAATTTACACTTAAAAATGGAATTAGAATTGTTGTTTTCAAAGTGGTTCTCCCGTCGCTGTACACACAATAAGAATTCGTCATGTATTATTTTTCAGCGGATCTTGATTCTTAAAAAAAACAAAACAAAAACAAAAATAAAAACAAAAATAAACTAGTTTTGTTGTGTTCCCAAAATTTCCTTTACCATTGACAATTGAGAGCTGTAAATACAACGCAAATATTTTATATGCCCATTACTTGCACTGAATCTGTCTACTTTTTTCTTCACGAACATCACAAATCTACACATAAAAGTTTGGTTAAAGATTAAAAACAATTTTGCTAACACAAATAAAGAAATGAATGACTGATAAAAGAATATTAAAATTACTCATTTTGGTGGAATCAAAATTTTTTTCCTTTAAGATTAGGTATAAGCAAGCTCTGCTATGTTGAATTATAATATGCTCTATAAAAATTTCTTCATCACTAACAAGTTCTCTGCAAGGAAACACCATTCTTTTCTTTCTTATAAACCTCATATTTTTTCTTTTAAAATTGAGATAAAATGATGAGATTTGTCTCATCGAAGGTACAAATCATTAACGAGGATTTTGGAGTTGGAAGTGAGAGAGTGAAAGATACGTGGCACCTCGACGAAAAGTACTTGTTGCTTGTTGCCACCCACGACTCGTCAGAAACAAAGAGGATGACGGTTGCAACTTTTTATCCATAATTGAAAGAAATAAAAGAAAACAAATATTAATAGGAGAAGTAACAAAATAGTTAGTATACATCTTAAATAAGAGCCAATAATAACCCCTAATTCATGCTCCGTCTATCCATTGATAGAAGAAGGAACACAATGATCATTTAGCAAATTCTATTATCAAGCCTATTTATTCAGAAAAATCTTTAGTAGGGCATGTCATACGATAGAAAATAATTCTAAATATTGTCAGATTCATAATTTAATGAGATATACTTCTTAAAAAGATCAAACAATCAAGATTCCTTACCTACATAACATAATCCATATCTCACTCAAGAAGATTCTTCATGTTTCTTTATGGATGAAGTAGGAAAATACTCTCCATAATTGAATACTATAATAAAAATAAATACTAAATATTTTAAATAAGTGAATAAATAATCATATCATCAATTACTTACGCATACTTCTCAAGATTAAATTAATTATCATAAACTACTATCAAATAAGTAATTGAATCAATCGAGTATTTTATTATATATTAAAATTTGAGTATTTATATAAACAGAAATTAGTGGTTAAAAGTAAAACTTGACTATTTGCTATAATTTCCTCTTCTATTTATTTATTTATTTAATTTTTTTTTTTTTTTAGGGAACGAGAGCGAAGCCAGGGCTCTAGGTTTTTCTTTTTACCTTCATTTCATTTCACACACACTCAACTCTCACCGTCGAAGAAGCAAACCACCTCCAAAGACAAGCACACAAGTAAATTCTCTCTCTCTCTCTTGTCTGAATTGATATCTCAATCTCTGCGCTTGCTTTGCACGCCATTATCTTGCGATCTCATCTTCCCCATTTTTCATCGCCATTGAATCAATCCATATCTTCTCGCATTTCGTATTGTCAATCACTTAGGATTTCTGACTTGTTGTGACATATCAGGGTTTTGTTGATCGATCGATCGTTAAAAATGGCGTCTCGGCTTGCTGCGAGGTTCACGTCTCGAAGGCTATCGAGCGGTGGAAAAATACTGGGCGAGGAGGAAAAAGCCGCCGAGAATGTGTATATCAAGGCAATCTCCAAATTCCCTTCACACGTTTTGCTTCTTTGACTTCCATGAAATTTTAAGGTGTTTTTTTTTCTTGTTTTAAATAGTGAGGTTTTTTCGTTCTTTGTTCAGTTTGATTGGGTGAGAATAGGATTATAAATTGGGAACCAATTTTTTGTAGCTCAAAGTAATTGTTGGATTATATAAGCATTGTAGATCATATTATGTCTTGGGATGATTGTTTAATGAATTGGGGTTCGTTTTAGATAGGTTTAAAAGTTGTAGCCGAACCTTGTATAACTTTTTTTTTTCGTGGGCACGAAGAAAAATGGAATTAGATGTTGGAAATTGAGAGATATGTCTTAAATAGAAGTGCATTATGTAGTTTGTTATAACGTAGCCTTTATCTGAGTTCCCTGTAGAATTTAGAAATTAGATCAGAACTATCTTTGTTTCTCCTTGAAGTTATGAGAGGCTTTTATTTTTTTTCTTGATAGTATATTCAATATTCACTTCATCACTTGAATTTATTAGAATAGAGACGCGCTTATTTTTACCTGAAAAGGGTCCTGTCTTTTTTTTTTTTTTTTTTTAAATGAATATTTCTATTTGGTTTTGGCATTGCATCTTTGTATAGAATGCCATAAAAATATCATCAGTTTCTTGGGAGAGTGATCTTGCTTTCTTGTTCATGGTGATGAGGTGAATCTTTGTATCGAGTGCGATAAAAATATCATCAGTTTCTTGGGAGAGTGATCTTGCTTTCTTTTTCAAGGTGATGAGGTGAATTTGGAGATCGATTTTGTTTAGTAGACCGTTATTTCACCAGTTTCTTTGGAGAGTGATTTTTCTTTCTTTTTCAAGTTGATGTGTTGGATTTGGAGACTGGATTTTGTTTAGTAGGCTGTTATTTCACCTTTCAATTCCTCTTTCTTTATTTTCTTGTAGCCCCCTTGATGACATTTGTTCAATAGCTGTTGCAGTAACTCTGGTTAAATTTAGTCGTTTACCCTTTTGCCTTAAGAGTTTGAACCTATGGGTAAAACATGTTTAAGTTGGTATAACCGAATAATTTGAGATCTCAATTAAATCTAGTGATCTCTCTTCGGCTTCTCTCACTGTAGCTTGTCCTTTTGTGAAATATTCAATTTTTGAAGTATTCTGGAAGTACATTTTCTTATATCTATGGAGTCTCAGAACATAGACACTATCATTGTTATGGTTTTGAGTCTTTGAAAGTAAAACTTATTTGGTTATTTGCATGTTATCTTCATGCTTTATGTTATATTTGTTAGCTTTGGGTAACTACTGTTTCAAATGTTGAATGTGGTTTAATCTAGCTTTAAAGTTTATTCAAGTACCAGGTATTATCTTCTTATAATTTCTATATAATATTATAATTTCAGAAAATTGAGCAAGAGAAACTCGAGAAGCTGGCACGCAAGGTACGGCTGTAGCTTTCCCTGTTCTCAAGTATTTTTCTATAGTTACTCAAAAAAAAGGGAAAATTACCATGCTTCGCTATACATGAATTTTTTGAAGTGGCAAAAGTTTGGAAGCGTCTTTTCAAACTCTAGATAGTATGGTTTATCGCTTTTCAAATCAACTACTGAAAAAACAGATTATTCTCTAGTTTTTGCTGGCTGTTCAAGTTTAGTTGAGTCAGAACTTTGATGCAAACCCTGTGTAGGCATTAACGAGCTTCTTTTCTTGGTCACATTTTTAGTAATTTGCTCTATTGTTCTATAAACATATCACATTGTCTTCAAGAAGTTACCAAAAGATGTTAGCTCAAAAGTTTCCTTCCATAATATTTTTAAGTTCATTAACTAAGCTTGCCTTTGAACATGTGTGCATGCATTTCTCTTTACATTTCTTCACAACTGTCCCGCCGATCTACTTCTTTTCCAGGGCCCTAAACCTGAAGAGCCAGCCAGCTCTGCCGCCTCAGCCACCACCGAGTCTAAACCCACCGGGGCAACCTCATCCACTGGAGCATCAACTGAGAGAGTGTCAACGGACAAGCACCGGAATTACGCGGTTATAGCTGGCGTGGTTACTGTTTTTGGTGCTCTGGGTTGGTATCTCAAAGGCAGTGAGAAAAAGCCTGAAGTCCAGGACTGAAGTTATTTGTGCTTTTCATGATGCAAATGACTGCGGAGATAAACTCTTTCTGGTTCTCAGAAGTGGTTGACTAATAACACAATGAACTGGACTTTGCACCATTGTTTTTTTCTTTTATTTTTTTGGGGTTCCATCAGATATAATGATATATTGACCCGCCAATAATATATCATGACCTTTTATCTGTTTCTGAAAAATATTTTCAGAGGATTGTTATGCGGATTCAAAAGTGAAAACCGGTGTAAAAATTTAGTTTGTGTATGAGCATTTTACTACTTACCTCGTATTTGAAATTAGAGACAATAGAGTAAATGATCATCTTTTGAAAGATATTTTAAGGAAATAATCAACGTTTATAAACTAAAAAATTAACTATTTTTTTTAATTATATGATAACGTGGTATTATTTTATGTTCTTTAGTTTTTGTATGTGTTAGTGGTTAATAACTTAATTTTTAAAAAGAAGGAATTGCAAAATAAGGTCGTTCTAAGCATTTGTTTGAGGTATACATTCACCACATTTTATTTAAATTTTTTTTTTCAATTTTCTTAATGTTAATGCAATATCTTTAAATTTTAATTGGGAATTTTAAAAAAATAGCTGTTGTTTACAAAATGATTTAAAAAATAGTTACAGTTTCAAAAAATTTAAAAACTAGTCTTTTCAGAAATTTCTTACAGCACATTTTATGTGTAATTTTGTTATTGTCAGAAATTTCTTACAATATGTTATTGTAAGTTTTTAAATTTTTTGAAACTATGACTATTTTTTTGAAAACACACAATCCGAAATGACTATTTACTTAACTGACTCATTTTAATTATTTATACTATATTGAAACTAACAAAGTCAAATTCTTCTAAAATGAAATAATTGGGTGTCATCCCAAATAATTCATAACTGTTATTTAATAATTTATGTCTTAATAATTATATTTCTTTTGTTTTTACTTAAAAGTGCAATGTGAACTAGACATATATAATAAATTATTAATGTACTGGCATTTCTCAAAATCTTTTTTTTTTTTAATTTTTTCTTAACACTGCCCTAGGTTTTTTCATTTCACAAGCACAGGAAGGCAAAACACAAAATCAATTTGAAACAGTGGAACACACTTTACGCAAAGTTGAGAGTGCTCAAACTTTGTGCTTCGGACACTCTCAGTGAAAATGGCGGAGATAGGGCAGAGAGACGTTGTGGTGTCGGCTCTGCAATTCGCTTGCTCCGACGATATCTCCTCCAACGTCGCCACCGCCGAAAGGTCTTCTCTTTACCCTCTTCTCTCTGCTTCTATTAAAATTGCCAATAACAAAGCTCCTTTCTCGTATCTCTTGTTAACAAAAATGAATGAATATATCTACTTATTGATCAGTCTTTTTTTATCCAGTTTTTGGTTCTTCACCTAGCTAGACCATGTGAATTTCCCTATTTTTTGGGATATTTTGTTGCTTTTAAGACAAACTTATTATTATTATTATTATTATTCTTCTTCTTTCCATTGCAGGCTTGTTAGAGCTGCTCACTCAAAAGGTGCAAATATCATTCTCGTTCAGGTATTTCTGGCTCGAGATTTTCTTTAGTACATATTGTTCCTATAATGTGGAAACTGTTAATTAGTTATTGTACACAATTTTCTTATTCATGTAAATTACTAGTAAGCAAACGTTTTACCAATTACACTATTCAGAAATGACGTAAGAAGAAGAAGAAGAAAGTATAATTTGTGTAACTTGTACTGGCAAATGTGTGTTGTATGTAACACGTGTGTTGAGAATGCTTTTTCCTAAAGATGTTACCAACTTTGGCTGCCAAAATGACTTGGTTGGAAGCTCTAAGTGGTCTATCAAAATAAAACCACTCGTCGAACAAGCACGAGAGTAGTTTTAACGTGCCTTTTACACATACTTAGTCGTATGCCTTTTATGCAGAGATATGTTTAAGCTTGAATTGTGCTCATGATCGCATTGACCATTGGTATTATCTTAGTCGCGTTTGAACCATTATATAGGCAAAAACTGATTTGACGGGTATATTGTAAAATATTGCCCGTGCTCTTATCTGGTTTGTACTTAAGATTACATAACATGATTTCTTTTCCGTTCTGTGTGTTTACGCATCAGGCCTATCATACTTCCGTACTTTCTTTTCATCCCACAGGAGCATCACTTAAATTCTTTGTTCCTCATGTCTTCATAAATAAAATTTCTCGTATACTGTATGAACCAATTGGAGGAATCACTCAATATTGTGTATAATTTGTAGAAGCTGAGTGAAAATGTTCCATTACAAGTCAGCATTTCGTGGTCTTATCGATGGAAGTTCTTTGATTGATTTGATAACAAAAAGACAAAATAGATTTGAATTCCATGGGATAGGATCTACATTTATCACTTGATCTTTTGGTTTCACATTGCTGCTTGTTTCTATTATTACCCGCTTACTGCTTGGTATGATGTCATAAAAACATTGGAGTTCCAAGCATTTCTTTCTAATATCACTTTCTTAACATCATGGATGGGATCTATATTTTAATCTCATGATGTATCCACGTCTTTTTAGAATCACATTCTAAGCGCGTTATATATCATCCTTGCACATATATCATTGTCCGATGATGCATCATATGTTTTTAATATCACTTTCTTATCATGATATATATCTCATATACCATTGTTTCAGGATGTATCCATGTATTATATGATTTAAATGTGCGTTTGGCATTGACAATGTTCTCTTCATGGATTGTTTAGGAACTGTTTGAGGGATATTACTTCTGTCAGGCACAGAGGGAAGATTTCTTTCAGCGAGCTAAGCCTTATAAGGGTCATCCAACTATTCTGAAGTAAAGATCGCAGCAACTTTCTTGTTGTGTTATGTCTAGCTGAAGGGTCTCATTTGCAAATGTATCACATTGAAAAGCTATTAACTCACATGCATGCTTTATAGGATGCAGAAACTTGCGAAAGAGCTGGGTGTGGTGATTCCAGTTAGCTTTTTTGAAGAGGCGAATAATGCACATTACAATTCAATCGCTATAATTGATGCAGATGGGACAGATCTTGGAATTTATCGGAAGTCTCATATTCCTGACGGACCAGGTATATAGGAGCCATAATCATCTTTTTAATTTTTAATTTTATTTTTTTCTGTGTTTTTGGTCCACTTTACTTATGCGAGTGTTCTCTCCTACAGGCTATCAAGAAAAGTTCTATTTCAATCCAGGTGACACCGGCTTCAAGGTGGGTGCTATATGCCCCTCTATATTTATTTTAGAGCTATCATGATATTTGGCATATGTTAGTGATGTACTTATAGTGATGCTACTTGCAAACAGGTTTTCCGAACAAAATTTGCAAAAATTGGAGTTGGTAAGATGTAATCTTTTTTTTTTTTTTTTAATATTTAGTATTGTTCCATAGAATTAATGTTGTAGTGTTTTTCTTTTTCTTTTTGCTTCGAAGTTTATACTCGTTGAACTCACATAACACAATACCAGTTATCCAATTCAAATAATGGAATAGCTCTAAATTCTTATTGGACTTTTGGTTTTAGGATATTATTTAAATGTGGTTATTGAGAATACAGGGAAATTTTGTTTCTGATAATACACTTTATTATATCTCACGTTTGAAACATACGGTGAATTTGTCTTGCATTCTTGTGCCAGCAATTTGCTGGGACCAGTGGTTTCCAGAGGCAGCCCGAGCTATGGTCCTTCAAGGTGCGGAGATACTGTTTTATCCTACCGCTATAGGCTCTGAACCTCAAGATCAAGGGCTTGATTCACGTGATCATTGGAGGCGGGTTATGCAAGGGCATGCCGGTGCAAATCTTGTAAGTTCTCGAAACTGAAATTTTTGAAACTACCTTTAGTTGGTATATTCAGCTCTCTTCTCCAGCTCCTTGCTATCGTGTTCTTTCTGGAGAACACTTTTTTTTTTCATTCTCTTTAAGTTGCTTACTATATGTTGGAAATCACTAGTTGTTTAGTAATTCAAATAATAAAATGTCATTCAAAATTTATAGCTTCAGTTCATATATTTTCCCTATTGTTTATAGTGTTCAAATAATAGAATGTCATTCCAGGACTTGGCCCTGATCATAGTATGTTTCATAGGTCCCGAAGTATAAAGTTCAAGCCTCATGCTAACAAAGAATATTACAGTAGCACCCCCTAAATATTTTAAAAATAACACAAACCTTGATCGAAATTGGTTGTACAGAGCCCCTTAATGTATTTTATCTTCTAAAAAAAATAAAGAAAAGAAAAGAAAAAACAAAACAAAACAAAACTTTACCGTTTCTACACTAAAATAGAAAAAAAAGTACAGAAAAAAGATAATGTGAGTTCTTGAAATTGTAAACCAGAATTTTAACTTTGGAAATTAGTAATTTTAACTTTAGAAACTAGTAATTTAACTTTGGAAATTTGTATCCCTCAGCTTTTTAGTTATTGTGATGTTAAAGTTCGACTCTGGAGAGGGTATTCAATGTATTTTTTTTAGGGTTCTAGTTAAAAGAGTATTATTTTTTTGGAAGAGGTCATGGAGTTCTAGGTTGTTTCTCTTTAGAAATATCACTAAGAAGAATGGAATAGCCTAACATTTGATAAATACAGGTGCCTCTAGTTGCTTCAAATCGCATAGGGAAGGAGATTATTGAGACCGAGCATGGAAAAAGTGAGATAACATTTTACGGGAACTCCTTCATCACAGGTACGTATTCCATTCGTGATTTTCTGGAGTTTGCTCTGAGAGTTCAAAAACCTCATATGATAGCTTTTATTCTTCCTTTTACCTTTGACATGCATAAATCTGATATGTTTTAATGCCAGGACCTACTGGAGAAATTGTTGCGTCTGCCGATGATAAAGAGGAAGCTATTCTTGTAGCAAAATTCGATTTGGACAAAATCAAGTCGAAGAGACATAGTTGGGGAATATTCCGCGATCGACGTCCTGATTTGTATAAGGTGCTGCTTACATTAGATGGCAGCAGTGCTTGATAGTGATATCCATTTGCTTCTATAGAAATGGAATTATTAAAATCTCCTTTCGATTACCCTTGTCATGTACTAATCTTCAAAAAAATGAAGGATTTGAATCTTTAGAAATACATTTGATTCATAATCTGGAAAAAATTATTAATAAATAAGTTGTGTTTCTTGTCAACTAAGCTATTTAAGAGATTAGTTATTTATTTAGATTCGGTGTTAGAAATTGGGTATTTATTATTATTTATCTCACTTTTTTTTTCTCGTATTGAACCCACTTTAGTAGAAAGTTACTACACTTAAGTGAGAAAGTTGAGTGATTATCCTTCAGTAAGTTATTAATGCATCCTCGATGCAAAAGGTCATATTAATGTTATATATAATATAACATGAGAATTTTATTATGTGCATTATTGTTGATGCCGTTGGAAGTAACAGAAAGTGTGCGAGCTCCCTTTAGAGCTCGCGAGTGGTACAAACGGTTCAAAGGGAAAAATAAAATAGAACAAACATGAATTTTTTTTTAAGTTGTTACGTCAAATTAAAGTCTATATTCATTGTTTTTACTTTATATTTTAAAAATTGTTTTGGAGATTTTCATGTTTAATACAAGGGAAAGCTAAAGGAAATCTTTTCCACCTCTTCGTCACTCTCCTTTTCTTTTCTCTTTTGTTCTCATTTTTCTCCCTTTTTGTTTCCCGCGTCTACTGCAAACGGAAACTCTCTATTCATAGAAGGGAGATGCTAGTGCTTTTAATGAAACCTTCTTTTTCTTGAAAAAATTGTTGACCTACACAACCGCGGGTTTTGAGGGATTTTATCGGATTTCAACATCTTTGTTTCAGGGGCTCATTTTCATGTCGACTTGATCGTTTTGTGGGGGAAGTGACGTGACTTTGTATATTGATGCAACATTTCTAAGCAAGAACACTTTTCGGGGAGGCCGAACTTGTCTCCTTATGGTCGTGGATGGTGCAGGTTGTGGCTTCTATGAGTCGGTGGCTTGCAACCCTGGACTCACGATCTCGAGCTGCACAACCTATTTGCCGTCCATGTAAGTAAGATGATCATACCTACGCTGACTTTGCCCAGGTGCACTCTACATGTCAACTTTGATAACACGCTGATAGGGAGGTTCAGGCCCGCAGAAACCGCCTCGTCAAGGCGCAGTGTTTCTCGTGTGATCTTAAGAGCACAGATTGCGCCCTCTTAGTTTGCATAATAGCGTTGCCCCGCGAGAGGTGAACTGTGACATTACTAATTTGTTTTGGAGAAATCGGTTAAAAATTTGAGTTGATAGAATATGGAAGGCATAATAATATAAGAATTTCATCATTAAATTTAATGGTTAAGATCATGGCTAAAAGTTATGTTATAATTACTCAATTAGTTTCTGCGCTTTATTATTCTTGTTTTACAATTTTCCCTTTTCTAAATAGTAATAGAATATAAAATTAGTTGTATGTTAATTACGGGCCGTCTTTAATATGGGGTCTTAAGCAACGTCTTAAACTTAACTCATTATGTGCCAAATGCTCTATTTTCAATTCTTATTTTAAGATATTATTGGAAAATTTCAATTCCTTTTTCTTTCTTTTTTTCCGTGGATAACCTTTTGCACGAATAAATATAATTTACCATAATAATTTAATAAATTACGAATTATTTTAGTTGGATACTTTGAAAGTTTATGATAGCAAGTTATTAACATAGAGAACCAATATATCGATGCAAAAAGAGACAAACGCCTCTTAAATTCGGTTTAAAATTTGATCATTTACGTCCGCTCCACATCCCACTTCTTCAAAAATCACTTCTTTCAACAAAATAATTTAGAAAATAAAATTAATTATAGCCCCAGAAATGGATTTCATGATTGAAAATCATTGTTGGTAGGGTTCTGAGCAGCATCAGAACCGATTATGGCTTAGCTTAGCTGAAACAGGAGAGCCTCAGGAAATGGACATATTCCCTATGGCATGCATGGCTGGCTTAAATCAATTCCATATATTTCATTAACATCAAGACAAATTCCAAAGACTTGGGGACAAAAAGTGTGTCTTTATAAACCATGCATATGGTGCAGAAAATTCCGTGTGTGTATAAATTAATTATTGCTGTATTTTTACGTCATCACCCAATTAAAGCAAAAGTACCAAAAATTATTTGCATTCAATATTCAATTAAAATTTGATATTCTGATTTTCAAAAATTAAAATTTAATGTACTTGATCTACCTAGATATTTTTCCTACTATAGCACGAACTTTTCTTCCCCTTTTAGTTACTGAGGACTACAAAAAAATCATAATCAAGCATGGGATAACTATCTTCGAGAGTACCCTTCTTTAGGGGGCTTTTCAAGCACTTTTTCAAATCCAAAAAGTTATTTCCAAATAAAAATGAATTGACATCCTTTGAATAAGGGTTATTATTGTACTCACACCGAGAAAGGAGAGCTTTCACTATAGATGTCTCCGGTAAATCCTATAATTTATTAATTTTTAAAAGAAAATTTTGGCAGTTAGCTATTATTTCAGATTGATCACAATTTTTTTTAATGAGATGAATGATTTATTTTTGATAAGCAGACAAAATATCATAACAAATGAATGAAATACCGATTATTTTTAACTGATATTTTATTTATTAATCACAACAAATAATTTAAATATAAATAACAAAGCATTCACTTAAAAGATAACAATTATAGACATTTTTTAATATATATTTTAAAATTAGGCCATTTATTAGGAACCTTTTTTCTCACTTGAAACTATTCATCCATAGAAATTTTGACTAGTAAACTGATAAGCTTCCTTAATTGCCTGGCTCCAGAGATAGCCATTTGTTACTAAAAATTTTAGGTGTCATTAATTTGTTCCAACATGTGATTTAGTAGGTAGATTTTTGTGATATCAAAACTTTACATGTGGAAACAAAATGCAAAAAACAGGTGTTGGGTTTCACGTGTCACACCATTTGAACATTGTGTTGAATAGGTCAGGATTTGGGACACAGTACATTATCCTCATCTCATATCTTAGCTAAAACTCAATCTCAAGCAACACAAAGCGCTCAATTTTCACCTCAGCAATTTTCTACATTATCACTTTTTATCTTTTTTTTTGTTGAAGAAGCGAGAGAGAGAGAGAGAGAGAGAGAGAGAGCTCTCTTCTGATTCATCCAATTTTTTGGCTATTCAGCCAACTGATTCACAAAATAAAAATTGTAGTAAAAATAGTAAATTTTGATTCCCTTTCGTTAAATGTTATTGCAATAAGGTTCAAATTAGGAGAATAACCAATTAATTACCAAAGAGAATTAAAAACAAGAAAAGAAAAGAAAAGATCAGTTATTCTCACAATTTTCTCTCATTCATTGAGCGCAAACAATCACACACAAAATAATAATAATAATAATAATAATCATAACTAATCATCATAATTATAAGATCAATAATGTAATATTACCAAGCCTTCTCTTCCTATAATTCCTGAAGATATCCATTTTCATTTTCTCGACCTTTATTATCACCGCCAGATTGAACATCATCTTCTTCATCCAGATCTCCTTCCACCTCATCACTGTCAAAAACCTGCTCGTCTCCGTCGCCGTCGTCGTCGTCGTAATTGGGCTGAACAAACTGCAGCTTGAGCCGTCCGTCCTCCCTGCATGCATGCAGAAACTCGTGTCTGCGAACCCTAATCTCCTTCAGCACAAACCTCCCGTCCTCCCTGTACGACTCGAAGCAAACCCTAGCCTTCCCGCTCTTGCTCAGGCTCGATATCGGCGGCGGGAACCCCCCTCCTCCGCCTCCTCCGCCCCTCGATCTCCTCTCGCCGCCGAGCCGAAAGGCGCTCTTCGTCCTGAGCTCGGCCTCATCGCCGCCGCCGCCGCCGCCGCCGCTGCCGCTGCTACTACTACTGTCAATTTTCTCACCATCTCGATCCACTGATCTCTGCCAGCTATCGATGCTCGCGTCGTGTTCGACTTCGTCGGAGCTCTCGAACCCGAGCCCTTCGGTGCAGTTCTTGTGGGAGCCGTACTTGGCGGAGCTCCTCGAGAAGGCTGAGTAGTGCTCGGAGTTCGGTGTCGGAGAGGTTTTGCTATTTTCCTGCTCGGGCTTTCGCGGGTTAATTGGGTCCAAGTCGAGGGCCGAAGTGGGGGTTTGGAAATGGGAACTCTCTTTGAAGTGGAGCTCTCCGAAGATCTCGGTGAACGATGAGGATTGTTCTTCCATGGTGCTTGGATTCTTCTTGATTTGGTTCCATGGCGAGAGGGATTCGAGTAGTGTTGGTTTCTCAGGCAGTGGTTTTTCAAAGATGTGTTGTAGGCTTCCACAAGCAGCCATAAAATTTTGTTTTGTTTTTTTTTTTTTTTTTGGGTTTTTTGCAGTGTGTGTGTTTGTGTGATTAGAAAGAAAAAAAGTGAGAAATAGAAAAAGGGATTAGTTTTTGGGGGAAGAGAGAGAGAGAGAGGGGCACGAGATGGGCATGAAATTTGGGGGGGTTTGAAGTTTGAACAAAAACTAAAAAGTGGGGTTGCTATTAATTTGGGATGGTATGATATCATGTGTCTGCAACAGAAATGGATGGGTGGTTTTGAGCTATAGGTCTAGATTTTGGTGGTTACAATTCCATCAAAGACCTTCCCATATTATCTTTCAAAGTTTGTTAGAAAAATGAACCTTTTGAGAAACTAATTATTAAAAGAATGAAAATTTAGAACCTATCTAGAAACTAAGGATTTTTTTGGGAGCTTAATTGATGTGAATGGCCAAATTTGCCATCGTTCAAAAATGTTCCACAAGTTCTGACAAGTGATGATTCAGGTGTGTTAATGAAATAGTGAAAGTGTTATACTTAATATCAAAGAAAAGAAACCATAATTGCTTTATTACACGGATGTTTTAAATATTGTTTATTTGTCATTTATTTAAATTCGATGGAATTTAATATAAATTTAAAATCTAAGTTAAGGGCAAATTAGGACAACATCGATAATATAAAGGGAATTTTGGGGAGATTTTAAAAAATAATCAATGTTTCAAAATTTTAAAATTTTAAGAAGTCATTTATAAATTTTATTACCTTAATAAGAAATTTATTATAATAAATTTTATGTATAATTTTGTTAATAAAATTTTTATGATTATTTTTCTAATTTTTTGAAATGTTGTTATTTATTAAAAATACACTTTCTAAAATGATTATTTACCAAAATTCTCTAGTCCCAAGAATGGCCTTTTCACCAAACTACTGTTCAAAAAATCATTAGTCGATGCAATCTAATTTGATATTCATTTGCGCTTTATATGTTAAGGCCATCTCCAACTCCATTCTAAAATAGAGTAAATGGAGCAAAAAATAGAGTTGGACTACTCTAATCTAACTCTTTATCCATACTCTATTTTAGAGTTGTACTCTATACAGAGTATCACTGTTCATACTCTATATAGAGTATCCCTATTCATACTCTATTTCTTTTTTTAAACCTTTTTAATATTTGCATATTAGTTCTTTTGACTTTTAAAATGAATAAAATAATATATAATTTCAAAAAATATAAGAATATAAAGAGAATATTATTTTTTAGAGTAAAAAATTAAATATTAGATTGGAGATAAAATACTGTTTGATTGTAACATTTACTCTATTTTAGAGTTTTGAGTTGGAGATGCTCTAACCAAAACTACAAGTGAAAAGAACAATTGAGTAATAGTCTATTATAGTTCAAGAAAAAGAACATAATAGATACGTTGAACAACATGTGCATAAAAGAATAAACCTAAAAACCTTTTATCTTTTCGTTTTTAATGACATAATTACTACCGTCCCCCATAAAACTTAATAAAATTTTCTCAGAAATGGAAAAAAAATAAAAGAAATAGAAGTTTTATGAGCTTGAAGAAAAATGTTTGGATGGTTAAAGTCCTTGATATGGATAGTATGCAAAAGGAGTGTATGATTTTTATTTTTATTTTTTATTTTTTGTGGGGAAAACATGTTTAGATACTTTTGGATTAAAAAGTAATTTCACTAAAATAAAGTGTGGGAAGCGCAAATTGAATAGATACACGCCCTTTAGTTAAACTTATGCATTGATCGAGGTTACAAGCATAGTTTAATTGTAATTTAACACTCAACTTCATTAAGAAGTGGAGAGTTCGTATCCCCTTAATCCATCAATAAAAATAAAATAAAAAATAAAAAACCTTGAATATTGATCTATGGGCGGTAATTCGTATTTAATGTTGTTTGTTACCTAAATTACAACTCATTTATAAATCGTGTCTAAATAGATCTAAATGATTCATACCAAAAAAAAACTTATTTACACCCCTTAATCTATTTTGGTTGGAATAATAAATAAATAAAAACTATACTTTTAGAAAACCCAAATAAAAGTACGTGTGACAATTTTTATCTCGTGTGTGATCAAAATTATAAATGATACATAAATAAATTTTAAATATATATGAAATATTATATATATATGTATATACATGCAAATGGTATTAGTCATGTGTATTTGTCTACTACTTATTCAATAATTATTTCCTATCGGATTTTAATTGTGTTAGTTTGTTAGAGTTCATTTATTATTTAATTTACTCATATCTGATTTAATTAGACCTGAACTTATTTATAAGGGACGTATACGTACTAACTTTGTATTATATCTCTTGTTTATACCCAAATTATCTATTTTTTAAAAAAAATTGCAAAAAAAATGGCCATGAGTGTTTGGTATTAAAATCAACTTTTTTGTCGACTTCTGTCTGTTGTACCCCATTATGTGTTGTTTGTGCGTCACGTCACATGTGTGAATAATTTGTGTAAATGTAAAAAATAAATAAAAAATAATAATAATAAGACTATTCCTATTCAACTTATAAAAGAATTTTAAAAATTAGTCGTGCTATTATAATAAAAGAGTTTAGGGACAAAAATTCTTATTGGTTTTAAGACACAAGTATAGCCACATTCTTGTGGCGTTCTTTCATGGTGGTATCCCACAACTTCCATTTCTGGTTTGGTTTAGGGTGGAATATCTATTATTTGTTATCATATATATATATATATATATATATATATATATATATATGCTTGTTGCATGTCTTCATTTTCTCCAAAGTGGGGTCATGATGTGGAGCGCTTTGCCACCAATCTTGATTTGAAGCTTGATGAGATCAGGAGAAACACTGACTGGCTGACTATAAAAAATAAAAATAAAAAAAATAAATATGGCATTAATAAATAAATTCTGTAATGCTCTATGCTTATCGGGTTAAAGTTTTTTCTCGGGTTAAAGCTTGTTTGGCTTATTGTGTGTGCATGGTGGTGGGCAAGATATGATATGAATTCTCATTTCCCCGTTGAGAATTTCATTGATCCTCCAGCCATGTGATCACAAAGACCTATTTATTATATATATTTCCCTTTGTTTGTATAACTCATTTCTCCCACTCCATTCCATTCCCATTTTTCATTTTTTTCAACTTTTTAAATCCTTCAAACTATTCTATTCCATTCCATTTTTTTTTCAACCATTTTTTTCAACTTTCCAAATCCCTATACAATATCTTTAGATCTCAACCATTCATATCACCTCGAAATTAGCAAAGTCAAACCATTCTTACATCATTTTTACAAATCATTTTCAAACTATTCCAAACTATTTTCAAACTCTTTTTTCCATACCAAAAAATGGTCAAAAATGGCCAAAATGACCAAACCAAACAAGAGGAAACTTTCTCATATATTATATATAGCCACAACCTCGTCCGCCAAGAAGTATCTTTAATTTTACAACAAAATTCACAGCTCAAGAGTATTTTTACGAAATTAACGCAAAATTTTTTTAAAAAAAAAGTAAAAAAGAAATAATTTGTCATAAATTCAAGGGAAAAAAAAAAAGCGAAAAGTTCTTTGTTTTTATTATTAACCACCTTTTTTTCAACTAATGGTAGTACGAAGTGTCTACGAGGGTAATGATTCTGTCCATTTGAGCAGTCATGGTGGACATTTGTGAAAAGGAAAGTGAAGAAAAGGACCTCTAAAATAATCTCAACCACGGAGATTGTATATTTATTTGCACTCACTCACTCACTTACCTTTTTACCATTTCATTCAATGGTTAAGAAAATTCAATGTCTAAAGCAAAAGAAGGAGCTACAATATTACGAAGTTCATTTGCATGATTTAATTTATGTTTGGCTCATATATGGATCACTGAGTCAGCCCCCAAAAAAAACAGTTTTTTTTCTCATGATTTGTCACTCAATATCGCTTGTAACTTTCAGGGCCAGCGACACACGGAATATTCGAATATTCCCTTTTCTTTCAGCGTGGCAATTTCATGTTATATTTGGTGTACAAGAGCTATATTTACAATAGGCATATCTATTCATTAGAGGAACCTAATATACATATAAGTTACGACCATAATACACAAAAATAGGATGTTGTACGGAGCCAATGATGTGTGAAAACCTTTTATTAAATGATAAATGCCTTAACTTTGATAATTTGATACTCAAAATTGCTCTACAATGAAATGAAATGGAATATTTAACGCCAAATTCAACGATTGTCATGTGTTTGGTGACTATAACGATTGTCAAAATTTCACAGAGTATAACATAATGTCAAAAAATTGATATTTGAAATAACATTCATTGTTTAGTTTTTCAATAACCTAATTAAAATTATGATGTATTTTTTGCACTATCAATAGCGCACGGTTTAAAATAACTTAAAAATGCATAAAAATAATTTCTTTTTCTGCACATAAGTATATTACATCATATATTGTCTTGTTTTCAATTCATTTCTCACATTTAAAACTAAAATTATGTTCAATCAGAGATGAAAATAAAAAAATTAGAAGAAAAAAAAAAAGACAAATTTCTTTTTTCATCTTTTTCATATCCGATTAAACATAATTATTTTTGTTAAATTTAAAGAAATAAATCCATAACATGTAAATAGAGAATGTAATGTGCTTATATGTAATAAAAAATTTTATTTTTACGTATTTTTAAACTATTTAAAGCCGTGATTTATCGATAGTGTAAAAAAAACGTACACTATAATAGAATCTTCCATTTATGATTTTCTTTGCTATTGGCTGTAACAATTATTTTTAAGATCTATTTAATATTTGGTCATATTTCTTAGTCCATGTTTTAAAAAAATCAACGCTACTAAAAATTAAGTCATTAGCCACTAATATATAAAATAAGTAAAGAAATAAAAAAAAATTCACACCATTATGTAATTAGCAGAATGACTAATTTCTTAATTAATCGAAACATTAACTATTTTCTTAAAACATCATTCAATAAATGACTATTTACTTAATTATCTCTTTTTTTTAATGAATTTTGTTTTTCAAAAAATAATAAAAAAATACAATACCATTTAGAATAGTTACATTACAGCATTTAGAGCATTCAGTCTCAAATAGATGGTCTAGTGCTTACTGCTTAGCGTTATTATTAATGGGAAATATACATACATAAAGCCATGATCAATCAGAGAAAGATATCAAAACAAACACAAGAAACCACATTAATGAAACTCAAAAGGCAATTGTTAGTGGGAATTTTAAGAAGAGTAGCGCCATCCATGATATCAGAACAGGTTAAAAGTAAAAACACTCAGAGCACCCAGAAACACATACATGAACAAATTCACAAACTTCCCGAGCCAATTACAGGTTGATTGATCAAACTTACACAACCGCGCGATGTCATCAAGTCAGTTAAGAAGCACAACGATCCTGCTGAGCTCTGGGTGTTTAACGCCATGCTTCGATCAGCTCCATCCGGGACTCCATCCGACTCAGTTTGCTAATTCCCTTGGATTTCTGAACATGTCCCGCTACCTGAATCTCTTGCGGACTGACTAGCTTTTTAGGTCCCTTTCTAAAATTCAAATTACTCGATTGACCTGTCTTGTTCTTCCCGTCATTTCTCCTGCCGGCTTCCTTACCATTATTAGAAGTGTCAACTGAAGCTGAACTATCACAGGACCCACCATCCCTATCAGGATTTAGTTTCTGTACAGAGCTGGTCAAATTGTCGACCTCATCGTGGGTCGGGCTGTTGTCTTGATTCGAGTCGACGGAACTTCCTAAATTAGGTTTCTCAGCAGTCAATGCTTGATCCGTCTCTTCATTCTCTTCAGCAGTATCTTTGGTGCAGGTCAGTGAAGGGCTCTGGTGTCCGTTCTCATCAGAAGGCTCTAGACGACGAGAAGGAGAAGGATCTATGACAGAATCTTTTCTTTCTTTCAGTGTCTTTATGATGAGCGTCTTGAGGAAGTTCATCACTTGGACAGCATACATCAGTGCAGTCAAAGGATCCGCCATCTGTATACATCAGTTCAGTTCCAAAAATCAATCACTAATTTGACAATTGCACGAGTATTTCGAAGTTTGAATATCAACAAACAAGAGAATACGTGCTTTTTCCAGCTATATCAAAGGAAATTTGTTATGCTGATACAAGTACAATATGATCTTCCTTCTCATGAAACTGCATGAGAAAAATCCATATAAACGCACCTGTGTCATGTTTGGTGCAAAAACCATCGCAATATTGCGTGCATTCATCTTGTTTAGATCTTCGTGCTGGACAACATCAGCCATCAAGTTGATGGCCCAGTCCAGCAGTGTAGCTTCAGTCGGAGGAAGAAGCCTCACAAGCGCAGCGCACTCCTCTTCTGTCTGGCATTGGATTACCTGCTCAGGCTCTAAAGAATCTAGAATCCCAGTTGGGAGCTCCCGAAACCAAGCCTAATGGTCAAACAAAAGTTAAAAAGTAAATTTATCAGATGCCATGCTGAAACAAGAAAAAATTGTCGATTCACAAAAGAGCTCAGAAGAAAGACAGCCGCACAAAAGACTACACGATGAAGACAAACTATACACTCCCATGATAATGAATTAAAACAATTAACACGAGATACGTTAAACTATGCGCCATGAATACTGGCAATTGATGATGAATGGGTCCATGGGATAAGGTGTTGGAGTTTGAGTAGAAAATATTGTAGCAAATTTTGTTAAGATGCTTGTCTTCGAATTAACTACCCAAGAATTGAGAGCTATGACCTGATGGACTACATGAGCATGCACACCTAATTCTTTGGAAACCTTTAGCCCTAAAAGGTGGCTTGACACACTCAATTTGCAAGCAGAGAATCCCCATTAACTTGGCAATTTATATACCATAAAGAAGTATAATCCCCATTAATGCCTACAAGAAAACAGATACAGTACAACTTGCTCAAGCATAAAACCCATAACAACAATACCAAACAAAATGCCTAATAAAGGCTAAAACACAAAGCCCTGTATTTTGGAGCTTACTTGCTAAACCCCAAAGACTCTCCCTTTTATCAGACACAAAAATGAAAATGGACATGCACTCGCCAGAAATGGAAATTGCAGATCTATTGGACCATGTTTTGACCATAATAACAAACTATCTTTAACCTAACATAACCTAAAGTTTTTTCTTTGCAAGATGGGCAGGCAACAGTGGTGAAGGAAGCAGACTGATTGGCGTTGGTCAAGCTATAGTGGTGCAGGGCCGTGAACAGAACCAAATTGCAGGGAGGCAGTAATTGTGTAGCTAGAGGCAGGCAATGTGCTGTTAGCCGTAATAACTAACAGGAGACTGATTAGATTAATTAGAGTAGCCTAGATCACCACCCGAAATGCAATTTCACAGTCAAGAATAAAGACGAGCTAAAAGAAAGCATCGTGATAACTACCAATTCTTTGCTCACGGTAAACAGGCGTGTACTGTTCTCAAATGCAGCTATTTAGCATGTCAAGTACTAGCATACTAAGTGCCCAAATAGTACATTTGTTGATCTTACTCCCAAAAAAAGTGTATAAATTGATCGATAAAACCAATCATCCTAGATCAGTGTTTTAAGACTCTGAAATTTGTTGCGTGGCTGGCACATCTCTGCGCAATCAGTCAGATTTTGCATAGCCTTTTAGCCTAATGAAGAGAAATAAGGCATATGCATCACAAATATAGGGGAAGCAATGTGCTAAGGATTGATGTCTTTTTAAGGCCATTGCATAGGAAATATAATATCAGACGGTTTTAGGGCTGATGCTTTAGCCTAATATTTAAAAAAAAAAACAGCGATCCTTAGCATCATTGCTTGCCTTAGACGTGTGATGTGCATGGCTTAAGCCTCATTTTGACCGCAACGATACAATTTAAGAATATTCTTCTCTTCTTTCTGGTTGATGGTCAAAAAATGACCCTTTTTTAACTCTTGTTATCATCAGACTTACTTATTTTAAATTTCTTGTATTTTATTTAAGGATAACATTGACTTCTCTGTTTTCAATTATGACTTATTACCTTGATGAGTCCTGCAAGACAATGCACATCTATGCCTTCTGGTATAACTCCTCTATTTAATTGGTCCCTAACGAACTCCTCTTGACTGTTTTCTGCATTAATTCTGAAGATCCCTTCTGCCTAAACATAAGAAACAAGCCATTTTTAACAAAATAAGGAGAAAACAAATGAAGTAAATATGAAATGGAACACGACCACCAAATATGAAATATAGAAAGCCCCTTTCACATCGTAATAACAAAACATCATATAAAAACGTCATGGTTCATTTTATCCAAAAACTTGAGTTCGGGAAAGCAATGTTGGGCATGAAAAGTGAACTGGCATACCCGTAGACCTCCTTGAGCATACAAGTGTCCTTGCATTAGTAAGAGAATTGTTGGCACAATATTCCCTCTTGAATCATACGACAATTGCATGGATTCCGTGGAAACTCCAAAAACAGTTGTGCTATAAATCAGGAATTTCAAATTAGCAAAATGACCAAACAAATTAGGTTCCAGAAAATATGGTGAAGCCTGAAGCCTCCAGAAAATTATTCAGTTTTTCACTTTCCCCAGAGATACATTTGAATCGTTGTAAGGTTAACAATACTCAGGACTTGGGTAACAAATACAAGCATGGACAGTACAAAATAAATCTTGATAGGTCACTGGCATGATCCTTTTCTTTCCCCTCAGTAAATCTAAGCTTAGCAAACATATACGGCGAGATAACAGAAAATTTACATAACCTCGCAACCTTCACAGGGGAATTGCAATACGATTAAAGAAAGATATAGCAAAACCCAGTAAATTAAACACACAACTGTCCTGAATAAGCCACGCACACGCACACGCACACAACAACCACAACTGTCCTGCATAAGCCACGCACACGCACACGCACACGTGCAAAAAAACAAAACAGAACAAAAAAGTAAAAGCGAAACAGTTCGACAAAGAAAAAATCCGAAGGAGCCAAAGTAAACATGAGAAGCAAAACGTGCAGAACCATCAACCAAAACCAATAGATACCAACCAAGGGAATTTTACACATAATATACAACTGAGAACTCACATTTACATTTGAGCAAAAACACACCAAAGTGTAGAAAACACGTAATGGAAACACAGTAGACTCACAACACAAAGCAAGCAAACAATATGGAAAAGCCAAAGCAATTTTAGAAACAAGAACCTACAAAACCAAGGAAACAACACTCATGGGACAACCACGCAGAATCCAAATTCAACATTCCAACAAAAAGCATAATCAAACAATCACCAAACCCCTAAATCCACCAGATTATACCCACTCCAACCTAAAAATAGAAAAAAAGAAAAGAAAAATTCTCACTTTCAAGAACCTGGAAACCAAAACAACCTCGAACCCACAACACGAAATGCAAAACCCACATTCGCAATGCAATCTTTGGGACAAAATTGCAGAACCCACCACAGAAAAAACCAAATGTACCTTCATAACCCCACAAAAAAAAAAAAAAAAAAAATTCGCAGAAAAACCCACCAAGTTCCAAGAAACCCCAAAACACCAACAATGTAGTGACATTCTTTTTTTTTTTTTTTTTGGTTTAAAAGTCGAATGATTTGTTTCACCTGGCACTGGGAGGCCTTCTGGGCACCTCAGGCTCGAACTCGTCTGGCAATCCCAGGAAGCCATTGAAGCGGTCGAAGGTGACGTGCGCCACGTGGCGGACGTCGGTTGGCCAGCCGATCTCCATGGAGGAGCAGAGCTCTCTGCGGTCAGCCTTGCAGGCAGCGAGCGATTTCCTGAAGAGCGTGACGAGCAGCGCCAACAGCGACAGCTGTTGATCTCTGGTTCGCCCGTCACCCTCCCCTCCGTCACAGCCCGTCACCCTAAACCCCCCCACCTCCACCTCCTCCTCCTCAGTGCCCTCTGAGAATGAAGGAGAAGAGGAAGACGAGAAATGGGACGGCGAATGAAGCACCGCTGTCATGGCCGGCTTTTCAAAAACCCCTTCTCTTCTTTATAATATTCACAAAATTTAAAATTACAAGAAAATAAGAAAGAAAAAGAATTGAATATTCAGAGAGAGAAGAGAGAGTTGGGTTGAACTTGAAGGGAAAGAAAAGGTCTTTCTGTTCCGAGAAAGAAAGGATTGAGTTGAGATTGTGAAGACTTGTGTTTGTGTTGTTGGTAATGAGACGTGAGAGTCATTAACTGGGCTGTTATGGGTTTTCTTTTTTTTTTTCCTTTCTTTCTATCTTCTTTTGCCTTTTTTCTAGGTGGGTGTTTTTGGGTTTTTTTTTTTTTTTTTTTAAATGCTTTTTTGGAAGCGTTGAACAAGCAAGAGCTGATTGAGAGATAGAGAGAGAGTCTTCTTGGGATATAGTAATGAGGTTTTTTTTTGCAAGGAATATAGTAATGAGGTTACACGATAAACAGAGTGGAATTAGTGGTGAAGAAAGTGATTTATTAGTTCTTTTAGCAAATAAATAAATAAATAGATAAATCCTTTTGCAGATTTTTTCGGGTAGAAGAAGCATAGGTTATAGATTTTTTTTATTTTTAATTAATATAATAAAATAAAATGTATATCTTACATCGCGATTCTTTAGAAAGCCTGGCTTAGCGGCTTTTTTATGATGCAACTAAATATTTTTTGGGATGTCTTTTTTTTTTTTCTCTATCTTATTATTTTCTTTTAATATGAATCTCTTGAGGGAAAGAAGAGTTCAGTTTTCACAATGTAATTCTTTTTCTCCTTTTGGAGAATAAAAATTATTAAAGATGCGTGAGACATAAAATTAGGGTTAAAATATTCGAATTTTTTAGTATTTAGCTATTTTTTTATGTGTGTTTCAAGAAAATGATCAAAATTTTAAATAATTAAAAACTTAGTTATTAGCCAATATAAAATTCGGTTTTTTAAATAAATAGCCATATTTTTATGTATGTTTTTAACAATTAGCCTATGTTTGGTTTTATTAGCAAAATAGCCGTACATTCGTGTCTAGGTTTTTGAGACTACAGTCATTAATTTTTTGAATTCTGTTTTTGTTGTTTGTTGCAGACAATATTGTCTAAAATTTTGTGTCTCTAGTCATGAAATTTGTAACTTCTTTGGCTGCATATTTTTTTGTTATTTATAAGATATTTTTTATTTAGTAATAAGTTTTATGAAATTGGTTGTATAGGCAATCATTTACTTGTGAGTTGATTATTTTGTTAATGGATGTTTAAATTTTTTATTGTGTTTATTTTAAATTTTCTGAAATTTTATGACTATAGTCACAAATTTTATGACTGTGTATTTTATTTATTTAGTCACAAATTTTATTTCTTTAGTCATAGATTTTTAGAGATTTACCTAATGGCTATTTTGCTAATTTTTCAAAACGTGGGCTATATCTTTAAAACATATACTGTAAAATGGCTAAATCCTTAACTGGCCCTATAAAATTAGGGGTATTAAAATAAAATCAGTTCATCATATAATTAAGAAAATAGTTATATTCTTTATTTATCAGAACGCTGGTTATTTTCTTAAAACATAATTAAAAAATAATTATTTACTTAATAATCTCTAAAAATATTTTATTTCTTTGGAACAATCATTTAAATATAAATAGTTTTTTACTTTCTTAATTTCAAGATTAAATGTTTAAAGTTTAATCATTTAAATCATCTTAAAATTAAAAAAATAATTATTTAAATAATTATATTTAAATGATTGTATCAAATGGGATATTAATTGGTAGCTAGACATTAAACTAAACAATAATAATAAAATGATATATAAGTATATAAAGCTCCTGATATTTCAAACAATATAATATGGTTTAAAAATACTTTCTTAACCCATAAAATATTATCAAATGAAATAAAAACGGGCAATATAATAGTATACATATAAATATATGGCCAATTAAGAAATTAGTCATTTTAAAGGTAAAGTTTGAAGGATTTAGCTCTAAAATATTAAAATTAAGGAAATGGACATTAAATACTTTAATGGACATAAGTATCCATGATAATTACTCTAAAAAAAAAAAGGCCCAAATCAAATAAAAAAACTCTGAAAATTCGACTCATTTAACTTAAAAAAGCAAACCAAACCTACTATTACCAAAATTTCATCGACTATGATAAAATAAAAAATAAAAATAGTTAATTTCTTACATTTCTAAAATTATGGCTAAAAAAATTAGTCTAAAGTTTGGCTAAATCCTTAAAAATCTATATATATATATATATATATATATATACATCGAGAAGCTAATTAAATATTTTATTTCTTAACACCTTTCCTAAATAGATGCTAAAGTTTTTGAATATTATAATAAATTACTTAAGTAATTGAATTACTTAGTTGATTATAATTTATTAAGTCATCAGAATTCAAATTTATGTAAAAATAATGGATAAATTAACTATTTTTCAATTACTCTAAACTATTAAGTATTTATTTCAACTGTAATTTAAATTTTTAGATGTTTTCTTACTTAATTTTTTAAAAATATAAATAACTGATAAAATGAGTAGATCTATAAAATCCAAAGACTCGTATTTATTACAATATTTTTTTTAACAACAAATTTCTTTATTTGTTAAGAAAAAAATAAGAGTATTGATTTATAATATGACAAGGGTCTTTAGTTGCTATATTTAAGATTTGCATATTATTATACATTTGTTATGTTTTCTTTTTCTTTTTAAAGAAGATTTGGTATCTTAGTATATTCAACTCTTTCAGTATTTGTTGACTCTAATAATGAAAAATCCATTCAAAAAACTGAAAATTAACTATGTGGGTCTCATCATTTTTCTGCTTAATTCCTTGTAGTTTTCGTCTAGTTTTTATATTTCTTACCTTAATGCTTTCAAGTTAGCCAAATTGATGAGTTTTTATCCGCTAAAATATTAGGAAGTTTGTTTTTTTCATTTTGTTTGAACTTAATTTACGTTAAAAAATAAATTAATTAATTAATTGAAAGAAAAAAAAACGAGTTTTGAAGATCTAGGTAGTTTTGCATTCAACTAATTTGAATAAAACTCAATCTTCTGTCGATCTTGATTCTAAGACAATTTGCCTTTAATAGCTTAAGACAAGAATGGCAAGAATTAGTTACACGAATTTTTTATTTTTTTATTTTTTACTCTTACAATGGTTTAGTTAACTTCTAATATTCGCTTTTTTTTTTTTTTACTTTGATTTAACTAGGAGTTAGAAGAGGGAGATTACAAGTAGATATTTACAAATCAGTTTTAGATTAGGGATATTTGAAACTAATTTCAAACATAGATTTGGAATTTTTATACAAGGGAAAATTTCAAAATAGAGTCATTCTTGATGTCACTTAATAATCTATACCCCATGTGGTGTGCTCCATTTATTTCCACTCTATGTTTGTAGTGTAAATTTTGGGGTATAAATTAAAAGTGCAATACACATGGGGTATAGATTATCATTTTGTCAAGAATGGGGTATTTCTCAAAATCCCCCTTTTTACAAATGCACCTCAGAATCATTAAAAAGGACCTGTAAATTACGAAGAGCTCCAAAATTGCTCAACAAATATTTCAAAGCCCACCATCCTCTTCTTAAATTAAAAAGAAGCTACATTGTTAATAAAATAGATAATATAGGGGAAATATGTTTCATAAATTTTCTAACTCTTGATAAATAAAATATTCAACCTTTATATACAACCAATAAGGGATCATGTAAGTTGCATAAATATTTTAAACATAAAAAATATATATTATAATTAGAAAACTACAACAAAAATAGGGTTTTTTTTTAATGAAATAGCACTTGTTTGATATATCTTTCAAAATATTAGCTTATATTTTCATTTATTAAGAAATTAGTCATTTAGTTTAAATTAATTGAGTAGTTTACTATTTTACCCTTGACATCCAAACAACTTGTTATTAGTGTGATTTTCTAGTTTTTTGTTGCAATCACTATTACTGATACATAGTCGAACTTCAATCGTGATTCGTCCAGAGATTTTCTCTCATTCTATTCGCCTTCAAATCAGATTTGTATCTTGATATTTTTTTCATTTTTTGCTTCTTTTTTTTTTTGTGTTTGATTTTATTTAGCAAATATCTTCGTAATCGATCATTGTGCATTTTTTTTATTATTTTGGATTGAAGTGGTTTTGGCGCGATTTTTTTGTAGTATTAGTTATTTTGTTTTCATAGTAACAGCGTAAGAAAATTTTGATTGTTCTTAATAGTTATAAAAAATTTCGACGCTTTCGGGCTTCGGCTTGTTCTTAGTAAATGTAAGAAATTTTTTACCCTTACTAAAAAGTGTCAGAAATTTCTTACACTATTATTATAAAGATAAAACAACAAGTAAATCAGATATCACAAACTCACTTAAATCAAAATATGAAGTAAACATACGAACAATGAACAATGAACAATATATAACCGCACAACAACAGATTCAATTAAAACACAAATAAAAACCAAACTCAAATTCGTAATAAGAAATTATAGGGCATGAAAATCCCAAAAACTCATCAACTACCATGGATGTTGAAATCGTTGGGTTGTCGAAGCTGCTCATCGCCGGAGTCTCAATCTCTATCGACATTCTCAAAAAAGAGAGAAGTGAAATTAGAGTGATGTTTTTTTCGTGGAAGAAGAGGAGCGAAGGACAATTCTATCTAAACAAAATTATTTTTGCGCTTTGATGGCTACTTTTCAAATATTTAGAAACATAGGCTAGTATTTAAAAACTCAATCTAGACAATGGCTATATAGCTAATCCACCCAAAAAAAATAAGCGAAATTTACCTTATAAAACGTAAAAACCTTTTGTAGGTTTAAATATGTTTAAGAAATATCTAATTTTGGAGTAATGGAATATTACCACCTTTACACATCATTTTAATAAAAGAAAAATAAGAGTGATATCGGTTCCAAATTATTTAAAAATAAAAAAGAATATTATTATTATATAGCACTTGCACAATTCTTTGATGGTATGGTTTTTTTTTTTTTTTAATTGGAATGGAAGCTTTGCCTATTTCAAGGCAAAAGCCGTTAAGCTAATGAACTCAACTGTCTAAAAGGACTTGGATAAGTTATAAGTAATTGTCATGCATGAACTAGGTCAACTCACAAATCACAAAAATTAAATATTTGTAAATGCTAGTTAGTTGATATATCGTTTGTTCGAATCCACAAGTTCATTGACGTGTCATCCAACACTAAAAATTCAGTTCCTTCTTCTAGTTATTTTCAATGGAGCATTATAAGTCCCCATACGTACGGCTATAAATGGACATCAATATCATCAAGATTAATTAATGGAAAAAATTAAGATAATTGGTCAATTAAAAAAGAACCTTATAAACGAATAAGCAAAATAGTTTTTTTCAGAGCAAAAGAACCAAAAAGAGAGAGAAAGAGAGAGACCAATGAAAAGCTTTTATGAACTCCGATTAATTAATTGATAAGATGTGAGTATTTACGTGTAAACTGTAAGGTTCAAATTTTATTTAATTTATTTATTTATATATCAGCTGATTTTTTTTTTAATGGGAAAAGCTGACTAGTATTTTTAACACCAACTTTTATTTAGAATATAATGAAAAATAATCAAGGAGGAATCATGAGACAATGACACTACAATTGTGGTCCTTGTCAGTTGTTTATTAATGAGAAAAATAACTTTGTTTTATAAATCTCACACAAAGACAATCATATGCACAAGGGAAAGAATGCTCAATGCAATAATATCGATACTTTAGATTTATGAAAATATCATAAAAATAAAAATAAAAAAAAAAAGACAGAAATCATGATTTTTGCTTTATTTTTTTCTTAAGAAAATTTTTCAATAAAACTTCAACCTATAATATATCTTTTGAAATTACTCTAAATTTTTGTGATATTTAGAACTGTCCAAAAAATCGTACGTGGGTATCAACTTTCTTTTTGGTGGTTTCTATTTTCGACGAGCCGTCATTTGGATTACGATTTTTTTTTTTATGAACACTCCGAATGTGAGGAACGTCCTCCTTATACGTATACAATATGGGAAAGCTTATTAAGACCTCTCAAATTTATAAATTTCAGTAGGATTTCACCTTCGTACGTAGAAATAAAGGATATTTTAAAAATATTTTTTTGTGAGAATGCTCTTAAATGACACTTACTACTATGAGAAGTTACCTCATAAAATAATAAGAAATTGAAGAAAATTACAGTAAATATTTAATTTTTAATACATAATTAAAATATAGGAGAATTTAAAAAAATGTTTTTTTTTGACACATTGATAATTTATGTTCGTGTGTGTTGCATTTTTAATTTATGCTCCAAATTTTACATTACAAATAACATGGAGTAAAAACAAAAAGAGCAAATTACTTGGGGCATAGATTATTATAATTGGCATTAAAAATGACGTTGTTTTGCAATTCTCCCTAAAATATATACCTAATCTTTTAAAGATTATAACAAAATTTCTAAGAGCATCTCCAATGCAATATTAAATATGTGTGTTAATTCTAAAGTTTGACATTTTGGCATGAAAAACTCTCTCCAATGAAATGCCAAATTTGACATTAAAGTTTGCAAATGTTATACATAGTCAAATTGGGTATCAAGCATAACAAAATACCAAAAATTTGACATTTAAAGTTGAGCATTGATTGGTTAGCTTTTGAACATTTAATTAAAAAATAATATTATATTCAAAAAAGTTTCACCTTACCAAAAAATTATTATGATTATTGTTAGTCTTCTTTACTATTAGCTAATATTAATTACTTTTATTCGGTTTTACTGCTAAAGAATTGATAAAACAACAAAACAACATTTATGTGTTAGAGTATCAAATATCATATATCGCACTTTTACCTTTTTTAGGTGCCAAATTTTTAGTATTGACATTGATATTTGTATTGAAGATGGTTTATAAGTAATTCAATTTCTTACTTGTTAGTAATTGATAGTAATTAAATAAATCATAAATATATATATATATAAGTAATTGATGAATCGATTATTTAGTAAATTACAAGCTGCTGCACAAAATTGTTCTAAGTAATAGCTTTCTTTCTTAGATGCACCACCATAGTACAACACTAAAACAAACCACCATTGTGATAGGAAAGCTTAAGTATAACCATGAGCTCATGAATTACCAAATTCTAGTATTCTACCTTAATTGTTTATAAATTCACCTAGTTATATATGTACAGGAATATATACGTATATATATGTAGTGTTAATTTGTCGTTAGGGCATAATTGAAGCAATAAATAGCGAACGTTTATAGTTACACGTTTATTGATTCGATTCGTAAAGACGTAAGAGGGAAAACAAAAGTTAATTTACGCGCTGCCCGCAATCTGTAGCGTCAAGCCGTCAACTTCAAAGAACCCAAGGAAATAATGAAAAGACCAATGCCTGCCATAAGGCTAACATAATTCATACTACATATTAAATTAATATTGAATTCTAAAATACTACATATTAATACACCAAAGTATTGAATTTAGCCGGTAGCTCAATTTCATGGAATTTTTTGTAATTAATGCTTTGCACCCCAAAATTTAGCAACAAAAAAAATTGCTTTGCACGCCAAGAAGTCCTTTACATAGTAATGAGCATATATATATATATATATATATGGGTGAAGTAGGCAAATACCCATAATTTATATAACAATAAAAATAAATATCCAAACTTTTGAAGTAATTGAGTTTCTAGTCAATTTGTGAATTACTTGCACATGCTTTTGGTAACAAAGTGAATTACCACCACTTATCACTGTGTAAGTAATTCCATCTTTTGGGTAGTTGGTTATATTTTTCAAAAGATTGGGTAATAACTTACATTAAGTTTTAAAAATTGGGTATTCACTATAATTTCTCTATATATATATATATATATATATATTAGGCGTGCAATTTTGGAATGAACAGTATCGGGTAATATTTTATTTGGTGGAATTTTCGGGTAACACCTAGAAATTATCCTAGTGGCACAACTGGGTATATACCGGGAATTATCCGGTATTGTTCCAAAAAAATTTTGCTGGGGATTTACTTGAAATTTTATTCCACATACAACATTTTTTAGTCACGGTTAGGTGCACATTGCATTTTTTATTCTTTTTCTTTATACTTTCTCCCCCTACTCTCTATCTCTCTCTCTCTCTCTCTCTCTCACTTTATTCCACATTATCGGCCCCACCTCCCCCTCTCTTTCCCTGTCTTTCCTTCTCTCTACTTCTCTTCCATCTCTTATTCCGTGAACATTTTTTTTATATATAAAATCCATGTAATTACCCGGAAATACCTGGAATTACCCGGTACAATTTTCCGGAGAATACTCAAAAAATTATTACTGGGTAATTTTCGGGTAATTACCCGGTAAAGAATACCATGGAATACCCGGCATTCAACATTTGTACGCCTATATATATATATATATGAAAAGTTTTAAAATAGTCTCTGTGTTTATAATTACAAAATGATCCTTCAGTTTCTTAAACCATTCTAAAACTATCATTCAACTTAATGTTAGTCAAAGATAATAGGTGAAAAGACCTAAATACCCACAAATAAAATATTAATTATTTTTTTTCTTCTTAAAAATAGTTATAAAAAAGTTTATTAAACCTCTCTCTCTCTCATTCCACCCTGTTCGCCGCCCTTCCACGACTTCGAACTCCACCCCTCCGAACTCCGCCTCGTCCGCGACTTCGCCCCTCTACCCCTCCAGAGGGTAAAAAAAACATTGTCTATATTTTAATCTTATTTTTGATAAATTTTCGTTTTATTAGAAGGGTAATTTGGACATTTTTTTTAATTTGAGCATCAGCCAACACAAATGGATGTTTATAGAAAGCTGAAGGATCATTTTGGAATTATCATAAACACAAGGATAAAATTGAATTTTTGATAAAATACGGGGATTATTTTAGACTTTTCTCATATATATATTTACGAGGACGAAGTGAGAAATAAAGGGCGAGAGGGGTGCTTATGGTACTTTTTAATAAGAGTGGTCATATAGTAAAAATTACAAAAAAAAAAGGAGGACTATTGAAAACATAAACTTAAATGATATAAGAACTTCTCTTATAGAATTTTTTTTTTATGGAGGGAAATAATTGGATCGTCTGGTTTATCTTTTTAAAATGTATGGCTCATTGAAAAAAGTAAATCTTATAATCTAGCATGATTTTCCCATCATAAAAAAAAAATCACTAAAAGTAAAAGATTCCCCAAATAATAAATAAAAACCTTATTATAAATTACATTGGGCCAATGTGAACGGGGTTCGAAGCTCACTCTACAGTCTGCACCCAAGCTGCCTTCGTTCTTGTATATATATCAAAGTGATTTTTTCCTTTGAAATCATAATTGTGACCAATGTATACCCAAAAAAACATATATATATATATATATATATATAATGAAGAGTATCTACATGAAATGCTCATTTAATTGTCTATTTGTTACAAGTAGGGTTTTTGTTTTTTCTTATTAATTATAGAAAAGATAGATAGTTGATTGTTGAACTAAAGATGCATGCTTCACAATTTCAACAACAGACATTAATAAAAGCACGCCACATTCACATGATTATTAAATCTAGTGTTCAAAAAAACCGATGAGACCGAATCAGATTGACTAAATCAAACTAAACCGCACCGATTAAATTAAATTAAAATAAACCAAACGAAGCTCAAATCAATTATTATTACTTTGTTATGGTTTGAGATTTTCTTAACATTAATTAGTTTGATTAAAATTAAATCAAACCAAACCTACATCAATAAATATATATATATATATATATATATGCATATTCAACATTAAGTATATTATACATATAATTTGCATATAATATTTCAAACTATATATTTTACGGCATATAAATGGTTGGTGATTAATTTCTAACTAAAAAATCATTTATAGTTTTACACTTAATCTTTTATATTAATAAATCTCATCTTATATTTAATGCATTTTAAATTTATAACTTTTCTGTTTGAGTTTAGATTATGGCGTACTTTTTAATTTTGATTAATAGTATTATATTACTAAGACTTGAATTAGTGTTGGCTCAAATTTGAGAGAATGTTCAAACGATTAAAAAACCAAAGTAAATCAACTACATATGGTTTAGTTTAATTTAGTTTCGATTGTTTAATTAATTTGATTTAGTTTGAAAAATCACCAAACTAACTAAAGAGTAATTTGATTTAATTTTAAATAAAGCGGTTTAATTTGATTGAATATCGCTAATTAAATCTATAAATCACCGCAAGCGACAACTTTTATGAGAGATCAAATATGATGGCCTGAAAAATATACAGGGCAATACATAACACTTTACTTTCATATTGTACGTGTCATGATTAAAAAAAAAAATTTCCACACCAAGGATAAGACAAATGAACCAAATTGCCAAAAGTCTCATCTCTAATTTCCTTTTTTTTTTTTCGGAAGACTTTAATAAATTTTAATTTTATAAGGAACCATGTTATAAAAATATAAGAAATGGTTAGTCATAAATTTATAAGTTGATAATTAATTTTATTATAAAAGGGTCAGTTAAGCAATTAGCCATTTTAAAGGTAAAGTTTGAAAGATTTAGCCATAGTTTCACGAAATTAAGGATTTGGCGCTAAATCCCTAATTTTATGAAACTATGGCTAAATCCTAAAAAATTACCTAAAAATTTGGTTAAATACCTAAAAAACTCATTATAAAATTATGTTAAACTTTATTTTGATGACTATGTTTATTATTGATACAACTTCTTATTTTGGAAACTTTAATTATAATTGAAAGATCACTCCTAAAATGGTCTATTTAATAATTGATTTAGTAACAAATTACATGCCACATGTATTAGTATGAAATTTGGAATAAATTTTGAGTTATTAGCATTATTCATTTTATCTTTGTTTGGGGTAGCCACGATCCAAATGGTTTGACCAAATCATTTTAGTTATATAAAACATACAAAATGAGTTATTTGGAGGACTCTTAACATAACACTATAATGATCCATTTTACGGAGTAAATAGGCTTCTATAGTACCCCTTATTCACCCAAAAAAGTTAATTATAGAAATTCATTATAAGGTTAAAGGTCCAAAATTTTCACTCCAAGATGTACAAATGCAAAATCATTTCAATTTGTTCAAAATGGTTACAAATGACAATATGAATGTGCAAAATCACTCCAAAATCTGTAAATGCAAAAATTATAACCATTTGGATAACTCATTTAAATGAACATTTTCACTTTTTGCTTTAAAGTAATTAACTTTGAAATGAGTAATCCAAATGTGTACCCAAACTAGAGGTATTATTAGATGAATCATTTAGAATTGTTTTTTATTTTTCGAATTTCGATGTGGTATAAATTATTGAGATTTAAATATATTGTTTTGAGATTAAGAAAGTTGAAAAAAAATAAAAATATATGAATAGAGAAAACAAACAAGGGATAATTCAAATAATTTTGAATAGTTATAAACTATTTTATTTTACCCAAACACACTATTAATTTATTTTCTTTGACAATTACTATTTTGTCACACACTAATATGATTTGCTAGGCATTTCTACATAGCAACCCCATTATTACTTGACGCGTGACACAATAATTTAGGGGAATGATTATTATTCTTAATCAATTATGGATTCTCTTTATTGCTTTTCGTGCAAGCCTTTTCTTAGTTTTGGTGCTAAATCTAATCCATCAATTGTATATGATATGATATTTAGTAGGGTCACTCTTTTCAATAAAAATGACCCAGTGCTCGGAGACAGCATAATGGAAACAAAAGTCTGTAATTCATAGTCAACTAATTCCTCCATAATTAGATGTCCAAACCAATACATCTGCTTTTGAAAAGGGAGATGAATTGGGTAAAGAAGCAGCATTTTTAAAAGGAAGAGGTTTTCTGTCTTCTAATGGAAGGTAGATAGGCAAAGGTCCTACTACCGTATACCAAACCCATGAAGTGGGCCCAACTTCCACTTTCAGGCCCACATAAATGTAATAGATCTTTCTGTGTGCATGTGGAGGTCTAAGAGGGTTTTAAGCAAAAGCCCAAACAAACAACCAAACAAAGGGTTCAGGGTATAAAAAAAATGATATTTGGAAAAATATCACTTCTAGACAATTATTTTGAAATATGCTATTTTAAGTTTACGGTCTATGTCACTTTTTACCCTTTTTTTTTTTTACAAATGAGGAAGACGAGAAAGGAGAAAGGAGGCAGTATAATAATTTGTTGGTGAAAAAAGTAGCATAATATGCAATACTGACATACGTTGTAAACTTGAATGTCAAATGTGTCAAAAGATCAAATTTTCTCAAAGATAACGTGGGTGATAATTTGAAGAAGTGAGCATCTATTTTGCACCATTTTCTTTTCTTTTCTCGCTTTTTTTCTAAAGACATCCCTCTTATTAATTAAAAAAAACTTACATTTACTTTTTGCACACATACTATATATTATGAAATTCCAAAACTAGGTATAAAATACTAATTAAGATAAATTTCTTTTTCACCAATTGATTTTAATATTTGTCTTCCTATATCACCTTTTGTCTCAAAATTTTTAACATGAAAACTAATTAATGAATGAGTATCATACTTATACGTTGTTTGCTGAAATAATAATAATAATAATAATAATAATAAGGAACAGTTAAGGATTTAGCCATTTTGTCACCTATGTTTTAAAGATACAATCCACATTTTGAAATATTAGCAAAATAGCCATCAGGTCAACATCTAAAAATCTATAACTAAAGAAATAAAATTTGTGACTAAATAAATAAAATACACAGTTATAAAATTTGTGACTATAGTCATAAAATTTGTGACTATAGTCACAAAATTTCTGAAAATTTAAAATAAACACAATAAAAAAATTAAACATCCATTAACAAAATAACAAACTCACAAATAAGTGATTGCCTATACAACCAATTTCACAAAACTTATTACTAAATAAAAAATATCTTATAAATAGCAAAAATATATGCAGCCAAAGAAGTCACAAATTTCATGACTAGAGACACGAAATTTTAGACAATATTGTCTGTAACAAATAATAAAAACAAAATTAAAAAAATTAATGACTGCAGTCTCAAAAATCTAGACACGAATGTATGACTATTTTACTAATAAAAACAAACATAGGCTAATTGTTAAAAATAAATATAAATATATGGCTATTTATTATAAAAACCAAAATAAACACAAATACAAAAGGTATTGGCAAAAGAGAAAAAAAATATATCTATGAGTACGATTACGTTAGTAGAAAATAATACATAGAAGTAAGAGTAGATTACATTATTATAAGTAGTTATAACTGTGTGCTTTGCTTGTAGATAATTATATTAATTGCTAAAAAAATAAGGGAAATTGTAGGGAATATCAATTTTTTTTTTTTACGTTTTTAAAACGAGCATATGTTTTAAAATATTAAAGAGGGTCAGTTAGGTAAATAGTCATTTTAAATAATATATTTTTAAAAAGTAGCCAAAGTTTTAAAAAATTAATAAATAGCCATAAAAAATTTATTACTCTTGTAAGAAATTTTTTACCATAAAAAAATTAGAAATTTTAATAAAATAGTCTCTGTTTACAAAATGATTTTAAAAAATAGCTACAGTTTCAAAAAATTTAAAAACTAGCGTCAGAAATTTCTGACAAAACTTTTGACTAGTGTCAGAAATTTCTTATAATAATTTTATGTGTATTTTTGTTATTGTCAGAAATTTCTTATATGTTTTATGGCTAGTTTTGAAATTTTTTAAAACAACTATTTTTTAAAAAAACACATTCCAAAATAGCTATTTACCTAACTGACCCAACAAAATTACACATAAAATTTATTGTAATAAATTTCTTACAAAGGTATAAAATTTATTAATGGCTACTTTTTTAAAATTTTGAAACATTTGTTATTTTTTAAAACCATCCTCTGAAAAATGGTTATTTTCTTAAAATTTGCTATTAAAAAAATAGTCATTGCATAATAATTTTATAACAAAAAAATTTACACATTTGTAAGACATATTTTACATTTTTACTTTTACTCGTTTAATTTGAAGTGTTAAAAATTTTCTTATAAATATATAAATATTCTTTTGTTATTTTTTATCATAAATTTTAGACTGTGGCTATTTTTTTAATATTTTGAAACATGTATAAATATGTACTATACGCGTGGTTGGACGGTGAGGTTGTAGAGGCGTTTATCAGGGGCACTTATGGCACGTGACACGTGCGTGAGTGTGACATGGGGAACTTTTATTCTAAATTTCGAATGTAATTTTGAGAGGATGCAACCTCCAAAAAAGAATATTTGTCTTTTATATAAGGTAGTCAACACATATAAGTTAATTCTGAGAGCAATTAATTTCAAATTTTTTATGAGAAACAAAGTGTTCTTATTCTTTTTAGATAATCATTGTTTGGTGAAAATTTGGAAACGCTTCTCATAGCCTATAAGCGATTTGCAATGAGAAATCCACAAAGCATTCATTGGTTTCCCTCAAGATTTCTGACATATAGAACATGAATAACAACGATATAGGCGTATATAAAGTACAAAGAATAAAGCAACAGATAAAACAAAGTTACTATAAATCTCCTATAAAAAAAAGTTACTATAAATCAACCCCAGGCCAATAAAAAAAAAAGTTACGAACACATTTTAATTTTTAAATCTGAGAAATAAGTTAGTGAAAAAATTAATAATCTCATTGCTAAACTTCACGTCTCTATCTTGAAATGTCAGGCTCATCATTGTCAACCTTTCTAGCCCCGCAATAGTGTCTTCTCAACATTGATAACACAACGACTTTGATGTTTAGTAACAAATAGGGAAGTGGAACTCCTCGATGCGCCATCTCTTGAGCCCTTGTAGCATTATCTTAGTCGTACTCGCCGCTCAAATCCTTCAAACATCGTCAGACACGATCACTTGGTTCCGATGCACTATTGTCATCATAGTCTTACTTGCCACTACACATCATCATCTCTTTTTTTTTTTTTAGTTAATTCTGACCTTTTAACAATATGTGTTTCTTTCGTTCCATGTCGAAGAATCCTTCTATGTTCAAAACACAAATTATAGTTTCATAAACGTTACCGGATCAAATTAATGACATTTGAGCGTCAGAAATTGGACATCTTATACAATCATGAGTTTCTTGGAAGTGTTTCGACCGTTTTTTTCAAAGCGGTTTCGTGGTGTTTTTTTTTTCGCATTTTTACTTGTGAAAAAATGCGTTTTTTAAGGGCATAAATGAAACTTTTTAAAAAAAATATTGGGTCTATATAATAATAATAAAAAAATCCGGGGTCAAAAAAATAAGAAAGAAGGGCCAAAAAGAAATTGCTAAAAAGCCCCACACGCGTCAGGCCCTCTTACGTGATTGACGTGCACGGGTCCTTAGAGCTCAACGTGCCTTTTTGCGCGTGACCAACGCGCCTGTTTTGCCTATATTTTTTTTTTGCTTGTTGTTATGCCCTGCTTTATTTTTAAGCCTTCTATTTTTATTATATTCATATATAGACCCAATTTATAAAAAAAATTTACATTTTCCCCCTACTTTTTTCCTTTTTTCTTCTTATATTTTTTCTCCTTTTTTGTATTTCATTTTTTCTTTTCTTCTACCAATATTTTACAGATCTAAATGCTACTATTACATTTTTACAAAAAAAAAAAAATTATTTCCTATTATAAATGAATTTAAAGTAATATAAATTATTTTACATTGAGGCCTTTTTTTTTTGTTAAGTTGAACAAAAACTCAAATTTGATGCACATGGAGTGCGTGCATCAACTAGTTAATAATAAAAGTACAAAAGTATTAATCTCATTGTGGCACTTTACGTCTCTATATTGGAATGTCGGGCTCATCGTTGTCAACTTTTATAGTCTTGTAATAGTGTCTTCTCAACATTGCCAAGACAACGACTTTGATGTTTAGCGACGAACAGGGAAGAGGAACTCCTCGATGTGCCGCCTCTTGAACCCTTCAAGCATTATCTCAATCGTATTCGCCTCTCAAATCCTTCAAGCATCGTCGGACCCGATCACTTGGTTTCGAAGCACTATTATCATCATAGTCTTACTTACCATACACATCGTCATCTTTTTACGTTTTTCGGTCAACTCAAAACTTTAATTGTATGTCTTTCTTTCATTCCTTGTGGAAGAATCCTTCCCTATTTAAAACACAAATTACAGTTTCATAAACGTTAATAGAACAAATTAATGACATAGGAGCGTCAAAAATTGGACATTAATATTACTAAAATTCCAAAATTATTAATCGTATTGTGGAACTTCACAGCTCTATATTGGAATGTCGGTCAACCATTTTAGCCTCGCAATAGTGTCTTCTCAACATCGACAAGACAACGGCTTTGATGCTTAGCAACAAACATGGAAGAGGAATTCCTCGATGTGCCATCTCTTCAAGCATTATCTCAATCCCACTCGTCTCTCAAATTCTTCAAGCATCATCGAAGACCAATCACTTGATTCTAACGCTCTATTATCATCATAGTCTTACCTGCCACTACACATCGTCGTCTTCTTATTATTATTATTATTTTTTTAACTCTGACCTTTAACTATATGTCCTTCTAATTTCTATCATTCCCTACCAAAGAATCTTTTTATATTTAAAACACAAATTATAGTTTCACAAACGCTACTAGAACAAATTACTGACATAGGAGCATAGAGATTGGACATTAATAATATTAAAATTACAAAATTGTCACTTCCCAATCCCATTCCAACCGTGTCATCCAAGAGAGGTGTGAAAACAAAACTCCCAAAACCTCAAAAACGACATCAAAACAAACACCCTTAAATCTTAATCTCGTATCTCACTCCTACAAACAACAAACCTAATCACACAATCACCTAAGCAACGAAGAGCTCGAGCTGAGAATGGTTCTCCTGATCGATCACATCCAGGAACACGGGATCAACGGTCAGATGGCTGTCCACGTGGACCTTAAACCTGTGGTCCCACCAGAGCACCCTGGCGGTGCCGCCGATGTCCACGGCGGCGTCGAGCAGCATCTGGCGGCGCGCCACGTCGGAGAAGAAGCGCGCGGCGTGGTGGGCGAGGCGGAGGCCGTCGAGGCGCGCGGGGAGGCGCAGGAGCTGGCACGAGCGCGGCGGCTGCGAGCCGGCCCGGACGGCGGCGGAGCCGAGGAGCTCGCCGTCGTAGAAGATGGACATGGTGGTGGAGGAGTAGTCGACGGGGGCGATGTTGGGGTTGGTGACGTGGACGGTCAGGATCATCTCGGCGTCGATCACCGGGAGGTTGAGCTTGAAGGACGTCAGGTTGATGGATATGAGGTGGAACGTCGGGTCCTTCGGCTTCGCTCGGAGCAGAGCCGTCGCCGCCACCGCCGACGCCGCGCCGATCAGGGCCGAGCTCCAGCTCCATTTCACCCTCTTGCCCATCGCCTTCGGAGGAATTTGCGGCCACGCTCGCTCGCCGGAGCGTCTGAGTTTGGAGTGAAAGTTGGGGTTTTGGGTGGTGGTGTGTTTGGGACAATGAGTGAGGAGATAGATTGATGTGATGATGGGCGAGTGGGAGTGGGCCCAAATTGTATGGGTGAATGATTTTAATGCCCTTATAATCTGGGGTATTTTTTTTTTTTTTTTTTTACAACCATTTAACTACGATCATTTAAATGGGTTTTTACTTTTTAAATTTCAAGTTAAAATGCTTACAACTATTTAAGTAGTTGTCGATTTTTCTTATTTTAAAGTGATTTAAATGGTTAAAAATTAAGGGTCGTAAGATTAGTAATTTGGATAATTTTGTTTTAATTTATTATTGAACAGAATATTATAATTTAAATAAGAGTTTAATTGTAGTATTTGAATTGAAATTAAGAGATAAAATTTACATTGATAATTGAAAAAAAAAATATTTTTTCATAAAATAAGAGTATTAAAACACTATAGAAAAAATAGTTAAGTTGAAAATATAAAAATTTTATCAAAAAATACTAATATGGTAATAGAGACACTTGATTCAAAATTTTTGTTAAAGTAATATTTTGTATACAAATTACTTAGGAAACGAACTCTTCAATGTTTAACTTATGGATGGGAAAAATTAAAAATCACCATCAATATTTAACTTGTGGATGGGAAAAATTAATTGTACGCCATATCAATTGATCACATTCAAACGATCATATCAAACAGGCCTAGAATGTGGAGGACGTTTTGGTAAAATTGGAGTTAGTGGTGGCACCAAGGGAAAGTTGAGAGATGGCGATGTGGATGTGATATCACGTTTGGCATATGTCTAAAATCCACTCCTAGCTCTGTGGACTTTTTATTTTTTGGAAGTCGTTTTGTGACTTTGGTGTCGCATGATTAGAGAGGCTTTAGGCGTTAGTTCATGTTTATATCATGTTAAATTTGTAACTCCTAATAAGAGTGTGTTTGGTATGGAAGAAAATTGGGAGGATAGAAAATGTGGATGGATTTTAGGATGAAAATATAAAAGTTTGGTTGTTTGGTAAGAAAGAAAATTAGAGAGAAAAGAAAAAAGAATAGATAAAAATTAAGGTGGGGCCTACAATATTTCATCCTCCTAATATTGAAAGGAAAAGTGAAGGGAAATTTGGTATAAAAGCAATCAAGTATAAATTACTTTTTTATCCATAAGTTAATTATAAAAAAATAAAATAAATGGATAAAATGATAAATTTGTACATAAATAATTTTTTTCCCTTCTTTTATATCAAACAACAAAAAGAAAAAATATTTTCTTTCATTTCATCTTTATTTTCTTTCACCTTCTATTTTCCTTTCCTTCCCTCTTACCAAACATAGTGTACATGACGTCATTAAATCTATTCATATTTAGCATGCCCATTGAATATGTTAAAGAGTTTTTAAGCCAAAAATAAAACGGTTTTTTAAATAAACAGCCATATTTTTATATATATTTTTAACAATTAGCCTATGTTTGCTTTTATTAGCAAAGTAGCCATACATTCGCGTCTAGATTTTTGAGACTGCAGTTACTAATTTTTTGAATTATGTTTTTGTTGTTTGTTACAGACAATATTGTCTAAAATTTTGTGTCTCTAGTCATGAAATTTGTGACTTCTTTAGTTGCATATTTTTTTGCTATTTATAAGATATTTTTTATTTAGTAATAAGTTTTATGAAATTGGTTGTATAGATAATCATTTATTTGTGAGTTGGTTATTTTGTTAATGGATGTTTAAATTTTTTATTGTGTTTATTTCAAATTTTTTGAAATTTTGTGACTATAGTCACAAATTTTGTGACGGTGTATTTTATTTATTTAGTCACAAATTTTATTTTTTTAGTCATAGATTTTTAGATGTTGACATGATGGCTATTTTGCTAATTTTTCAAAACGTGGACTATATCTTTAAAACATAGATTATAAAATGGCTAAATCCTTAACTGACCCAAAATAAAAATGTAAAAGAATTCTTCAAATTGAGCGCAATATGAATTTAATGCTTAAAATAAAAAATTTTGGAAATTTGTAATAGGTCAAAAATACAATAAATGTGATAATATTTTTCTTTTTTTTTTTCTCGTTAATTTTTTAAACGTCATTTCTTTCATTCTTTTTTAATTTATCTTTTCCTTTTCAATACTCATTACTTATAACTAGCACAAAACCTTTCCAAAATCATGAATCACGATCTACTTATATTATTTAATATTAATATGTGATTTTAGGGTTTTGAGTAATTTTTGTGATGCAGATTGTCGATGAGGCGTGAGGCAGTGAGGCACAAGGAAATGATGGTGTGAAATAGGGAGGTAGATTTGTGGCAATAGCTCCACAACGAGCGGCAACACTTGGAAGAAGTTTTATCTGCGAAGAGAGGGATTAGAGAAGGCGAGGAGTAAAGTAGGTTTAGATCAAGTGTGATATTTCAATCTATTTTTTTACTCTTCAAAATTGTGTGATTTTGGTGCCGCATCATCATTTCCGCGACCATAATTTATAACAACCCTCGATCCTATGCTATTGTGCCACTTTACTCCTTATTGTTCAAAACGTTCCATTTTCCCTATGATTTCATCTGTTTTCAAAAATCTATTCGAACGATCATTTTGTTTATCTTTATTTTCTCTTTGTAGGCTAATTTTTCCGTTTTCTCTCTTGTACTTTGATTTGTGCCGCAAATTGCATCCCATGGATTTTGGTTTGTTACTTAAATAATTCTTGTAACAGATAATAGAATTAGAAAAATTGCAAAATAAAATAGGGAAGATTTGGGTTTTAGCGATTTTTAAGCTCACGTTTTAAAAATTTAGCCATAGTTTTACGAAATTAAAGAATTAATCATTTTTACCCGCGTAATAAATTTTGTTACATGTGTAACAAAAATTATTACAAAGGTAATAAATTTTGTTACACCCAGTAACAATTTTTGTTACACATATAACAAAATTTATTACGCGGGTAACAAAAATTGTTACACAATGAAAATGACTAATTTTTTAATTTCGTGAAACTATGGCTAATTCTTTGAAAAATAACAAAAAATTTGGCTAAATCCTTAAAAATCTCAATAAAAATATCATTCTAGTTGTCACTTAATAATTGATGAGTTAAGTGTTGTGCTCACTTGATTTCTACTCTATGTTTACAATATAAAATAAAAATACAAATTAAAGAGAACAACACAAACAACATATAATTATTAATAGGGAAATAGTAGGAAATAATCAAAAAAAAAATTCGTTTTTAAAATCCAGCCCATGTTTTAAAAAATTTAAAAAAAATAGCCATGTTACGAATTGTATAAAAAAAGTATCACATAAAATATAACACATCTATAAATATTTGTAAGATATTTTATAACACTTCAATATTTACTCATTATTTTTTAAAGTGTTAAATAATATCTTCCAAATATTTATAGATCTGTTATATTTTGTGTGACACTTTTCTATTATATAATTCGTAACATGACTATTTTTTTAATTTTTTAAAATACAAGTTATCATTTAAAATAAATATTTAATTTTAACCTATTTATGCAACTCAACCTTATTAATATGTCAATTTATCAAAAATTGGACATTCATCAAAATCATCCCATGAAATTTCATTTTTGTTTAGAGATTTAACTCTCTCTCTCTCTCTCTTTTAATTATTATTATTATTACTATTATTGCCAAAGAGGAAAGGACAAATCAGCATCGCAGCTTCATGGAAAATTTTGATTGGAGAGTCAGTGTCAGTCAATTTAGACCCTTCTTTATACAAACTACAAAGTAAACCCACGAGTCTTACACCATTGATTGATATGAATCCAAGACACTGATTTACATTTTATATACACCATTAATTAAACTGATTCGTTCCCTTCCTACTCTCTTCTCCAATCGCATCAATCCCTTCTCTTCATTCCCTCTGCTAAGCCCGCAAACAAAAAGCAGAGAGACTGAGTGAGAGAAGAAGAAGAAGAAGAAGAAATGGCGATGTGGGTATTCGGATACGGTTCTCTGATATGGAAAGCTGGCTTCAACTACGACGAACGCCTCGTCGGTTTCATCAAAGACTATCGCCGTGTATTCTATCAAGGTCTCTCTCCCTCTCTCTCTCTCTCTCTCTCTCTATATATATATATATCAATCTTATTGCTTTTTTTTTTCTTTCGTTAATATTAATGTAATAATAGGCAGTACGGACCATAGAGGGTCGCCTGAGTACCCTGGAAGAACAGTGACGTTGGAGCCTGCTGAGGGAGAGTTCTGTGTGAGTTTCTTCCCAAAATCTCAATTACCCACTTTTTATTTTTTTATTTTTTCTAATTTTTAGAAAAATTGGACGATGAAATGTACTTCTTGGCTTAGTGGGTTTTAGGAGTAACTTATGAAACATGACTTGAAGAAGTTGTTATGGTGGTGATGGCTTTTGGTGGGGTGTCATTGGTGAAATGTGATTCTTATGGGAACATGACTCGCAGTTAGTGTGAAGTGGAGAAACTTTTGGGAAGGAAAATGCGGAATCGGATTACGAGTACTGGCCATTATCATGGCCTTTGATGTTCTCGAAGTTTTTGAATACCTGGCTTGTGATTGATGAAAAGTCATTGTATTGGGGACTTTTTGCTGTGTTTCTTAGAATTTTCTGCAGAATCTGTAGGCATGCCTTCATTGAATTGCAATTCGTGCTTTGTTGTTTTGGATTCGATAGATTTGGAGAGACATTATAATCTACTAAAAGGGTTAAGAAATATCCTGGTCAACTTCATTGTTCGTCTCTTTGGCTGGTTCCAATTTTATTGAAGAAACACTAATTTCAATTCAGTTTTGCCCGAAATTTTAATTTTATGTTTTTACTTTTTGGATACTGTATAGGTTATAGGGAGATTGATAACATAATTGGAATTCACAATGGAAAACAGTAAGTACCATGATGAGTGATCTACAAGAAGAAATGATGTATAACAGATGAGATATTACTCTTACAGGATATGGTAGTACTACATTTTGTTTGTTTTGGTAGTGACTTGTCTCTAATCAAACGCGCCCTTAATCATCTGGTTTGGTAGTGACTTTTTTGTTTTGGCTCAAGATTTTTATATTTATTATTGGGACATTTTCTTTATATCACTTTGTTTAGATACCTAATGAGAACATTGCAGTGCATCATATTGTTAATACTGATTTGAGGGTGGGTTGTTGTTGTTGTTTTTTTTTTAATGTGAAAAAGTTCTAGTTTTTAAGTCGACTTATTATTTGCAAAGGTCGTCAACTATTATGTTGAATTTGGAAACAGTAATCTGAAATGAAGTCATGACATAAGACAACTCTTTTCTTTGAGGTACCAGTGGGGAGCTGCCTACAAGATCTCAAAAAAGGAAGATCAAGAAGTTGCTTTGACAGTAAGGATCATATATCACATGTTGCCAATACACGCGTTGGAAAATTTTTATTAATGTCTCATGATCAAATCTCGTATTCTTAAATAGTCTTTTATGCTGTTTTTCATTCTGTCCAACGGTCATATTTGAAATGCTTTTTATCTCACTTCCCGACTCCCGTATGTAACTAAGGTTATACCTTAATTGCCCCACTTGTTGTTCACACACATTATTGTCCCTCTCTGGTTTTGGCTTATGATACAGTTTGTACCCAGGGCTCGTGTTGTAAGCACATAAAGAAACTTGCATATCATTCTTGTTCAAGAAAATGCCATAGAATCACCCCAAAACTGTGTTATGCTCTTACCATAATGAACATGGTTTATGACTACAATTTTTTTTTTTTTCTTGATGCATCAATATTAGTGCTTTGCTTCATGCTCTTAATAGCATGATTGCGTAAACAAACATAATGTACCTCGTCTCGCTACCTAGATTATGTATCAACATGTCAAATTAACCTCAGTTTTCTTAATACGTATATGTCCTCTTTTTTTTTTTTTTTTTGCTTAGTTGTTAACTTCTTATAGCTTCATTGAACTTCATCCTCGAAAGAATTTAGCAGTTGCTTGAATTCTTAATATTTACTTATATGTGTTAGGGGATCTTAACTCTTATAATCTGTTTTTCTGACCTTTTTTGTTTCACGAGCATCTATAAATATAACTTAATCTTTGATATCATTGTACACAGTACTTAGAGGTGAGGGAGAAGCAATATGACGAGAAGGCTTATGTTGATTTTTTCACTGTAAGTCATTCGCAACAAGAACCGTTTACAAGTTTTGGTGCCAGAATGATAGTTAATGATACAATCTGTTTATGTTTCTTTAGGATCCCGCATCTACTACCCCAGCTATTTCGGGAGTGATGGTGTAAGTTGCGGATCCGGCTGAGAATACATTTTTCACTCATGTTGGATTGCACAACAAAATCCTAGTTCAGAACTGACCTCAATTCCCACTTTTTAGATACATTGGTTCTCCGGACAAGGAAAAAAACGTTAACTACTTAGGGCCGGCATCCATTGAGGAGATCGCCAAGTATGCCTTTCTCTAATAAACCTTATTAAATACTTGTATAACAAGTGCACTTTTTTTGTTAAACTACCTTGACATTGATTACTGCTTAATTTGTTGTGCTCTGAATTTCTGGATGTACAAATCTGTAATGTCAAATACTTGCAACGATGATTTGACAATAAGCCTTTGATATGATAGTGTAAATATGATAATTGTATCCAATTTCTGATTCTGCAGGCAAATTGTTAAAGCTGAAGGTCCATCAGGTCCCAATAGAGACTACCTTTTCCAACTCGAAACTTCTCTTCTCGAAATTGGTTAGTTCTTAGACCAACTATTTAGCTTAGGGGTCGTTTGGATTGCAATCTGAATAAATTTTTTCTCTTTGGTTTAAACCATGTTGCTATGGTAATTATATAAATAAAAAGTCAAACTTAAACTATGTTGTTATAGTAAAATATGATTTGGATTTATATCTGTTTGCCCCATATTTAGTCATTATGGTTTTCTTCTTTTGGGGTGATTTTTTTTTTCCTGGTTTAGGATGCAAAGACAAGCATGTAATGGATCTTGCGTATCAAGTTCGGCAGATTCTTTCAGAAACGGAGTCGATTGCTGCGTAATCGGTTTTTGCAGTCAATGATTTCTTAAAAATTCTTCTCTTGAAGATTATTGTTCTGCGAGAAACATTGCTTGGATTTAAGCTGAAGAACATTTAGGCATAGTTGAATGCAAAACTTTGATTATAATCTTGTATGGCCAAAAGTTAAAACATAATTAATTTGAAACCAAAAGTATTATTGATATTTTTTTCTTTTTTTTTTTTTTTTTGCTGAATAAAAGTATGAAATTTACTACAAACAGACGCGTCAGCCGCGTCTGTTGGATCTCGGCCGTTCGTGGCTGTGAGTCCTACAGTGGGCCCTACAGCCATGCGCGTCTGTTCTTAGCATGTCTCTAAAAGTATTATTGATCTTGCTATAACTACGTGGTCTTAATATTTGAATGGTCTATATCTTTCTGCGCGAGTATAAGCTCCAACTTGTATGATTTATGGGACCCAAACTTTTCTAGCGGCATAGTGTTGTCGTTCGTTGAGCCTTACATTTTTTTTTTTTTTTGCTAAGATCGTTGAACCTTAATTTGTATCAGCCGCTTCTCTCCGAAAATTGTACTAATGTATTGTTGAACATACAAAGGTTTTTCAGTTGGAGAATAGAAAAACAATAAACATCAAGACAAATTTTGAGGCATAAGCTCTAAAAATGAGTTGATATAATGTGAGTCGTATGGAATAAAAATATGTTGTTCTCGTGATTGTCTTATCAATCAATTTAATAATAACTCACATATTTTTATTTAAATCTTACATAATATTATTTTATTTAAATTTTATATAATAATTACAAATGAGTAAGTTGTCAAATTATGATTTAAAGATAATCAAAAAATTTATACAAATATCTTGTGATGTTATGTTATGTTTACTTTAATCTTTTAAAACTAACACTTGTGTCCTTGATGTATGAAGATGTTATAAGTTCGCCCATTTTATTTTAATTCTGATTTTGTTTCTACACATTAAAATAGATGGGTGAACTTGCAACATTTTTATTTTAAAAGATCACGATGTAATTTGAAAAAAAAAAAAGATAACATAAGGAGATATTTGTGAAATTAACAATAATTTTAAAAATTATATAAATATTATTTGATTATTATTATATTACTAAATCTGTTAATTTTTTCACGAATTATTAGACGGGGTATATTTATAAATTTTTAAAACATCAAAAGACAATGTTGTTTGATCAAAAAAAAGACAATGTTGTTAATTTTAAAAAATTAAAGTATAATTTATAAGAATAACCCAACATTAACGGCATTTGAATAAATAACCCCAATTAAAATAGTTGGTCGGCAGAATTTCTTTTGAGTGCTATGTGGTCTGGTCATCATCTGATGCCTCTCTTCATCTGACACGTGGCTAATTTAATTGACACTCATCAAACAAATGTTCGAATTTAGGATAAGACCATTCTTTTCAGTTACTTACAAGTTTGCCATTATCATTTTCTTTTCTTTTTTCTTTTAGAGAAATCATTCTTTTCAACTTTTAAGAAAAGCCAAATCACCGACCCTTTATTTTCTTCCAGTTCCAGACTTCCACGCATATATATATATATTTTGAGGGAACTTCCACGCATTAAATAAGGAAAACGTTGGAAAAGAAGACGAACGAAAATAAAGTAACGTGACACAAAAATAAACTAATAAAGTAACAAGCATTGGAATAGATGCACGCAAAAACAAAAAAGGACTAGAAAAAAAAAAAAAACGAATTCAAGGATTAGAGCTACACCTGTAAATTGGGGCGGCAGGAAAATTTAAATAATGCTAAGAAAATTTATATTAGAAAATGCAATTTTAGAAGAAAATATTACAATTTCTATTACATTTAATAGTGATTGGATCGAATTGTCTTAAACAAATAAGCAACATAGTAATTTATTGATGATAAAAGTGATCTAACATGTAATATTGACACATATTGAAAAATAAATATCAAATGTGACATTAGATCAAATTGTCTCGTAATATTGACTTTCAGTTCGACCCATTACGACTATTTTAAAAATACGAGACAACACTAGTTAAACATACAAGCGTGGGTTATGTCCACTTGTTGAACACGTCGTGTTATATACATGTTCGATTTGGATAAGAACTCGCTAGACCCGCATGAGCCATTTTTTAAACTATATAATTATGTGCATTTACCTTTACGCCTTTAAGTTCTCTTATGTATTGGTGATTAATAACTTAATTTTTGTCGATCTATGTAAAAGTATTTAGTGTGATATCTAATTTTTTAAATTTTAGAAATTTAGGTCATTTACTTGAAACTTAGGCCCAAAAATAGTTAAAAACCTACCTATCCCTTAAACAATTTTGTACTATTTAAAATTATTTTATATTCTTTTTTTTTTGATAAAAAAATCATTTTATATTCTAATACCAGGAAATTCTCTGATGAGAAATGATTGTGTCGTCAAATTTACTTAATGACCTCATAGAGTAGAAAGATAAATCTAAACAGAATCTAACAATTCAGAATCATTGCCAACTACAATCGTTTTTCAGGCTTCCTCTAATAATAAAACTTTAGGTCAAAAAAACCATTATCCTATTCAAAGAAGAACAATTCTACACATACTAATTTTTTTATCAATTATTTCAATACAAACTCATGTGTCATATTATCTTCGATGATTGTTTATTATATTAGTAAAATAATTTGATATTTAGCCAATTAAAACATGACTCTACATAAATTAATATTAAAAAATTAATAAAAAACTTTAGCGTCTAACATTATCCTTAAAAAAAGAGTAAGTGGCAAGAAGTGTAATTCAAAACCGAAAGACGGGCAATTGTTTCAAACTTTGGATATACTTGACCACCGGTTTGCCACGTACCAACACAAGGGAACCAGTAAAAAAAAAAAAAAAAAATCATTTGCCACTAACTATACGAAGGAAAAAAAATAAAGAAAGAGAAATTGCAACTAACACGAGAGCATCCACATTTCTACGTGTTCAACACTCCTCTCTCTCTCTCTCTCCTCTCTGAAATCGCCGACTCTCTCTCTCGGCCGCGTCGCGCCCAGCCGAGCCGACGTTCGGCGCGAGGGTTCGATAAAAAGGATTAAACGTTTCCGATTTCATCGCTCCTATTTTCGGCGATCCCAAAATCTCGCTTCTTTTGCTGGTCTTGGGATTTTGGATATTAAAATTCCCGATTCTCTTGGGGGTTTTTTCCTTGGAAAAAGGGGAATTATATACCTAATAATAATACTAATAATAATAATAATAATAATAATCCAAAATTGGTAATCTCAAATGATGCAACGGTTCGTTGACAACGTTCTTGCTGTTACAAAAGAGTGAGCCAATCTTCTTCCTTTTCCACGCGTATATATATGTGTATAAATGTATGCGTATGTATGTATGTATCATGTATGTGTGTGTATATTTTGGAGTGTTTGTAGTTGATATGCGAAATGGTATTTTGTGATGTGGGTATTGAGTTAGAGATTAGAAGAAAGAAGAAAAGGAAAAAATGCAGAACGAATCTGAAGATTTTCATTTTGGTCTTCAATTATTATACTCTTGACTTTTGCATCAGGGAATTCTTATTTGAATTTGGTATAGTAGTTTTTTTTTTGTGTCATATTTAATTATGAGTTTTTATTTTTATTTTTAATATTGGTTTAAATAAATTTTCTGGGTATAATTTATTCCGCACTAAGCTTATTATTTAGACAAAATATTAATGTTTAATGGATTTGTTTATTGGCACTGCCTCTTCTGATTTAAATTAGCTGTGTTTAGGGATTTCTCTGCAAAATAGATTTTAAAACGTTTGGTCATTATTTTGTGTATCTTTTAGTGCATTTAAGTTGAAGCTCATTGCACTATTAGAATGTCATCTAATATAACAAGAATGGAGATTCATATTTTGGGATCTGATTTGCCATAGTGATTAATATCCTATGAGATAAAGGTTAAAGAAAAAAAAAAAAACTAAAAATTACTGATTTTAAAGTTTGCTATGTATTTAGTCACTGTTTAATGGCCTGAATTCAATGGTCAGTGGACTATGGTGTATATGGCTCTACAGTTTGTGGGGGTTTTAAATAGTTCTGGCATGGCCGCGCAGGTCCGTAAAGACATTCACATACGAGGCTCTGCATAATATCGTAAGGTTGATCAATGGAGTATCGGCTCTTCTGTTGACTATTTTGCCCGGAAAGGGTTCGATTCTCGAAGGCATTCATGGCTGGGAGCTTCGACCCACCTTCCGCGGACCTCGATTTCCACGCTGGATGGGAAAGTAAGATTTTGTTGAATTTTTTTTTTTTTTTCATAAGCTTTCTGAATTGCTTCGTGCCAAGCGTGCTTTGTCTTCAAAAGCGTGCTTGGTCGTGGTTTGTCTTCAAAAGGTGATAAGGAGAAAAAAGATTCCATGGAATGGAATTATTATTATGTATTGATCATAATAGAAATTCTTAATTTATAAATAAAAATAAATATCAGAATACTTTTGTTTCATTTTCTCTCGAACAAATATGAGAGATAAGAGTTTTCTAGAGTTAACCGACATCCACGCTGTTCGGTACTAGTCAAATCAAAGGTTATTTATCTTGTAATTCTCGACCATTTCTCCAAGTTTTGGTTGTTGGTAGCTTGTTTTGTGAAATGATCTGGAAACTTGGATGATCAAACGATTAAGAATAAGAGCAACAATTCACTGATTTCTTGAAAATTGAAGGAAATTCACTTACAAAGATATCGAGCTTTCGTTAGGGTTGTTCTCTCCCAAAATGAGCAGAGCTCAGTTACAAACCAATTCGCAATGAAAATTAATGAAACACCCTCACGCCTATATCACTAGTGGCCATTTTGCCACACAACTAACTCTAACCGTCTCTCTACTATCACCATTGCTAATTCCTATCTTACCTCTCTCCCTTTACATGTCATCACCCTTCTTCTTACACCTAGAGTACGTGAATCGCACTTGTGGCCTACCATTTTGTTAGTTGAGGACTAAAGCCTCCATAGTCTTATCGTTGTGGAGGCAGTAAGGTCATCTTTTTCCAGTGTTCCTACTTGTTTAGAGATGACGGATTAGCCATTTACTGAACTTTTGTTTTTGGTCCCAAGTAACTAGATTACAATCGCCTTGCTATTCATGTTGTAGTTAGTAAAATCAATGACAGCTGGTGGCAATATTTGTTGTCCGTAATGGAATGTCTACAGTTGTTGGAGTTATTGTATGTTGAGAAAATGTTTTTTTTTTTTTTTTCCATCCGATTAATATGTTTATATATCTTTCAATCCAAATTTTAAAGGGGTTAGATGCTACGCATAAAGTAAGAGACCAGTTTCCTCAATTAAAGTTGAAAGTGCGCTATTTTATGGAGTAACTATCAAAGAAAAGGCTTTTACTTTGCTAAAGTTCTATAATTGTCCTTGTGAAACACTAATCAAGTGATCTTTACCCAGTCCAGGAAGAAAAGGTGTCAGTGATATAGTTCCTAAGAAAGCTACTATTTGCTGTCTTCTTTTTCATTGTAGCCAAGATTAGCCTCACTGGAGCTTTTTTCATGTCCACTTGCTCAGGGACACTGCTGTTTTTCACTTGTTTTGATACATACAAAAATACTGTTCATAATCCATTGCTGGAAATTGTTTCTGACATTTCTCCAACAAGTGTTTTTTTCTGTTGTCACATATTACTTCTTGCTACATATTTAATTTTAACTCCTTATTGTTGTCCGTATTTTACAGTGGTGTGTCCTCTTTCAACCATTTTATTCATGAGCTTTCAGTGGATTCTGATTCTTCAAGCTCAGACTACTCGTCTGGAGAAGATGATGGTGGCATATCTCCATCATCACCCTCATCTCATTGTTCTCGAGCCTCAAGATCTAGCTCATCTCTGAGGTATGATAGACGACGGACTGGATGGACTGGTTATATATTGCTGTGGGTTTTCTTCCCCATAAAGTTCATGCTCGTGATTCCATCTCGCCTTTACTATTTTTTTCGCTGTGGGTCGAAATCCTCTGCTCCACAAAGCAATCACCCTACAAGAGTTTCTTCTTTTAAGAAGGTGCAAATGCTTAAGGATCATTTTGTTCAACGTACTACTGACAGGAGACGTGGAGTTGTTGAGGTATATTCATGATTAATTTTGTCAAATGTGAGAAAATTTATCTCATTCCCAACTTTGTTTTTTAGTTTTCGTATCAGGTAGAGTAATATGCATTGCAATGCATGCTTTTTTACTTGCTTTTTATTTTATGATCTACAGGATCTTCATCTAGGCATAGAGATTGTTATAGAGGCTGTATTTGATGTTGTTCACAAGGCTGCACATGTTCTCCTCTCGCCATCGCACGCAATAAGACTACTTTTTAAGTGGTATTCTTCAGGCAGCAGTCACGGTACAGAAAATGATGGAAGTGTGTCAGAAGCTTCGATTCTCACAGCTACACTCGGAGAAAATGATCCAAGTCCCACGGAAAGGACTAGCACTTTCCATGAATCTCTAAATACAGATGCTAGGACATGTCAGGATGTCATAACAGAGCTGGGGTAATGTGCTTGCTATTCGCTCTATTATTCCTAATCCATGCTCCGGAAATTTAGTATATATGGGGCTAATTTATTTAATCATTCACTGATTAGGTACCCATATGAAGTAATTCATGTGATTACCAACGATGGTTATGTTCTTCTTTTGGAAAGAATTCCTAGGTATTATTCTTTCCCCCTTAAAATTTTTAAGGTTTTTCATTGTATGTCCACAATAATTCTTGCAATGTTGCAGACGGGACTCACGGAAGGCTGTTTATCTGCAGCATGGGATCCTGGATTCTTCCATGGGGTAAGTTGAACTTCTCCAAGTTTCTACCATGAAAGCATGTAAATGGTGACCTAAATTTTCTTTGGGTGCTGACAAGAGCTCTTTCAATTTCAAACCTGCAATTAAGTGCTTACTTTCTAGTTACTTATAAATATTTTAACGCTTAGTTCTATGAAAAACTTGTTCAGACTGGTTGGTGTGACCTGCCACTTTTTGGGCAGGTCTGGAATATCAATAAGCAAACTCCTTTTCATGTTTCCTGCCTGAATGCAACTGTAAACAGTACACAACTGGAAAATATATACATATAATAGTGTACCACATGTGTGCATGCACAAGATTCGTATGTGTGTATGCGGTATGCCTATACACGCATGCTTGTAGCCTTGTATGCATATCTCTCAGATACTTGCTGTTGTTTTACCTTATTATTGATAGTGCTACTTTTGCAAGTAGATATGCAATGTCAAAACACATGATAGGCTCTGAGAAAAGAGCAAATATTGGAGATAACAACCAATTTATAGTTGCTAGAGATCTCTCTTGTCAGTTTTAGCTACATTTCAATGTTCCATATTTGAAACATGCTTTTTTTGTGCTCTTCTGCTGGAGCTGGTTTGAGTATGGGTTTTTGGGTAGATTGGAATGAACCCCTGGTCCTTTTTGACCAGAAATAAGATTGACTAACCGATTGCTCATTATGATTTAACGTTTCTAACATATATGTTTATCAAACTCTTATGAAAAATTCTAATTTAGACAGTGTATCATCAAGACACGTTATCATATAGGCTGACCCCTTCTCTGTATTTTTTTTCTAAAATTTTGTTGTACAATGCCTATATAAATGTTCCTCTCTTTTCTCACACCATATCTTGTATTTATTCTAATTTGTCGGTGATATGGGTTCAGTTGGGTGTCCAATGGGGTGGTTGGTTCACCAGCTTTTGCAGCTTATGACCAAGGTTTGTTGTATTTTTCGTTAAAAGCATTTGCAGTTTGTATTGTGCAATTGTTACGGAGTTTTAGTCATATTAAAACTTATATTCGCAGGGTATGATGTTTTCCTTGGGAACTTCCGTGGTTTGGTTTCTAGAGAGCATGTTGACAAAAATATTTCCTCACGACAGTAAGCATATAACTCTCATGAAACTGCATCTTTTCAATACACTTTAATACTTTACATTTCCATTTTTTAGAATTGAAAGTGTTGTCCATAGTTTGGACATCAAGAATTGTTTTTGACCGTTACAATTAGGTAGTTGTAATCAAGTTGCTGTGGCGGTATTTATGCAGGTACTGGCGGTACTCTATCAATGAGCATGGGACTGAGGATATTCTCGCATTGATTGAGAAGATTCATGAAGTAAAAACTTCTGAATTGAAGCTGAGTCAGCCTGGTCTCAATGAAGAAACAAGCAATGGTCAGCCTTACAAGCTTTGTGCAGTATGTCATAGTTTGGGAGGTGCTGCTATGCTAATGTATGTTGTAACGCAAAGAATTCAGGAGAGGCCGCACAGACTCTCGAGACTCGTTTTGTTGTCTCCTGCGGGTTTCCACGACGATTCCACTGTTGTATTTACGGTGGTGGAACGCATGTTTCTTCTTTTGGCTCCACTTTTGGAACCTTTTGTTCCTGGCTTCTACATACCGACTAGGTTTTGCCGTATGCTTCTAAACAAGTTGGCACGAGATTTTCATAACTACCCTGCTGTTGGCGGTCTTGTTCAAACGTTAATGAGCTATTTTGCTGGTGGGGACAGCTCAAATTGGGTCGGGGTACTAGGGTTGCCTCATTACAATATGAATGACATGCCTGGAGTATCATTTCACGTGGCTCTGCATCTTGCACAGATGAAGCGCTCGGGACGATTCAGAATGTATGATTATGGGAGCGCATCTACTAATATGGAAATTTATGGGACTCCAGAACCGTTGGACATAGGCGAGTACTATGAGTTCATTGACATTCCCGTTGATCTGGTTGCCGGTCGGAAGGACAAGGTGATCCGTCCATCAATGGTGAGAAAGCACTATAAGTTGATGAAAGAATCCGGTGTGAACGTATCTTACAACGAGTTCGAGTATGCCCATTTGGATTTCACATTCTCCCACCGTGAAGAGCTCTTGGCATATGTCATGTCGCGCTTGCATCTTTTGGAACCGACACCTACGAGACAATCTAGCCAGAAGAAGGCTCCGAAGTTGAAGAGAAAAGGACAGGTTAAAACCGCTGAGGTTGCAGCAAACACGTCAAGCTCATAACTATGCGATGCCCGCGCATTTTCCATTTTTTGCTCCTGGATTCTGCGACGAGCATTGTACTTTTTCAAGTACTGATTTGTTGTTATAGACCGAATACGTCTATACGACTTTTACTCGAAAGCCTGTATAAAATTTGTTGTTTCATCATGTTCCCACCGGGTTTTTTCTTTTGTGGGTTATACTGAAACTGTTTGGTCTAGAACTCAAATCTGTATCGCACGGTTTGTAAATATAGATGGTTTGTGATATCTGATTCTGGGTTTCGCAGGAAAAAAGAGTGCATGTTTTTCAGAAGGTATTTTTATCATTGTATTGTATTTGATGTGAAAAGGCGTATGTCAACGTGTAGAAGATTGCGTGTATATTGCATGAGTTTAGACATATTTTATGGATTCTTATTTCTGAGTACAGATGAGTCAGTTCGACATATTGCTGAATACATATATTGCTTCTTGTTTCTGTCAAAATGGGTTTCGGTTGATTAATTTTTGAAGAAAAGGCTCAATGATGAGTAACAAAAAATTATTTGCATACGATAGGTGATATTTTTTACACTATCGATAGTGCACGTTTTATAATAATTTATTATAAAACATAAAAATAATTTTATTTTTCATGTTATCGATTCATTTCTTAAATATAAAATTAAAGTTATGTTTAATCAGAGATGGAGATGAAAAAGATAAAAAAAAAATTATTTTTTTTGTTTTTTGTTTTATCTCTAATTGAATATAATTTTTGTTTAAAATTAAAAAAATAAATTAATAACATAAAAATAGATGATGAAATGTAATTATGTGTAGAAAAAAATATTTTTATGTATTTTTAAGTTATTATGAATTGTGCACAATCGATAGTGCACAAGACCTTTGTAGTCGATGGGGGTTTTTTTTTTTTTTTTTGGAAAGAATCTTGGCTATACATGTTTTGATGTTTTGTTTTTTCTTTTTATGTTATTTCTTTTAAGTTTATTATAACCCTTAAAAGCTAGATGTAAGAGGAGTAATGAGGTTATTTTGAGAATTACATGTGAAAAAATAGAACATGTGTGTGGCACGTGTTAAAATCCATCTAAAATTTGACACCGTTAGTTTAGACTTGATTGTACATAGGAAAAGGTTTAAGGAGATTTTAACTAATAAAATTAGTTTAGGGACGAAGTTGTAACTCGAGAATAAGTTCATGGCTCATTTGAGTTAATAACCTTAAAAAAGCATGAAAATTGTAATAAATAGCTCTTTTTTTATTTTACGTTTTTAGAGAATATTACATGTTTTAAAATATTAAAAAAAACATATGTCAAGAATTTTATAACAAAATCTTATCACATTTATTATAAATTGTGTAACGTTTTAAAGTTTGCTCTTAAAATTTGAAATGTTAAAGAGATTCTTACAAATGTATTAAGATTTTTTTGATATTTAATTTCTAATTAGTTTTATTTTTAAATATTATAAACATGTGTTATTTTTTAATAGAGAATTTTGACAGATGCCCTCTTTTTTGAGACATAAATAATTTATGCTTTGTTTGTATTGCACTTTTAATTTATACTCTTATTTTTATACTATAATCATAGAGTAAATAGAAAAGCATATTACTTAAACATAAATTATCAAATAACATTGATAATAATCTTTCTTGTAATTCTCCTTTTTTATTAAAAAGGCCACTTAATTTTAGTCAATTTTTTCAACTCACCTTAAAATAAGGTTATCTATACAAATGTCCCTCGATGTTGTTCTATTCGTACAAGTTGCACTCCAATATTTTAAAACTGACATCTTTGCCTTTTGATGTTTTAAAAACTTATAGGTATACTCATTCCCTCACAATCAATAAAAAAAATTGACGGAATTAATAACGTAATAATAATCAGGTGGTACTTGTACAATTTTAAAAGATCAAACGTCTTAAAATCACGAAAATCATAATAATTAGTTTTATAATTATTTTCACAAACTCCCCTTTACGTTGTTTTTTCTCAAGTTGCATCCCGATCTTTTAAAACTTTATATTCATATTCCGTGATTCCATATATATATTTTTTAATGAATTAAAATAAATAGGATGTTAAACATTATAAGACATAACATGAGTATCTATTTTGTAAGATCATAATACAACTTACAACGATAACATAACATCAAAGAGTAAAAGATAACACAACATAGGGACATTTAAGTTTGTAAGGATAACACGATATCTCCCGAAAAATAATCTAAAGATTCTGGTGATATTTTTCTAAAGTTCTAAAAGAATTCCCCACCGACCGCACATTTTTTTCCACTTGAAATTGACCAAAGCACCCCTGGATCTCAAGCACACGCCATTTAGAACCACACGTCGTAAACTACAAAACGACAAACCAACCCAAACCTGTGGTCATCAATTAACGACCGAGTCGACTCACCTCGCTCCGCTTTAAACTACCCAAACTCAAACTCGCTCTCCGAGTCACACTCACTCGCTCGCTCACTCACTCACTCACTCACTCACTCACTCTCACTCTCTCTCGAACTCCATGGTCACTTGCAAGCCATCGAAGTTCAGCTTCGGCTCTCTCTCTCCCCAGCTCGTCCCCACCAGAAACCCTAGAAGCCTTCGCGTCTCGAGCGGCGCAGTGTTCGACGGTCCCAAATGGAACCACCACCACCACAGCGACGCGTCGTCGTCGTCGACTCGCTACTCGCCGAGGAAGAGCGACGAGCTCGGCCACAGCGTGTCGAAGAAACTGATAAAGCACGAAGAAGAAGAAGAAGAAGAAGAGGCTGAGGAGAGAGAGAGAAAGGTCCATTGCGAGGTTGAGGTGGTTTCATGGCGGGAACGGAGAATCAAGGCCGAGACTTTAGTGCAAGCCGATGTTGAATCCGTCTGGAATGCTCTCACGGATTACGAGCGTCTCGCCGATTTCATTCCCAATCTCATCTCTAGGTATATATATATATATATATATATATATATATATATATATATATTTGTGTTTGTGTGTGTGTTCTTGAATGTGTATTGTTGTATTTTTTTTTTCTTTAATGTCTGTTGTTGTGTACAATGATTGTGATTTGATTCGCGATACAAAATCATGAAAAATTTGTTTGGTTATCATGACATAGCTAGCCATTATTTTAACAAAATCTTCTTTTTTTCCAAAATAATCATGTTTAATTTTAAAAAATATTTTGTTGTCTGTATTATATTTTGGTAATGTAATATACAAATAATGACAAGATTGAAAAGTCATTAACATGTAGGAAAAATTTGAAGATTTTAGAAAGTTGAGGATCTGAAAAAAGTTGCAGAGTTTGAGTTGGATCAACTTTAGATCATTACATTAATTGGTTATTTATGTTTTTAGAGACAGTGACGAGTTTTATTCTTTCGTTCTCATATTTTGTGCCATAATTCTGAAAAACTGAATTTTGTTAGAGATTTACTGTTATTTTGAGTTAGCTGTTCATTTTGAAGATTATTTTTTGAGTCGATTATTTGATAGTAAGTCTTCTGAAATTGACAGCAAAAGAATTCCGTGCCCATATCCAGGGAGGATATGGTTGGAACAGAGAGGCTTTGAGAGGGCACTCTATTGGCATATTGAAGCTCGGGTTGTGTTGGACCTTCGAGAATTTATCAATTCAGTAATCATCTAAACCCCACAAGTTATTGCTGACCATTTGGTCAGCTTGCCAGTAAAAAACAGGATTCGACCTTGTACATATGTGGGTTTCGGTGGATTTTTTTTTTTTTTTTTTAAGTGTTGCTTGAAAGAATTCTTTTGATCTTCATGAACATTTTTCCATTCATTCCCTCTTTTGTTTTTTGTTTTTTTGGTTGTTATTGCTACTTTGGTTCAGAGTCCTGATTTCCTTTTCAGGATTTTGATCGCGAACTCCGGTTTTCTATGGTTGATGGAGACTTCAAAAAGTTTGAAGGCAAATGGTTTGTTAAGTGTGGTATAAGGTAATATTAGATACCTGCTGTGAAATTTAACAATGTTCTTCAAAGTATGTACTTTGCATAACTTCGTGTAATGCTTGGTTTTGAAAACAAACAATAGAGATAGAGTATCAGTGGTTATTTTTCTCAGTTTATATTAACTAATTGCATTCAAGCATATGGAAACTTTTAAGAAGCTGAAAATAAAATCAGTCAGTATTTAGTTACATTAGCTAGAAGAGAAGATAATATTAAAACTAAAAGTACAAAGAATGCTCTTGTATCAGGTTGATGTGGACTTATTATTATGTTCCGCTCTCTTAAGTAGAAAAGAACATCCTTCCGCTATAGCATATTTAGGGTCCGATACCCCTTAGCGCGAGGGGAACTGCCAAGTGGTGCAAAAGAGTTCAAGTATCAGATTGGAGTTTAAATTAACATTAGGTTGAACCGAACCTTTAAGAACATATTTCGCCCTCCAGCTCATTGTACATGGTGGCTGGTTTATTTATGGCCAGTGGCTTCCTTATGTACCATTTATTTTCCCATTTTCTTGCAGATTATTTATACACATTGAATAGGTGTTGTATTACTTATCAAAATCCTTGTGTTTTAACTTTCTCATCTTTTATTTTTGCAGGTCATCATCATCCATCCTATCATACGAAGTTAATGTGATACCAAGATTCAACTTTCCTGCAATTTTCTTGGAAAGAATTATTAGATCAGACCTTCCGGTGAATCTTCGAGCCTTAGCCTGTAGAGCTGAAAGAATTTTAGAAGGAAATCAGGCTAGCATAGATGGTTCTTTGAATGGAAAGGATAATCTTTTAACTTTAGAGTTCAAAGACAGTTTACCAGCCTCTAATTTTGTTCCCTTGACCCCATCTTCAAGTGAGTTGAATATTAAGTGGGGCATACTCGGAAAGACTTGCAGTCTTGATAGGCAATGTATGGTAGATGAGGTTCACCTTCGTAGATTTGACGGTTTATTGGTAATATGTTGATCCCAACTATTCTAACCTAGTTTCTCGTATTCTTAGGAGAGGTTATTTAAGTTTGTTGATAATATCATTTTGGATGAAGGAAAATGGAGGTGTACATCGCTTCGTGGTGGCTAGCATAACAGTGAAAGCTCCTGTTCGTGAAGTATGGAATGTTTTGACTGCATACGAAAGGCTTCCCGAGTAAGTGATGTCTGTTCTGTTACTAGGCATATTCTTATTATGATTTTAAGCAATTCATTATATTTTTCCCGTGGCAGCATCCTTATATTCCATATGAATTGTTACAGATTCTTCAATTCCACCTTGATTCCTCTATCATCAAAGAAGCACATATGAGCAGCTTTAAATACAAAATACCTAGAAAACATAGATGCTTAGGAGAGTGAACTCTTAAACTAAGTTATCTATCCTATTGTTGCATAAAGCAAAGGAAAATTCAAATTAATATTTCGACGTCCAGCTTCTACATTATACAGTGTTCAAACCTTAGCCTTTTTACAATTTCAAGAGCCATCAAATAACTTCCTGTCATCCATCCTTAAGTTCTTCAGTTTTCAAAAGTGTTAAATATGCTTGGTCAATTGCATTTTGTATCCCTTTGATTTGACATGGCCATGTATTTGAGTGGTATTAATAATTTCTTGGATAGTGTATCAATCAGTGTTGTCAAAACTTTTAACAAGAAAGGACTTTGGGCTTTCATTGTCATTTATATACATCCTGATTTATTTTATTCATGAAACTAATTATGCAGGATTGTTCCAAATTTAGCAATTAGTAGAATATTATCAAGAGAAAACAACAAAGTTCGCATTCTTCAGGTAGAGAAATGATGTTCGACCTATTTAAAAATTTTAATTCTGCAATTATACTATGATTTTGATATGATTGTGGTCCAGCTACAGAATCTATGGTTCCTGATTTGGCCTGATAAGGATTAGGTCGAGAAAAGTTGAACCATGTTTTTGTTATTGGTTACGGTATGGGGGAAAGTACGAAGATTCTCTTAGATGCTTTGTAACTCTTCATTGAAATCACAAAACACTTTGAATATCTAGCTTGAATATGACATTCACCTTTTCTTATGGAACTCTTGAGGCTTTTGATTGGGGAGACTTTACCAAAAAGGCCGCACTATCTGATTCTTAGAGGTTGCATGGGGAATGAGCAGCCATAATGTGCATAGTTAGTTCATCCTGAGATCTTTTTGCTTTCTTTTCTACAATAGTTAGTCATTGGCCAGATAACAATAGCTTCAATCACTTAGTTGTGTTAATTGTTACCTTAACTATTAGGTGTTAAAGGCATGTCTGTGCCGTCATTTTTTCTGTCATATATTTTTCCCAAATCATCTCATCTTGTGGCTGAAAAGTCAAGAATGGACTTGTAGCAAATAGCAGTTATCTGCTAAAATGTTTGTAGGTCATTCACTAATTCAATGCTTTCATATTGAGAGTGAGAGAAATTTTTTTCTAGAAATGAGAAACATTGCGAGGCTTGTCTTATGGCTGTCATACTTTTGAGCATCATTATTAGAGGTACACACAGTTCTGCTTCAATGATTTGGACCAAAGCAAACTGTTAATTACAAGCACAAATCCAGTGACTATGAATCCTCAAATTTAGCAGAGAAAATTTTACATTTGATTGAAGTTTCTTACTGTTTTAACTTTCTTTGCTGAAATTATATGCAGGAGGGATGCAAGGGTCTTCTTTACATGGTTCTCCATGCTCGTGTTGTCCTTGACTTGTGTGAGGTCCATGAACAAGAGATTAGCTTTGAACAGGTTGAAGGTGACTTCGACTCGTTTCAAGGGAAATGGCTTCTTGAGCAACTAGGCAATCACCACACCCTCTTAAAGTACACTGTGGAGTCAAAGATGCATAAAGATACATTTCTTTCTGAAGCTATAATGGAAGAGGTTGGTGATAAGCCCCCGATACGCTATACTTATGCTAGGAGGAAGAAGCACGTGACTAAAGGATTGTAAAAGGGGATCATTTAATCACATTGGGGGTATTTTCGTATTTTTGTGGGTCTTGTGGGGTCTTTATGCAATATACATTAGTTAATTAGTTAGTATCGTATTTTCTGAGTATATGTATGAGGTCATGCTCAGTGTGTGAGGAGGGACTAATTTTGGTAAGAACTAATAGGAGAGCCGGGGACTCTCGAAATTCCTCCGTACTTGTTCTTTTCCGATTTGGACTTGAATATACTATTCCGTTCATTTCTTCTTCAATCTGTTTGGTTCTTATCAAATTGGTATCAGAGCCACCACGATGGCTGGGCGGAAGACAGCAGCATCCCAGGTGCCGTCGACGGCGGCCTCCGACGAACGCCTCGAGTCCATGGACGATCGGATCGGGCATGTGCAAGCGGAGCTGCAGCAGGAGATCGACGCGATGCGAGGTAGTCTGGGGAAGATCCCGACCATGGAGCAGAACATTCAACTCCTCCTCGAGCGTTTCGATTCCGTAATGCGCCACGCCGGACATACGGAGGCTCCACCGGCCAAACCACCGGAGACACTGAAGGACCCAGGATCGGCGTCACTCGCAAGTGGGTCGTGCTTGGCGACACCGCCTTACGATCACTACTCGGATGCTCGTGTCCGACGACTGGAGATGCCATCGTTTGACGGGGCGAATCCAAAGGGATGGATTTTTCGGGCGGAGCGTTACTTCGCGGTCTGTCGGCTTTCCGAAGCCGAAAAGCTGGAGACAGCGGTCATTAGCCTGGACGGAGATGCGTTAGCTTGGTTCCAATGGGAAGATGGGAGACGCCGAATTCGGGGCTGGCCGGAGCTCAAGCTGGCCATTATCGACCGATTTCGCGCAACTCAGGAGGGGACACCGTGTGAGAAATTCTTGGCTCTCCGCCAAGACGGTACGGTACGCGACTACCGGCGTCAGTTCGAGATCTTGGCCGCGCCATTAGGCGATTTGCCCGAGAAAGTCCTTGAGAGTAACTTCGTGAACGGACTACGGGCGGACATTCGGGCCGAGATATGCATGATGCAACCAGAGGGTTTGGGCCGGATTATGGAATTAGCCCAGCGAGTGGAGGAGCGCAACCTTAGTTTGAAGGACACCAAATCTATGGGTGCAGGCCCAACCCAACTGCCCCGCTCCAGCACCACTACTTTCAGCCCGAGTAGAGCCCCCTTCACACCAAAACCTCCCCATGGGGATCGCAGTGATAAACCCGACCCACAACGTCCTTACCTGCCTCAGATTCGGAAGCTTTCCGACTCCGAACTCCGTAGGAAGAAGGAACGCGGACTGTGTTACCGGTGCGACGAGAAGTGGTCCATTGGCCATGTTTGCAAGAACAAATCCCTCCATGTGTTGGTGGTGTGTGACGAGGACGAGGTGCCACTCGAAGTCACAGAAGACTCACCCACGGCTGCTGTGGTCGGGCTGCAACCGGAGGATCCAGTTGAGCTTTCTCTCAACTCGGTCGTGGGTCTGACCTCACCCAGAACCATGAAACTTCGGGGCCAGATCGGATCGCGAGAGGTAACTGTTCTCATTGACTCTGGGGCCACTCATAACTTTATTTCCACTGATCTTTTAGCTAGCTTGAAGTTACCTGTGGTGGAGACGGAGGGTTATGGTGTTCTCATGGGTACTGGGTATTCGGTTAAAGGGCAAGGGGTTTGTAGAGGTGTTCATCTATCTTTGTCGGAGGTTGAGGTGGTAGAGGATTTTTTACCACTCGAACTAGGCAGCACCGATGTCATTTTGGGAATGCAATGGCTGGGTTCCCTCGGAAATATGCAGGTTAATTGGCAAACGCTCACCATGAAATGGAGGATCGATGATATACCGGTGACGGTACAGGGTGAGCCCGGGTTATGTAAAACACCGGTGTCCTTGAAGACCATGATAAAGACTCTTCGTGAGGAAGGGTTAGGGTATTTGGTGGAACTTGGAACGTGCGAAGTACCCGCAAAAGAAGAGGAAGTACCGCAGGCTGTGCAAGGTGTTTTGGGCCGATACTCGGCCATTTTTCTGGCACCACAGGGGCTGCCCCCTTCTCGGCATCGCGATCATGCCATCATACTACGAGAGGGTACTGCACCGATTAGTGTCCGACCTTATCGCTACCCACAAGCTCAAAAGGATGAAATAGAGCGTCTAGTGGGAGAGATGCTACAAGCGGGAATAATCCAGCCGAGCACCAGCCCATATTCAAGTCCGGTTCTATTGGTGAAAAAGAAGGATGGGAGTTGGAGGTTTTGCGTGGACTACCGTGCTTTAAACAAATCGACCGTGGCCGACAAGTTTCCGATACCCGTAATTGATGAGCTACTCGATGAGCTTCATGGAGCCACCATTTTCACCAAGCTTGACCTCCGATCCGGGTACCACCAAATCCGGGTGCGACAAGAAGATGTACCCAAGACGGCCTTCCGCACCCACGAAGGGCACTACGAGTTCCTCGTGATGCCATTCGGGCTCACTAATGCGCCGGCGACATTCCAAGCCCTCATGAATCACATCTTTAGACCGTATCTACGTAAGTTCGTCCTTGTGTTTTTTGATGACATTTTGGTGTATAGCAGGACCGAACAGGAGCATTTGGAGCATTTAGAAACGGTGTTTGGGTGTTACAGCGGCATTCCCTGTCGGTGAACCACAAGAAGTGCCGGTTTGGGCAGCCGCGTCTTGATTATTTGGGCCATGTGATATCGGCAGCAGGAGTGGCGGTGGACAACCAGAAAATTGAGGCGGTACTGAACTGGCCGCGCCCGAAGACTGTGAAGGAGTTGCGAGGCTTCCTTGGGCTAACGGGGTACTACCGAAAATTCGTGGCCGGGTATAGCACTATCGCGTGGCCACTTACAGAACAACTCAAGAAGGATGCCTTCAAGTGGAATGAGGCAGCGGACGAGGCCTTTCTTCGATTGAAAAAGGCGCTCACCACGACGCCGGTGTTAGCTTTGCCGGACTTCTCCACACCCTTGGTGATTGAGACGGACGCGTCCGGGTATGGCTTGGGGGCGGTTTTGATGCAGCACAACCGACCGATAGCGTACTATAGCCACACCTTGTCCACACGGGCTCGCCTCAAGTCAATTTACGAGCGAGAGTTAATGGCAATAGTGTTTGCCGTGCAACGATGGCGACCGTACCTTTTGGGCCGCAAATTCATTGTCCGAACCGACCAACGGAGCCTCAAGTTTCTTCTTGAGCAGCGTTTGGTGAGCACCGAACATCAGAAATGGCTCACCAAATTACTCGGGTATACGTTCGACATCGAGTATCGCCCCAGGCCAGAGAACAAGGCTGCCGATGCCCTCTCCCGCATCGAGCCAGAAGCGGAGTTACACGTCATTTGCTGCCAGCAACCCGTGGATGTATCAGGCCTTCAAGCTGAGGTGGATGATGACCCGCACTTGGGAAGGATCAAGCGGGACTTGCTTCAAGGCTTGACGTCGTATCCGGGCTATACATGGGAACGAGGGCTGTTGCTTTATAAGGGCCGTGTGGCTATTCCTAAGGGATCGCCACTTATTCCTGCTGTGCTACGAGAGCACCATAACAGCCCGATTGGCGGGCATTCGGGGGCATGGAAGACGCTGATGCGAGTAGCAGCCATGTGGTATTGGGTTGGGATGAAACGTGATGTGACAGAATATGTGGCACGATGTGAGACGTGCCAAAGGAACAAACACTCGTTGCTATCCCCGGCGGGCCTCTTGCAACCGCTACCGGTGCCGGACCAGATTTGGGAAGATCTCTCCATGGATTTTATTGAGGGATTACCTCTTTCGGGAGGGTATGATTCAATCCTTGTGGTGGTTGATCGATTGAGCAAGTTTGCGCATTTCATCCCTCTTCGGCACCCATTTAATGCGCAAACGGTGGCCGAAATCTTCACCCGTGAGGTGGTGCGGCTACACGGTGTTCCACGGTCGATTGTCTCAGACCGCGATAAGGTCTTCCTCAGCCTATTCTGGACGGAGTTGTTTCGTCTCCAAGGGTCGGCATTAAAGCGAAGTACGGCTTATCACCCGCAAACCGATGGGCAGTCCGAAGTGGTTAATCGGTGCCTAGAAACCTATTTAAGGTGCTTCACATCGGACAAACCGAAGCAGTGGTCTAAGTGGTTGGCTTGGGCGGAATATTGGTATAACACCTCATACCATTCTTCCACCAAGATGACCCCATTTCGAGCCGTTTATGGGCGAGAACCACCACCGCTGATTCGTTTCGGCTCTTCCTCAACGACAGTGGCCACGGTTGAACAACTGTTGGAAGCTCGTGATGGGATTTTGGACGAGTTAAAACACCATCTCCTTCGTGCCCAGCAGCAGATGAAGGCGGTGGCAGACGGGAAGCGGCGAGATGTGAGCTTCGAGGTTGGGGATTGGGTGTACTTGAAGATGAGACCTTACCGCCAGCGATCTCTTGCCAAGCGGCGAAATGAGAAACTCGGACCGCGCTACTATGGCCCCTTTCAGATCTTGCAGAAGGTGGGAGCAGTGGCATATCGGCTTCAGTTACCAGCAGATACGCATATACACCCGGTGTTCCACGTGTCGCAACTACGGCGCGTCGTAGGGGAACAAGAAACCAGGTCCTCTCTTCCCCCACAGTTGTCCGATGAGCTGGAAATGTGTGTGGAACCAGAGAACGTGCTAGGACTGCGACCAGGTTTAGAGCAAGACAAGGAGGTACTCATTCAATGGCAAGGGTTGCCGTTGGCTGATGCGACGTGGGAGTCCTTCGGGACGATGTTGCGGCAATTTCCGGAGTTTCACCTTGAGGACAAGGTGAAAGAATGGGCGGCGGGTGTTGATAAGCCCCCGATACGCTATACTTATGCTAGGAGGAAGAAGCACGTGACTAAAGGATTGTAAAAGGGGATCATTTAATCACATTGGGGGTATTTTCGTATTTTTGTGGGTCTTGTGGGGTCTTTATGCAATATACATTAGTTAATTAGTTAGTATCGTATTTTCTGAGTATATGTATGAGGTCATGCTCAGTGTGTGAGGAGGGACTAATTTTGGTAAGAACTAATAGGAGAGCCGGGGACTCTCGAAATTCCTCCGTACTTGTTCTTTTCCGATTTGGACTTGAATATACTATTCCGTTCATTTCTTCTTCAATCTGTTTGGTTCTTATCAGTTGGTTTGACTTTTGGCTGCATTAGCTATCATTCCTTTGATTTATATATTTTACAATAGCAGGTATATCTGCATCACAATGTTGGGAAGGATTTATAGAAACCACTTATATTTGTTGTTTTTCAAAATACTTTCCCATGCAGCTGGATAAAATAGATGTTTTACTAGGCAGGGTTTTTTTTCTTAATCATTGGGTGTAGGGGGATTCGAACTCAACACCTCTTGGTAGAGTCGGATGTGGAAATACCACTAGACTATGTCCTCACTCACATGCTTCATCAAGTTATCCATTTGGAATTTATTACTGTACCTGTAGAAATGTGTAGTTTTATCCCCTGAATTTCAGGGCAAGCCAAAATTTGAATTGAAAATAAGCCCGTGTTTGTTGCTTTTGTGCTTACAAAATGATTTACTTCAGGAAAGGAAAATACTTATATATAAACTTCTGACTTTCTAGGTTATATATGAAGACCTTCCTTCAAATTTGTGTGCAATTCGTGACTATGTAGAGAAGAGGGAGGTAGATCAGTCTTCAGGAGCAGGTGATCAGGTGACGTATATGGAGGATAAGATCACTTCATCTGGCACTGATAGTGACGGCGATTCAGATTTAATGGCTGATGAAGCTTCTGACTGCACAAGTGAGAGTTCATCAAGACAACGGCCAAGGGTCCCTGGCCTGCAGAGGGATATCGAAATCCTTAAAGCTGAGCTTTTAAAGTTCATTTCAGAACACGGGCAGGAAGGATTTATGCCGATGCGGAAGCAGCTTCGTTTACATGGAAGGGTAGATATCGAGAAAGCAATTACACGCATGGGTGGTTTTAGAAAAATAGCATCAATGATGAACCTTTCTCTTGCTTACAAAAATCGTAAACCGAAGGGTTTCTGGGACAACCTTGAAAACCTGCAGGAAGAGGTAGGAATCTATAGTCCTTTGGTAGTTCATAGCTTCTGTCCTTCTGTTGTTTCGCTTCTGTTTTAATCAAGTGCTGGGGGGGGTGGTTGTTTTCCACGGAGTTAAACCACTTTACCATCCTCTTTCAGGGCTTGAACACCTAATCATAAAAATAGACGGCTAAATAAATACACCTTATCATAAGGATGTATGACAAGAAACAGAGCAAGAAAAGGGAAAACAAAGAGAGGAGAATAATAATGGTTTTTATATTTCTGGATTAGGCGTATTATGTAGTTCAGTAGATTTTATTTAACGCTTATAAACTCTCTTTTTTTTTCTTTTGACCTGAACGAGTTCCTTTACATGTTACAGATAAGTCGATTTCAAAGGAACTGGGGCATGGATCCATCATTTATGCCAAGTAGGAAGACATTCGAGCGCGCAGGTAGGCAAAAATATATAATTTACCTGCTTGGGCCATCACTGTTTGCCTCATGTTTTCCGGTTTGCACTCGCTATAAAGTTTCTCTTCATCCTTTCTCATTTCAGTTCATAGCTTGCTATGTCTTAGATTAAATTGGGTTCCAGGAGAATTTAAATAAGAAAAACGCTCTACGAAACATACTACCTGCAGCTTAGTAATTTATACTCTTGTTAGTTAAAATTTATAATAAGTAATAACATTGCCATTTGAAAACTAAATTAAAGAATAGAAATTTCATAGTAGTGTTCTACATATACTTTATGGTTACTTTATAAATGTTGATTCGTATAGCTCTTGACAAGAGCACATCTTCGGTTAGATTTAAACTGCAAGATAATGTCAATACTTTTCATTTTTATGACTAATAAGTTACTGTCAGTCTCAAAGTTTAAGCTGGTAAGGAAAACTCGGTACAGGTCGCTACGACATTGCTCGTGCACTGGAAAAATGGGGCGGCCTTCATGAAGTTTCGCGATTGTTAACGCTCAAGGTGAGGCATCCCAACAGACAGACAAGCCTTGCAAGGGAGAAGAAAACTGATGTTGTAGCACCAACTCCTTTAGAGGACAAAACCAATAAATCATCCAATCCTTATGCATCTCAAGATACACAAAAGTGGCTCTCACAGTTGAAGCATTTGGATATTAACTGGGCAGAGTAAGAAATGAGTTTTTTGTTTCTGAGGTTGTATATAAGCAAGCGAGACACGTGAATAATAACTGCACTGTACTCACTCTAAAAAAAAGTGTATATACGAAGAATTCTGTATCTTTCCAACTATCTAACAAATACGAGTTATGTGCATCTTTTTCAAAAATATGTTTGAACTATATATATTCCTCTTATTTTGTTGGGTCAGGTAAATAGCCATTTAGACCGTGTGTTTTAAAAAAATAGCTACAGTTTAAAAAAATTTAAAAACTAGTCATATAAGAAATTTCTGATAATAACAAAAATACGCATAAAAATATTATCAGAAATTTCTGATTTTTAATGACTAGTTTTTAAATTTTTTAAAATTGTGGCTATTTTTTAAAATTATTTTGTAAACAGTGGCTATTTCCTTAAAATTTCCTAATTTGTTTGTTTGTTATTTTACAAAGGGTGAAGTGGGCAAATATCCAGAATTTATATAACAATAAAAATAAATATCCAAATTTTTTAAGTAATTGAGTTTCTAGTCAATTTGTGAATTACTTGCACATGCTTTTGGTAACAAATTGAATTACCACCACTTACCACTGTGTAAGTAATTGCATCTTTTGGGTAGTTGGTTACATTTTTCAAAAGATTGGGTAATAACTTACATTAAATTTTAAAAATTGGGTATTCACTATAATTTCTCTTTTACAAATTCTTAATCACCTTGTTTGGGGAAATGAAAACATTCCATCATTTTCATTTTAAATAGTTTTGACAAAAACATTATTTTACTATCCAAATGGTTTAATTTAACGAAAATCATTTCAAGTTAAAAAGTTAAAATTGACCATTTAAGTGGCTGTTCAAGTGATTTATTTGTGAAGTTTTGGCATTTATTTGTCCGCTCAAATACAAATGCTTTGGTCAAACCATTTTAAATGTAATAAATGGAATGTTTACATGACATAGGTACTCAAACAACAGTTTATCAATCTGATTTTACTATTATGAGCACGGTCATTGCTAGGCGTGCAATTTTGGAATGCATTGTACGGGTAACATTTTACATAATGGAATTTTCGGGTAAAATTCGGGTAATACCCGAAAATTAACCAGATGGCAAAATTAGATATATACTCGAAATTATCCGGTATTGTTTCAAAAAAAATTTACCTAGGATTTCCTCGGCTTTTACCCGGGATTTATCTGAAATTCTATTCTACATACAATTTTTTTAGTCGTGACTAGGTGCACAGTGCATTTTTTATTCTTTTTCTTTCCACTTTCTCCCCTACTCTCTCTCTCTCTCTCTCTCACAAACTGGCCCCACCTCCCATTCTCTTTTCCTCTCTTTCATTCTCTCTCCTTCTCTTCCCTCTCTTATTCCGTGAACACATTTTTTTTGTAATATAAAATCCGAATAATTACCCGGAATAACCCGGTATAATTTTTTGGAGAATACCTGAAAAATTATTACAAACTAATTTTGAGTAATTATCCGGAAATTACCCGATAGAGTTTTCTATAGAATACTCGACATTCCACATTTGCACGCCTAGTCATTGCTATCAACCTAGACAAAACGTGTGACATAATTCACGAAAAGCAGCTCATGCCGGAACTACTCTTTGGATCAACTCATACGGAACTACTCTAGGGAAGTTTGTTTGTTCGTTTGTTTTTTTTTAATCCAATCAACTTTAGTGGAGCTTTGGAATACTACCTTCATGGCACGTGTATTATGTGTCTAATTATTAGTTTAATAATAGTCTTAACTACGACTTTTAGCGAGGTTCTCCATAATTTTATAATGAATATTGATTTTGCACTTCATTGGCCACAAGGAAGTTCAATGCCAAATAATATTGCAATATCATGGTAAAAGCGTCAAGAATACGTTGTCCGCATTCCTCGTTATTTCTCTATGAGGCAGTGTTTGGTTGGCAGGAGGCGCGGAGGTCGGTGAAGGTGGGGTGGAGGGTGGAGGAGGCGGATGACGAGAGGGTAAGGGAGGAGTCGGTGTTGGAGGCCGTGGTTGGAGTTTCGGAAGGGGAAGCGGTGGAGGCGGAGGGAGGAGTCCGGCGGGAGAGAGGAGCGAAGGTTGGTGGCGTTGATTTTTTATTTATTTTATATTTTTAATTTGGTTTGGATAGTAAACGGTGGAGGAAGAGAAGATAGGGAGAGAAATGAAACTTTTGGACAGTCAACTAAGTAATTTAGAAATGTATGGTATTTCCTTAGTAGGTGAGATGTAATTAAAATTACACTAAAATGAGTGAATGAACTTTACAATGTAAAAATCATTCTTATTTAATTTTATCAACTAATTATTATAAAAGAATTAATCTAACGGAACGTGCTTTTTTTTTATAGCCCATTCCCTCTAACCAAACCCTACCTAAGCTCTCACGCAGCCAACAACTTCTCGTTTAAGCTTCAATGGACAAAACTAAAGTAAATCGTTCTTACTCTTGCAGGCCAAACGCGTCGCGCCACTTGTGGCACACACCAAACGCGCCTCGGATGCGACAATGAAGCTTTGCTCGGTCACAAAATTTGTTACGATCCATTGTTACTCAAATTGTCCTGTGCATCACTACCCTCTCCATCGCCCCGTATCGTACACAATCTTTTTGGCTCCTACCTTGTCCGAGTCTATATTTCCTACCACCACCATGGATTAGCTTCTAACTTCTCTAACCTTGCTATATCGCTCATAAAGCTTCCTCTCGGCATGGCTCTCCCACGGGAACCGACACTCTAGTCCACTGAAGTGGCCAAAGGAAACCTTCGTCGAGCAGCTTCAACAAGTAAGCAACACTTCTCATCCTCCTACCTCCATAGCTCCGGCGTTTTTAATGCTAGAAAAAATGAGAAATTATATAGCAAGGTTAAAATTTAATAAGTATTGTTAAAATTTTAATTTTATATATATATATTATGCTTAGAATAATCTTAATGTATTTATGCATAATTCTACTCTTCGTATCTTTATTTTTCTCTTTTCTTTTATTCATCTTCGGACATTTGTTTAAGAAAATTGCGACTTTTTCCTTAAGTAAGTCTCTGCAAATCTACTTTTGCTCTGTTTTAATTTCTTTTATAGTCATTTTTACTTTTCTCTCTTATGTTTTTTTTTTTTTTTTTGCAAATCTGTTTGCTTGGTCATATATGAAAGAAGAAGTAGAGTGGATGTGTAGACGGTTCAATGGGACAAAAAAAAAAAAAAAGATAATGAGAAAAAATATGCGTGGAAAAACTAAGAAGGGTGGAATATAATAATCAATGAATAATATTAAACATATTTTAAGTGTATCTATCGATGTTTTACGTAATATTATATAAAAGAGTTGTAACAATATAAAAACTTGATGTAATAAATTTAAAATAATTATTATATTATCATTTTATATCATTACAATACTATTTTGTAGTATTACATTAGCACATCAGTTAGTACAATAATTCTTATGTCACATGAATGAAAATTATTAGATAATAAATAAAAAACTTAAGTACATATAAATGAATGTTAAGAGTTGTTTGTAACTAATTTAATAATCGTATCTTAACGAGTCTTATCGTGTTCGTGTATTTACCTATAAGAGTTGTGCTGTGCGATCATAGTCGTCCGTAATTATAGGGACTATTGTGGGACCTACAGTCACGGACAGTTGTGATCGTATAGGCTCGACAATCGCGTCTGTATTTAGCAAAATTCTTATCTATAACTAAAGCGTATTACTCGTATCTAATCCAATAAGACACATACCCATTAAAAGACAGAAAGAGAATCCAAATCTGTTAATTTTGTGTGTCGTGTCTAAACCCAAATCGCCGGTGCTAAGCAAAAACAACTTTGAAGAGACATGAAAATTGAAAAGAGCTAACAGCACTTAGCAGAAATTCCAGATATACCCCTAGTCAAACGAAAGCCTTTTCCAAGTAGCAATCATTTATCATCTCTCTCTCTCTCTCTCTCTCGCTCAAGCAATCCCTGACACGCAAAAACATCGAACTTTGTCATCGTCAAATATAATACATATTTTTCTGGAGATTCGGAGATTTTAAGGTCCGAGAAAGCGAGCACCATGGGCGGTCACGAGGCCATAGAGGTGGCGAAGACGGTGATGGAGGTCGCCGACGCGGCATGGACCGCCATGGAGTGCTGCAACCACTACCGCCACGATCACCACCACCACTCCGACGCCGACGCCGACGCCGACGCCGCCGACTTGGAGTCTGTGCGGTCGGAGAATCGGCGTCTCAGAGAATTGCTTCATCAAAATCTCAAGCTCCTTCAGAGCCTCTCCGATTCGCCTTCTCTCCTCAAGGATTGCCCTCCCGATGTACGCCCTTTCTCGTATTCTTCCTTTCATTCAATTCTATTGCTTCGAATTTTACGAATCTAAAAAAACCCTAAGAAATCGAAATAAAAAAAGAAAAAAGAAATTGCCCCGAGATACTCAAAGCCAATGTGTTTTAATTATAATAACATCCCTAAATGATTGATGAATTGACTCTATTGATTCAATTCAATCACTTCAAAATATTGGGTATTTATTTTTATTGTAGGTTAAATTTCGGGTATTTCACTACTTCACTCTGAAAAGAATTGGGATTAGTGGGAGTGCATATGGAAAAGAACTAAAATTCGGAAACCCTAAAAATCGGAACTTGGAAGTTTGATGTTACTCTTGTGTAATTGACAGAATGGGTATTGAGAATGGAGGCCTTTGAGAGTCTCATTTGTGTGCGGTTTGTTGTGGAAAAAGGGGTTTTGAGAGTATGTAGAGAGATGCTAAGAGTGAGTTTTATTATGTGCGTATGTTTTTGCTTCTTTGGTTGCAGCATGATACAGTGTGTTGTGTTTGCAATGCAGTTGTATGCTCGTCTGGTCGCCGCCGTTGATTCCGAGAACTTCTTGGGTCGTATAAAAGCTCTCCAGCAGGCCTCTGCAGATGGAACCTGCAATCAGTTCCCTTTCAAAGTGGCGACAGGTTTGTCGGATTGATTGGTGGCATATGCTTTTTGTGTGCACGATTACTAGTTCTAACTTATGCGGCGTTAATTTGTTTTGTAATTTCCGGGTTTGGTTTTATGACCGGAACTGATTTGCATACAGCTGAAGTTCTTATCAATGTGGACCAAGAAGAACCTAGTTGGTGGGTGTGGGTGACAGAAGATATGGTTCCGAACAATGTTGAAGAACGGAGTGGGATTGACGATGATAGCTATGTAGTTGTCAGCGAGGAACATGTTGTGGATGGTGTTGCAAACTTTATTGCCAAGTGCATTGTCTCAAACCCGAAAGCTCAGGTTAATCTCGCACGAAAGCATTTTTTCTGTTGTTTTATTTGTTTTATTTATCTCATTCGTTTTTTTCATTTGAAATTGCAGAAAATGTCACCAGAGGAGTTGCAAAAGGGTAAGTTCTTGCATGGGGCTTTGCTGACTTGAAGTTTATGTAACAATTCTAATTCAGAAGTTCTAAATTTGACATTTAACCTTGCTAACTAGTTAACTAATATGGTGTATTTCGGAAAACTTCTTGCCCTATTAGAACTTTATCATATCTGCTAAACTAGATGCCCTGTTGATTACTTAAGTTATAGAGTTTTTCAATTAATTGGCCATTGACTGCTCATTATGAAGCTGATTCAAAGCATAATCTTTTGAGGGATGTATTAGCACAAATGGGTTATGGGTCTTAGTTGAATCACCACCGTTATTCATTCACTTATTTCTACTTTCAATAGCAAACAAAATAATCTTTCACCATTCTTTGTGGATCTATGACGTGCAGCTATGGTGAAAGCATTAGGTGGTGTGAATAGATTGGGGCAGATGTTTGAAATTTGGCATGCTGGGAAGTTGTTTTATGCCCTGGCCACCTGGGGTCTTGCGCTGACTGGGTAAGCATTTTCTTTCCGATCAATAGGATGTGACTGAAAATGTTAAGAACCTAATTGACCCTTATTGTTGGTGCTTTTTGTTGGACCTAGCTTAAACGAGTTCTCTAGGCTGTTTTCATTATTCAGAAGGTATTGGAGAGTTAGGACTTGTTTGGCATGGCTTCCTAGAAGCTGCTTTGGCTTCTGAAGCTGCCTCTAAGACTGTTTACTTTTAAGACTATTTGGATAGTATATCAGAAGCAGCTTACATCCTGTATAAAAGTTTTCCAGTAAAAGCCACAAAATGGTTTTTCTAGGAAGCATTTTGAGAAAACTTTTGAAACAAAATTTGAAAAAACCACTATAAATAGAGGGTCTTTCTCGCTCTACTTATTCTCCATATAACATTATATGAAGGAGTTGTAACGTACATAAGGCTGTTGTAACGTTACATCTTCCTTATATAATGTTACCAGAGCACCAATAGGTGTGGATCACTATAATCTCGACCATAAAAATAATATTATCATTTTTTTTTTGTTTATAAATATCTTTTATAGACTATAAACTCTTTTTTAAATATAGTGTCAAACACATATTAAACAGTCATAGGTTTTACTATTCTTCTTCTAGATACACGATCAGCGAAAGCTTGGATACATGTTTAACATGGCTTTGGATTGCAGGTTGTACAAAACTCGTGCTGTGTTGAAAGTTGCTGCTATGGGTGTTCATACAACAAGCAAAGTGATTATGAGGGCACTATGAAGATTGTTGATGCTACTTGAATTGTAATATAGCAAATATTTGTGACATCGACTTCAATGAACCAACCCCACACAATTTCTCTCAAGCGTCCAAATGATGTAAATAGTTGTGAATAATGCTTGAATTTGTATCTACATCTTCTGTTATGACGTTTGTAATTGCTTCGTTTTCGTCATTAATTGGGATTCGAAGAATTTATTATGTGGGAATGATCATAGACTAGAAAGCAAAAACCGCATGGGAGAAAGTCTCAATGAGACCACCATGTTCTGGCCAAAAAAAAAAAAAAAAACGTACTTTCGCACAAAAATGATCTTGCCTTATGCCATTAATCATTTGATATAGAAGGGAAGTAGTTTGGCAGAATTACTTGGAAAGTGGAATGTCGACGTTAAATTGCCTGGGGCTTCTTGTAACTTGAATATAAATAAGTGGCCGCCTTCGCAGCTTATAAATATTTTAGGTTGAGTTGCAAAAATAAGTTAAAATTAAATGTGTCTTTTAAATGGTAGCTAATGATTTAAAAAATTAAAAGAATAGCCATTGTAAAGAATTTTATAATAAAAAATGTCAAATAAATATTTACATATCTGTAAATATTTGTAAAATATTGTTTAACACTTTAAAAAATGATGAGTAAAAGTTGAAGTGTTACAAATAGCTTACAAATATTTATAATGTGTAATATTTTGTGCAATACTTTTTCTATTATATAATTCATAACATAGCTTTTTTTTTTTTAAATTTTTTAAAACATAGGCTATCATTTAAAAACGTAAATTTTTTTTGGGCTATTTATTACAATTTCCCTAAATCTTTATAGGATAAATTAAGAAATTAGTCATTTTAAAGGTAAATTTGAAGGATTTTAGCATTAGAATGTCAAAATCAAGAAAATAGCCTATTAAATACCTTAACGAACAAAAGTATCCATGATAATTATTTAAAAAAATCGCCCAAATCAAATAAAAAATGTCAAAAAATTCGGCTCATTCAACTTAAAAAAGCAAACCAAACCTACAGATCACCAAAAATTTCATCGATTATGATAAAATAAAAAATAAAAATGGTTAATTTCTTAAATTTCTAAAACTATGGCTAATCCTTAAAAATTAGACTAAATTTTTGCTAAATCCTCCCCTGCTTTACTCTTTTTTTTTTTTGGTTGTCTTTTATTAAACTATAAAATTTATAATGATGGCTACTTTTAAATTTTCTCAATTTTGGTTTAGAAGACCCACTTAATTTTTATCTATTTCTATAACCCACCCAAAAATCGTATGCTTTTAGAAATATCATATTCAAAATTTTAAATTATTGAAAAATTCAACAAAGTGTTAAACTCAACAGATACTATGGTACTCTATTTTTAGACCAAATTTTAAAAAGTTTTCACAACTTTCTTTTTAATACTCTTTTTACCATGGTAAGCCGGTATCACCCATTTCTAATAGCTGGATACACCGCTAATTTACCATGTTATATAGGTTATATTATAAAAAAAATTAAAATAAATTTAAGCAAAAACATTTTTAAAAAATAAGGTTAAAGGTTTTGACCATTTAGCTTACGTGTGGCATTTCTTGCCTCGTATAGTGTTTTTATCACGTTTGAGAAACTTAGATTAGATAGATTACAAACTATCCTAATTACATTAAGTTCCTAAATAGCAGATCCAATCACTTGTCATTATTCAATTGTGTTAATTATATCTAACCTAATTAGAAATTGACCTAGACCTGTTAATTTCGTATCGTGTTCGTACATGAGAGGTATCGTGTTCGTACATGTAACCTCTCATGTTTAGAGTCAAATTGTCAGTCTTAAATTAACTTTATATATATCTCATAACTTAATGGTCGAATATTTGGTAAAATTTTTTAAAATATATCAAGTGCTCGTTTAAATAAGAGACTATTGAATAAATAGTCATTTTTGAAGGATGTTTTGAGAAATAACTAATATTTTTATTAATTCAGAAAATATCGATTTTCTTAATTATATGATGTGGTGATTATACCAAATACAGTGCAATTTCCGGTATCAATTAATAATTAATCCAGAAAGTTAAGTAATAATAGTTTCGGTATCGATTTTCTTAATTATATGATATGGATATTACGATGAATAACTCTCTCTTTTTTCAATCGTCTATTCCGGTTTCCCAATATTCTCTATAGATCATACGCAAACTTATAAAGAATTTAAGTAACAACTCAACAACTTGAAACATGAATATTTTATAGTCTCATCCTTGTCATCACCGACATATATATATATTTCAATTAGTAGTATTTCTCGAAATGGTTTTTTTTTTTCCCTCTAAATTGTATTTACTAATGTTCTTTCTAATCATAACCTGGGTTCGGAGAGTTTATAATTTGGAGGAACACATTTTATATATATATGTAAAGATTTTATGCATGACCAAATCTTCAACGCAACTAATTAATTATATTAGAAACATGCCCTAATATTTATTTACACATGAAGGTCATAAGAGAAACATATATGTTAGGCGTTCGATAATTAGCTCCTCATAATAAATTATATCAAAATTAATTTCAACAGAATAATTACAATCTCCCCTTGCTGATCCACAAATTTACGTGACTAAATGTAATGCACGACCTCACGTCTATCCATGTCTAGCTAGTCCATCCTCACAATAATTATAAAAAACGTGCAAACCATAATATAATTATAAGAACTAATATAGAGGAATTATTAGAAAATTAAAACACTCATTGCGTGTTCCTTAATTCTCAATAATTATCAGATATGCCTATAAAAGGGAATTAAACCGCAATTCTCTTCCATACACACACTAAACATACATTTTTCTATAATTAATTTGTAGTTTTGGAAGCTTAAAATTATGTCTAGAGGAAGACCAATTGCCATGGCTGTGGCCCTAAGCCTTGCCCTAATTCTGAGCTTGGCTGGGCAGTGTTACGGTCAATTGAAGCAAGGATTCTACAATGGAAAATGCAAAGGCACGAGCGACGATCCGTTAGGAAATTTTCTCGGCGGTCGCACTAGTACTGATCAATTTGTCGATGTCGAGGCATCGGTGGCGAAACTCGTGCAGGAGGCAATGGAAAAGGGAGAAATTGACGCTGCCGCGCTTCTCCGCATGTTATTCCATGATTGCTTTGTTAAGGTGAGAATGTTAATTTCAAGAATTTTCCATGCTATAGCTCCACTGCTAATTAATTAGTACTAATATATATTTATCCTGTACGTGATTCCATCAACTCTTGCTAAACTAATTGTTGTCCCATGGCTAATTAACTTATTGTAAAATTTAACTAATACTCGATCAAAAATAGTATATATACATATAGTACTAGTCATATGAAGTAAAATTTACATGTATATATATATTTGTTCGTTTAATATATGGTTTTTCTAATACACGTTGTTTAATTACTCAGTACTCACTATATATTCTAACAGGAGACGGGCGTCGATAAACTAATTTAAACTAACAAAACGATACAGACATTTTTTGAATTAACATAATATTTTTGTTCCACTAACATATGTTTGTTTACACCATTCTACTCATTCCATTCCATTCTATTTTTTTACTTTTTTCAATCCTCCAAACCATTCTATTCCATTCCACTTTTTTCAATCATTTTTTTCAACTTTCCAAATCCCTATACAATATCTTTAAATCTCAACCATTTATACCACCTCAAAATTTGTAAAGTCAAACCATTTTCCAAACCATTTTTCAAACCATTTTCAAACCATTTAGAATGGTACAAAATGACCAAAATGGTTTCCCCAAACAGGGGTACATTGTAAATGTATATATGTGTACATGAAATGAAATCAATGGTCTTTTAGGAACATTTGTTCAGACAATTAATTTAATGCGTCGCAGAAATCTCTGTGTTGTCCTATTTTATATTCACACCCATAATCATGATACTATGATATTCAAGAGAATTCAGTTTCTTTAATTTGCTCTCATTCTTTGCTTTTCTTTCTTTGCACACATTGAAACTTTTTGTTTTTTGTTTTGTTTTGTTTTTTTGGGCGATGGAAATAAATTAGGGTTGCGATGCGTCAATTTTAGTTGATGGAAAGTCGAGCGAGAAAACTGCAGGTCCAAATCAAAGCGTGAGGGGTTACGGATTCATCGACAACGTGAAGGATTTTTTCGAAAAGAAATGCCGTGGCGTCGTCTCATGTGCTGATATCATCGTCATGGCTACTAAAGAAGCCGTTTTCCTGGCCAGTGTAATGTCCTATGATCACCACTCTCATTTTATAATTAATCTTTTCGCCCGCGCGAGCGTATATATATATATATTATAGGGGCGGAGCTAGGGCATTGCCCACATTCAAATTTTTGAAAATCAAATTTTGTATTGTAATTTAAAAAAAATTTATAAGTATTTTCCTATAAAATATAAAAAATTTATAATATGCCCCTACTCAAAATTTTAAAAACTAAATTTTATATCATAAATTTTTAAAAGATTATGAGTTTGCCTCCATAAAATTAATTTTTTTTTTATAAATATGCCAAAGAATTGAATGAATTCATAGACATACTCCTACTAATTAAAATTTTCTTTTTTAAATGTGCCCCCATTGAAATAAAATCCTAGCTCCGCCAATATATATATATATATATATATATATATCATTACTTAACGTTTCAAAAAATTATGAAATTAGTCATTGGTCCGTCAGAAATTAGGGGTATAAAGGTAAAATCGCCACAGCATGTTGTTAAAAAAATGACTATTTTCTTGATGAAAATGGCTATTTTCTCAAAATATTATTAAAAACTGACTATTTATTTAATAATCTCATATATATATATATATTTATACACTAATTAATTTATTTGATATATATCAGGGAAAAAGAGTGAAATACAATGTACGGACAGGGAGAAGGGATGGCACTGAATCTCTTGCTAGCAATGTAAATCTGCCATCTCCAACAATAACAGTAGCTGATTCCATCAAAGCGTTTGCCAATAAAAATCTCAGTTCTGTTGAAATGGTTTATCTTATTGGTACGTACGTATATAATTAAATAGCATGCTAGAAATCTAGAAATAAATAAAATTCCATTAATAAACAAACATGTACCTTTTTCTTTTTTCGTTCATTACTGATGAGATACATGTATTTTAATTGAAAAGCAGCAATAAATGATCAGATGGATCATATGTAACTATTAGCTACAACAAATAGCTTTTCCTAGCTACTTAATTATTTTCTCATTTGAAAATATTACACTAGGTAGCTTTTTATTATAAGGAAAAAAACTGTAACTACTATTTTTAGGGTGAGTACAAAAATAGGTCAAAAACTTGTTATAAATTTGTAAATATATATTTTTTAAATAAAATTCTTTTCAAGTCTATTTTTTTTAATATTTTGAAACATTTGCTAATTTTTAAAAGTAAAAAAAAAAAAAAAAGATTGTGCTATTTTTGCAATTCCCCCTATATTTTTAAGGGTCAGTTAAGAAATTAGTCATTTTAAAGGTTAAGTCTGAATGATTTAGCCCTAGAATGTCAAAATTAAGAATTAGCCGTAACATACGTGTAACATAATACTTTACATGTATAACATAATATGATACACGCGTATCATATTTGTATCATATTATGTTACGCGTGTATCATATTATGTTACACGTATGTTACAATTAAATCCTTAATTTCATGAAACTATGGCTAATTCTTAAAAAATTAGCCAAAAATTTGGTTAAATCCTTAAAAATCTCTATTTTCAATCGCAAGTACATTTTAATTATACATGAAATTTGTTGTAACTAAGAGTGTCTTTAATCACAAAAGTTGTCATTTTTATCATTTATTGAAACTCCTAAACGATAAATATGAAAACTAATTATAATTAATTAATCTAGATACTTAATTATCACCAAACACTTTAGTTTTCAAAACAATGTATGGACTATGAACTACACAAGATCATCTCATAATTATGACATACATATATTGCTCAAATTAATGGCGTGTGTGTTAATTTGTAGGAGCTCACACCATTGGAATAACACATTGCAATTTCGTCAAAGATCGTCTCTACAACTTCAACAACGTCAATGGGGCATCCGACCCCAACATGGAACCAAATTTGAGAGAAGAACTAAAGAGAAAGTGCCCTCGGAGCCCAAGTAGCGACGGCATCCCCGTAGACCTCGATCAGGGCGTCCCGAAAAACTTTATAGATGACAAATACTTCGGCCAACTCATGAGTAAAAGAGGAATTCTCCAGATCGATCAAGACTTGGCGACGCATAAACCTACAAACGTCACCGTCGACCGGGTTTCTAAGGGTTTGGAGGATTTCGCTTCGGAGTTTGGCAAGGCAATGGTGAAACTTGGAGAAATTGAGGTTCTCACTGGGCTACAGGGACAGATCAGGAGGTCATGCAAATTTGTTAATTAATTATAAGTGATTGATCATTGATCATCTTCAAGAGGCATAAAAAAATATGGACCAGATTTATTATTATTATTATTATTATTATTGTTTTGCAGTGTTCACTATATATGTGTGTCCCAAGTTTTCTTTTGAGATCTCTATTCACTTGCGTCAAGATTTATATATTACTCTTTTTGGTTATTGATAATTGATACATATTGTTGTAACCTTGAATTGTATGTGGTGATCAATTGTTATTCAAATTTTTATGATGATCAATTGTTTACGATCAATTAATTCAATTTCGCAAGAGGGTTGTAATGTGAGAAAACTTTGCATCAAAATTATATTGAAAATTAATTTTAAAATTGTACAAATAAATTAGATTAAATCCATTAAGTATAAGTAGCGTGTTACTCATAGTTTATAGTAATTATCTTGCGGCGCATCACTGATCTGTTTTTATGGAAAAAAAAAAAAAACTAAAAAATTTGATTAAAAATATTCAGAGGGGCGTATTTCCCAGAGCTAAATATGGTTGCTTTGCCACAGTCCCTATAAATGGAGCAACATTCAGTATATAGTTTCGGTAATAGATATTAATTAGGAGCTGAGATGCCTTATTAGGATAAAATAAAAAGGTGAAGTAGGCAAATACTCAGAATTTATATAACAATAAAAATAAATACCCAAACTTTTAAAGTAATTGAGTTTCTAGTCAGCTTGTGAATTACTTGCATATGCTTTTGGTAACAAAGCGAATTACCACCACTTATCACTATGTAAGTAATTGCATCATTTGGGTAATTGGTTATATTTTTCAAAAGATTGGGTAATAACTTACATTGAGTTTTAAAAATTGGGTATTCACTATAATTTCTCAAAATATATTAAAATATAAAACATGTAAAGTGGCTTCATTATTATTATTATTTTGAAACCGTGAAATAGCTGCCAAATATTGTTGTACCTAGTGGGCGTAGTATCCGATCGTGATTATTGATAGAAATTCAGAACTGTCCCTCAAATATATCCATTTTAATTAGAATCATACTCATTGGGTAGAAATTTTGACAAAATGAAAAAAATCATAATATTTTTTATATTAATTTTTTATTCTGTACTGAATAATTAAGACCTTTTTTTTTAATATTTGTGCGATATGTTTTTTTAATTTTTATGATACTTTATATGTTTATATTTTTTTCCTTAATTTTTCAATTACTATGATTTAAAAAAAATTTAATGACAAGTCAAACATATGATATACATACTTTGTTAGGTGGAAGAAATGATTTATGATTTTGCTTTATAATATTAGCAACATATGGATGAAAAAATATACCAGTGAATTAAAATATTTGACCCGATCTACAGAACGAGAATTGAAGCCATCTAATCAACAAACCAACAAAATACCATTGACATGTAAAAGACGTTTTTTTTTTTTCACCCAATAACAAAATAATCTATTAAAATAATATATTTTAAGAAAATAACTCAATTGTCAAAAAATTAAGTTATTAGCCACAAGACCCATTCATATATATCTGGATGCCCAAAATACCCTGGTCGTCCAAATTTTGTTACAATCTATAACAAATATTATTACGGATTGTAGCAATATTTATTACGACATGTAACAAATATTGACACAAATCGTAACAAAATAAATTTAATTTTTTCTCATTTTTTATTTTTTCACTTTAACATTAATAAAAACAAAATGAAAGAGAAAAAAAAAAAAACTAATCTCTACCCTTCTCCATCTCTCGAACCCCTCCCTACCTCTCTCTCATCTTCATTAATCTCTCAAACTCTCCCTATCAAGATCTTTATTGCACTCTCTATCTCTCAACCCTGGTGTTTGTTGGGCTGAGATTTGGGAGAGGCGCAGATCGAAGGCAATACACAACGAATATGAGCTCTGGGTTCCAGCAGATGGAAAGGTTTGAGGTGGGTTCATACTTGGGGTCAACAGATCGAGAGGCGCGGATCTGGAGGCTTAGGGGTGGGTTTGGTAAGCTCCGATGCACCGCCCACGCTCCCTAGAACCCCGAGCAACCTAAACAAACAAGGACCTTGAAGCCCGCGCAACCCACCATCACTTCACTCAAAATCCAAGCAAACCCCGTGAAAATTACGGAGTTCGAGAGAGGATGACGGCAAGCCCTCGGTCATTCCCAATCCAAGAGGGTTAAACCCTAACACGCTCGTGAATAACGCTGCAAGTAATTGGTTGATTGCTTTGGTTTGTGGGTTTGTTTTCGTTTATTTGTCGAGAAAATCGGTGAAACAAAATGAAAGTGAAGTTAGGATTTTTTTATATATATATATATATTGTATTGCATAGAATCTATGATGAGTGGTTCGAAAGGGACGATGATTTCATGTCTCTGATGATCTTGGAGGCTTCGAAGATCACTCCTTTGACGAAGAATTCCATGAGAGAGATGGCAGCGTTGATCTCGCTGTTGGTGGAAAGGTCTTCAGCCAGTGACTGATCTAGGAATTAAATTCAGGAGGGGCACAAATTAAAGACTTAATATTTTTAATTAATAAAAAAAATAATAATTGAGGTTTATTGAATAAGTAACTACTTACAAATTACAATTGCACTCGACGTGGTCTCATGTTTTGAAAACGTTGTATAACAACTTCATTGTCGATGCTATCAAAAATATCCTTCTCAATATACACAATCAAGTTGTCATTCATCAATTGATCTCCCATTCGATTGCGTAAACGATTCTTCACAATATTCATACCAGAAAATACTCTTTCAACTGTTGCCGTAGCTACTGGAAGAACCAAAGCAAGTGTAATAAGCAAATAAACTAATGGATATACCTTATCCTTTTTCGTCTCAACCATCTTCTTAGCAAGATCTCCCAATCTTTTGAGCCCAACAAACTCCTCATTAGAACGCACATCAAATATATAAGTTTCAAGTTGATCTTCAAGTTTCAAAAGCTCTATAGATGAAAAGTCTGCAGGATAAAATTGAGCAAGACGGATCAGCTTTTGCTTGTCATAAGCAAAAAAAGAATCATTAGGACACAAACATGCTACACAAAGAAGAAGCTCAGTATTTGCCTCATGAAACGATCATTTAACTCCTGAAGTTGCATATCAATAACTGAATAAAACAACTCAATACGAAAATGATGCGAATTCGTCTTTTCTTGAACTTTACGCCTCGACCTCCCTCGAGCTATAAACATATCATCCATGTCAGGAACATCAATTTTATTTTTTTCACAAAAAGAAGAAACTTCACCATAGAATGTGTCCCATCCCTCATCTCGCATCATTTGTAACCTTTGCTTACATATTTTCTCCAAAGTCATAGCATTCACAATGTCTTGATCCCTCCGTTGTAACGCTTTTGACAAATTATTTGTGATTCCTAATATGGCTTTCATCAAATAAAGAGTAAAAACAAAATCAAAGGATTGTATCGTACTCAACAAATTATTTGCTTCAATTTTTTGCTCAGAACTCGACCCCTCATCTGCAATTATTTCAAGAAGATCAATTGTAGCTGAGAACATAGTTATCAAACTGAGCAGAGAATCATAATGAGAGCTCCAACGTGTATCTGAAGAACGCTTAAGCATGGTTTCCTTATTTAAGCCTTTTCCACTAGAGATCTCGCCATTGTCAAGAGCTTCAATAATCTTAGCTGCTTGTAATTCATGAAGCATATCACAACGTTTAGATGAACCTCCAGCAACATTGATGACACTAGCAATTGTAAGGAATAAACTTGCTACTTGAATATGTTTTTTTTGGCTACCGCTACAAGAGCAAGTTGAATTTGGTGAGCAAAACAGTGAGTATAAAAAGCATAGGGGTTCTCCTTCAAAATAAGCGTTTTCAAGCCATTGAACTCTCCTTGCATATTACTAGCTCCATCATAACCTTGACCCCGTAATCTAGAAATGCTCAATCCATGTCTAGAAAATAAGCGATCAATTGCATCTTTAAGTGAGAGAGACGTTGTACTTGTAACATGTTCAATACCCACAAAACGTTCTATTACGGAACCATTTTTATTCACATAACGCAACACAATAGCCATTTGCTCCTTGATCGAGATATCACGTGATTCGTCAACCAAAATAGAAAAAAATGCATCACCTATATCTTTCATGATGATATTTATGGTTTCAACGGCAATAGCATTTACAATATCCTTTTGAATACTAGGTGCTGTTAATTTGAGATTTTCAAGAGCATTCTTCAATGTCACAGAATTTATATCATCATTATGTTGTGCTATAAACTTCAAAAGCTCAAGAAAATTACCTTGATTTCTCGAGTTATCCGATTCATCGTCACCACGGAACGCAAGCCCTTGTCGTAAAAGAAACCAAACACAATCAATCGATGCATTCAATCGCACTAGATATTCTCTTCGAGTTTGATCTGTTTGCTTCATGAAAGCATGTTCAATATGTTGTTTCTGATTCCTTAGAGCTTCAAACTTATTCCAAGCTTGGCAATGAGCACTATTATGACCTCCAACATGAGAATCAAATTTCTCTTTCTTTTTCCAATTTCTGAATCCTTCACCAACAAAATAATCACCACCTCCTTGATCTCCGATATTTGGTTTAAATAGATAGCAACAAAGACAAAAAGCTGCATCTTTTTTCTCGCTATACTCCAACCAATTAGCATATTGAAGATACCAAACACGGTTAAAACGCCTTTGTTTTTCCCCAAATTTGGTACAGGGGAAATTAATAAGGTTCGGTTGACAAGGACCTTTTGCTATGTATGCTCTTCGTACATCATCTCGAATATTTGCATGATAATCTGAAATAGGAATTCTTTTTCCAGGATCCGCCTCAAGATTCATAGGGTCAAATTCTTCTCTACTTGATTTTGTATTATCATCATTTTTCCCAGTTGGATTTGGTGACTCTAAAGCCCTTTTAAAGTACCTATACATTGCTATTTCACAAAATAAAAGAAATAGTTTAATTTTAAATAACAAAACAATATGTAATTTTATAAAATATACTATTAAGAAATATACTACTAAAATATACTACTTACTTTTAAGAAATAACCTCTTTTTTCTTTGAATTCTCACGTCACGTGGGTGGACTTGTCCACAAACTCAAAGACTTTTACTTATTTATGATTATTAGTTTTAGAATCTCAAGTCTTTTACTGGGAAGAGAGCCATTAGTGCTCCATGGAAGAGAACAACCCCTGCACTAAACAAATAATAAAATCAATAAATATTTTGTTGTTTTTAGTTTCTTAAACTCATAAAAAAAAAAAGAAAAAAACTCAAACAAAGAAAAACATGACTAATGTAATTTCTCACTTTGCGTTTTTTTTTTCTTTTTTTTTTAAGTTTGAAAAATTTGGCAATGGAATAATCTACAAAAAATAGAATGAAACAAAATTAAGCTTAGAAAGCCAAGCAGGACACTCAAAACCCAATAAATAGAATTTTGAAGACTAAATTTAGCTAGTTCATGCGCAATCCCACTTGCCAACCTAGGGACCCAATCACAAGAACAATGAAGCTGAGACAATAACTTACAAATATCACCAATAATAAAGCCTTTTTCATCTCAATGGCATGGATAGAGAGTAAATTTGTTTGAAAATTAAATTGAGATTTGAGATTCTATTTACGTTTTTCCCTTTTTTGCTTCCTTCCTCGATTACTTTGTTTGTTTGTTGACGACAGTCAAGATCATCATTTAGTCTTTCTGAACATTGTCGAAGTCGTCAGAGGCACTATGTACTGCCATGGCTGTGAGACTGATGGTGGTTGAAGGATTTGTGAATTATGGCGGCGGCTGAGTTGGGAATGGCGGAGACATTCTTTGTTTGTTTAATTTATTTGTGTGTTTACAGCCCATTAGTGTGACTCTTAAGTGTGTATCCAGCCCATTAGTGTATATTAGCCCATAGGTATATCAGCCCAATTTTTTTTCCTCAATTTTCAGGGCGGGCACGTGCCCCCCCTGGCCCCAACGTGCATCCGTCTCTGTCTTCAGCGATCCAAGATTAAGGAAGGACAAAATTTTGTTGTGTTCACAGAAAAACTAACAGAGAAATATTCATGTGTTTTAAGATGTATTATATGGGTTTATTTGGACTAACAATGATATTAATTATTCTTTGACAATTTCACCCTTGCTCAATCAATCACATGTTGGTCGCATGATAACTTTTAGTAAAAAAAAATGGATGAAATTTAGACGGATGGACTAATTTGAACCATTATCGTAGTTTAAGAACTGCGAATAAGACATTTTTATGTATAAGAACCAAAGTTAAACGGCGTCAAAAGTATAGTGAGCATAAGTAAAATTTACCCTTATTGTTATGACGTGAATAGTAATTATCCCAAAAAGGATAGTTTAACCTAGCGTCCCCTCCTACTTAATAGGCTCGGTCCGAGTTCGACCCTTTCTGGACCAACACATTACACGATACTTTATGGTTACAAATGTGATCCTTTATTGAGTGGATGCACAATGAACCATGTCCCAGATTTCACTAAAATACACCTTAACCAATTGGACCTAATAATTCAAGTTAAAGACAAATTTGATGAAGTTTATCTATCCTAATGATCACTTCTTCAGCAAACGTCAAACTTCGATGCGATACTAGTACATACTTCGATGCAATACTAGTACATATACGAAGGCGTATTATGACGGTCATAATTCCTTGAGTCAAAAGGAGTGCAAGTTATAGTAAGTAGTACAATCCTGTACCGCTTGGGTAGAGTGAATGTCTAGTATAACAGTTTCGAGACTATGTAGATATGAGACTATATAATTAAGGTACTCTAAGACTGAGCAGGTATAAGACAACAATTTGATGTTATTACCTATAATAAACATTAAATTTTATTATAAAATAAAATAAACAAAATTCACAAATAACTATTTTAGAGCATATTCCGAACAGTACATGTGGATCAAGGCCGTTCAAAATGAAAGGAAAGTTTTATTCCGTAAAGCATGTAACGGTTAACATTAAGACCAAACAAATGAGAAACAGAAATCAAAAAAGCCAAAAAAACATTATAAAAATAAAAATAAAAAGACTAACGCAAAACTTGTCAAAAAAAAAAAAAAAAAACATGATAATTTGCTTAGGGCTTGGGAGCGAGACCAGCCTTGAGCTTCTGAATGGTAGCGACATCGGTCTTGAAAGAGATAGCCAACACATTGTCGTCGATCCCGGAGACGAACAATGTGTTGGGGAGCGACACCGTGCCGGCGCCGGCGCTCCCAAAGGCGGAGATCGCCAGCGCAATGTTCTCGGGGTCGGCGTTGTACTGATAGTGAACCAAACCCTTGGGGAACACAAACACGTCTCCGGCCTGCAGCGACTGCGTGTAGAGCTTGTTGGCGGTGTCGACGAAGCCGACTTCCAGGGAGCCGTCGAGGACAAAGAGGAGCTCAGCGGAGCGAGGGTGCGTGTGTGGCGGGTTGGCCGCCCCCGCGGGGTAGGTCAGCACTGCTAGGCTGACGCTTTGCCCGATGACGGCTGGGAATTCGGCCATGCTCACCTTCGAGACCTTGAAGGCGGTGGGCGGGTCCGCCCCGACGAGGCTGCGCAGCCCCGTGAAGGTGAAGAAGCCCCCGTCGACGCCGCCGGTCACGTTGGCGGGGACGACAAAGTCGGTGAGGATATCGGGGTCCGCGGCCATCGTTGTATGAACCGAAAATAGGGCAACAAAGGAGGAGATAGTTAGAAGTGATGAGAAGAGTGAGAACGAGGAAAATGTTGTTGAAGCCATGGTTAATTTGAGACGCTAATGTTATTATTGTTATTACTTTTAACTCTTTCTCTCTCTCTTTTAATATATAATTAACTTGATTATTGTTGTTTTGAGATTTGTATTAAGGGTGATATTTATAGGTTGGTAGGGAGTGGTGATTAATTAGCCAATTGAGTTTAGATACAATGTGTAGTTTTGGACTCTTTATGCAGGCCTATATATTCATTGTTGTTAATTTGAAGTTTACATTTATTAAGCCGTCTAACAATGGTCTTTACACGCAAAATGTAAGAAGGTAATATTAAGACTAATTATTTGTTTATCTACGGTTCTTTTATTACATCAATGCTTCTTATTATTATAATATTGGCATTGCAGTACTAAAAGATGGATAATTGAAGATGCTTATGGGCTATAAGGCCATGAGATGTTCATGGAAACTTCATTGGTAGTTTCATCATAGCCGTCTATGAAATAGAAATATTTTATGCGAAAAAACTATACATTACAGCTGTCCTTTAATAATAAGCTGAAACATTATAAAATATAGGAAATGTTTCCGTTGTTTAGCTATCTACTTTATTATTTTTTTATAATAATAATAATAAAGTAATATCAGTAATGATATTGGCATTGGCAACACAGATAAATAATATTTTGGGATAAAAAATTAGTTTCAGTTAAACAAAAAATTTAAGGATTTAGCCAATTTTTTTGTTAATTTTTTAAGTATTAGCCATAGTTTCACGAAATTAAGGAATTAGTCATTTTCATTGTGTAACAAAAAATTATTACACAATGAAAATGACTAATTCCTTAATTTCGTATTATTACACAATGAAAATGACTAATTCCTTAATTTCGTGAAACTATGACTAAATTTTTGAAACATGAGCCTTAAAATTGTTAAAACCCAAATCTTCCATTTCACAATGATGATATATATGTAGAGTAATGCTATGTACATGGTAGAAAATTTGGGCACAACGATGTTATATTTATTTTTGACTAATTTGCACGCCAACTTTCAATTTCATCAATGTTTTTAGGCAAAGACTCTGATGAAAAATAAGCGGTTAATTTTCTCTAAAGTTTTAAGGTTTTTGCAAGATATTCTTTAGGAGTTGGTAGAGGTATCGACAATTTGTTGATAAAATAATTTTGTTCCAGTTCATCAATCTAGCCAGCCCTAAAGACGATTAATGAAGAGCTTCTTGATTAGAAGTTGTGGCTGCCCGGCGAAAACTCTCAGTTAGGCTTCTGGAATACAAATTGGTTGGATTTCTATATTGTAGATCGATTGAAATTTTCGGAAGCTCTAGTCTCTAAAATAATCGAAAATTACAGATTATTGTGACAGATCCTGGAATTTATTGCCAAATTTTGGGTCTTTATTAAAAAATCGTACAATAGATTTCTGAGTTCACCCTTGGTCCGCCCAACTCTGATAGATTGATTTGGACTCTTTTTTTTTTTTTTTTTTTCAAATGGCAAAGTTTTCAAGCAAAGACATTTAATTATGATGCTCTTTCAGACAATGCTGTGAATAATACATAGTATAGATTTTTATGGAAGAGATTTATCCCTCGAGAAGATCTCTTTATGTCTAGAAAGTCTTTCATAATAAAGTTCCAACTGATGATAACTAAAAGAAACGAGGTTTTTTTATTTCCCAACAAATGCCGAGTTTGTGATATATAGGGCAGAGGAAACGATGAAACACGTCTTCTTCGGTTGTTCATTTAGCCAATCACTATGGACCAAGCTTGGTGATAATTTTGGTAGAAAACTTAACCTTTCATGATATTTTGAAGCCCTACTTCACGAAGCAATGAAAGAAAAATTTAGCCCTCAAATTTTATCTCTCTTGCAATATGCGATAAACTCGAATTGTTGGATTCTTTGGAATTGTAGAAACTGAAAAAAAATCTGATCATATTACACTTAATATTTTATCCTCTAAAGCTTGGGTTATTGTGTTTCTCCGGGAAGCCAACAACCTCGCCATGGGCCGCATGAGAAATTTTATCGAAGATCTAATTATTCTTCATAACTTGGGTATCAAATCCTCCAAACAGCCTTTCAATTATTCAAGTTTCGTAGAATCCGCCACCAACTAATTGGATCATGGTCAATATAGACGGAGCAGGTAAATCAACATGTGTAGGTATTTTTCAATCTTGTAGGGGTTTTGTGAAAATGATATTTTGCGGTCTACATAGGGATACATTTTGCTTTTGAGGCTAAAATTATAATAGGATTCATTCTAGCGATCGATGCGGCTTACAAATTCAACTGGAAGAATTTATAGGTGGAGACTAATTCCTCCTATTTAGTCTTCCTTTTTAAAAGTGAATCTCAGAACATCCTTTGAAAAATCATAAACAGCTGAGTTAGAGCCTTACACCAAGCCAAACAACTATATGTCATTATTTCGCATACATTCCGAAAGGGCAATTGTGTTGCGGACAAACTAGCTTCATTATATGCTTGCAAAATGAAGATCATACAGAGTCTTTCTTACGAAGACGTGTTTCCTTTACATTTTTAAAGGTTTAGAAACATTTAATTCCCTAGATCATACATTCTTTTTCCTCAAAGAGATTTTTTCAGAGGGTTTTTTCTTCTTGGGGATTTAATGAGGCCCCATTAATTGCACTTCAGATAGATCCTTTATGGGGTTGCTTTGCATTTTTTTTAAATTTATTTCAGCCGGCCTGTAGGTTGTTTCTTTTCAGATATTATTTGTAATTTTTTTTTATTTAACATATTTGGATCTGATTTAGAGGAGAATCAATCTAGTTGGTAAGCTTTTATTTTTTCAAGCTTGTGCCAAAAAGGGGATGATTAACTTTGTTGGGATACGTTCTTAATTCAGATCTCTTTTGCTTAAGAAATAGCACGAATAGAATATCACTGCAATTTAATTTCTTTGTTATTGACAAACTTCTTCCAATAAATGTAGATGATTTTATTGGGATACGTTCTTAATTGAAATCTCTTTCGCTTAAAAAATAGCACGAATAAAATATCACTACAATTTAGTTTCTTTGTTTTTTGCTGGGCAATTTAATTTCTTTGTTACGAACAAAGCTCTTCCACGAAATGTAGACGATTTTGTGATATGATATTAAGGCTTTTCAGACTGTGAAGAAAAAATCGTAGCCTTTTTCTTTTCTTGCAAACTACATTATATGCTCATACATTCAAATAGAAAAGAAAAACTAACAAAATTTTGGTATTTATTTTAATAAATAAATTGATAATATAAAAATGAGCCAATTAAGAAATTAGTCATTTTAAAGGTAAAGTTTGAAAGATTTAGCCCTACAATATTAAAATTAAGGAAATAACCATTACATATCTTAATAGACATAAGTATTACTTAAAAAAAAAAAACCGCCCAAATCAAATTAAAAAAACTCCAAATATTCGGCTCCTTCAACTTAAAAAAGCAAATCAAACCTACTATTACCAAATTTTCATCAAATATGATAAAATAAAAAACAAAAATAGCTAATTTGCTAAATTTCTAAAACTATGACTAATCCCTTAAAAATTAGTCTAAAGTTTGGCTAAATTCTTAAAAATCTCAATAAAAATATAGAGTATAATGCGTTAATGTGTAAATAAATTATATTTTTATATATTTTTTAAAGCTTTGATACGCCGTGAAGTGCACAAAATGTACCCAACCTTAGAAGGATATTCCGTGATTAAATATATTTGTCAAGTAGATTAGGTACCATATATTATGTCTTGGTAATTATCAATTGTCATCATAAATATACAGGTATTATGTACTTGTTCCATTTCTATAGGGTTTCATAGCTATCGGTACTTCAAGTAATATTGCATAAGAGTTGTGTAACACTATAAAGAGTTCATGTAACGAATCTAAAAGAGTCGTGAATACGTGTTTTAATATTATTACTATATATTTTTAGCGTTACATCGGAGTGAAACACTAGAGAAAGCCCATATTTGGCTGTCACTTGTCAGTTGTCAGAGTAAATAATATTCACCTTATAGTTAGTTATCGCTTTAGGTCATCACATCAGCATCTTAATTAGCTAGATCGCGAAAAAAAAAAAAAAAAGTCATCAATTATCACAATTGGATTATCGGTTCTTATTGCACATGATCATCACAACGTAACTATAAAGAGTAAAACACAACAACTTTCCTTATTGAAAAAAGAAAAAACACACCCAAAATATGACACACAGAATCCAATACTCTCTCCTCAGTGCTTAGGAGCGAGACCAGCCTTAAGCTTCTCAATGGTGTCAACATCAGTCTTGAAAGAGACGGCCAAAACGTCGTCGTCGATCCCAGTAGCGAACAGAGTGTTCGGAAGCGACGCCGTCCCGGCGTTGGCGCTCCCGAAGGCCGAGATCGCCACCGCGGGGTTCTCCTTGTCGGCGTTGTACTGGAAGTGGACGAGCCCTTTGGGGAACACGAAGACGTCCCCGAGCTGGAGCGTCTGCGTGTAGAGCTTGTTGGCCGTGTCGACGAACCCCACCTCGAGGCAGCCGTCCACGAGGAAGAGGAGCTCGGCGGAGCGGGGGTGCACGTGGGGCGGGTTGGCGGCCCCCGCGGGGTACTCGAGCACCGCGTACGAGACGCTCTGCCCGTTGAGGGCAGGGAACTCGGCCATGGCCACTTTGGTCACCTTGAAGGCCGAAGGCGGCGGCGTGTCGTCGAAGAGGGATCGGAGGCCGGTGAATGTGAAGAAACTGCCGGTTATGTTCGCTGATGTCAAGTTTGTTGGCACTATGAAGTCAGTGAGTATGTTCGGATCTCCGGCCATTGCCATTTGGATGAGAGCAAATGTGGAAATCAGCAGTGAGAGACCTCTTCTTGAAGCCATGTTTATTGTTTAGTATAGTTTTGGTGATTGATATTTGCTAATTCTTGCTATAATGTTGGATATTTATAGGATATGGAACACTATATGAAATGTTCTATATGTGGGTAAACTTGGGCTATATTGAGATTTCAGAAATAGAGTAATTGGAAATTACAATGTCGTACTATGTTTTACAGTTGGACTTTGTTGTCATTATAAGCTAATTGGTTGTTCGATGATGGTATTAGGGTTTTGCGCGTAAGAGTTATCAATGAAGTCAAAAGAATTGCATGTATAGAGTCGTCACACACGAATGTGCTCTGTATGTGTAGTATAAGTATATTCTTAATTTTTCTCTTGAAATTGCATGTTCTTAGATTTGATCACTCAATTTTTCTATTTAAAAAAAAAACATCAAAATGACAAGGCAATCGATATCAACTCAACGTCATATGCTCTTCCATTTATCTAAAAATTTGCTAATCCCTATCTCCTTTTCTCTTTGCTAGCTATATATGATTTCTGGATGTATGCGGCTGGGATAGGGAGTTTTTTTTTTAGATCTTATCATATGGACCGATCTTAAAATTTATTATGTATGGTTAAGATTTTGAATTTTAATTTGCCGTTTTTTCCAAAGTGGTTTCTTGGATTTTTTTTTAGCATTTTGGTGGAAAAATACTCATTTTTTGTGCAAATTTTTTTTTTTTTAGTTCTTATCATATGGACCTATCTTAAAACTTATTATGTATGGTTAAGATTTTGAATTTTAATTTGCCGTTTTTCCAAAGTGGTTTCTTGGATTTTTTTTTTTAGCATTTTGGTGGAAAAATACTCATTTTTTGTGCAATTTTTTTTTTTTAGAAAATTGAGCCTAAATAGTAATACAATAAAAATAAAGAATCAAAAAATACATTAAAAAAGTTCTTTAAACAATTTTCAACCACATATTCGGTTCTTACCATAGGGAACAAAAAAAGTCCCTACCACAGTTGCATCCCTTTTATATGTTGTTTTTTAGGTTTATACTTTTATATATGAAAAAATCTTCAACAATGAACTCCTTTTCATTCCTTGTCATAGGGAACATAAAAGATAATGACAAGAGTTATCTATACAAACGCCCCCAATGTTATGATATTATTGTAATTTGCACCCTAACGTTTAAAAATTGTCATTTTTGCCTCCTAAAGTATTAAAAACTTATAAATATGCCCCATCTTTCACAATCTGTAAAAAAAATAGATTAAATTAATAACGAAACATTAATCTGTTGGTGCCCGTCAAATTTTTAAAGATAAAAAATAGATAAAATGAAGGAGTATGAATACAAAATTTTAAAAGATCGGGGTGCAGTTAAGAAAAAAAGACAACATAAGAGCGTGTTTGTGAAAATAAATATAGAATTAATTACTATAATTTTCTTAATTTAAAGGCGGTTGATCTTTAAAAATGTGTACATGCGCCAACAGATTAATGTTACGTTATTAATTTAATCTATTTTTTTACAGATTGTGACAGAAGGGGCATATCTATAAGTTTTTAATACTTTAGGGGGCAAAAATGATAATTTTTAAATATTATGGTACAAACTGCAACATTAGGGGGCGTTTGTATAGATAACCCTAATGAAAAATAAGACAACATATATACAATGTATACCGAACTCAAATAATTTATTTCTTTTTCTATCGTCTTCTCTATTTTTTTAAATATTTAAAGACAACTTATAATTTTACATATTTATTTAACAATTTTATATTTCTTTAAGAACAAATTAATTAGCATGTCATCGATCATATCATTAAAGAGGATAGAGAAAGGAATTGACACTGGATAGACGATGTGAGTTTCCTCTATAGCACCTGATCACAACTAAGTTCAACTTGAAAAAAAAAAAAAAAAAAGCAGACAAACTTATTTCCTTTATCCTCATCTGTTCTTCTTCCCTAAAATCATTTCGAACAAAGAAATCAAAATGAAATTTATTTATCAACTCCTTTGTAAAAAAAAAACATTAATACATTGTATGCGTTCGATTCGATCTAAACATCTAGGGTGTGTTTGATGGGTAGGATATATTTTGGGCTTGGATTAGATTGGACAATATAATCCCAATGCTAGGTTTGGTGTAAAAAAATAGATAGGATTATTCAAATTTTCCTCCAAAAATAATTGTAAGTGGGATATAACTCATCCCTTCCAAAAGTAGGGGATTACATGGGATATAGGGCCAGTTTGGCATTGCTTTTGGAGGCTGCTTTTAGATTATAAAACAATATAAAGCAGCTATAGGCGTTTGGTAAACCTGCTTCTTAAAGAAGCAGGTAACCGTTTCTGCTTTTACGTAGTATAATTTGAGAAGCAGGTTAAATGCTGCTTTTCTGTAACCGAAACTGCTTCTCCAGTTTAAATTACTAAAATATCCTTAATTAACTACCCATATTCCACTAAATGATTTTCTAAAATTATTATTTGGTAATTTTACATACCCATACTATTTTAACAGCAGTTTTAAAAATAAAATAACCAAACACCCTACATGCTTATAACTTCAGCAACTTCTTTCATCAGTACAGTTTGAAGCACTTCTTTTATAAGCACAGCAATGCCAAACTGACACTTAAAGGATAAATGAAAAAACAACCTCAAAATTATTATTAGGTAATTCAGCCAGGCAAGGGCAAGAAAGTAAAATCGTCAATATACATTGAAACAACCAATAAAACCTGAAAGGTTACAACTTACAAGTCTAAGCATGACATTGGGGGCGGATTCATAATAACACACATTCACTGTAGAAAATAGAGTGTTTTCCCTTTTTTTTAGTTATATAATCTAATAATAATGTCAATATTATAATACTAAAGCAATGATGTAATAAAAAACCGTAGATATAAACAAATAGATAGTCTTAATATTAATTCTTACATTTTGCGTGCAAAGACCATTGTTAGACGGCTTAGTAACTGTAAACTTCGAACAACAACAACAATGAATAGGCCTGCATAAAGAGTCCAAAACTACACATATTGTATCTAAACTCAATTGGCTAATCATTCACTCCTTGCCAAGCTATAAATATCACCCTTAATACAATCATCAAATTACATATTAAGAGAGAGAGAGAATTATAAGTAATAACAATAATAATACTTCTCAAATTAACCATGGCTTCAACAACATTTTCCTCGTTCTCACTCTTCTCATCACTTCTAACTATATCCTCCTTCGTTGCCCTAGTATTTATTCAAACAACAATGGCCGCAGACCCCGATATCCTCACCGACTTTATCGTCCCCGCCAACATGACCGGCGGCGTCGACGGGGGCTTCTTCACCTTCACGGGGCTGCGCAGCCTCGTCGGGGCGGACCCGCCCACCGCCTTCAAGGCCTTGAAGGTGAGCATGGCCGAATTTCCAGCCGTCAACGGGCAAAGCGTCGGCCTAGCCGTGCTGATCTACCCCGCGGGGGCGGCCAACCCGCCGCACACGCACCCCCGCTCCGCCGAGCTCCTCTTCGTCCTCGACGGCTCCCTGGAAGTCGGCTTCGTCGACACCGCCAACAAGCTCTACACGCAGTCGCTGCAGACCGGCGACGTGTTTGTGTTCCCCAAGGGTTTGGTTCACTACCAGTACAACGCCGACCCCGAGAACATTGCGCTGGCGATCTCCGCCTTCGGGAGCGCCAGCGCCGGCACGGTGTCGCTCCCCAACACATTGTTCGTCTCCGGGATCGACGACAATGTGTTGGCTGTCTCTTTCAAGACCGACGTCGCTACCATTCAGAAGCTCAAGGCTGGTCTCGCTCCCAAGCCCTAAGCAAATTATCATGCAATGCATTTTTTTTTTTCTTTTTTTGTCAAGTTTTGCGTTTGTCTCTTTTTTTATGTCTTTTGGCTTTTTTTTTTTTTTTTTTTAATTTCTGTTTCTCATTTGTTTGGTCTTAATGTTAACCTTTACATGTTTTGTACGGAATAAATCTTGCCTTCATTGGCCTTGATATGCAGGTACTCAATCAAATGGTTTGTCATTGCTGTTCTTATTTTTATTACTTCTGTTTTGTTTAAGTTTGATTTTTTTTACCCTTTTTTTTGGGAAAAAGTAGATCAAATTTACTTTCATAAAGAACATAAATCTAAAATTAAAATCCAAATACTAGGATTTATTTGACTATTGGGTTAGTTTGTGCAAATCGATCAACTCAAGAAGGGATAACGTCATACATATATGATTGCAGTTTAGACAAATTTATGGGTTGTTTAGGGGTAACATTCAAACTATTTTATTTTAGAATGATTTGATTTTACGAATTTCGATGTGGTATAATAGTTGAGATTTAAAGATATCACATTGAGATTAAGAAAGTTGAAAAAACATAAAATGGAACGTGGATGAATAGGGCAAACAAGACATTATATATATAAATTCATACAATGTTTATATATAAGGGTATATTTGGTATTTAGACATTTTTAATCCATATTTTAGAAAAATAATTAACGTTTTTAAAAATTAAAAAATTAGTCATTAACCTATTAAAAAACTAAGAATATAAAAGTAATATCACACTATCATATAGTTGAAAAAATAATTATTTTTTTAATTAATTATAATATTGACTATTTTATTAAAACAACATAATTATTTTTAAAACTATTATGGACGGTACACTGGACGGTACACTATTAACAGTGTATACAATCGGCAACTAAAGATCATGGGTGAGGCTGTGGTGGGAACCGACAAAAATATAGACTGATGGGAACAATTTTGAGAGTTTTTACTGGACAATAATTGAGGGTGCTTAGAGTTTATCATGCACTAACATGTATTGAATCGAAACCAACCTTAAAAAAAAAAAAATACCACCACCACCACCACGAAGCAGAGCAACAAAACAACTCATTAACTTCAAGGTCCATCAATAGCATCTCAAATGATTATTCTCGGACGGACCAAACTCCAGTACTATCGTGCATCGTCGCCAACCACCACACGTGCAACGTCCTTGTCATTCTTTCGCGCCCGCCGTCACGGCTCTTCCGGCGAAAGCTTGCACCGCGCGCACGAACGCCGCACGATCCACAAGAGGCCGGAGATCAAGCACGTCTCGACGATCTAGTTGTCACACCGGCTTTGCTTGACATGCTCTCGCCGACGAAGCTCCCATTCTCAGCCAAACGTGGCACCTCGTCGGCGCCATCATTTGTGTGGCTGACCGATAGCATCGTTGGGCTCGTCGACGTCCAGCGCCTCGTCATCATTGGTGACCTGTGCGCCTTTTCGAAGGACGATTCCTGAGATGGAGGATTATTTTTGGGTGGTTCTAATGAAAATTTGGAGCTGTGCGTGCGTGTTTTTTTTTTTTTTTGTTCATTAAGGGAAGGGAAGGAGGTCAGTTGGGGAGACAATCTTTGAAAAAAAAAAAACTTTTGGGGGAGGAAAAAAGAAAATTATTGTGTGATATAGAGTACGTTAATTTCTATACACCTACTTTGAGAGTCAATCATATTTGTTAAAATTTGTTCCCATCACTGGTTTTTCTTTTCGGTTCCCACTACAGAATTTTCCAAGATCATTTTGAGTCAATCTAATAAATAGTTTTTTTTACACTATGTTTGGGAAAATCATCTCACCCATCCCATTTCATTCCATACTATTCCAAAACATTCAACTTTCTAATCTTACAAACCATTCCATTACATTTCATTTTTTTTCAACCATTTTTTTCAACTTTCCAAATCCCTATACAATATCTTTAAATCTCAACCATTTATACCACCTCGAAATTCACAAAGTCAAACCATTCAACATATATTTTTTTCAAACCATTTTCAAACCATTTTTCCCATCCCAAAGAATGGAATGGGATGGGCAAAATGGTTTGCCCAAACACATGGTTATTTTTTCCTGTTATTCCAAATTACCATTTTTAACAAACGATCATTTGGATTGAATGTATCATTTGGATTAAAACATTCAATCCAAATCTCTATATTCCAAAAGAAAATAAAAAAAAAATACACACACGGCCATGCGTTGTATTTCTCAAGAGAATACAAATACAATACAAGGTATATTCTTTAGAGATTTTCCCTCTCAGAGACCATCATTCATCCAATAATTCTCCAAAAATTCGCTCCGAGTTTTGCGAAAAAGCCACGTCACTCTTCCCCCTCCTTTATATCATAACCACAACACAAGACAGCCCTATTAATCTAATACTATTCTATTCTATTCGTTTCGTTCCTCTCTTCCATTTACTTCGCTTTCCCTTCCATTCAATCCCAAAACCAAACCCAAACCCCCAAATCGCCTCGCGACCCGAAAGCCCGCCATGGACATACCCGGATCCAAGGCCACGGCCCGCCACAGGCCCTCCCTCTCCACCGAGCGCCTCCTCGGCGCGTACCCCCACGCGCCGCGGGAATCCACCGCTCCCAGCACCAGCGCCGGCGGCGCCGCCGGAGGCGAGCTCCACGAGGACGACCTCTTCTGGAGCGGCGGCGGCTCCGCCGCCGAATCGCCCAGCGGCCGGAACATCCCCAGCTCTCCGTCCTCGTCTTACTCCTCCTCCTCCGCCTCTTCCGTGGTCTCTCGCCTCACCAACCACAGCCGGATTCGGAGCTTCGCGCAGCCCGAGGGCTTCGGGATCCTCGCGGCCCTCCCCGAGGACGAGGCCTCGTCGCCGAGCCTCCGGCCGGACCACTCCGGGTTCTTCCACAAGGCGTCGGTCTCCTCATCGTCGTCGTCGTCCTCGCCGTCCTCCGCCTCGCGGCTGATCCCGGTCATCCCGAAGCCGCCGCAGGACCGGATAACGCCGATCTCGTCCGTGAAGTACCACCAGTCCGCGCCCGTGAACGTGCCGCTGCTCTCCGAGGCGATGCGGACGCCGCGCGACTTCTTCGGCGAGGAGGACGGGGACGGCGGCGGCGGCGGCGACGGCGAGGCGGAGATGCTGCCGCCGCACGAGATGGTGGCGAGGAGCCTCGCGCAGTCGCCGCGGCTGTCGTGCTCGGTCCTCGAAGGCGCCGGGAGGACCTTGAAGGGCAGGGATCTCCGGCAGGTCCGCAACGCCATATGGCGCCAAACAGGTTTTCTCGATTGAATCTTCTTCGGAGCATCGAAAAAATGATTGTTACTTCCATGTTTGTTATTTTTTTCTCGATTCATTGTTATGGAGATTGAATGCAAAATGGTTCATTTGGTAATGTAATCAAGCATTTGATTATGTTATATTGTCTCTTCTCTATTGAGAGGAAACATAGGGATTATTAGGGTTAGTTAGGTCTGTTGCTTAGTATTTTTTTTTTTCCCGAAATAAGCAATGGTGTCAGAATTTTTGTTTCTTAGCATTCTCATTTGTTCCATAATTTGGGGAATAAAATAGATATTTTTTATTTTTGTTGACTTCCAATTTCTTGGCACTTTTGTTTTGTAAGTTTCTCTCAGTTGTTGAATTAATTAGAGATGATTTTCGCGTATTTGGCTTTTTGAAGGTTATTCGTGCTTTCGCAGTTTTGCTTAATAATGAAGCAGGATTAGTTTGATTGTGAGGATCAAATTGGGGAATATTGTGACTAGAATTCCTTGTTTATGATTCCTTGGCTGTTGAGGTATATATTCTCGTAAAAAAAGAACTACAGACAATTTGCTTGAAACCAAAGTAGCTTTGTGCTTGATTGTTCGACGGAATAATGTAACATACACACCAGTAATAACAAAAAAATGTGGGTTCTCAGTGCAGCGCTTTGTGGTTTAGCTGATTGTCCATCAAAGCCAAAATATTAGTAGTAGAGGATGTTTGAACTACCCTCTATGACACGACCTATATCAATAGAAATACTTTGGACAGAGATTGGTTGATGGTTTTGGAACCATGAGCCACCTTTTGTTAGAACCCAAATATCAGTATCAGAGAGTTCTTTGGACAGCTGAGGTTTAGGAACCACGAGCCTTCTGTCCGTCGGGGCCAAATAAATTTGAGTGTCAGAGAGTCCTTTGGACAGAGCTTGGGGTTTTAGCCTTTTAGGAACCATGTGCCACCTGTCCATCAGAGTTGAGTATCAGTATCATAGAGTTCTTTGGACAGCTTGGGGTTTAGGAACCATGAGCCATATGTCCATCGAGGTCACATATTGGTATCAGAGGGACACTGATTGGTGGTGTTCCGTCGACTGCAGTTTTGAAATTTTTACATCTGTTAACATCATTACCCAAAGTATCATGCTCTAGATGGTGACATGATGGTTTATGTTTAAGGACGCACTATAACCACTTGAGTATTGAAGGGTTTCGGATTGTATTGTCAACATTAGATGAAAATTTATTTCTTGTGAAGCTTATTGGACTTCAAAATGTATAGCTATAACATTTGTCTTTAGAAATCCCTGCAGGAGGATAGCCAATCAACAGCCAAGCCACATTAAGGCATTCCCCGAGTGACGGAGGGTTCAAACCTGAGTTGTAGATCATCATGTAGTTATAAGAAATAAGCATTAGCAGGACAACTGATATTCTTTAGCAAATTCATCGATGGTTAAGAGTTTTGATGTAGTAGTTACTTGGAAGAGGTTTATTGTTTGCAAAATAAGGACTTCTATAGTGAAGTCAAATGCCACTTCAACTCGAGTTACTTGAATCTAGCTCTAAAATTTGTATTTCAGGTACCTTTACTATTATTATTATTATAAATCAAGATGTATCTTGGGGATTATGTTACTAAAGTTGTCTATATTTGAGCAACAAGCACATTAATTAAATTGACCATTTCGTGGTCTTTTTTCGTTTGAAAGTTGAATCCTTGATTTAGAATATGGTTGCGGCACTTTACCATCTTTTTAGGAAGTTGATGAGGAAATTTTAGTAAGTTTAGGAAAATTGTATCCTCCACACACCCACACACGCACGCATATATATTTTGATGAAACACACTCATACTATTAATGGTGGGAACTGCAATTTCCCGTTTCGTGTTGGTTTAATTGGTTACAAAAGATAGTAGTCTTCCATATTCAAACAATCAAAGTAAACTTGCAAAGTATATGTCAACTCTTTACTCCATCTTTTTGTGTTTAGATGGTCTCTAGCTCATGGTTATAATGTACATTTGTCACCGTTGAGGAGTTTAACTTGATTTATTGTGTTGGTAACATTTAGTATCACCGTAGTTTTAATGCGCTGTTTGGTTTATGTATAAATCATACCGAAGCCTGTTCGAATACTTGTATGTAATACACATTATTCTCGATGGTTTTTTTAATAATTGTTTGATTTGGCTCTTGGAATCTAATTTTCTTTGTAGAATCACAGCACCTTATGTGACTATTCTATGAAAACTGAAACAAATTGGGTGGGTAACTTTAACACTCTACGAAAACGACGTGTGTGAATAAGGTTGTTATTATTTTGTTAATTTATTTTAGTTTTAAGACCTTTTATTAAAAAATGATAAACAAAAGTATTGGCTCCATTAGCTATCAATTTTTAGTATAATGTGTATTTTCTTTGCATTAAGACTAACTTATAATCATTATGTTGACTTGTCCGAAAGTGATATGTCTCTGGTGGACATCAATATTATTTTTCAACAAGTTTCCTAGTTCTCAAACAATTTTAAATTTCCACACTTTTAAAGTTGAAACTGATATCAGTTTAAACTTACTTTCTGTTCTTTTCCTTCATGATTTCTCGAAACCAATCTTGGGATTCAACCAAGAACAAAGATTTTATCGTATTCCTTCTCTTTTTTCTAGCATTATTAAAGGAAGTTGATGGACATGGGAACATGAAATTAGTTTAGGAACCTGTATCAATATATTTCAACCATTGTCTTGTCCTATTAGCTTTCTTCTATTTCATTTTGCAGCATCATGTGAGCTTTTGGTAAGTGTTAACAAAGCATTCTTAATGATATTATAAGTTGTGTATAGCATTTATTCATATTTTGAAGAGTATTGAGTTTTGAGCTTTGTTTTTCACTGATGTTATAACTTGACTTGCTATTACATATACTTGTACGTGAGGGTGTTGGATCTACGTTTGTTTGCGTCTAAAAGTTTGTTCGTATGAATTCTAAGAATGAAATAAAGCTTTAGTTGTGGTGTCCTTGCTATTTGCCTTGCATAGTATTGATTATCCCGATTAACAAATTGATAGAGTCATGATTTTTCCTGCTCTTCGAGCCACAACACTGTTAACCCGTCAATTTGGGATCCGATTCGGGATTTTCTTTAGGAGGTATCGGGAAGGGATTGGAATGTAATAATATCGATTTATATATATGCAGAAGAAAAGGTTCTCTATTGATTACTGTAGCTACGGGATCATGGTATTTACGGAATAGGGATAGAGAAAGAGGAAAATACCAAAGATTTTACACGGTATTTTTATTTTATTTTTTATCAAAAAGTCAATGTAGTTTATTACTTTATGTCGTACCTTTAATTCAATGAGAAACTGAGTCAATTTTACGGGCATGTTTTATTGCATCTTTGATAGTTTTGTGTAAAGTTATAGTCAATCAGCTTACCAGAAAGTTGTTTTAATCAGTTTGGCTTATTCTCGAGGTGATAGCAAGAAGCGATTTTTCTTCACTGACTTGATGTGTCTATTTCTTATGGAGAACAAAGTCTTATATTTGATCTGGTTGTGAAATGAAATTTAAAATCTCAGTCAACTACTGAGCACATTTGTCTACTTATTTGCATAAAGGGAAAATACTAAATGTTTCCTCTATTTATGTTAAATATAACGTCTATATGAGTATATTCTATATTTTTTGAAATACAAAAAGTATCCGTTTTTTTTTTTTTTTTTGACAGCTATCCTTTGTGTTTTTAAAGCATATCAATTTATATTATTATTGATATTTGACGAAACGAAAGAGTGCGCTTTTGTATTTTGAGCAGAAAAACACTTTTTAGGTCAACTATTAAGAAAAGAATAAATGGTATAATTTTGGTATGCTTTTAAAATACAAAAAAAAAATAAAATACTGGGATATTTTTTTGTATATGAACAAATAGACGGTACAAATGTGATATTTAGAATAAATAGATGGTATAATTTTCATATTTTCTCTTTGCATGAATCATAAATGTCGCATGGAAAAATCTTGAGAAAAAAATGCTAATGTTTGTGATATGATGTCCTCTCTTATGTATGTTAATATCTTTATTTCTTTTTGTATTTATTTATTTATTTAAATGTACGCGGATTTTTCTTCTTCAACTATATATATATATATATATATATATTTTTAAGTTGTAGTATGATAGGAAAAAGAAAGGTGGCAAAAAAAATTCTTTTCAAATGGGCTTACATTTCCTCTCTGTACAAGCCCTCCACTTTAGTGCCCTAATTGTTTTGCTCGGCCTAGTCGCCTCTTTTGGCAACAAGCGAGCTCTCATTTCATAACGTTTGACAAGGTATTATCTTTTGTAGTTCTAATGCTGGTTTTGTGTGATTTCTAAAAGGGGGATTTTGACATAATGATAATCTTGACACAATGATAATCTATACCCTATGTGTATTGCACTTTTAATTTATACCCCAAAATTTATACTACAAACATAGAGTGTAAATGAAGGGAGCACACCACATCGGGTATAGATTATTAAGTGGCATCAAGAATGGCTTTATTTTGAAATTTTCTCTTTCTAAAAAGGTCTTTTTAGTCTCCTCTGGTTGTACTGCTTTGGGGCTTTCACATCCTCAACAGTGACGACCGTGGAGAGGGACGTTCTACTAACGACTCTTCTGAAAATACAGACCCCATTTATCCCTCTTGCTGGATTTGGTACCTGAACCACAGATTCTTGACCCAACTCGCTGCTTGGGAGCTCTGGGTAAAGTTTATGGTTACAGGGAACTGACGTTCTTGTCGCTGAGAGGGGCATTAACTCGTATATGGAGTTTCTCTTATCATTGGAAAATAATTGAGCTTCATAAGGACACTTATTCCTAGTGGTTCAACAATGAAAAGGACTGCAAGTTTGTTCTAGGACGGAGGCCATGGTACAGCAATGACCTTCTCCTTAATATCATTAAATGGCCTTATGAGGGCACTCGGCAACATACTATGTTCAATACGTCATTTTTTGGGTGCAACGTCTACGAATTGACTTCCCCTACCTGCTGGAGAGCATAGTTGAACAGATTGCTGCAAAGATTAGCATTTATAAAGGCCTTTAAAAGAAGCCTCGTAAGGCGATCGTGCGGCAAAGATACCTGAGAATGTGTGTGATTATAAATCTCAAACAACCTTTCCCAGCACAATTCGGTGGGGACCCGCGCGGTTCGGCGGGCTGCGGCGGCCTCTAGCCCGGGCCTGGCAGGGCCCTTCCTGCTCTGGTGGGGTCCCGCGTACCTCGTAGGGATCGGGGGGGTCCAGCGCACTCCGGCAGAATCCCACCTGGTCCGACGTGTCCCGATGTCTCCCCGCCCGGGTTTGGCGGGGTTCCACTTACCACGGCGTGATCTGGCGGGGTCTCGCCCCCCAAGTGGGATCCGATGCATTCGGCATTAGTTCAGCGGGGCTTGGTGATTTTGAAGGCTTCGAAGGTGGTCCTCTGAGTCCTATGGCGTCAATTGTTGCACGCACTCCGAAGTATCGAGCCGGAGCGAGACAGGGGTTCCGACTGAGTTTGTTGGTGACTCTTCTAGATCATTTCGATACACAATCGATTCCTTTCGAAGCAATGTGATCGCAGACTATCTACTGACGATACATCAAGAGTATCGCATTCTAGAGTGGGTCGAGATACGCTTGCCACAGCCCGGTGACGTTATTAGCCGTCCACCCCCGGGCTTCGTAGGCATTTTCGTCGAGCAGATACGTAGCGGTGTGTTGCACCCGCTCCATCTGGCGCTACAAGCTTTATTGGAAATGTTGAATTTGTGCGTTTCGTAATTAAGCCCCAACTCGTACGAATGTTTGTTGGGTGTTATGTGTTATGGCGGAACTTGGGTTTAGGAGAGTTGTCGTGGGACGAGTTCTTTTATCTTTACTTTGTGCGTCACACTCAACAATCGGTAGGGTCACACTTTTTTCATCCTCATGTGGCAATAGTCTAGGACATTCCTAGTAACGACAAACGATTGAAGATTTTTTTAGTTCTATATTCGATCGCCTGTGTGGTTAGGTCGCCGTCTTCATTCGGCGAGGTTCGGATTCCTAGTCCCAGTGTGCTCGACGACGTCCTTCGCGGGAACATCGTTGCAGCAAAGAATTACGATTTCAGGGAGCATCTACTCAAGACTACTCGACTTTGGTCCATTATCTCACTCGGGGTGGTTATTTTCCGGTTATGATGATGATATTGGGACCTGGCTGAGCTTGGTTCGCGGGGGCATTCTTAGGGCCGCTTTTATTCAATTGTTTAGTATATTGATTTACTTATTTTTGCGGGAATGGCTTCGATCGATCGCTCTCGAGAACGTCGTAACGACTCCGACAATGAGGGTCGTCGTCCTCTTGACGCTTCGGAGCACTCGGCTACTAAGATAGCTTATTCAAACGGTGTCGCGGTGGCGTCCTCGGTTGGTCAGAAGCGTCGAGGGTGCGAGGCCCGCGCGAGGTTCCAGGGAGACCTCTCCGGTTAGTTGGGATAGGGCTTCTGGGGGAGTTATGTGCTGTCTCCATCCCGCCGTCGAGATGTGGGGCACGCGCGGAGCTCTTGGGAGACTTCCCCAACTGGCCATGAGCGAGCTTCAGGGGGTTCTTCGCCTCGCGGCCGCTTTCCTGCTCCATCCACCGAAGCTATAGTCGCCTCCGTTCGTGATTACCTCTCACACCCCGCGACTATTCATCGACAATGGGACTTGTATGGCTGTGCCCCTCGTGCGATCTTCCTTTCGACCTTCGGGCACCTTTGCGACGTGATTCTTTTTTTTTTTTTGGCTGATTTGTCCTTTTTTTTTTTTCTACATTGTGCTGGTTCTCTAGAATTCTTATACTTCTGATCGCAGGATCGCTAGTTTAGAGGAGGAGCCTCGTCGGATTCGATAAGAGAGGGATAAGGGCCTTGTCGCTCTTGAGCAGGCTCGGACCACCGGACAGGAGGAGAAGGATTTGGTGAAGAACCTCAAGGGTTCTCTGCAAAAGATGGATGATTAGCGCGATTGCGAGCGTGAGAGGTTTACTGACCTTCAGCGTGAGAAGGATGACATGGTGATTCGACTTGTTCTCGGTTCGGGAGGTGACGGTCTTTATGCCGAAGTCCCAAGTGCTACTCCTCAAGTTAACTCCCCGAGGAGTAGCACTTGGGACTTCGGCATAAAGACTGTCACCTCCCGAACCGTGAACAAGTCGAAGAAACTCCTCGCTTGCATTATACTCCTGCACCATCGTCACCGCCACCTCCCGCAGCGCAACTTGATGACGAATCACCATGTCATCCTTCTCACACTGGAGGTTAGTAACCATCTCACGCTCGTAATCGCGCAGATCATCCATCTTTTGCAAAGTACCCTTGAGGTTCTAAATCAAATCCTTCTTCTCCTGCAAGGCGAGTCGAGCCTCCTCAAGAGCGGCAAGGCCCTTATCCCTCTCCCCTTAAATCCGACGAAGCTCCTCCAAACTAGCGATCCTGCGCTCAGAAATATAAGAATTCTGGAGAACCTGCACAATATAGAAAAAAATATGGACGAATCAGCCCAGAAAGAAAGGACTTACGTCACAAAGATGCTTGAAAGTCAAACGGGCAATCGCATGAGTGTCACGGCCATATAAGTCCCATTGTCGTTGAATAGCCACGGGGCGCAAGAGGTAATCACGAACGAAGGCGACTATAGCTTTGGTGGATGATGTAGGAAAGCGGCCGCGAGGAGAGGAGCCCATTGAAGCTCGCTCCCAGCCAATTAGAGAGGTCTCCTTAGAGCCCCGCATCTCGACGACGGGACGGAGACATCACAGAAACCCCAGAAGCCCTCTCCCGGCTAACCGGAGAGGTCTCCCCGGAACCTCGCGCGTGCCTTGCATCCGACTGCGAGATGAAGAACGCACATCTCCCGATTGCAAGGAATCCCGTGAGCTCTCTGAAAGTTGACGCTTCTGACCAACCGGGGACGCCACCGCTATACCGTCTGAATAAGCTCTCTTAGTAGTTGAGCGCTCCGAAGCTTCAAGAGGACAACGACCCTCATTGTCAAAGTCATTGCGGCGTTCTCGAGAGCGATCGATCCAAGCCGTTCCTGCAAAAATAAGTAAATCAATAAACTAAGTGAAATAACAGAGGCCCCTAAGAGAACCCTTGTGAACCAAGCCCGGCCAGGTCCCACTACCGTCATCATAACCGGACAATAACCACCCCACGCGAGATTATGGACCAAAGTCGAGTAGTCTTGAGTGAACTCGCTCCCTGAAACTGCAACTCTTTGTCGCGGCGATGTTCCCCTAGAGGACGCCGTAGAGCACACTAGGACTAGGAATCCGAACCTCGTTGAATGAAGACGGCGACCTGCCCACACAGGCGATCGGTATAAAACCAAAAATTCTTCCATCGTTTGTCATTACCAGGAATGTCCCGGACTATCGCCACATGAGGATGAATAAAGTGCGACCCGACCGATTGTTGAGTGTGACACACAGAGTAAAGATGAAAGATCATGTCCCACGACAACTCCCCTAAACCCAAGTTTTTCCATAACACATAACACCCATCAAACATTCTGTACGAGTTGGGGCTTAATTGCGAAACACACAAATTCAACCTTTCCAATAAAGCTTGCAGCGCCGGATGGAGCAGGAGAAATGCACCGCTACGTATCTGTTCGACGAAAATGCCCACAAAGCCCGGAGGTGGACGGCTAATAACGTCACCGGGCTGCGGCAAGCATATCTCGACCCACTCTGGAATGCGACACTCTTATCGTATCGCCGACAACTGGTCTGCGGTCACATTGCTTCGGAAGGAATCGATCGTGTATCGATGCGATCCGGAAGTGTCACCAACGAACTTAGCTGGAACCCCCCGTCTCACACCGGCTCGATGCTCCGGAGTGCACGCAAGAACTAACACCGGCTCTGTGACCGCCTTCAAAATCACAGAGCCCCGTTGAACTAATGTCGAATCCTACCGGAACGGGCGGAGCCCCGCCGAATCCGGGCAGGAAGGCATCAGACCCCACCGAGGAGGGCAAGACCCTGCCAGATCCCACCGTGGTAGGCGGAACCCTGCCAAACCCGGGCGGGGAGGCGCCTGGACATGTCGAACCAGACGTGATCCCGCTACCGGAGCGCATTGGATCCGATACCCTATCGGTTCCCGTCGAGGCGCTCGGGACCCCACCGGAGCGGGCAGGAGGCCGCTGGAGCGGGAGGGGCCCGCCGAACCCGGGCGGGAGGCCGCCAGAGCCCGTCAAGCCAAATCGATCTATGCCGCCGCTATTGGGTCCCACCGTCGCCAAAGATCGCCTCCCGTGCCTGACGTCATGTGCCGCTTTGCCCGCCGTCACTCAGTCATGGGCTACCGATTCCGTCGAACCCATTGGAAACGCTTCACCACCTCCACGATTAGCTCAGGGACTCCACGATGCCACCTACGTGCCAGCAAGACGCACCGACCCTCATGGTCGAAGATGCATCGTCGTCCATAAGATTACTCACGAAAGCGGTGAGCGGGTCCACAGCACACTCATGCCCACGATTGGGCACGCTCAAGGAAAGGTCAACGGCCAAGCGAAGGTTCGACGACCCCACACGATCTATATCATTACAAGTTGACCTGTTGGGCATGATTGGGTTTGACTCTTGAGCAATTTGAGGTGGATTAGTGACATTGTCATTTAGTCACGCACGCCATGTGCGCGAAGAATTTCTACAAAAAAGCACATCAAGAGGAAGCAAATCCATATCTACCAAGGATGAAATAAGGTCCACAACAGGGATCAAAGGAGGAATGGGCACATTAGCTGTCGCGCCACACGCGTCTTCGGCGCCGGCCCCAGCACCACCGCGAGGCACGGCGCCACGAACTACATGGCTGCGAACTTCGCGCCCCCTCCAATTCTCCATATTCCCTTCGCCGCTTTTCGCCTCCCTGTAGAAGCCCGTGGTGACAATCCTAGCAGCGTTGGGAGGATTCCACTATCTTTCTTCAACCACGACGGCCGGTGGTGAAATCTGTATGCCACGAAGAGAATGGTGGGAAGGTGGTGGAGATGGAGGCAACATGCCAAACAAGTCGTTTTCTTCGTGAAAAGTGGTGGCATTAGGAAGAGCAATGCCATCAAAGCCCGACACTTCGGGGAAAAGAGGCAACGGTGGCTCTAATGGAGCCTCTAATGGGGGACCCGAAAGGGCTTCCATTAATAACGGCCAAGACAAAGTTGAAAAACGGAGAATTACTCTGAGAAGGAGAAAGTAAAGTGAAAAAAGTGAATGTTGGGATAAATGAGGCTTACCTTTAGAAGCTCGCATACCCACGCCAGAGGGTGCCGTGGCCGACGGATGCCCGCACGTGTTGGTTATCATCTATTTCCCGTCATAGAAGTTTAAAGGCCACTCCCGCGCACGTGGACCTGCACACACTAGATCGCCTGACCTTGTAACCTCTCAATGGGACGTCGAAAAGCCTCTTTCTAATCACAATCGAATGCTTACATTAATGAGTCGTTAACACCGCATTCATGGAACCGTCATAAATGTCCGAAGTGCCACCCGAAGAGACGTCAAGCCGCCTACACATCGGACCTCCCACAAATTGCAAACGCAGACTGATTGAGAGAGTGACAGAATTCTAGAAAATCCTTATACCTTCTTCGCTTTTCACTTGTAATCCCTAGCTCAGCGAAGCCGGCACGTGGCACAACGGACATCCTGAGCTAGAATACCCGGTCATGTGCTTCACCTGAGGTTGGGATGAAATTCTGTCCCAACATTGAGCATAACTGATTTTTTAGCAAAAGGTCCTACATTTTGTGTTCCTCGTTTCTTTGAGAAGTATAAGCGCTATATAACTATTCCAAGACCATAAAACATATTATCATCTCATGTTACTCTTTGGCTCGCTAGAAAAGAACTTTCATACCAAGTTTGGTCAATTAAAAATTAATTTTGTTAACAACAAGAAAAGAGGGCATGCCCTTAAATTAATGTTTCCGCTACTCTAACGGCATTTTAATTTTGTTTGTCGTAGATAGTGAAGCCTATCTTCAATTGGGCATATCTTTCAAATTTTTTACATTAAGGGTTTGTTTGTTTAATTGTTTAAACCGACAAAAATTTAGCTCATTTTAATTTTTGTTATAATTGTCAAAATTTTATTAGATTATAAATTCATATTGTTGTTTGATTGCATTATTTGAATTGAAATAATTATAAAAGTGTGTTTGAATTAATGGCCAACTAAGAAATTAGTCATTTTAAAGGTAAAATTTGAAGGATTTAGCCATAGAATGTCAAAATTAAGGATTTAGCTGTAATATACGTATAACATAATATGTTACACGTATGCTACATATGTATCATATTATGTTACACGTATATCATATTATGTTATACATGTGTTACGATTAAATCTTTAATTTTATGAAATTATGGCTAATTCCTAAAAAATTAATCGAAAGTTTGGTTTAATTCTTAAAAATCTCTTGAATTAAAACTTTTTAAAAAAAAATTACTATAATAAGAGTATTTAAATGTGAATTTATGTTTGGTAAAAAAGGCGCAAACCAAACAACAATTTTTATTATGGCAAATGGCTTAATTTATTTGTTTTTTATTTGAATTCAAACAATATCTAAGCGATGAGCAACACGTGTACTATAACGTAATTGGTTAAAAAAAATTCGCATACGTAACTTAAAATATGAACTAATACATTTTAAAAAATTCACATACGTTACTTAAAATATGAACAAGTAAATTTTAAAATATGAACTAAAAAATAAATATATTTAATTTGTATTTAAATCTTTTTCTCTATCCTCTTAATGCATCTTTGATTAATAAGGATTAATTTTTTTTTTTTTTGGTTTTTTCCCCTCTTTTAAAAGTAGCACTAAAAAATAAATATTTTTATTTCTCTCTTTGATATCAGTTATATTTTTCTTATCACTTGAGTGTTGAAAAAATTTTCCGTCACCACTATTGATTTTATTTTTCCGTGCTTAATCTATAGACATCAATTGTGATATACTTTTTCTTATTGGATTTTTAAAAATAAAATTCGTAGGTAACTATATATTAATATCTTAAAAAGGATTAAAAACTAAATATATTTTTTTAATTTTTTGCCCCACTTTTAAAAATAGTACTAAAAAATAAATATTTTCATTCATATTTTACTTCCTTTTTTTTTTTTTCTGATTTTCTCTTTTATATCAAATTCTTTCTTTTTTCTTCTGATTTTCTCTTTTATATAAATTTTCTTTTCCTTACTACTTTTTCTCGGCTTTGGCATCAGATCTTGATGGAAAAAATTGTGTTTCTTTGGGCTTTTTTGAATTTTGTTACAAACTATTAGGGGCTTTTTAGTAAATTTTTTTCTTTTAATTTTTTTTGTTCAAAATTGTTCTAACCGTTGTTTCTTAACTCTAATTGCCTCAAAAAATTATTTTTTTTATCTTAGTGGATTTAATTTTTTTTCTTAATCTTTTGACACGCATTATGATATGGTTTTTACCAATAAAAATATTTTTTTCCTTTTGTTTTATTTTTTTATTCTTTGATATAATTTTAAAAGTGTCCCAAAATTTTTATTAAATAATGTCTTCTAAATTAGTTTCATAGTATTAACACATTTGCTTAATAGATTAATTAGTTTACGTTAACATTTAAATTGAAAAAAAAAATTATGTTAAAATGAATAAATTAAAAAATATACTATAATTGAATAAATTAAAAAAATGTGAAAAAAAAAAATTACACGGAGCAGCGCGTGATTAAAAACTAGTGTATATAGATGAGGCTATATGGCTTATTCGTAACAGTTAGTTACTTTATATGGACCAAGTCTATATGGCTTATTCATAACAGTTAGTTCTTTCTCTTAGCTCATTTTTTGCGGATAAAAAAATGTCGGTTTACGAGTAATGTCGCACTCAAAACTTAAAAGTTTTTTGTTTTTGTTTTTTGGTTTATAATAGGTTGTTTAAAGTTTCTTCTTCATTTTGCTTTGCTGGCTGCTAGAAACTTTATTCTTCTTGGAGATTGATAAAAAAAAAAATCTCCGCCTCTACTTTAATACGTTAGACGTGAAATTTAGTTGCCCCTTTGAACAGGACACACTCAAAGATAAAACAAACAAACTCTTATGTGCCCTAACCTGAGGGTAATCATATTGAAGAGTCTTAACTCAATGCATATAAGACTTAAATAACTAGCAGATTTAGGTAAATATATATATATATATATATATATATATATACACTTTAGTAAGACATTACTGGTATGTATGTTACTATTAATTAGTGTGTTAATAAGGTTTAAAAAAAATAGTGTGTTAATATAATATATAATATGGTTTAATGTTATATAAGGTATCCTCTTTATTTTTAAAACATTTCCCATCTACCACTTTGTTGCATTAAAAGGAAACCACCACCTACCGGACTGCAATGGAATAATGATCTGATAGCGAGTTGATACATCTTGATTAGTAGCTGTAAAATCAGAACACTTTTATATTTGAAATTTATGGCACACCAATCTATTAATTAGTATATTCAATACATTTTGACTCTTGTGGCTCCTACAATGCACACCTCAACCTGACAATAATTATAATATCTGGTTGAGTCCTTTATGTTTCATTTCTTGTTCCTCACGATCACGATCATAAAGTTCTGCAGCTATAAAGCCTAAGTAGAGCTAACTTAGCGTTTGAAAGATAATACTGAGCCGTTTTCAGAGATTTTATTTGGAGAAATAAAGTTAATTAGTGAGTTTTGAGTAAAGAATAGTGCTAGCAATTGCATCTCAATCGTCCATCATCGTAAGACTCACGTAGAGTCTATCGTATGATTCACGGTGATAGACGGATAAGATGCGTAAGACCCGTCAGTCGCGTTTGACGCTAACATATTTCTTGAGTGAAATATTTGGCATGTATTACAATTAAACAATTACGGTTAATTATTAATAAATAATAAAATACTAGTGGTGTAAAAGAGTTGTGTTTATAGTACTTTAATGTAGAGATGTTTTAAAACGGACTAGGTCTAACAGGACAGCACAACTATTAGTGACACGACACAGTAACTAAATGAGATTAGACACAATAAGATACACAATGATAATGAGCCGAGTTTAAATAAGATTTTGTGGCAAAAACATGATTAGGCACAAGCAAAATTAGTGGCATTGGACGAGCGCTCGGCACAAGCTCGACAAACCACATAAATTATTTTGAAAAGTATATCTTCTATTAAATATTATGTCTATATAATATTCAGTTTTAAGCTCAAAAAGTATCAAATCTCTTCTTGTTCTATGTTAGGTTTATTATATTGGCATTTTGTTTAGTAAAATCATTAGAACATATTAATCATATCATTTTAGATTGTGAAAATATTTTTTGTACAATTTTGGAACTTGGCTGAAGAAACTAGACAGGTGTTTCATCCGGTGTTGCTACTATCGGTGTTACAACACTTTGTATAACAGACAGTTTCGGAGCGGGAAACTTCGTATTCGCGTTTTGGTTCGGATTTGTGTAGATTTGTTGCCGATTATTAATAAAATCATTACCGTTTATTCGGAGGTTTTTTGCGTTGGAAAAATAGAAAACTTACTTTTTGTCTAAAAAGAAAGTTTCTTCTTTGGCTAAAGGTCTATATATACTGCTATGCAGAGTTGCAAACGTGGGAGGAAAGAGCTTATTGAATATTTAGAGAGTCATTTGTATGTACTTTGAGAGTTACGAGTAAAAAATACTTTTTGAGTTATTGAGAGAGAAAAAAAGGGTGTTCTTCTTAGTGTTCTTATTATTGTCATTGGGAAATTGATGAGTGATTTCTTGGGTATGCGAATTTTATTCTTTGTTTGTGTTTCATTGTATAATATGTTTGTGAGCTTTTGAGATAATATTACAGAGAGTTTATTTTGTATTTTGTGAGGAGTTTACCGTGTATTTTGTGAGAACTTTTGAGAGAATTAGAGAAAAGGAGTTTCGGGAAAGATCTCTGTGGAAGCGAGGAGAGCTCAGACATAAGGGGATCTCGTGTTGTAATTCACGATGAGAAGACGAAGTAGACGGCGACGGAATAAGGAAGGAGTCCTTAGCGTATAAGACCGGGTGTACTTTGTTTTGAATTAGTGAATCACTTTCCACCATCTAGGGCGTGGCCACTCGGACGTAAGCTTGGCCGAACCGCGTTACCAATTCTTGTGTCATTTATTTTTCGCTGCTTATTTTCGTTCTCATATTTTCTTGTTATTATTTACATCTCTCTGCGGTATCCTTACGGGTGTTATAACACCTGCAAGAACACCGCTTAACAAAACGTTTTTTACATTCTATAAAATGTTATATTTTCTTGGTAAAATTATTATCAAGCAAATTAATTAATCACTAACTTTCTCTTTCTCTTTAATTATATATTAATCTTAAAGAATTTATTTCATTTGCATCAAGAGAAATATTAAAACTCTAATAAAACAATAATTCCTTTTATGTATATGAAATAAAGACAAAATTAGCTTTTTTATTTTATTTAAGAAAGCATACATTTGTGAAGTTTGGGCACACCCGAGCATGGCACGTCAATAAAAAAGCTACACAAGCCAAGCTTGACGCTCATTTTAGCTTGTGGAACAGCACGAGCACGTTACTAAACTAAAATGGGCAAAGTCGGCACGATACATTACGGTTTACATCTCTACTTTTATGAACTTTGATACAAGTTCTAAATTTTTCTCGAAAGAGTTTCTTATATTGAATTGAAATATTTATAAAATGTTATCTAAATAGTAAGAGAAGCAACTTTTTGTGTGTGTGTTCTTAAAAAACCAAATTAGTTTCTAAGAAGTCGTACAAAACAAATCTACTTATTACTTATATTTAGATCTTTATTAAGAATATAAATCTTTTTCAAGACTTCACATTGTGTAATTTTGACTAAAAAAGCTCTTTGATGGGACCAAAGTGTTTTTAATCTTTAATTTTAAACTGTCTAAATGCTAAGCTCATAAAGCCGAAAATTTCTTAAAAGCCTTGCTAAGACCATCTACAATGCCTAAGGTCAATTTAATGCGCATGCAAGAGTGCAATATGCTATACAAAATGCTATATATGACATGAGAGTTTCATGATGTACTCTAATGCTAGTATGTTGATGTGCTACATTTTGAATTTTTACATTTAAAATTATTAGGCAAAATATTTTGTGATGCTATATATAGCATATATAATGGCAATAATGTAAACAATATATATATATATATATATATATATTACTGGAATTTAGTAGTAGATGTCAAATTTGATGCTAAGAGTATCTCTGATGCAATGTTAAATTTGTGTTTCAATGTTAAAATTTAGCATTTTGGCATAAAAAGTACTCTTCAATACGTAATGTCAAATATGATATTAAATTTGACAAATACTATACATAGTGTCAAATTTGGTACTAAATATAGCAAAATGCCAAAAATTTAGCATTTAGAGTTGAGCATTAATTGATTAATTTTTGAACATTTAATTAAAAAATTATTGGATTCGAAAAAGTTTTCACTCACTAAGAAGTCATTATAACTATTTGTACTCTTCTTTATTATTGACTAAATATACAATAATATTAAAGATCAAATTTTTGCACATGCTAAAATTTGGTATTAGCTTACACAAACATTGAGGATGCCGGACATATGGAGCTAACTAGATTATTAATTATCGTCTATTGTTTTTTGTTATTTATATGTATGTGGTCCACATGCTATTTAGATAATATCATACCTCTAATCAATTGAGTACAATTGTAGGTGATAACGTCTACCTAACTATATCCTTATGTCCTTATTACGATTGAGAGTGATAAGTGTGCTTATGTGATACCGGACACTATTATTTCAACTAAAAAACACAATATTTTAGTTTGAAAGTATGTTGGTGAATTCGAATAACTAAGACTAGATAATTAGCTAATGGACATTGCGTATCAAAGAAAAACAGATTAAAAATAAGAAAAAAATGAGGTAATGCGCATTAGAGTTTTGGAACTATATGTACAGTTTTATGTATATAAAAGCATATTTGATACACTGTAGTACTGTGTCGATCATAATATGTTAAATTATATTGTGCTATTCGTATTGTAAAATATTGTACAAATTATTAATTATCTTAAGATATTATATTATAAAATATAATGAGAAAATTTGTTACATTAAAATCAAACACATATGAAAAAAAAAAACAAAACAAACAAACTTTATACTAAATAATATAATTTTGATTGTGTGAGCGTTTTTATATTATATAGGAAAAATCCCTAATTAATCCCCGAGTTATCACGAAATTCTAGTTTCGTCCCTATGTTTTTGTAGATTCCTAAATAATCATCCGGTTGTTAAATATGGTCCAAAACTATACCTTATGTCAAATTTATGTTGACTAAAGTACGTAAATTTTATAAAAATAGCCAAAATACAATTGAGAAAAAACCAAAAAAAAAAATCAATAAAGAAAATAGAAAACCAAAAACTAAAACAAAACACAACTTCACAAACTTATTCAAAAGACAAACAAAAATCGTCGGAGGACGCTGGAGGGGTTGAGGGTCGCGGAGGATCGTGGAGTGTCGGAGGGTCGTAGAGGGGCTGAGCTAAGGGTCAGAGGCGCCGGCGGGTCGGAGGGGTGCAGAAGAGCCAGAGGGTCGCGTATGGTCGAAGGCGCGGAGGGTCTGAGGGGCTGAAGGGTTGCAGAGTCGCGGGAGGACCATAGTGGCCAGAGGGTCGATGGGTTGGAGGGTCGGCGTGGCCAATGGGTCGTAGAGGGTGGTAGCGTGGGACCTTGGGGCTTCACGCGGCGGCGAGGCGCGACGGATCGGGACCGGAGATGCGCATAAGGGCACGGGGTCATGCAGAGGGAAGAGTGACGGCAACGTGTGAGTCTCGGCTTGAGCGACTTGGGTTCAAGCATCGCGGAGGTCACCGAAGGCAGCGCGGCTCAGAGTTGGCCGTGGGTTGCTAGCGAGGAGGTGAGCAGCACCGTCGAGCAGGGTTGCGCAGCACACGTGGGATGGCTTTGCTAACCCGGGCTGGTGGCGAGCTCGGCACCGAGTATGGGAAAGAGAGAGGGAGCGGGAGAGAGTCGGGGGTGAGAGAGAGTTGAGGCTTGCAAATTATTTTGTCTTTTCTATGGGTATAAATGTCTTTTTACATGTTAAGTTTGACCAAATTTGTGATAAGGGATAATTTTAGATCAAATTTAACAACAGAAGGATTATTAAGGAATTTACAAAAACATAGAGATGAAACTAGAATTTCATGATAATTCGAGGATTAATTAGGAATTTTTCCTATTATATAATGGGAAGATTTGGGTTTTAGCCATTTTTAAGCTCATGTTTCAAAAATTTAGTCATAGTTTCACGAATTTAAGGAATTAGCCATTTTCGTTGTGTAACAATTTTTGTTACCCGTATAACAAAATTTGTTACCCGTGTAACAAAAATTATTACTGGGCGTAACAAAATTTATTACACTAGTAATAAAATTTGTTACACGGGTAACAAAAATTGTTACACAACGAAAATGGCTAATTCCTTAAATTCGTGAAACTATGGCTAATCCTTAAAAAAATTATCAAAAATTTGGCTAAATCCTTAAAAATCTCTTATATAATATTATAAATTAACAATATCAAACACCGTACTCTAAGTGGTGCTGACATTAGGTATAGAGGGCGAAAATCTAATTGGTTGATATGTGAAAGAATATATATTATATACATATAAATGGAGTACATGTATATATTTACTCTATGTTTGGGCAAGTCATTTTGCCCATTATATTTTATTTTTAGGATGGTTTGAAAATAGTTTGGAAAAATAATTAGAATGGTTTGACTTTACGAATTTCGAGGTGGTATATATGGTTGAGATTTAAAAATATTGTATAAGGATTTGAAAAGTTGAAAAAAATGATTGAAAAGAAATAAAATGGAATGAGACGGATTATAAGATTAGAAAAGTTGAAAAAAATAATTAAATGAAATGAAATGAAACGAGGAGAATGAGCGGGGCAACATGTAAATAGTTATATTATCTAAAATATACATCGTTCAGGAATATAGCGCCAAGTGGAGAAGTTACTGTAAGACTTCAATAAAACACCAACCACTAACTCAGCGTTGGGCCTTTCATTAAATTCTTTCTCAAGTAGTTGATACATTTTCCTTTATATAAGGTGAAACATATGTCTACTTTTCCTCAAAAATTAAACTTATTCAACAGTTACTTCTGATCATATATCACTCTGCCTAGTTAGCGCTTTTACTAGCATTATGGCTCTTCCTCAGGCAATCAAACTGCTTCTCTTTGTTTTGGCTGTCTCAAGGATATTTGATCTCTCAACGTGCCAAGTTATCAAGGCCAAGGTCTCTTGCCTAGATTGCAAGACCAAAACTGGCCTCTCAGGTTTGCCTTTTATCTCCAAACTGTATGCAAACACACACATATTATTGCACCCATATTGTTGTTGAATACGAGTCATAATTTCAACCCCCAAAGAAAAAAAAAAAGGTTAAGAGATAACTTTCTGTTCAAGGTATGCTAGGAAGCTTGTATGCCAAAATTGAATAAAAAAGTATATGTTAATTACTCTCCGGTGAAGAAGAAACAACTTAAAGTTAATATATATATGCAAGAGAGTACTATTCAAACATATTCTCAATTTATATATATATATATTTTTTTTTTTTCTTTGTATACTGATCTAGATATATTTCCTTTTATTGAAGTTAAAAAAAAATGTTTAATTCAACGCAAATAATTGAAAATTTCTTTTCCTAGAAGATAATGCATTTGACTTCAAGATTTCCCTGTTATACAAATTAGTTGCTTTGTAGTGTCTTTTGATCAAATTATATTGAGCTTCTTTAGAAAACCAAATTAACTTTTTTTTTTTCCTTTTTCTTTTGGTTCATGTACACACCAAATATATATACTCTCAGGGATCCAGGTCTTGGTGAAGTGTGACAAAGTGAAAAAGTTGGTGACCTCTACCACAGAAGATGATGGCTCTTTTGAGGCACAATTAGTGGCACCACTGAATAATTGCCTTGTCAAGCTTCTTGGAGGACCAAACCAGCTCTATGCCTCAAGAGAAGCCATGGTGTCCCAGATTGTCAAAACCCCAGAAATTGGTTCCAACACTTACACAACTTCCAACACACTTTCCTTCTACTCATCTTGCCCTTCATCCATAGGCCTTGCCAAATGTGAGTCTTTGCAAAAGTTGGGCTCTTCAAAGACTGTTGATCTTCCATTGCCACGTGAGTGGGGTTTAGCTCCTTCTAGCTACTATTTTCCCTTCTTCCCTATTATAGGCATCCCATGAGCTTCCACTACATAATATTCTATATATATATATATATATATATATATACGTGTGTGTGTGATGTCATAAAATTTCCAAACTAGTATTATTACGTACGTGCTATGTATGTACATTAGGGTATGGGTTTGTGTTGTAGTATAATTTCAGCACTATATAGTACTATTTATTTTTTTTTTTTTTTTATATATATATCTTTCTTAATCTTCTTGGAAACAGAAGCTTGTGTGTGGAGGGACCAATAAGAATAAAAGGGTTGTGTAGTCAAAGTATCTTCATGATATATAGTAGATATATATGTTGTGAGATATATGTCCACTTCAATCAGTGTAATGAAAAAAAAAAGCGTAATAAAATTAATGAGATAGTATCTATGTTTGTTTATAATTATACTTGGAATTGTCTGTTTTTTAGTGTAATGTTTTGCGCATCTTTAATATGTATAGATAATCTGTTTAGTTATTTAGAGACACCCGAGGAAATTATACTATGTTTGTCTGTTTAGTTAATTATATACTGTGGTACCAAATTTTGAGTTGTCAACATTATTGCAGTTTTATTGTTTATACTTAATATGTTTATTTGTAGAACTCGTAGCTGTTAGCATTAACTACATACTTGCCCACCTGATTTAATTATGTCTAATGTTTCACCTTAGACAAACATAATATAATAAAATAATAATAATCAAATATTTAACACATCATGAAGCTTGTTTAATTACTGGGAGATAAGAGAGATTGCAATTTCTCGGTGTCAAGGATCCATAGTCACATTTTTTTAGTAGATCATTCGGGATTACCTCCTGATCACGTGTTGTTTTGTGATTTGGTGCTTTTTAATGTATTGAAAATTAAATAAAGGAAAAAAAAAAAAGGAAAGATTTTTACTAGCGCAAGAGAAGTATATATCATCACGGTTTAGATAACGGGCAAGCAATTCCTACTTCCTAGTCCATATTTTCTACCACAGGCAGGTCATTAATAAACCAACTACTTCCTTACAACTAAAATAAATGCCTTTGGCATTTACTCTTTTTTTTTTTTTAGCTTGGCTTTGGCATTTACTTATCATGTGCATATTAATGTGTCTTTACTTTTACTTGAAATTTGGCCAATAGGAAACTCACCTATCTGATTGCGTTTGGTTAAATCAGCTTCTTGGAAATTATTTAAAGGAGAGATTGGAACAAAAAATGTCATTTTAAGTGGTGCTCAATATTTTATTTTAAGTAGTGTATTCTTTTGATTTTTTACTTTATTTATAATGTGAAAATAAAAAGTATAAATTAAGTGTGCAATAATAAATATAAATTATTAATGTATTAAAAAAGCGGTATTCATCAAAATCCCTAATTTATTAAGGGAATTTTAAAAAAATAGCCACTGTTTACAAAATGATTTTAAAAAATAGCCACAGTTTCAAAAAATTTAAAAACTAGCCCTTTCAGAAATTTCTGACACGCGTCAGAAATTTCTTACAGCACATTTTATGTGTAATTTTGTTATTGTCAGAAATTTCTTACATTGTGTAATGACTAGTTTTTAAATTTTTTGAAACTGTGGCTATTTTTTGAAAACACACAGTTCAAAATGGCTATTTACCTAACTGACCTATTTATTAAACAGGTCATAGCATATCCTTGAACACAAATATACGCAACAGTGAGAGAAATTTGTTTTTATATATTTTGGTGAAAAGCAAAAATGTACTCATTAAAATCTTTTTCCACATTAAATTAAGTTAAATTGCAATGACAATTCACAATAGTAATTAGATTGCCACGTATTTTGAAAATTTCAAATAATCCATGTGTTTGTTAAAGTCAATTAGGTAAATAACCATTTTAAACTGTGTGTTTTCAAAAAATAGTCACAGTTTCAAAAAATTTAAAAACTAGTCATTACACACTGTAAGAAATTTCTGGCTATTTAAAGTCAAATGTAAAAATTATTTTGTAAATAGTGGCTATTTTCTTAAAATTTCCTAAATATAAAAAATATATATAGCCACCGTTTACTTTTTGTACAAAAATCTATACAAAAATTTTGAAAATGTCAAAATTACCCATGTAGTCATGTTTATATATAATTTCTCATAGTTTTAGTTTTACGAAAGAATAAATGAAAGAGTTCTAAAATTAGAAGCAAATATTATTGATGTTTATGCCATATATGCTTGGCTACATAACAAAACTAAAATTATGAGAAATTACAAACGTAGCAAAAGGGGTAGTTTTGACGTTTTTAAATTTTTCGTACTGATTTTTACACAAAAACTGAGTGGGGAGTATATTTTTTGACATTTTTGACAAACGCGCAAGAATTATTTTGGATTTTTCAAAATAAAATGGATTATTCTGAAATTTAGCTAAAACTTAGGGACTTTTGAAGAACTTACACTCTATTATATATATGTATAATGTATTACACAAAACCAAAAGAGGGTTTGAGCAAAAGCAACTTTATATGTTAGTGTTGTTTCCTTTAAGACCGGGTCTTTGTGTCCATTGGCAAACACTTGCCCTAGTACTGCTTCTTATACTTTATGTCGCTTTCATGATTTTGTTATTGATTCCTCTTAAGTCCTTACATTGTCCAACTTTAAAAGGATTACTCATTCAAAAATAGATCTCTGGATTAAGGGTATGTTTGGTTGGGTGAATGGAGAGTAGTAAGGAGAGAGAGTATTAGAAGGATGAAGAGTGTGAAGGATTGAGATGATTATAATAATCCTTGAAGTTGTTTGGTTGGAAGGAAAGAGAGATGAGTGGATTGATAATAATTATTTATAAAATGACTATATTGTTCATTTTAATATTTGTTATTAATTATATTAAAGGGTAAAATAGACTTTTTGTTGAGAAAATAGGAGGGAGGAGTTGCATCATTCCACTTATGGAAGGATGCAATTTTGTGAGCCTGAGTGGATTTGCTCCCCCCCCCCATTCCTCCCAAGTCCTAACCAAACAAATATATTCCTCCTCTCCCTCATTCTCTCCATCCTCCCACCTCCCCCTCCACCCAAACAAACACACCCTAAGACATGGTTATAGTTTACATATGGTGATATGAGCACGCGTCATTAACAACAATAACAATATGTTTTGTTTAACCTAGCTAGTGTACTAATTACGTAAGTTGTTTGGTATATACCCAAGTTTTTTTCGGTATTAATAAACAAGTAATTTTTTAGATAGTTACCATGCTAGAGTTTTGTGATAATTATACAGATAATTGGCTTAATCAATGTTGATTTTCTAAAACATTTTAGAAAACTGATTATATATTAAACACAATGGTTAGTCTCATGACCTTAAAATTGTAGGTATACACTCATCATTTTTTTGTTATCTCCTTTTCCATTTTGTTATTTTACCTGGTACATAATTAATTTCATATAGTAAAAGTACAGTTTCTTATAAATTGTGTTAAACATTCACCAATTCAGAAATTAACAACTAATATCATAAGGCGTTGTTAATAAATAGTAATGAAAAAAGTAGTCAGAGGGGGAAAAAAAAAAGTATGCAATATTGAACATACGGTAAATATGGATCTTCAGCCATTAAATTCTCGCTTTTAAACAAATGACAACTGACATATCATTTGTACATACATTTTTTCTGTGACATGCTGTGATATTGGATAAAACATGAAGTACAAAGCAGATTTTGCGTTCATTTCATTAGTTCTTTTGTTTTTGTCCATCTTTTTGAAGCCAATCAATTAGCATGTTTTTGAAAAGTGACCTTTAATTTCAGCTAGTCTCTTTATGCGTCGCACTTCTATGGTCACCACCAATTCACACAATCTTTTATTAAGTCTCACACACACACTCATATATATATATATATATATATATATATATATATATAATAAAATGAGTTGAGTTATTATTCATCCTCTCACAAATTCACTATTCATTTAGAGGTTAAGTTATTTTGTCTTTTTGTGGTGTTTTTTTTTTCTCCACCGTACGTCCCAAATACTACACAAAAGGAGTGCCACATGGCGTCCCCTGTGGACGACACGTGGCATTTCCTAATTTTTCTTTTTTTCTTTAAATTTTTTTCTTTTAAAAAATTACATTTAAGGACCTATTTTAAGAGTTTCTGAGAAAATTTAAAGGGTTTTTTTGCAATTTTAGAGGGTTTTTTTTGCAAATTCATAAATTTTGGATGGCTTTTTTTTAATAAATTCTCTTTATCTTTTTAACTTTTTTGTTGTAATCGCTTCAATAGCTATTTTTTTTGCTGTAATGATCTCGAAAAAAAAAAATCTTGCCACGGTTGGATTCAAAATATTTTTCTCAATCTTTTGACACCAATTGCCATATACTTTTCTTTAACATAACTATTTTTTATTTGATTTATTTGTTTTAAGCTTTTATTTTTATTTTTTTAGTTTGAAATTTTTTTTAAAAGCCCTTGTATTTATATTAAATAACATCCTCTCACAAATTTACTATTTATTTATAGGTTAAGTTATTTTGTCTTTTTGTGGTTGCTTTTGTTTTGTTTTGTTTTTTTTTTGCTCCACTGTACGTTCCCTAATATTACACAAAGAGGTGCCACGTGGCGTCCTCTGCGGACAACACGTGGCATTTCTTATTTTTTTTCTTATTTTTTCTTAATTTTTTTCTTTTTAAAAATTTGCATTTAAATGCCTATTTTAAGGGTTTTTGAGAAATTTTAAAGGATTTTTTTTGTAATTTTAGGGGGACTTTTTTGCAAATTCGTAAATTTTAGAGGGTTTTTTTTTTATAAATTCTCTTTCATTTTTTTACTTTTTTGTTTTAATTGTTTCAACATCTATTTTTTGCTGCAATGATCTCGAAAAAAAAATTTCTTGCCACAGTTAGATTTAGAATATTTTTCTCAATCTTTTGACACCCATTGTCATATACTTTTTTTTAACGTAACTATTTTTTATTTGATTTATTTGTTCTAAGCTTTTATTTTTATTTTTTAAGTTTGAAAATTTTTAAAAAAGCCCTTGTATTTATATTAAATAATAAAATTAACTCTTTAATTATTTAAAATAACAAAAATATCAATTTTAAAAAAAAAATTAACAAAAATATACTTTATTATTTCTTTCGTCGTGTTATATTTTTTATTAGTTATATTACGCGCGTGTATAAAAACTAATATATATATATATATATATATCAACTTGTTTTAACTTTTATGTGTCATTTTATGCTATAGGAATATATTGTCAACGGATCATGTAAACTAAGTCTTGTGTTCATAGAGTTAGTTCGTCTGTCCAATAATTTTGGGTTTTTTTTTTCCTCATTAAAAAAAGGATGATATATTATTCTAGCCAACCTGATTTTTCTTGTGGCTTGAATTGTCCTCAGCTTGAGCGAGTCATGAACATGCCAAACATTTCCATATGCGATGTTTCCTCTTTCAAACGCACTGATGTTGGACCAAATATATATATATATATATACGTGTGTATGTGTGTCTGTGTAGCCATACTATATGCAATGCACGAGCACGACGTCTTATCAAATGCATTTTTTATTTTGTTGAAAGAAGATCGAAAAAATGAATTTGAACTACGAGACGAATGTATGTCTTTCTGTCTCATGCTTGGTATATATTATCGACTTACTACGTATATATGAGATATACCAAATATAACCATTCGACTAAACAAATTCTGGCGTTTTTTATACATATATATTCTCTAAAAAATGGACTAATTTGGACAATTTTCCTTGTTAAAACTGACATTATATGGTTTATACTTTCATTGGGAGGCAAATTTTGCTAAACGTTAAATTTTTTGTTTATAATTTTATTTTGTAATATAGAATAAAAAAATATACACTTGTATATTACAAATATGAACCAGAGAAAACATGTTGTTCACGTGCTAATTAAGTTCATAACATAACATAACAACATAATAAACACTGTTAATGTTTGTGTTGGCATGATTTTCGGCAAAACGTTTTAGTTTTGCAAAGTTTGTTTTTATCAGTTATTTTTCAATTATGGTGCAACATCATAAATTTGAAGGAGAAAGATACAGTTTATCTTGAAGATCTCGTAAAATCGAGTTGATTTGAAGGAGATTCGTTTTGGTACGTTTTTTGGAGCCTTGTCACCTTCGACTAGATAAGTTTCCATATAAGTTGCAACTCAAGTAATAATTTGTATGACACCTTTGGATTTTGTGGGCGAAAAGACTTATTGTAATCAGAGTATAGATGTATGAAGTCTTGATTTTATCACGTTTTTAGAAGAGTTAACTTGGTGGTTGCAAAAATCTTGCAGATCTTGTGTTATTAAAACAATTATAAAGCAGTGCTGATTTTGTGCATCTTAATTTTGTATACACGATTTTGTGTGTTTTTTGAAGCTATTTTAGAAAGTTAGACGCATCTCTGATTTTGTGGAATTCTAAAGTCCAGCACAGATTTTCAAGAGGGTAATAAATTCTCACTCAAAGTACTCAAATAGTATTGAAAAGAGAGATTCTGAGTGTTGGGCTTCTGTTGAGAAATACTGGGGTGAGAATACATGATATATTATTATGAGACTGTTTTTATATTTCTTGATGCAAAGCTTTGTTTAGCAAAATGTTCAAAGTTTTTGCATCAGGTATTTTTATCTGTATTATTCTCGGATTGGGTTTGTAAGCCTTCAGCATAGGCAGTTTCAGATCTGAGGAGAGACTGTTGTACATCTCGGGAGAGGTCGTGTTAAGTCGGGGGATCTCGTAGGTAGTTTACTATGAAGTGCAGGAGAGACAACACAAAGAATGTCGAGGGAGTCTTGCTTTGTATATGTAGAGGGAGTAGATACCCAGTTATATTCTAGCATTTGACTTTTCTTATATCCTTTTTAGCTAATTTTAAGAAAACATAAACAATGTATAACCTACATAACTAGAAAGACAACGAAAAAAATAAGAGTCCAAGCCACCTTTCTTCATGTTGGTTTTTCTGATTTTTTTTCTTATATGGTGTGCGATATCTTACACCCAATTTAGCGCACAAGGTATGATAATTTATTTAAATAAATATATGCACACAAAAAATGGAAAATTGCAGTAAATAAATTTTTTTTTTACATCTTTAAAAAATAACATATATTTTAAAGTATTAAAAAAATAGCCTTGTCAAGATTTTATAACAAAAAATAAGAAAATTTTTCACACATTATGCAAAAAATTTGTTAACATTTCAACTTTTACTTGTTAGAATTTGAAATGTTTTCTTACAATTTTTTTTTTAATTTTTTGCTACAAAATTCTTGATAATACTAATTTTTTTAATATGTTAAAACGTGCATTATTTTTTAAAAGACTCGTTCAATTTTAACATATTTTTACAACTCACCTTAACAATTTTTCTCACACACTAAATTTTATATTTTCACATTACTGATTCTTCTCATAAAGTAAACACTATGTTCAATAACAAAAAAAATATTATACATTGAGCATGATTGAATTTTTTCTTCTTTTTTTTTTTTTTTTTTTGTCACCTTTTGGGTGTATTAGTGGGCCCAACTCATAATAATTGTGACAACGTTTGGGAATGCAAGAGAACCGAAATAGATACATTAGCACTAGCCGTACGATATATGGACAGATTTACTGACCAATTCAAAAGTGTTCTTATTGGACAAATTTCACATCTAAACATATGGTATTGCTTTATAGGACAATAATACACATTTTTTCCAACATAAACGCGTAAAGTATACCAAGTCCAAGTTTTAGTAATTTCATTTTTTTCTTTTTATCATTTCACTCGACACGTATTCTCTGTTCTTTTCTTTTCCCTCGTCGGTCATTCTAGTCTTTTTATAGTCCTATTTATATATGACTCAAATTAAACAAACAGCAAGGGACCAAAATCCCAAAAAAAAAAAAAAAAAAAACAGAACAAAAAACCCAAGAGCCACACACAATGCAAGAGCTACCACCGGGCTTTCGCTTCTTCCCCGTTGAAGAAGAATTGGTTGACTTCTATCTGCGCAACAAGCTCGAAGGAAAGCGAGAAGACATCGATCGCGTTATCAGAGTGGTCGACATTTACAGCATAGAGCCATGGGATCTACCAAGTAAACAAAAAAAACCCGAAAAAAAAAAGGATATTTTGTTTCATATTGTTCATGTAGCGAGAATGGATTGCTTGAATAATGTAGACTTATATTACCTGGCATTTGCGTTTTTGTTTTGGGCTTGTTGCAGAGTACGCAGGAGAGTTGTGCAAGGGAGACACAGAGCAGTGGTTTTACTTTACGCCGAGACAGGAGAGGGAGGCGCGAGGCGGGAGGCCAAACCGCACCACCGCCTCCGGATATTGGAAGGCCACGGGCTCACCGAGCTACGTTTACTCGTCGGATAACCGGGTGATAGGAGTGAAGAAGACCATGGTCTTCTACAAGGGGAAGGCTCCCACCGGGAGAAAAACAAAGTGGAAGATGAACGAATATCGAGCCATCGAAGAGGTAGTCGATCCGAATAGCGTCGCTACTCCAAAGGTGACATAATAGCGGAATATAGACTCTTTAAATATTGGCATCTTTTTTTCTTTTTGTAATCTTATCTACCGTGTCTTTGCTCAGTTGAGACATGAATTCAGCTTGTGTCGAGTTTACGTGATATCCGGGAGTTTTCGAGCGTTTGACCGCCGCCCGTTGGAGATAGCGAGCGACATGCTGCAGCAGCAGCACCAAGGTGACGGCGCTGGAGCGTCTTCTCAGCACGCCGCAATGGCGGGGAAAGCTGCGAGTTCATCTGGAACTTCGGACTCGGGAGACGTTGCGGATCTCCCGCAGCCTTCAGGAAATAACAACAACACGTATGTGGAAACGAATGAAGGACTTGAACAAACTCTGCTGGAGTGGGAGCAACAATGGCCCCATTTCTAGAGTGTTGGATATGAATATACAAACATAGGAGACTTTAATTGTAGTTTAAGGGCTCTTTTTTTTTTTTTTTTTTTCTTCTTTTTGGTTTGTTTTTCTCTTCCTCCTTGGATGAGAAAAAGGATATTAGTCAATGACTAATAATCTGAAATATAATAATGTCATAGATTTTTTTTTTTTTTTTTGGGGGGGTGGGTGGTGTAAGATCAGGCTTGGATAACATTTGGTTTTGAAGATGACAACAGATACGTTTGGCAGAGAATTAGTCTAAAGTTCAAAAGCTGCACGAACAAACAAAATTCAAAGAAAATGTCAATAAAAACTAGTAAAACAAAAGTAAATAACCGATACTAACACATCCATATACAAGCTAAAGCACCGTTATGGTCGTCTAATATTTTATTTATTTACAAAGAAAAAAAAGGTAGGAACAAGAAGTCAATCAACTAATGTGGTTGACTTCTGATCTAGCTCACGGACACCAAAAGGTGTATCAGAAAAATATGTTAAAAGTCTTTTCTTGTATGTGCTACTCCAAATTACAAGTTGATGACAAAGAAGTTTCATAATTGATACTCTTGGTCATAGTAACTAAAGTCTCTCTCCCCCAAAGGTCAGCAAAAATCTCAAGAGTCAAAAACACACAAAAATATACACAAACATATAAGCTAGCAATGATAATGAACTTGAAGTGGCCTAGATAGCAAGGACTTTGTGGTCACAAATCGATCCGAATGATGTTTCGTGGTTCTACAGAATCCAAAGCTGTATAACCCAAAATGCATCCAAGTGAGGCAATGGGCAGAAACAGTTAAAAGTGATTGCTTATGAGAGATGAATGTTATATTTGTGATAAATCCACAAAATCCAAACCATTAGATAATCAGAAATGAGTCCATAGATAACCTTGTTGTATGAATTGCATGAAAAAGTGTACTAAATGATCCAACATTTATACAAATATTGAGACTCATTAATGTGACAAATCATATAAAATTTTATACAAATTTGCACATATAAAGATAACACCTCGATAGAGAAGAATTATAAGTGGAAATCAAAGTTAGAAGACATCGCAACAAAAGAGTACGCAAATCAAATGAAGCTAAGACTTTATAAGATTAACGCCAGGGACCCCAAATTTCATCCCAACTTTCAGTACCAACTCATCTGGAATGTGAGTTATCTCTATGCAATTTGTTAAATATAACTTCCGACGGATTGACTTAACAATTAGCCAGAGAAAACTCACATGCCACATGAGTTGGTACTAAAGACTTGATATAATAATTGGGATTCCTTGCATTATGAGTAAAAACAAGTAAATAAACTAAAAGAAGATACTAAATAAATCAATCAATTACTTGCTTCGTCAGAAGGATTAAGAGAAACATCACACCAAACAGCGATCAAACAACAAGTAGTTCGATCTGCAGAGGTCTATTTTCTCTGCCTTCCTTTCTTTTCCTTATTCCTCTTCTCATAACACTACACTCTCTTCGTAAGCACAAGATTCTTAGTGGCTACCGTGTCTAAAGAACTTGTCTACCTTCACTGCTTCCTTGCCTTCATTATATTTCTAATGAATTCGTCAACCCTTATAAGAAAATTCACCATATGCTTTTTTTCCCTAGATTCATCATTGAGAAACATATCCTTTATAATAATCATACTTGCCATCAACTGGAAAATTCAAAGAACAAACTCAGAGAGGATAAACTAAATATCAACACAACATATGCTCCCAGGTTGTTCCCTCATAAGTCAGAGCCAATAACCCTTTGATTCGGTATCCCACACAGAATCGTCCTTTTCTTTGTTTCCCTCTCTTTTTTCTCCGCTTAAACTGTTTTTTTCTTCCCATTCGCACCAATCTGCTTTTAGTTAAAGACAAATTTGAGGATAAATGCATTGGTATTTCTCAAGCCTTTTGAAAAGAGACTAAGGCTTAGGCAAGTCGTGCCACCCACCGAAGCTTATGATTATTATAAAACTTGAGCATGTCATACTATAAAAAAAAATTACATTTTACAGGTGCTTCACTTAACAATTCCTATGACTAATGTAACACAAATAGTGAGTGGAAGAAAAGAAACTAACCCTGCTTTTAGCGCAGAAATAAAACAGTAGACAAATAGCAATTATCCTTTTAACTTATCAACTGAGATATAAACTGTCCTTTTCCCTTAATAATTTTGCACCAAGTTCAGCACTAATAAACTTCAGAAGCTGTTTGGATATAATCTTTACACAATTAAAAACCTATGAGACAGATAAGCCGGTTAAATATGGAGGCTCTACTATGTTTTAAGCTTACACAAAAAAGCTTAAGCATCTATAAGATATATATAGAACAATTGTTATACATCCATTCTGTTTCCCATCTAATTCCTCTAGAATCCAATTCATAATTCATACATCTATATACTGATCTAATTTAGTTCAACTACGCTATTTACCATGCTATTTGCAAACCTTGACTACAGATTTTCTATTTGAGCATGTTGTTACAATTGTCATCAGTTCAAACTAGCATCAACATTGAATTCTAAGCTGAAAATCCGTGTATGGCATCGACACGGTAACACAACCTCATTCACAATGACTTGCAAACTCCAAATGTGAAAATGTTTTGTTGTTGAGCGTGAAAGTCTCTAAAGACCATATTCATTAGAATGGGCGCGTTTAATGAATACGATGATACAATATAGTGTTTGGTATATCCAAATCATCGTATTGTAGAAGACGAAAAACACACGTAATAGAATACAAATTGAATTCTCTGGTACAAAAAAAACTTATTCATATTAGACCATATTATCTAGTTAGACCTTAAGGCACTACCAAAGGAGGACTTGAATCCACCACACAAGCGTTCAATGATGCCCATTAAAATTTTCACACAAGTCCACATCAAGTTAAATTTCCACGCACATGTTTTTCTTTATTCAATCAACCTGATTCTCCATATTTTTATTTCTTTCCCTTCTAACACATCAACTAGAAAAGGAATCAAAGCATCACCATGTAATTTCAAAAAAATAGGCTTCACTTTGTTCTAACATATTCTTCAAACCCAAATGATACATCGCTTCTTGTTGTACATAGAAACAAACATTTAAGACATTAACAAAAACATGCAAAAACAAGCACCAAAAAACATTTAAGACCAATTCCAAAGATAAAACAAATTCAATTATGATTTCCCAAGTCAGTAAGGACTTGTATCAATGTCAACAAGAAGTAAAAGGTTGAAAAAAAGGGTACAAAAGACCCCAGAAAGTCAAAAGCTGGATAACATGAAGGGAAACAAAAAATTGAAACCAAAGCCAAAAAAAAAAAAAAAATTGCAAAGCAATAGTCAATGTCACATGCTTTGATCAATTTAAGTTGTTTTCACATTCACGTTCCCTTCAGAGAAACATCAAAGTAACAACTACCCAATAAAAATAAAACCTTCTCATACAAGAATCGGTCTTTATACAATTAAAGTTTTTCACAAGTTTTTTATTTTTTATTTTTTGGGTGTCCATAAGAAAAGAAAGCAAAAGATTCAGAAAATTTATGCGACAATTGATCTCAGCATTTTCCGAAACACACACTCACGCACACATATATCTATCAGACAATAAAGAAACAACAAATCAGAACAACTGCGACTTCGATTTCTCAATATTTTCAGCGAAAGCCAACACTGAAGAGTGTAATATAAAAAATAAAAATAAAAATAGAGAATGAGAGTTTTGAAGGCGTTTGATAGAAAGAAAGCTTCATTAAATAATAAATACTTAGCTTTCAGTCCTTCACTTCACTTCAACCGTTGCTTGGTCTGTATCGAGCAGTATCCATTAAATATTTTTCAGGCGGAATTTTTGTTTTTTTGTTTTTATTTTTTTTTACTGTTTTTGGGCTACGAGGTTTGTTCTTTGAGAGTTGAGACTTGACAGTTGACATTGATTATGGAAAGTCTACGACGTCCCGTTAGTTTGGTCATTGCAAGGAAAAATAAAATAAAAAATTATGAAATTATATAAATTATTTGTTTTATTTTTTGGTCCCGGTAGTTTGTTTGTGCTCTATTGTCGGTAAAAGTTTCAATTTTAAAGCTTTAGATTATTTTGTTTCATATATATCTTTAACTTATATAATTATGATTTATATATCTTTTAGCAAAAAAAGCCGAAGATAAAAACGTGCTAAACAACAGGAGTAATTATTAGCATATTGATAATCTATATTTTATGCATTTTGTATTTTTAATTTATTTTTAAAATTTATACTATAAATATAAGGTGGAAAAAAATAGACTATTTAGATATAAATTTGTTAAATGGTATTAAAAATAATTTTATTTTACCATTCTCCCTTTATTTATATATATATATATATATATATATATATATTATCCAATTTCTAAATGTTTGATAAGGAGAAGTTCGCAAATCCTTTTTGCAATCGAAAAGGTTTGCCATTAAAAACTTTATATTCGGCAACTTAAAAAATAACAAAAAATATGTGCAATTCCGAATTCAAGTGGGATTTGGACTATGTTTATTAAACACTTTCTTCATTCTCTATAAATAAGACCCTAGTCCGTAGAGAAATAATCACTTTGCATAATAAAGCGTTCTTGAGTGAATTTTTAGTGAAAAACAGTGCATCTATAGAATTTTACTAAAACGCAAGGACTGCCAATAAATTTTTCAAAACCATTGTGAAAACCCCAAAAAGCCCTTCCATTGAGAAGAGCGAGCGATGCCGATCCTGTACGCGTTGGTAGCGCGCGGCACGGTGGTGCTAGCCGAGTTCAGCGCCGCAACGGGCAACCCCGCCGCCGTGGCGCGCCGGATCCTCGAGAAGCTCCCGCCGGCGGCGGAGAAGGCCGAGTCCAGGCTCTGCTTCTCGCAGGACCACTACATCTTCCACATCTTCCGAGCCGACTCTCTCACCTTCCTCTGTATGGCAAACGACACCTTTGGCAGTGCGTCTCTCTCTCTCTCTCTCTCTCTGATTGTGTTTATGTCTGTTTTGTATCACTTTCTTAGCTAAGTTTTGTATAGGCCATGTTTGGTTGAACTTGAAAAGCTAGAATATAGTAATTTTGAGCTCTGTACCGACTCAGTGAGGTCTTTTTTATGTGTGTTGTTTGAATGTGAATCTCTGTTGTCGTTCATGTAATCCTGTTTTTTGTTATACTTGTAGTTTTTGTAAGGATTTCAATGGTAATTGGTATTGATTCATATGATTTGTAAATTTGTATATATGTGCTAGGTTCGGTGTCGTTGCAGTCTTTTATGTTGCTTAGTTTAATAGTTCCTACAGAGTGACAAAAGTTTGGTTTTGAATGTCTCTGTATTGAAAGAGTTCATGCTTCTTTAGTGTTTTTTTTTTTTTTTCATGAGTGTAGGAGGGGGCGGAGCAAATTTTTGAAAATCAAATTTTATACTGCAAATTTTTAAAAAATTATAAGTATTTACCCATAAATTATTAAAAATTTAAAATATGCCCCCACTCAAAATTTTGAAAACTAAATTTTATACCGTAAATTTTTAAAAGATTATGAGTTTGCCCCCCATAAAAATTAACTTTTTTAAATTTGCCAAAAAATTGAATGAATTAATAGACATGCCCCCACTGATTAAAATTTTCTTATTTGAATGTTCCTCACTGAGATAAAATCCTAGCACCACCACTAAGTGTAGGCGTTGCTGTTACTCGATTTCTTGATAGTATGCATCTAATATTATTAAATTCATCACTTTCACCCTTTGGTTTGCATTAAGTAATAGTGTTTGTTATTTTTAATTATCTAGAGTTTGCCATCTTTTTTGTTTGGACTCAAATATCAATTTTTGTAGCAATTTCTCATAAACGTAGATCTTTATATGGATTTCTCATGATAGCCTTTTGTTTATGCAGAGAGACTACCTTTCACATGTTTGGAAGATATTCACATGAGATTCATGAAAAATTATGGTAGAGTGGCCCAAAATGCACCTCCTTATGCAATGAATGACGAGTTCTCAAGGGTCTTGCATCAACAAATCGAGTTTTTCTCCACTAGTCCTAGTGCAGATACTCTCAATCGTCTCAAAGCCGAAGTTGACGAGGCAAGTATCCTGTGGTCTGCTGAAATCTGTTTTTTATTTCTTGCTTCTTTTATTTCTTCATCTTGAATGGGCACCTACTTTTGGTGGCTTCTTTTCTTCTGAGGAAAATATAATTTTTTCAAGATGTCGTGAAAATTACTTTTCCACTGAAACCTCATATTGTACTACGATTTTTAGTGATTTGGACAAAAAAAATTCTTGAATCTCTTTAGCATTTGAGTGAGTGCAAAGCAGCGTCACGTTTTTTTTCCTTGTTTAACGTTTTATTATAGTATCTGTCGGAGTTTTCTCTTCTATTATTATTATTATTATTATTTTATTTTATTTTTGCTAAATTTTCTCTTCTATTATTAGGTTTATGCTACCATAATTGTATTTTGTTTACCCTTTCTGCTTGTGTTGTAATAGGTACGGATCATAATAGTGGATAGCGTAGAAAGAATATTGGAGAGAGGTGACAAGATTAAACTTCTTGTTGATAAAACAGCAACTATTCAAGATAGTGCATTCCGCTTCAAGAAACAGTCTAAGCGTCTCCGACTAGCTCTTCGGATGAAAAATGCCAAGCTATCGTAAGTATTTTGAGATCTGTGCACTTACATGATTTGGTTTGTGATAGAAATTTATCTCAAAAAACTATTAAGAGTTTAACAACTTCTAGGAGTAGTAGTAGCAAAGAATAGTAATCATGCTAGGTTGGAAAAGACGGAATGGAAAAGATGACATTTTCTTCGTAACTTCAGATTTTGAAACATCGCCAATGATCATTAACGGATAGGTTCTGGACAGCAATTTTATCTTGTTCTTAGAGACTCGAGAATGAAATACATTTTTCCTTGCATTTTTAATAAACTCTGCGCATATTCCATGCGTTGTATTCATCCTTATTTAAGTAATTAGCATTGCATAGGTAACATGAAATCATTGAGCGTAGCTTCTTCTCTGCGTTATAGTAAAAAGTGAACTCTCGGAAGCCCTGACTCGGTTTTAACATGATGCAGGATCCTGTTGACGTGCGTGGTCGCTCTGTTGCTGTGCATAATCATCGCCTCTGCTTGCGGCGGGATCACACTACCTAAGTGCAGGCCTTGACCGGTCACATCATACGAATGAAAGGTTGTCCGTTGCGCAGCAGTTTATGGCAGCGGATTCTCAATTGGACAAAGCTCGAAAATTGTAGATTTTTTAGTGCTTCAACAGTGTTGCATACTGTTATGTATTGCATTCTTTGAATCGTTGTATATTGTATTCTTTGAATCTTGGATAAATAAATTATTTGTTTATGATGTTATATTGCCTCAGGAAACAAATATTCCTACTTGTGCGTGTATAGTCTATGTCACATGCTTTGATCAATTTAAGCTGTTTTCACGTTCACGTTCCCTTCATAGAAACAAAGCAAAGTAACAACTACCCAATAAAAATAAAACCTTCTCATGCAAGAATCGGTCTTTATACAATTGAAGTTTTTCACAAATTTTTTATTTTTTATTTTTGGGTGTCCATAAGAAAAGAAAGCAAAAGATTCAAAAAATTTACGCGACAATTGATCTCAGCATTTTCCGAAACACGCTCACACATATATATATTAGACAATAAAGAAACAACAAATCAGAACAACTGAGACTTCGATTTCTCAATATTTTCAGCGAAAGCCAACACAGAAGAGTGCAATAAAAAAATAGAGAATGAGAGTTTTGAAGGCATTTGATAGAAAGAAAGCTTCATTAAATAATAAATAGGAAAAATTTTACGAATGGCCCCTGAAATTTGGACGTTGTTTCAACTTAACTCTTGATATATAAAACGTCTCATAAGTAGTACATGATGTATAAAAAAGTATCAATAATAGTCCTTCAGTCTATTTTAATGGACAAAAAACGTTAACTTGAGGGCATAAATATAATTATAAGAGAAAAAAAAAGTCACATGAAGAGCTTAGGTGGCATTTTTTTAGTCCACCTCGTACTTACTAATTTAGGCCATTAAAAGGAAAAAGAAAAAAAAAATTGACACCACCGAATCTCTCTCTCTCTTTCACCCTCGTCCTCCCAACGCCAACGCCAACGCCGCTGCCACGTCATCAGCAGGCTCGTCCCAAACACCACCACCAACACCAACCGCAACAACAATGGCAATCCGGGGAAGAAGTGGACAGAGGTTATCCGACCCGACTCACTGCCACCACCCGAGCGCCTGTGGCGGAGCATCAACCCACCGCGGCCTCGAAACCAGCCTCTCTCCGCCGTCGACGATGATGTCCTTCTTGGCCGACGAAAACAGCGTAGCCGCGTGCCTCCTCCTGCTCGCCAACACTGGAGGACCCAAGCCAAACGCCGAAGGGGGCGCAGAGGGTCGCCGGAGAGGCGGCGGAGGGGCATGGGGTTGGATCGCCATCTGAATGTAGTCTCCACAGCCTTTGGGTCCATTGCTCATCTTTCTCTCTTACCATAACCTCTGTTTGGTTCATTGGCTCATCCACAACCCCACTGTTTGCTTCCAGTAATGGGTTTTTGATCGGTAGTGGGGTCATTGGTTCATTGGCTCATCCACGACTCCACTCTTTGTTTCATATTTCTTTAAGTTTTTTTTTTTTGAAGTTATGCATTGACAGCGGCAATATCTAATGAGAGATGGAAGATGATTTGTGTTTGGTTAAATCTGTTAATGGTGGTTTTAGCTTTATTTTAGTTGTAATTAATTGGGTTTTTTTTCTTTTTATTGAGGTTGCAGTGATGAATTTTGATATGGATTTGAGGAAGAACGGGAGATTGTTTTTCTTTTTCTTATTTGATTTATCACCTAACGTCCAAATCAGCTCCACGTAGGATTTCCGTCAAAAAACTAGACAAAAGGGCCAAACTTGAAAACTTTTATAATATCATGTATTACTTATGAGATGTTTTATACATTAGGAGTCAAGTTGAAACAACGTCCAAACTTCATGGACTATTGGTAAAAATTTTCCAAATAAACACTTAGCTTTCAGTCCTTCACTTCACTTCAACAGTTGCTTGGTCTGTATCGAGTTGTATCCATTAAATTTTTTTCAAGAGGAATTTTTTGTTTTTATTTTTTTTTATTTTATTTTTTGGGGGCTACGAGTTTTGTGCTTGAGAGTTGAGACTTTACGGTTGACATTCATTATGGAAAGTCTACTACGTCCCGTTAGTTTAGTCATTGAAAGTAAAAATAAAATAAAAATATATATCAAATTATAAGGGCCAATTAAGCTATTAGTCATTTTAAAGATAAAATTTGAAGGATTTAGTCATAATTTTATAAAATTAGGAATTTAGTCATAATATGTAATATTTTTTGTAACATGTAACGTATATACGTGTAAAAAATGTAACATTAATGTAACGTTATATTTTTTACACGTATATATGTTATATGTTACAAAAAATATTATATGTTATAGCTAAATCCCTAATTTCGTGAAACTATGGCTAAATCCTAAAAATTACCCAAAAGTTTGGTTAAATGCCTAAAAAACTCAAATTATAATAATTATTTTGTTTTTTATTTTTTGGTCCCGGTAGTTTGTTTGTGCTCTATTGTCGGTAAAAGTTGCAATTTTAAAGCTTTAGATTATTTTGTTTTATATACATCTCTCAATTATATAATTATGATTTATATATCCTTTGGCAAAAAAAAAAAGAAATCGAAGATAAAAGCGCGTGCTAAATAACGTAGTTATATATAATATAAATCCAATTTCTAAATGTTTGATTAGGAGAAGTTCGCAAATCCTTTTTGCAATCGAAAAGGTTTGCCATTAAAAACTTTATATTCGGCAACTTAAAACATAACAAAAAATATGTGCAATTCCGAATTCGAGTGGGATTTGGACTATGTCTATAAAACACTTTCTTCATTCTCTATAAATAAGACCCTAGTCTATAGAGAAATAATCACTTTGCATAATAAAGCGTTCTTGAGTGAATTTCTAGTGAAAAACAGTGCATCTTTAGAATTTTACTAAAAGGCAAGGACTGCCAATAAATTTTTCAAAACCATTGAGAAGAGCGAGCGATGCCGATCCTGTACGCGTTGGTAGCGCGCGGCACGGTGGTGCTGGCCGAGTTCAGCGCCGCCACGGGCAACCCCGCCGCCGTGGCGCGCCGGATCCTTGAGAAGCTCCCGCCGGCGGCGGAGAAGGCCGAGTCCAGGCTCTGCTTCTCGCAGGACCACTACATCTTTCACATCTTCCGAGCCGACTCTCTCACCTTTCTCTGTATGGCAAACGACACCTTTGGCAGTGCGTTTCTCTCTCTCTCTCTCTCTCCCTCTCTCTCTCTTGCATTGATTGTGTTTATGTCTGTTTTGTATCACTTTCTCAGCTTTGTTTAGGCCATGTTTGGTTGAACTTGAAAAGCTAGAATATAGTAATCTTGAGCTCTGTACCGACTCAGATAGGTCTTTTTTTGTGTGTTGTTGTTTGAATGTGAATACATCTCTGTTGTGGTTCATGTAAGGATTTCAATGGTAATTGGTATTGGTACGTATGATTTGTAAATTTATATGTGCTAGGCTAGGTGTCTTTGCAGTCTGATATGTTGCTTTGTTTAATAGTTTCTGCAAGAGTGACAAAAGTTTGGTTTTGGGTGTCTCTGTATTGAAAGAGTTCATGTTTCTTCAGATGTTTTTTTTTTTTTTTTTCATGACTGTAGGCGGGGGCGGAGCAAATTTTTGAAAATCAAATGTTATACTGCAAATTTTTAAAAAATTATAAGTATTTACCCATAAATTATTGAAAATTTAAAATATGCCCCCACTCAAAACTTTTATAACTAAATTTTATGCCGTAAATTTTTAAAAAATTATGAGTTTGCCCCCTATAAAAATTAATTTTTTTAAATTTGCCAAAAAATTGAATGAATTTATAGACATGCCCCCACTGATTAAAATTTTCTTTTTTGAATGTGCCCCCACTGAGATAAAATCCTAGCACCACCACTAAGTGTAGGCATTGCTGTTACTCGATTTCTTTTACATCTTGTTCTAGCTTTCGTACTAAAATTGAGTTGCTGGAGATTTCTTGATAGTATGCATCTAATATTATTAAATTCATCACTTTCACCCTTTGGTTTGCATTAAGTAATAGTGTTTGTTATTTTTATTTATCTAGAGTTTGCCATCTCTTTTGTTTGGACTCAAATATCAATTTTTGTAGCAATTTCTCATGAACGTAGATCTTTTTTGGATTTCTCATGATAGCCTTTGTGTTTATGCAGAGAGACTACCTTTCACATGTTTGGAAGATATTCATATGAGATTCATGAAAAATTATGGTAGAGTGGCCCAAAATGCACCTCCTTATGCAATGAATGACGAGTTCTCAAGGGTCTTGCATCAACAAATCGAGTTTTTCTCCACTAGTCCTAGTGCAGATACTCTCAATCGTCTCAAAGCCGAAGTTGACGAGGCAAGTATCCCTGTGGTCTGTTGAAATCTGTTTTTTATTTCTTGCTTCTTTTATTTCTTCATCTTGAATGGGCACCTACTTTTGGTGGCTTCTTTTCTTCCGAGGAAAATATAATTTTTTCAAGATGTCGTGAAAATTACTTTTGCAGTGAAACCTCATATTGTCCTAGGATTTTTAGTGATTTGGACAAAAAAAATTCTTGAATCTCTTTAGCATTTGAGTGAGTGCAAAGCAGCGTCACGTTTTTTTTTTCCTTGTTTCACGTTTTATTATAGTATCTGTTGGAGTTTTCTCTTCTATTATTATTATTTTTATTTTATTTTATTTTTGCTAAATTTTCTCTTCTGTTATTAGGTTTATGCTACCATAATTGTATTTTGTTTACCCTTTTGGCTTGTGTTGTAATAGGTACGGATCATAATAGTGGATAGCGTAGAAAGAATATTGGAGAGAGGTGACAAGATTAAACTTCTTGTTGATAAAACAGCAACTATTCAAGATAGTGCATTCCGCTTCAAGAAACAGTCTAAGCGTCTCCGACTAGCTCTTCGGATGAAAAATGCCAAGCTATCGTAAGTATTTTGATATCCGTGCACTTACATGAAATCATCCTTATTTAAGTAATTAGCATTGCATAGGTAACATGAAATCATTGAGCGTAGCTTCTTCTCTGCGTTGTAGTAAAAAGTGAACTCTCGGAAGCCCTGACTCGGTTTTAACATGATGCAGGATCCTGTTGACGTGCGTGGTCGCTCTGTTACTGTGCATAATCATCGCCTCTGCTTGTGGCGGGCTCACACTACCTAAGTGTAGGCCTTGACCGGTTATATCATACGAATGAAAGGTTGTCCGTTGCGCAGCAGTTTGTGGCAGCGGATTCTCAATTGCTTGCTCATCGACAAAGCTTGAAAATTGTAGATTTTTTAGTGCTTTTAGAGTGTTGCATTGTCTGTTATGTATTGCATTCTTTGAATCGTTGTATATTGTATTCTTTGAATCTTGGATAAATAAATTATTTGTTTATGATATTATATTTTGCCTCAGGAAACAAATATTCCTACTTGTGCTTGTATAGTCAATGTCACATGCTTTGATCAATTTAAGCTGTTTTCACATTCACGTTCCCTTCATAGAAACAAAGCAAAGTAACAAGTACCCAATAAAAATAAAACCTTCTCATACAAGAATCGGTCTTTATACAATTAAAGTTTTTCACAAATTTTTTATTTTTTATTGTTTGGGTGTCCATAAGAAAAGAAAGCAAAAGATTCAAAAAATTTACGCGATAATTGATCTCAGCATTTTCCGAAAAACACACACACACACATATATATATATATATATATATATTAGACAATAAAGAAACAACAAATCAGAACAACTGAGACTTCGATTTATCAATATTTTCAGCGAAAGCCAACACAGAAGAGTGCAATAAAAAAATGAAAATTTTAAAAAAATAGCCATTGTTTACAAAATAATTTTAAAAAATAGCCACAGTTTCAAAAAATTTAAAAACTAATCCTTTTAGAAATTTTTGACACGTGTCAGAAATTTGTTACAGCACATTTTGTGTGTAATTTTGTTACTGTCAGAAATTTCCTACAGTGTGTTATTGTAAATTTTTTCAAACTGTGACTATTTTTTAAAAATACACAGTCTAAAATGGCTATTTACCTAACTGACCCTAAAAAATTAGAGAATGAGAGTTTTGAAGGCATTTGATAGAAAGAAAGCTTCATTAAATAATAAATAGGAAAAATTTTACGAATGGCCCCTGAAGTTTAGACGTTGTTTCAACAGGACCCTCGATATATAAAACGTCTCATAAATAGTACATGATGTATAAAAAAGTATCAATAGGAGTCCTTCAGTCTATTTTATGGAAGAAAAACTTAACTTGAGAGCATAAACATAATTCTAAGAGAAAAAAAAAAAGCCACATGAAGAGCTTAAGTGGCATTTTTTTAGTCCACCTCATACTTACTAATTTGGGCCATTAAAAGGAAAAAGAAAACAAAAACTGACTCCACCGAATCTCTCTCTCTCTTTCACCCTCGTCCTCCCAACGCCAACGCCGCTGCCACGTCATCAGCAGGCTCGTCCCAACCACCACCACCAACACCAACCGCAACAACAATGGCAATCCGGGGAAGAAGTGGACAGAGGTTATCCGACCCGGCTCACTGCCACCCCGAGCGCCTGTGGCGGAGCATCAACCCACCGCGGCCTCGAAACCTGCCTCTCTCCACCGCCGACGATGATGTCCTTCTTGGCCGACGAAAACAACGTAGCCGCGTGCCTCCTCCTGCTCGCCAACACTGGAGGACCCAAGCCAAACGCCGAAGGGGGCGCAGAGGGTCGCCGACGGAGAGGCGGCGGAGGGGCATGGAGGTGGATCGCCATCTGAATGTAGTCTCCACGGCCTTTGGGTCCATTGCTCATCTTTCTCTATTACCATAACCTCTGTTTGGTTCATTGGCTCATCCACAACTCCACTGTTTGCTTCCAGTAATGGGTTTTTGATCGGTAATGGGTCATTGGTTCATTGACTCATCCACGACTCCACTATTTGTTTCACATTTCTTAAGTTTTTTTTTTTTTGAAGTTATGCATTGACAGCGGCAATATCTAATGAGAGATGGAAGATGATTTGTGTTTGGTTAAATCTGTTAATGGTGGTTTTAGCTTTATTTCAGTTGTAATTAATTGGGTTTTTTGTTTTTTATTGAGGTTGCAGTGATGAATTTTGATATGGATTTGAGGAAGAACGGGAGATTGTTTTTCTTTTTCTTATTTGATTTCTCACCTAACGTCCAAATCAGAAAAACTAGACAGAAGGGCCAAACTTGAAAACTTTTATAACATCATCTATTACTTATGAGACATTTTATACATTAAGAGTCAAGATGAAACAACGTCCAAACTTTAGGGATCATTCGTAAAATTTTTCCTAAAAAATAAATACCCAAACTTTTGAAGTAATTGAGTTTCTAGTCAATTACTTGCACATGCTTTTGATAACTAAGTGAATTACCACCATTTATCACTATGTAAGTAATTGAATTACTTAGGTAGTTAGTTACATTTTTTAAAAAATTGGATAATAACTTACATTAAGTTTTAAAAATTAGGTATTCACAATAATTTTTCTTCTTTATATGTTATGGCTAAATTCCTAATTTCGTGAAACTATGGCTAAATCCTAAAAAATTACCTAAAAATTTGGTTAAATGCCTAAAAAACTCAAATTATAATAATTATTTTGTTTTTTATTTTTTGGTCCCGGTAGTTTGTTTGTGCTCTATTGTCGGTAAAAGTTGCAATTTTAAAGCTTTAGATTATTTTGTTTTATATACATCTCTCAATTATATAATTATGATTTATATATCCTTTATCCAAAAAAAAAAAATTCGAAGATAAAAGCGCGTGCTAAATAACGTAGTTATATATAATATAAATCCAATTTCTAAATGTTTGATTAGGAGAAGTTCGCAAATCCTTTTTGCAATCGAAAAGGTTTGCCATTAAAAACTTTATATTCGGCAACTTAAAAAATAACAAAAAATATGTGCAATTCCGAATTCAAGTGGGATTTGGACTATGTTTATTAAACACTTTCTTCATTCTCTATAAATAAGACCCTAGTCCATAGAGAAATAATCACTTTGCATAATAAAGCGTTCTTGAGTGAATTTCTAGTAAAAAGACAGTGCATCTTTAGAATTTTACTAAAACGCAAGGACTGCCAATAAATTTTTCAAAACTACTGAGAAAACCCCAAAAAGCCCTTCCATTGAGAAGAGCGAGCGATGCCGATCCTGTACGCGTTGGTAGCGCGCGGCACGGTGGTGCTGGCCGAGTTCAGCGCCGCCACGGGCAACCCCGCCGCCGTGGCGCGACGGATCCTCGAGAAGCTCCCGCCGGCGGCGGAGAAGGCCGAGTCCAGGCTCTGCTTCTCGCAGGACCACTACATCTTTCACATCTTCCGAGCCGACTCTCTCACCTTCCTCTGTATGGCAAACGACACCTTTGGCAGTGCGTTTCTCTCTCTCTCTCTCTCTCTCTCTCTCTCTCTCTCTCTCTCTCTCTCTCTCTCTCTCTCTCTCTCTCTCTCTCTCTCTCTCTCTCTCTCTCTCTCTCTCTCTTGCATTGACTGTGTTTATGTCTGTTTTGTATCACTTTCTCAGCTAAGTTTTGTATAGGCCATGTTTGGTTGAACTTGAAAAGCTAGAATATAGTAATCTTGAGCTCTGTACCGACTCAGTTAGGTCTTTTTTTGTGTGTTGTTGTTTGAATGTGAATACATCTCTGTTGTGGTTCATGTAAGGATTTCAATGGTAATTGGTATTGGTACGTATGATTTGCAATTTTATATGTGCTAGGCTAGGTGTCTTTGCAGTCTGATATGTTGCTTAGTTTAATAGTTTCTACAAGAGTGACAAAAGTTTGGTTTTGGGTGTCTCTGTATTGAAAGAGTTCATGTTTCTTTAGATGACTTTTTTTTTTTTTTCATGACTGTAGGCGGGGGCGGAGTACATTTATCAAATGTTATACTGCAAAGTTTTAAAAAATTATAAGTATTTACCCATAAATTATTAAAAATTTAAAATATGCCCCCACTCAAAACTTTGAAAACTAAATTTTATACGGTAAATTTTTAAAAAATTATGAGTTTACCCACCATAAAAATTAATTTTTTTAAATTTGCCAAAAAATTGAATGAATTTATAGACCCCACTGATTAAAATTTTCTTTTTTGAATGTGTCCCCACTGAGATAAAATCCTAGCTCCGCCACTTGAGTGTAGGCATTGTTGTTACTCTATATCTTTTGCATCTTGTTCTAGCTTTCGTTTACGAAATACTTTAGCTCATACATATGATTCACCCTGTGGTTTGCATTAAGTAATAGTGTTTGTTATTTTTATTTATCAAGAGTTTGCCATCTCTTTTGTTTGGACTCAAATATCAATTTTTGTAGAAATTTCTCATAAACGTAAATCTTTTATGGATTTCTCATGGTAGCCTTTGTGTTTATGCAGAGAGACTACCTTTCACATGTTTGGAAGATATTCACATGAGATTCATGAAAAACTATGGTAGAGTGGCCCAAAATGCACCTCCTTATGCAATGAATGACGAGTTCTCAAGGGTCTTGCATCAACAAATCGAGTTTTTCTCCACTAGTCCTAATGCAGATACTCTCAATCGTCTCAAAGCCGAAGTTGACGAGGCAAGTATCCCTGTGGTCTGTTGAAATCTGTTTTTTATTTCTTGCTTCTTTTATTTCTTCATCTTGAATGGGCACCTACTTTTGGTGGCTTCTTTTCTTCCGAGGAAAATATAATTTTTTCAAGAAGTCGTGAAAATTACTTTTCCACTGAAACCTCATATTGTACTAGGATGTTTGGTTTTCCAAGTATGTTATTTGTGGTTTGCAATTTAATTTCCAGTTCACTTTCAAGTAATGCGCATTAAAGTAAAAAAGCATCCGTATTTATTTTTATGTTTAGTGGAACAATATTTGAGGCAGTAATGTATCATTTTGTTAAAAGTTATCATATAGTACCTAAATTCCGAATTCATGCTAGTGTCCTGAAGCATTTTTATACATTTAATGATTTGAGACAAAAAAAAAAATTTATTGAATCTCTTTAGCATTTGAGTGAGTGCATAGCAGCGTTTATATATATATATATATATATTTTTTCCCTTGTTTAACGTTTGATTATAGCATCTGTTGGAGTTTTCTCTTCTATTATTAGGTTTATGCTACCATAATTGTGTTTTGTTTACCCTTTCTGCTTGTGTTGTAATAGGTACGGATCATAATAGTGGATAGCGTAGAAAGAATATTGGAGAGAGGTGACAAGATTAAACTTCTTGTTGATAAAACAGCAACTATTCAAGATAGTGCATTCCGCTTCAAGAAACAGTCTAAGCGTCTCGGACTAGCTCTTCGGATGAAAAATGCCAAGCTATCGTAAGTATTTTGACATCCGTGCACTTACATGAGTTGGTTTTTGATAGAAATTTATCTTAAAAAACTATTAAGAGTTTAACAACTTCTAGAAGTAGTAGTAGCAAAGAATAGTAATCATGCTAGGTTGGAAAAGACGGAATGGAAAGATGACATTGTCTTCGTAACTTCAGATTTTGAAACATCGCCAATGATCATTAACGGATAGGTTCTGGACAGTACTTTTATCCTGTTCTTAGAAACTCGAGAATGAAATATACATTTTTCCTTGCATTTTTTAATAAACTTTGCGCATATTCCATGCGTTGTATTCGTCCTTATTTAAGTAATTAGCATTGCATAGGTAACATGAAATCATTGAGCGTAGCTTCTTCTCTGCGTTGTAGTAAAAAGTGAACTCTCAGAAGCCCTGATTCGGTTTTAACATGATGCAGGGTCCTGTTGACGTGCGTGGTCGCTCTGTTGCTGTGCATAATCATCGTCTCTACTTGTGGCGGGATCACACTACCTAACTGCAGGCCTTGACTGGTCACATCGTACGAATGAAATGTTGTCCGTTGCGCAACAGTTTATGGCAGCGGATTCTCAATTGCTTGCTCATCGACAAAGCTCGAAAATTGTAGATTTTTTAATGCTTCAACAGTGTTGCATTGTCTGTTATGCATTGCATTCTTTTAATAGTTGTATATTGTATTCTTTGAATCTTGGATAAATATATTATTTGTTTATGATATTATATTTGCCTAAGGAAACAAATATTCCTACTTATGCTTGTATAATCAATTGCCTCGCTAAATTTGGTCCTCGTTCAAATAGTTTCTTTTTTTCAGTTATCGTTTCTTGATGAACATATATTTAGATGTTATGCCACTCATATAATGAGCTGCAATTTTGTTGAGTGGGGAAAAGTTGCAAACTTGCAATTTACGTTTTTGTTATAAAAGTTGCATAATGTTTAGTGGGATGGAAATAGTCCACAGAGATGCTGCATTTGATTGGTATTTTAGGATCTATTTTGATTATACTTTTAAGAGAGATTTTTTTTTTTTTTTTTTTGCAATGATTTGTGTTAAAACTAGGTTTTGGTAATATTCGTTTTTTAACTTGATTTTTCGAAATTTGTTGCTTAGGGAACAGTTTTTGGAAAGTATCGGATATCTAATTTTAAAAAAGGGGGAAAATACTTGAATTCAGCACTACGGTTAAAATATGTAATTCATCAATTATTTATATATTAGAATTATGGTTCAATCAATTACTATTATGCAAGTAATAAATTGATTGGGAAGTATAGAGATGAAGAAAAGAAAACAAAAAACACCCACACATATAAGCACGCACCCAAATTCTTTTTTGCTTTTCGAAGGTTTTGTCTGTAAGGTTGACGTGTTTGTGTGCCAATTTAGCATTGATGTGCTTATAAAAAAAAAAGTGATTCAAACTGTGCTGATGAAAGAAGCTGCTGAAGTTATAAACATATAAGGTGTTTGGTTATTTTATTTTTAAAACTGCTGTTAAAATAGTGTGAGTATGTAAAATTACCAAATAATAATTTTAGAAAATTATTTAGTGGAATATGGGTAGTTAATTAAGGATATTTTAGTAATTTAAACTTGAGAAGCAGTTTCGGTTACATAAAAACAGCCATTAACCTGCTTCTCAAATTACACTACGTAAAAATAAAAACGGGTTTACCAAACGCCTATAACTGCTTTAGATTCTTTTATAATCTAAAAGTAGCATTCAAAAACAATGTCAAACTGGCCCTGTATTTGTGAGAAGGGCGATTTGATCATTTAAAGACTAGTTGCGTCCACGCACTTTGTGCATGTGCATTTTCTTTTACAAAAACAATCCAAACATGTATAAGACCAATTAAAAATATGCAACGAAACCTTTATATATAACTTTTTTCACAAATTATATATCTAGTTTCATTCGCGCTTCGTGTATCCAAAGCTCACACAATTAATTTTAATTGATATATTCATCAACTTATTACAATAAAGAAGCATAAAAGAAAAAGAGAGAAGAAAAAAAATACAAGATATTATGAAGAGACCCCCTAAAATTAATTGACAAAAAATGGGGATCTATCGTGGTAACGAAAGGATCGTGCCCATTCATATAAAAGTAAAAAAGACAAAAAAAAAATAATAATAATAATAGTAGACAACAAGTGAAACAAAACAATAAAAATGTTCAAATTAGAATAAGTATGTCACAGTGGGTGTCAAATGAACTTAAAATATATATATTAAACACTTTTTTATTCTCTGTAAATAGAATCATATTCTAAAGAGAAAGGCACACTTTGCATAATAAGCATTCTTGAGAGAATTTTAGTATAAGGGGTATCGTACAAATTTTACTAAAATACAAGGAGTGCACATGAAATTTTCCCCAAAACAAAACCCCACAAATAAATAATAATAATAATAAAAAAGAGCGAGCAACCGTGCGTGGACTCGCCGGTCACAAACTCACAACTGACTGACAGACGGACAACTTGAAAAGTCGAAAGTTTGTTATTACCTTCTCTCTCTCTCTCTCTCTCTCTCTCACAAAACCATTGACAAAACCCCAAAAAGCCCTTCCATTAAATAAAAAGAGAAACGACAATCGAATAATCCCCCTGCGATCTGAGCGAGCGATGGCGATCCTGTACGCGGTGGTGGCGCGCGGCACGGTCGTGCTGGCGGAGTTCAGCGCCGCCACGGGCAACCCCGGCGCCGTGGCGCGCCGGATCATCGAGAAGCTCCCGGCGGCGGAGCCCGATTCCAGGCTCTGCTTCTCCCAGGACCGATACATCTTCCACATCCTCCGAGCCGACTCCCTAACCTTCCTCTGTATGGCAAACGACACCTTCGGCAGTGCGTTTCTCTCCCTCTCTCTCTCTCTCTCTCTCTCTCTCTCTCTCTCTATGCAGAGTCTTCGATTTCATATTTGATTTTGTTTATTTCTATTTTGTATCATGGCAATCAGATGGGAGATCATGGAAAGTTTTGTTTAAGCCATGTTTGGTTGACCTTGAAAACCTAGAATGTAGTAATCTCGAGCTGTACGGACTCAGTTAGGTCTTCTTTGGGGGTTTAATCATTAATGGGTGTTCTTTGGTCAATAGGGTTGGAGAGAGATAAAAGGAACTTTTGAAAACAAAAATAGATGAGTGCTACTGAAATTTTGGGTGGGCATTTGGATAAACAATGAAAATTGGTTTTGAATTCTCATTTATTCAATTATCATTAAAAATTAATGGAGTAATGTTTCTTTTAAATTAAAAAAAAAAAAAAGGGGTCGAGGGGAATGATGAGTGATTTTCTTACTATATCTAGAATTTGTGACTTTTATCAATGAAACCAGTTTTTGGTATCCTTGTAGTTGTTGTAAGGATTTCAATGGTAATTGGTCCATATGATTTGTAAATTTATATGTGCTAGGCTCGTTGTCGTTGCAGTCTGATGTATTGGTTCGTTTAATAGTTTCTACAAGAGTGACAAAAGTTAGGTTTTGGGTGTCTCTGTATTGAAAGAGTTCATGCTTCTTTAGATTTTTTTTTTTTTTTCTTGAGTGTAGGCGTTGCTGTTACTCTATTTCTTTTGCATCTTGTCCTGGCTTTCGTTTACTAATGGAAACTTTTTGGTTTTCTTATGAGAAAAGAGAAGTGCATGTTTTACTTGTCACAATTAATAAGTATTCTCTTCTGGGCTGTGGCAACTCTTCAGAGTTTCTTGAGGATGAGCTCTATCAGAGTTATTCAATCTGCTAGTCGATTACAGTTTCCGTGACTTACTTTGTCTGCATTTATTTCTATTCAAGACGTTTTCCTACCATCTTAAGTTAATAACTAAATACTTAGCTCATAGATATTGTGATAAGCAAACTTGAGTTGCTGGAGATTTCTTGATAGTATTTGTCTAATATTATTAGATTCATCATTTTCACCCTTTGGTTTGCATTAAGTAATAGTGTTTTTTATTTTTATTTATCTAGAGTTTGCCATCTCTTTTGTTTGGAATTTTTGTAGAAATTTCTCGTAAACGTAGATCCTTTCCGGATTTGTCATGATAGCCTTTGTGTTTATGCAGGGAGAATACCTTTCACGTATTTGGAAGATATTCATATGAGATTCATGAAAAATTATGGTAGAGTGGCCCAATATGCACCTGCTTATGCAATGAATGATGAGTTCTCAAGGGTCTTGCATCAACAAATGGAGTTTTTCTCCACTAATCCTAGTGCAGATACTCTCAATCGTCTCAGAGGCGAAGTTGGAGAGGCAAGTATCCTGTGGTCTGTTGAAATCTGTTTTTGATTTCTTGCTTTTCTTTTTTTTTTTTTTTTTTTTTTCCATCTTGGATGGACACTTACTTTTGGTGGCTTCTTTTTTTCCCAAGGAAAATATAAGTTCTTCGAGAAGTCGTGAAAATTACTTTTTCACTGAAACCTCATATTGTACTAGGATGTTTGGTTTTCCCAAGTATGTTATTTGTGGTTTGCAATTTAATATCCAATTCATTGTTAAATATGTGCATATATATAATTTCTAACAGTAATCTTTATTGGCACCTCTTGCTTGAAAAGGAACTCATATAGAAATTAGAATGTGCATAAAAGTAAAAAGCTCAGTCATATTTTTATCTTCACGCACTATAGTCATCAGTCACTTTCCAAAATTGATTTCTCTAGGCCTTCGTACAAATTATTAGGGGTCTGCTGCTGGAATCAGTTCGGACACAAATTCACAAGACTTAACAAAACTTTAAGCTGGCTATAAACTTATTTTGGTTCTCCTTTCCCCAAGCGCGTGACCAACATCAGTAGTTATCTTTATAGTTTATGCATGATACCAAAAAAACTTTCCAATTTAACTTCCAAAATGTAGCTCTTAGATTAAAGTTGCAAATTCTAGTCTAAGAAAAGAGAAAGCTCAGGCGCGGATGAACATAGGGGAGAGAGAGAGCACTCAAACAAAGATAAGTGGGTCAGAGAGATAGCACGAGAGAAATAGAGGGTGGGGCAAGAATAAGACTATGGGGATGGTGGATTGAGAGAACATAAGCTGAGGAAGGGATGAGTGTAGAGTGATAGTATGAAGACAGAGTGAGATCTGGAAGAGCAGAGCAAAGAGAAATCGACCGCTGTTGAGTTGGCTTGAGTCTCAACAAGCTCGAGTTAATGTGATTGCCTGAGGCAGTATTTGGTAGATAACGAGTGATGGAAACTATTTCTAGTGGAAATGTGTCATTTATCACCTCAAGCCTTCAAAAGGGGATTCGTATTTATTTTTATTTTTAGTGGAACAATATTTAAGGCAGTATCAATTTGTTAAAAGTTCTCGTATATTAGCCTAATTCTGAATTCCCGCTAGTGTCCTGAAGTATTTTTATACATTTAGTGATTAGATAAAAAGTTTTCTTGAACCTCTTTAGCATTTGAGTGAGCAGCGTTTTATTTTTTATTTTTTCCTTGTTTAAGGTTTGATTATAGTATATGTTGGAGTTTTTTCTTGTATTATTAGGTATTTGCTCCCATAATTGTATTTTGTTTACCCTTTCTGCTTGTGTTGTAATAGGTACGGACTATAATGGTGGATAACATAGAAAAAATATTGGATAGAGGTGACAGGATTGAACTTCTTGTGGATAAAACAGCAACTATGCAAGATGGTGCATTCCAATTCAAGAAACAGTCTAAGCGTCTCCGACGAGCTCTTTGGATGAAAAATGCCAAGCTATTGTAAGTATTTTTAGATCTGTGTATTTGCAGGAGTTAGTTTTTGAAAGTCAATTATATCCAAAACCTATTAAGAGTTTAACAACTTCTAGTACTAGTAGCGAAGAATAGTAATCATGCAAAATTGGAAAGATGGAATGGAAAGATGACACTTTCATTGAAACTTTAGGATCTTTTTCAAGTTTCAACTGCTACATATTTCCCTTTGCTAATCAAAGGAGAAAAAAAAATTGCCTATTGCCTCTATACGAGTCAATTGCCAACTGCATGTTGGATTGAAAATTCCTTTCCTCTTGACCCCTTATGGAGGTTATGTCTGATAACAAAGAAGACGATGATATCTGAGTTAAACTGAATCATGATTCTTCTCCTAAGGCTCGTTGAACAATGCTAATTTATCTTCTGGTGACAAAACATAAGTTGTATAAAAAAACAATGAAATTGTTATACTTTTGACCATCCAAATCTTCCTGTGGGCAAAATCTGCAAAATTGTTACGTCAAAGGTCAAGCTCAGTTCCAAAAGTAAAGCTACCAGCATAAAACGTGTTCAATTCATATAATAATCCATTTAAATGGCTTTGCTTCCACAGTCTACACTTCAGTTACATGAATATTATTTCTTGTCTAATTGGGGTGTGTGAGGAATCATATATATAACATTTAAATGAAGAGGTTAGTACTTGATAAATTACAGAAAATCAGATTTTGAAACATCACAATGATCATTAACTGATAGGTTCTGGACAGCAATTTTATCCTGTTCTTAGAGGCTCAAGTATGAATTATGTTTTTCCTTGCATTTGTAATAAACTTTGCTCATATTCCATGTGTTGTATTCTTCCTTAGTTAAGTGATTTGCATTGCATAGGTAACATGAAATCATCGAGCTTAGCTTCTCTGCGTGGTAGTAAAAAATGAACTCTTAGAAGCCCTTAACACTCTTTTTTAATATGATACAGGGCCCTGTTGACATTTGTGATCGTTCTGTTGCTGTACATAATCATCGCCGCTGCTTGTGGCGGGATCACACTACCTAATTGCAGATCTTGACTGGTCACATGGTGCCATTGAAATCTCTGCTGAGGTATGAATGAAATGTTGTCCGTCGCACAGCAATTTATGGCAGTGGATTCTCAATTGCTTGTTCATCCAAAATACTTATTAGGTCGATATGGGAACATGATATCTGCACATCGACACAGATTGATAATTATCTGGAGATCTTCTATGATGGGTATGCGCTTGAGTGTGAATATCTTTTTTGAAGCTTGATTAGTTGCTTTAACACACTTGCATTGTCTGTTATATATTGTATTCTTTGAATGTGCCTAAATTGTTTATGATATTATATTGCCTCAGGAAACAAATATTGCTGCTTGTGCTTGTATAATCAATTGCCTCGCTAAATTTGATCCTCTTTCAAATGGTTTCTTTTTGTCAGTTATCGTTTCTTGATGAACATATGTTTACATGTTATGCCACTCATATAATCAGTTGCAATTTTGTTGAGTGGGAAAAAGTTGCAATTTACGTTTTTGTTATAAAAGTTGCATAATGTTTAGTGGGATGGAAATAGTCCACAGTGATGCTGCATGTGATTGATTCTTTAGGATCTAGTTTGATTATACTTTTAAAAGGTAATTTTTTTTGAATTATATGTGGTAAAACTAGGTTTTGGTATTATTCGTTTTTAATTGATTTTTCGAAATTTGTTGCTTAAGGAACAATTTTTGGGAAGTATCGGATATATAATTTTACAAAAGTGGGAAAATACTTGAATTCAGCACTACAATAAAAATATATAATTCATCAATTATTTATATATTATAATTATGGTTCAATCAATTACTATTATGCAAGCAATTAAGTTGAATGGGAAGTAAAGAAAATAAAAGAAGGAAAAAAAAAAAAAACACCCACACACTTAAACACGCACACCCTAAATTCTCTTTTGCTTTTTCTAAGGTTTTTTTGTCTACTAAAAATTTCTTTATTAGTCACCTCACTACTTTGAAGAGATAGACAAATCTACTAGTCTTAACTGAAATGGATATTTCACCAATCGGAGACATAAAGTTTAAACAAAGAATCATTAGTATATACATAATAATGCATATGGTTGCATTGTCATAGTTTGGCGTGTAATGCTCAATTAATTTGGGACATTTAGATATCAATTTAAGAACATTGTCAACTTCAGGGACATTTATAAATTTATGCTTTTAATTACTTTGGTGTCTTAGTTGATATTATGAAATATTGAGGGTATATTTAAACTATAAGGTTGACATGTTTGTATTTATGAGAAGGGCTATTTGATCATTTTAAATCCTAGTTGCGATCACGCATTTGTGCATGTGGATTTTCTTTTACAAGAACATTGCAGATATGTATAAGACCAATTAAAAATATGCAACGAAACTTTTATATATAACTTTTTTTTCACAAATTATATGTATAGTTTCATTCGCGCTCCGCGTGTCCGAAGCTCACACAATTAATTTCAATTAATATATTCATCAATTTTTTACAGTAAAGAAGAATAAAAGAAAAAGAGAGAAGAAAAAAATACAATATATTATGAAGAGACCCTTTAAAATTAACAAAACAAGCTCGTCCTCAATTTTTTTTTTCTTGTGTTCAAAAGAAAAGGAAAATGAAAAATCATTTTGAACGTAAGAATCATTTTTTTTAGACGCAAGAGAGCAAAATGCATACACACATACATACATAAATATATATATATATATATATAGAGAGAGAGATAGTGTTTTGCGAGTAGGAATTCTATCTGGAGGTAAGGCGAAGATTCGCAGGGGGGATCTTTATGGAAATTGAAAAAAAAAATAAGGATCGGGCCGATTCCTCTAAGGGGCCGTTTGATACGCGATAATCCTCAGTATTAAGACATTCGGGGATCTTTTTAAAGTAATGATACCTAGGTATCTAAGGGTAAAAGATACGGGCGCATGCATGACAAGCACGCTCCTGCTACAGGCGTGCGTCCAAGGCCTATGAGGTTGCTTTTTTATTTGCATTTTGGCCCCTCTTTTTTTGCTATTATACCCTATTTATTTCTATCCGAGGTTTGTAGTGTTCATATTCGGTCCAAATTTTTTTTTTTTTTTTTTCATTTTGAGTTTCCAAAAAACATGTTTTTGTGCCATGAAACCCGAAAAAAAAAGGCCCAGTAAATCGCTTAAAAAAAAAAAAGCCCACGAAATCGATAAAGATGCTTTGCCTTTTTATACACTAGTTTTTATACATGCACTACGCGCGTGTAAAATAATATAACTATAAAAAATATGACACGACGAAAGAAATAATAAAGTATATTTTTGTTAATTTTTTAAAAAATTGATATTTTTGTTATTTTGAATAATTAAAGAGCTAATTTTATTATTTAAAATAAATACAAGGGCTTTTTAAAAAAATTTCAAACTTAAAAAATAAAAATAAAAGCTTAGAACAAATAAATCAAATAAAAAATAGTTACGTTAAAAAAAAAAGTATATGACAATGGGTGTCAAAAGATTGAAAAAAATATTCTGAATCCAACCGTGGCAAGAAATTTTTTTTTTCGAGATCATTATAGCTAAAAATAGCTATTAAAACGATTAAAACAAATAAAGTAAAAAAGAGAAAGAGAATTTATAAAAAAAAACCCTCCAAAATTTGTGAATTTGCAAAAAAGTCCCCCTAAAATTGTGAAAAAGCCCTTTAAAATTTCTCAAAAACCCTTAAAAAGAAAAAAATTTAAAAAAAAGAAGAAAAAATAGGAAATGCCACGTGTCGTCCACAGAGGACGTCATGTGGCACCCATTGTGTAATGTTAGGGTGACTTACGGTGGTGGAAGAAAAAAAAAACCACCAAAGGCCAAAATAACCTAAATGAATAGTAAATTTGTGAGAAGTAGAATAGTAACCCAACTCATCTTTATTATATATGTATATATTCTAGTTTTTGGGCCTGTGCAAGTTTTTTTTTTAACTCATTAAATTATGAAATAAATGAAAAATTATAAAAAATATATTATAAAAATTTGACCAATTAAAAAAAAAAAAATATAAAACAAGGTAATATAATAAAAAAATATTGTGATTTAAAAGAGAAATAAAAAATTTTGAGACATATAAAGATGAAGGAAAAAAATGTAGGATTTAAAATAAAAATAGAGGAGGAAAAAATTTTAAAAAAATTTTGAAAAAATAATTGAATAAAAGAAAGAAACAAAAAGAAAAAAAAATAGAGAAAAAATAGGAAAAAAAAGGGGTACAAGATAATAGGAACAGCCCTGGCACGCGGGCCCACATGGCTTCGGCTGTTTTTTTTTTTGCGCTCAAGTCTTTTTTTTCATTTTGGTCCAATTTAATTATACTTTAATCCTTAATATTATAATAAATTATAAATGACCCATTTTAAAAAAAATAAATCATTTTGACTCTTAAAAATATGATCTTTTTTTTTCGCACAAAAAAAAAGCACTAAAAAACGGGGGCTGAAATGTTTCGGCCTCGCGCAGACGAAACGTCTGGCCCCGTTAATTCTTTTAATAGTTCTATAGATAAAGATAAAGAATATTAAATGCAAATTTGAAATCAAAGATACTTTGCAATTGATATTGAAAACACATGTATTATTGGGAGTTAAAAAAAAAAAGAATTTCTCTATTAGGTAAAAAAAAATTTTTCCAAGATTTAGCCTAAAAGGAGGGATTTTTCAGGGATTATTATTATTATTATTTTAAAAGGAGATTTTGAGAAATGCTACTTTTTTCACATATTAATAATCTTTACTCTTTTTGTATTGCACTTTTAATTTATGCTCCGCTTTTATATTATAAAGATAAGTTGAAATCAAGTAGCACACCACTTGGCTACATATTAGGAAAATTACTACACTTGATTCTTATACTACTTTTCTTCAATGCACCATATTTTTTGATGCGCTATATTTTTACCCTTCAATTTATTGAAATTGTACCAATTTACACCCTATGTTCAAGTCTGTTTAGTATTCCATCTGATTTAGTGGCGTTTAAGTAATTACGAAGATATACAAAATGGTAAATTGGACAAAGAACTGTCGAAACCTAATTAGGAGAGTGATTGGTCGAATTAGGGTATGTTCCTCACCTCAAATAGTGATTCTAGCTCACAAAAACAAATTTGGACGGTTTGCAGATTAAGTGCCAATTGATAGTATGTAAGGTTGATTAACTATAGAGTGGTTCAAAAGACTTGAACAGATAATGCAAATTGGTACAACTTCAATAAATCAGGGGGCAAGAACTAAATAACTTGAAAACATGGTGCAAATTGGTACAATTTCAATAAATTTTGAATTAAGTGACACTTAGAATAATTTTCTTTTTTTTTTTTAATTAGAAAAAAATGGAAAAGTAAATGTTGTTATTTAGAGGCCATTCCATGACACCACCGTGTACCTTTTCTTAGGAGATCGGTTCTCCGACGTAAAATTAAAAGAGTAGCCAAAAAATAAAAAAAAAATAAAAAAAATTGAGACCCAAAAATCGCATTTTAATTACAAAACAAATCACCCATTTCTAGTGTTCTTTCTTCTTCGCAACTAAAACCCCATCTCATCTGATCTCTTCTCTTCTCTTCTCTTCTCTGTGTCAAAACTCAATATCTTCACTCTCCTTCTTCCATCGCCTCTCACACTCACTGTAAACCCTAACAAACCCCACAGCCCTCCATCGCCAGATCTGCCAGAGCTTCTCTCTCCGTCTCTCTATTCTCTTCGCCGTCCTTCAACCGAGGTTTTAGGTTTTCTTCGATTTCGCGATTTTTTTAAATTTTTTTTTATTTTGACTTCGTCTAGAATTATACGGTGTTATCAATGAATTTGGCTTTATTTTGTTTCGGATTATTTTATTTTCTGTAATATACGTCCATTTGGGGATTGTCACAGGAAAATTTTGATTCTTTTTTTTTTTTTTTGAGTCTATCTGCGTTGATGTGGTTATATTATAGTGGCATTGGATTGATATGTGGTAGTGGCAGTGATGTTCTTAGGTTTAGATTATAGAGAAAATGGCTGTATTGTGGTATGTTAAATGGGTATTGTATATGATGATTTTATTTGGTATATACAAAGATATATGGGAATATGACAAAAAAGACAGTACAATTACATTTTTTTTCTTTTTTTTTTTTTTGTTCCTGAATTACACTTCACACCTATAATTTAGTCTTATATATTTGCAATTCTTTGTGAACAAAGGTCGCAAAAGTGGTGCGGACATGCTTGTTGTTTGGTAATTAAACATATAAAGAAATTATATAACTGAAATGGAAGAACTTGTTTTCCATAACTAAATCTTTCTTTGAAGAACATAAATTCTATTAAATTTCTGATAACACTTGACAATGACATTTTTAGTGAAGTGGGGAAATATATTGGGTGGATTTGTAGGTTTTGGAAAAAAAGATATGTTCATTATATGTAATATTCCTGATAATTTATTGGAGAAATTGTAGTGGGTAATCTTGGAATTCTTAGGAGTGTATGTCAATAAGTATAAAATTTTTAAAATTAAGAGGTATGTATCTTAAAGAAAAAGCGTTAGGAGTAGAGAGGGGTGTGTCAATAGAACCACCTTATTTTGTTTTGATGACTTTCCGTTTACCATTTTGCAGTTGACTTTTGTTTGTGTGTGTGTTTTAGCACAAATATATGCTTGTGTTGAAATTTCTCACGAGCATGGTCATTTGAATGTCTTCTGTGGCAACTTCATTTTTGCAATTGTAACAAGATTTAGGAAAACTCTTAGTTACCCTTGTTTTTTTGTTACTTCTTAATGCTATAAATTTATACTCTGCAATCGCTGAATGTGAACATCGAAGTCATAAAATAGCATGCTTGTTTCCAATAGACCTATATCTTGGGTTTTGGCTACATTATGCGAAATATTTGAATGATATATGTTGCTTGCAAAATTTGTGTCCAATCGCATCCTCAAATAGATGTCGTCTGATATTTTTCTTTTATTTTTTGTTTTCCGGTTTCGCTGGCTGTTTGAATAAATTGCTTACAAGTATGGTGCATTTTTTCAGGTTATAGGTCGACAAAAAAGAAAAAGTAGTTTCGAATTTGTCTATCTTTTGAACCAAGGCAAAGGAAGGGATTTTTCCAGCAGGGAATGTCATTTTGCATGACATTTTAATGCTCATGCAATGTCGGGTTTACTAAATGTATGTTCCTCATCAAAGTAATCCAAGAAACATAACATATTTTATTACTTGTTTTATTAGTAAGGTACAAAATCTTTTTGAATAGGTTATTCTGTTAATTGAACATTTGTTTTATTCCTTTTCCTAAGACACGATATTTTAGTATATGTAATATCTTAAACAGTGGATGCTCAAGTTTTTATGTGCTTTATATTATTTTTTGGCATTATATTTAGGCCCTTCCTTTCATAATTTTTATGGATTATTTTCGTAAATAATTCGTAAAATAAAAAAAGGTGGGTGTTTTTGCGATCGTATGGTTGTATTAATATAATACTATATTCTTGATGGAGCTGATTATGATTGAATTGTTTCTGGGAAGAATCTAATGCAGTAAAAGTGGATAAATAGGAATGGACACATGAAGCTAGCTTAAGCTTGCTTTATGAATCTATCAAGAAATATAATCGATTTCCTGTGGTTGCAGTCCTCTATAAACGGATCAGGATCGAATCTCACAGACAGCTCTGGTCGATCTTTTACCACATCGTTCTCGAGTCAGTCTGGCGCTGGTTCCCCCGTTTTCCATCACACTGGTGGGTATAAACTGCTTGACTCACACTTTTTAACTCTTCAAAATTTCTAAACCTAAAATTTCTTTTGGCAGGAAGTATTCAGACGCTTCACAACATGCACGGGAGCTTTAATGTTCCCAACATACCAGGTACACTTGCATCAAGGAACTCAACAATGAATAATGTACCCTCTGGGGGTGTTCAGCAGCCTACTGGAAGCCTTTCTAGCGGACGTTTTGCATCAAATAACCTTCCAGTGGCTCTCTCTCAGGTACCTATTTTGTCAAAACATGTTATCTACTTTCTTTGTTTTTATTCACCGTTTCTTTTACTTTTGAACTTGTATCCTCATTTGCTTTATGTGCCTTTCCCCCAGTTATCACATGGAAGCTCCCATGGTCATTCAGGGATCTCAAATAGAGGAGGTATAAATGTTGTAGGAAATCCTGGATTTAGTAGTAGCACAAATGGAGTTGGTGGTTCCATTCCTGGTATTCTCCCAACCTCTGCCGCAATTGGTAACCGGAATGCTGTTCCAGGATTGGGGGTAAACCCAATTTTGGGAAATGCAGGGCCTCGGATTACAAGTTCTATGGGTAACATGGTTGGTGTGGGCAACATAGGGAGGAGTATTGGCTCTGGTGCAGGATTATCAGTGCCTGGCCTTGCCTCTCGACTTAACTTAGGTGCAAATAGTGGATCTGGAAGTTTAAGTGTGCAAGGGCAAAATAGAATGATGAGTGGTGTGCTTCCACAAGGTATATGACCTTGAATTGTTCGCCATATCTGCAGAGAAGTTTTAACTCATGCTAGTATCAATTTCTATAAGATGTTTAACATAGGGAGGAGTATGGGCTTAAGAACATATTTATCTGTGAAATTCTGAGATGTATCTTCATAGTAGAACTATGATGCAGCTAGAGATCCATTATCTTCTTTCTATTGTTGACATGTGGGTGTTTTATCATTTTTTTAAAGAAGTTCACTAACTAATCTGATTCACTAATTCTTGGACGATTACTTTGTTGTGACTCATTATGATTTTTCTTGAAGTGGTATTTCTTTTGGTTTGAGCTTGACGTTGCAGCTCCTTGTTTGAAAAATGCTGGCATGTGTTTCCTTTTTCATTGCTTTCTAATGCTTAGTTTGTGGACATGTTGTATTGTGTTTAAATTGCCTTTGTTCTCTTTTTGGTGTCACAATTACGGGGGAAATTGCTTATGCAATTATTTCACCCTTCAATGCGAGTTAGGTATCTTGCAGTTAATCCTTCATTTTGATCTTACAAATTCAAATAACAAAAGAATAGTCCGGTTATCGTTTTGAGTTACCTAAGTTGATAAATTTCTGCAAAGCCTGGAATAGGACACTATGAAGTTTTATTAGTTAATTCATTTATCTTATTTGGAAGCAATTCCGAAGTTTTATGTTGAGAACATCATATTAGTTTACCAATTTGATGTTCGTGTAGTTTTCTGTCTATGGGGCTTGGAACAGATTTTATTTTGTAAGTAATAGATAATGATTTTTCAAAACAATTTATGGAGTTGTGCAGACTTTTTTTTTTTTTTTGTCATTTAAGAAATTTCGTTTTGGTATTGCTGTTCAAGCTTACTCAATTTGGAAATTTCTGTTGACTGTTTTTTGTTGACTTGTATGGAATGTAACAATAGGATCTTTGGCGATATGGTCGATGATAGAGAATTTTATATAGGACATAGAATTAGGTCTCATGGGCTATTCTAATAAAGTGATAGGTATTACTGTTATCTTTATTTTTGTTAGATTTGATTTCTCTACTATAGAGTTTGGGATCTTGCTTGCTTTTCCTTCCTGTTTAAGAGATATGTTCCCTCCTTCTGCATCATTTTCTTGCCTTGGTAAAATAATTTTTTCTTTCCCCAAGAAAAAAAAAAAAAAAAGAAGAGAAGAAAAATTAGAAAGAAAATTGGAGGGATTTGATTGTGTATATAATTATTTCTATATTATGATAGGTCATAATAAGTGTTGAGGGTTGAACATAGAAACCTTGATATTCAAACGGCATGTACCTCTAGCTATTTCGTAATTGCTCTGTACCCTTTTTCATGCTTTGAAAATGATTTTATTTAGCAGGTTAGATGTAACGTAAAGTTGACAAGGTAGTGCCAGATTTGACATTGTTATTTAATAATTTTTTAATAATGGTTTTGAATACCAAGGAGCCAACTAGGCATGTTAGTGATAGTTTCTTTTTCATTTGGACCTTTGTTCGAGCCTCAACTTGTGCCTTGCTTAGTTTAATTGCTAAATGGATAGCCGTTATGTGATATAGCATATCTGTCTTTATAGTGCGTTTTATGCCAATGAACTGCATTTTTGGGTCAAAACTGAGTTGTTTGATGTTATGTTCTTTAGTAGCTATATCTCGTTGTATCTCTTTCTCCTTGAGAATTGCCGCGTATTGTATTCTTACTTTGCTTATGCTCCCATATGTTTGTGAGGTTTTCATGTAAACGTTTTTGTTGGTTCTTTCAGTATCTAATTTCTTTTCCGGCATTTGAGTGCAGTGTTCAAGCTATATAATGTTTGTTGATGACATTTTCTGGGTTCAGGATCTCCACAGGTGATTTCAATGCTAGGAAATTCCTATCCCACAGCGGGAGGTCCACTCTCTCAAAACCATGTCCAAACAGTCAACAATTTAAGCTCTATGGGTATGTTGAACGATGTAAATTCTAATGACAGTTCGCCTTTTGACATAAATGATTTCCCCCAGTTGACGAGTCGACCAAGTTCTGCTGGTGGGCCCCAAGGGCAACTTGGTAAATTCAAGTTTTATGGTTACTTTGAGTCTTTGACAATCGGATAGGCACTATCTCCTGCTATTGGTAATGTAATATAAAGCAAAATTTCAGGTTCGCTACGAAAACAAGGTATTGGTGTCAGTCCTATAGTTCAACAAAATCAAGAGTTCAGCATCCAAAATGAAGATTTCCCTGCTTTACCAGGGTTTAAAGGTGTGAAAGTTCTGCCTTTTCTGTTTCATTTATATAATGCAATTTATGCCATAGAAAAACTTCTCTGATTTAAGGTTTTGCCTTCTGCTGTACGTGATTCTCTAAATTCTACACGCTTGTGCTCCATTATAAGGTCTTTTCTTCTGCTATATTGACAACTCTAACCAGATTATATTTACACCACCCATCTGTTATCTGCCTTTGGTTATATTACTCTAATTTCCAGGGTTTAAAGAAACTTGTTGAGTCAATGTTACACATCATATGTGATGCTTTTTATGCTACATGGTGTCAGTTCTTGATTTTGATATTGATTAGTGTTGACTGCACACAAGGCATACTTGTTAGTTGAGCAAAATTTTTGGGTCTCTTGTCATCATTTATATTTACTGCTTTTTCAGGTATTATTATCTTCTAAAATTTCGTTTCCCACTTCACTGTTACATATCGTTTGTATGGTTCAGCTATGTAATGTATCTTTTTTAGTGTTTGCATAAATCCAATGCTTGAAGACCATGCTGCCAAAGCTAGAATTGAAATAGTGGCCTTGAGGAGATTCTAAATGTTGATATGGTTGGGAGATATTTGCATTAACTGGGTTAAAGTTGTCGAGCTTGATGGATCTGTACGTCTCACAGAAAGAATTCATGTTTGCAGCAGTTAGGAATCATAATTCTTCCCATTTTTTTTCTTTTTTTTTTTAATTTGATTTTAATAATTTGAGAATATAGTTTTGGGCATTAAGTTGTTGATTCTTTCTAGAGCACAACTGTATACAAGATCGACAACACTTCTTTTCTTGAGGTGTTTTTCCTGTTTCCCTGTAGAGTTTGTGGTACCTATATGGTATGTCACCTTGTAGTTGTAAAGTTGACATTCAAGTTTAAGCAACGTCCAAGGATCTGATGCCTTATTATTGCAGTATTTCAGTTTTTCTTCAATAATCACTAATTGTTTATGTGCCTCATTGTAGATTATGGTGTCTATAAAGATTTAATGTACTGTTGGCATCAATTCTTTTGTTAAATGTACCCCTATTTTCCTGATTCTCTGGTATTGTGCTTTTGTTAATTTAAGATAGGATGTCCAGATAGGTTTGTTCTCAGTTGATACCAATGCGAAACCTTTTACCAAATTGAATGGTACCCATTACACAATTATCCAATAGAAAAACGCTATGGTATTACTTGTGCTGGATTGCTGCTAAATGCACTTGATGAAAATGAGATCAATGTATGTTTACGGTTTGGTTTGGTTTGGCAGTTTATAAGTACCTATTCATTAATCTTTTAATCATCCACAGGTGGAAATGCCGATTATGCAATGGATATGCACCAGAAAGAACAACTTCATGACAATGGCATGTCGATGATGCAATCTCAGCACTTCCCTGTGAGTTCTACGTGGGCTTTTCATTAAATTACTTTGGCCTGTTGTGTTTTGAATTTACTCTTATACTTCCATTTTTTTACTGCTTAGATGGGGAGATCTGCTGGATTCAACCTTGGAACAGCATATTCATCTCATCGACCTCAGCAACAACAACAACATGCTACATCTGTCAGTAGTAGTGGCGTCTCCTTCACACCTGGAAATAATCAGGATCTTCTTCATATACACGGCTCAGATGTGTTTCCATCTTCACATTCAAGCTATCATTCCCAGGTATGATTATCTGGTGTTCCAAACTGCTCTGCATCGAAAAGTAATAAGATTCTTTAAAATATAAGCACAATCATGAAAATTAGCCAGTCTCAATTTTAAAATGATAGATAGATAACGATATTCCAGTTATAAGAAGATAGAATGTTAAATTTGCTGACTAATATCTAGCATGCCTTTTATTTTGTCATATTTTAGAATTTTTGCTTGCTTATGTGTATCTTTTCTGTGGGTTAGGCTAGTGGACCTCCTGGGATTGGATTGAGACCTCTGAATTCCCCGAGCACTGTTTCTGGTATGGGATCATATGACCAGCTTATCCAGCAGTATCAACAACAGCAGAACCAGTCTCAGTTTCGTCTACAACAAATGTCAGCCGTCAATCAGTCATTCAAGGAACCGGGAATGAAATCCATTCAGCCAGCAGCAGCGGCAACCCCTCAATCTCCTCCGGATCGATATGGCTTGCTGGGTTTATTAGGTGTAATAAGGATGAGTGATCCCGATCTGACATCCCTCGCGCTCGGGATAGATCTAACGACCCTAGGGTTGAATTTGAATTCAGCAGAAAATCTGCACAAGACTTTTGGATCTCCTTGGTCGGACGAGCCAGCTAAGGGTGATCCAGAATTCAATGTGCCGCAATGTTATTTTGCTAAGCAACCACCTGCATTACATGTGTGTGAGCTGTTTCTTCTCCCACAATACTCATTCGTCCATTTGTTGTGCCTATATACTCTCTTTGTGCTGAACTTTCTGAACTCTTGCCACAGATCGGATATTTCAATAAGTTCACTTTGGAAACATTATTCTATATATTCTACAGGTGCTTCTCTAATCTGAATCTCTGTCTATTTCTCTCTTGTATTTGTATTGAACCGCTTTTATTTTTCTAAAACTTTCATTACTCTTCACAGCATGCCCAAAGATGAAGCCCAGTTATACGCTGCTCATGAGCTGTAAGCACTTTCATGTCTATTACTTGTACACACTTTCCGTATTCACCTTTTTTTACGTAAAATATTTATGATGAAATTAAGCGGGTCGAGTGCATTTTTCTAACCACGGTGAAACTTTTGGTTGCAGTTACAATAGAAACTGGGTTTATCACAAGGAGCATCGCTTGTGGTTCTCAAAAATCTCCAACATGGAACCACTCGTCAAGACGGGCACATACGAGAGAGGATCGTATCAATGTTTTGACCCGAATACAATGGAAGTAATCCGCAAGGTGTGAATCGAAGCCATGTTCAGTCTTTTGCAATATTTTTTCTCAATTATACATATCCAAAGGAATTGAATATCATGAGTTATAATTGCAGGACAATTTTGTGCTTCACTATGAGATGTTGGACAAGAAACCAGCGTTACCTCAACATTAACAACAAATGTCTTTTTTTTTTTTTATTGTAAAGTTTCAGTCAATATCTGTACTGTTCGTTTGAACCTCAGTTTGTAGGGTTGATCTTCCTTCCCCCAATTTGACGAATGTAACCAAATTTCTCATCAATCTTTTTTTTTTTTTTTGCAATAACAGTGGTTTAGTCTCATTTATCTCTGTTTTCATGCGAACACACACCGATTCTCTAGTACAGATACTCAAATTCATCGCCACTTATGATAACATGCCTTGTGTCTTTTTCCTTCATTCATAGCTTCATATTTGTTCTATGATACTATGGTCTTCTGGCATGGTAACGAAGAATAGAATAAAAGGACAAAAAATATAATATTGGTCTCGTTGGGATATATTCAAAGCCGAAAGGTCTTGCAACTTTTTTTTTTTTTTTGTTTCCCATAATATCTTGCCAAGTGGGGTGCATTTTTTTTTTTTTTTTTAAACTCAGATTTTATTAAGTGGCATGATTGGATAAACTCATTACTGAAGCTCTTGCATGAATAGAGGAGCATATTTCTCTGGAATGATTTGATAAACTCATTATCATATTTCTCGAAGCTCTTGCAAAGCGTTATTTTGGCACGGTTTTGACGTTTTTAGGGTCAAGCTTTAGAAGCAATAACTCAAAGGCTGACTCATCAACAGCACATAAGCAATATTGTTCATGTTTACGTCAACAATGACTTGAAAAATTCCAAGGGGTGTGCTACGAACCAATTAGGATCTTCCATCACCATGAACCTCAATTGTGTCTTCCAAAAGGCCCACCGGTGATAGACGACTCAAATCGGTCAGATAGCATTTTTCAAAATCCAAACTCGATGACATAGATGCAATCATTATCATTATCAGTCGCCTTTTGTTGAATTGGTGATCTCTTTGTGCCTGGGCTGGCGTGGCGACCTCCATTGCACGTAGCGGAGGGGAAGGGTGCCTCAGTCGTGCTTGCCTATGGTCTTTATGTGCCAGTGGGGGCTTGCGTTCGCGATGCCTTGCCCAATTACAACAGTTTTAAAACTTTTATTTTTTTTACACGAATTTCGAAAACATTGAACAGGTTTCTAGTTAAATTAAAGCATATGATTCATTTAAATTATTATAAGAAAATTGGTAACTCAAGTGGTGAGGAATATATTGGTGGTGGCTGGGTCCAGGGTCCAGATGCCTAACCCATTATTGCAAGTTGCAACAAAATAACGCCCTCACTAAGCTAAGTGCTACACACACACACACACACACACACACACACACACACACACACACATATATATATATATATATATTAATTAGTCCTATATAATATATGTGCTAGACACTAATCAAAATACCATCTCATGAATGAGCGTTGTTAGCCGTAAATGAAAATTTTGATTCAGACCCTTTCAGCTTTGATGATTAGAGCCACTAACACTAGTTTGACAAAAAGCATTATAAATCATAATCAATATAATACATGCTATTGATGTTAGGTAAACTCAATAGTAAAAGAGTGGCTGTATTATCATCCGTCGTACCCTCGACACCTTATTATTAGAACTTATTCCAAAACGTCCCACCATTAAATAAAATCTTCATTTCTTTTAGCTTTGTCTTATTATTAAATGCTATATATAGTCCTTTATTTAAATAATAATAATGAAAAAATATTCTTTAATTTAGTACTGATAATTTTCCATTTGTGACTGTTATCACATCTCTCTCCTTTTTTTCCCAAATTCTTATCACATCTCTTATCTTATCTTTCTCTCGTTTTAAAAATTAATAAATTTATTGATATGTGGAATAGAGAGTTAAAATCACCATAAACTGCAAACTTACCCAAAAAAAAAAAAAGAAAAAAAAAGAACATGATAAAAGAAAGAAAGAAAAAAAACATGAACAAATAACTGTCATTGCGATACAGTTTCTTGTTATTATTTCTGGTGAGAATTGTATTATATGAAAAAACAAACTAAATGCTTCCAAAACACACATAAAAAGAATGATGATAATCACTTGAGGGAAAAAATGTATGCGCAAAGCTGATTTAAGAAAAGCGTCAATAAAAAAATAATTTAAAGATATGCACTTTTAGGAGAAGGTTCAATAAAATTAATATGGGATCTCAAATCTTATCCCAAAATATGTGGCATATGAGTTGTTGATATATAACGGGTAGATAATTTTGTGTATTAACAGAAATTAATGTATATATCTAATTGTATAAAGACAAATTACATGCCAAATGTATTATCATGAAAAAAATTTAGGATAACTTTTAAAAGCTTTAACGTTATTCATATAATTTATAGAAGACAATTATAGTAAAAATGCATGATTTAGTGCGTGAGAAATACTAACGGGTAGGTGAAAATAAATTCATCAACATTTAAATTATTTTAAAATCTAAAAAATCAACAATTATTTAAATGATGATTTCAATAAATGTATATAAAAAAAAAAAATTGTTCATGGACGTTCACATTACGAAAATGGAGTGCATTTACTTCCATTCAGATTCAATGCATAGTGCAAGACAAACCGTCCATTCATATTCAATGCCCAAAAAATATATAAATTGGTCATTGACTCATTTCCCACGAGTGAAAATGGTATCAACTTAAACCTTTTTTTTTTTAATTGGAAAAAAGGTATCAATATCTTGGTATCACTTCAAGATACCCTTTTGTCTCCAATTTCAACAATTCATTATTCCTCCCATATTGCCAATCCAATTCCAATTATTCTCTCTCTCTCTCTCTCCAAAATGTCTTCTCTTCTCAAGCCTTTTTCACTTCTTCAATTCCAAACAACCAAGCCTTTCCCAATCTTTCAACCTCCAACACCACAAACCAATAAGCTCCCCAAAATCCACTGCTCGAAATTCGGCAACTTCCTCGAACTAAAACCCGAAAACCCGAGCCCCGAGCCCCTCCGCTTCGACCTCCCTCTATGGGACAAGTCGGATCGGGCCCTCCAAAACCTGATCATAATAGGCGCAGGCCCCGCGGGCCTGCGCCTAGCAGAGCAGGTCTCGCGACGCGGGGTCTGCGTCTGCTGCGTGGACCCCGCGCCGCTCTCCGCGTGGCCCAACAACTACGGCGCGTGGGCGGACGAACTCCGCGCCACGGGCCTCGACCACTGCCTCGACAAGACGTGGCAAACGACGACCGTTTTCCTAAACGACAACGAGGCCCGGCACTTGGACCGAGCCTACGGACGAGTGGACCGGAACAAGCTCAAAGCCGAGCTGATCCGAAACTGCCTCGACAACAACGTTGTCAAGTTCCACAAAGCCAAGGTTTGGGACGTCCAACACTCGGAGTTCGAGTCTCTGGTCTCGTGCGACGATGGGGCACAGATCAGAGCAAGCCTGGTCGTCGACGCGACCGGGTTCGGAACCAAGTTCGTAGAGTACGACAAGCCGAGAAGCCATGGATACCAAATCGCTCATGGAATATTGGCCCAAGTTGAGTCACACCCGTTTGATCTCGACAAGATGGTTCTCATGGATTGGAGAGAGACCCACTTGAGGAACGAGCCTTACTTGCGAGCCAAGAATTCCAAGTGCCCAACTTTCCTCTACGCAATGCCGTTGGGCTCGAACTCGGTGTTCCTCGAAGAGACCTCTCTCGTGAGTAGGCCTGTCTTGGGCTACTCCGAGGTGAAGAAGCGAATGGCTGCGAGGTTGAGGCATTTGGGGATAAGGGTCGTTAGGGTTTTGGAGGAAGAGAAGTGTTCGATACCAATGGGTGGTCCTCTTCCTAGGGTACCCCAAAGCGTGGTGGCCTTTGGTGGGTCCGCAGGGTTGGTTCACCCCTCAAGTGGGTTCATGGTGGCTCGGACGATGGGGCTAGCCACGGCCTTGGCGGGGTCCATAGCCGAGGGGCTTGGCTCGACGAGGATGATCCGAGGCAAGCCGTTGCGAGATAGGGTTTGGAGGGAGGGTTTGTGGACGGTTGAGAATAGGTGTGTTAGGGAGTTTTATTCGTTTGGAATGGAGACACTTTTGGGGCTTGATTTGGATGGGACTAGGAGGTTCTTTGAAGCTTTCTTTGACTTGGAGCCTAGGTATTGGCATGGCTTCTTGTCTTCGAGGTTGAGCTTTGGCGAGCTTGCTTTGTTGAGTTTGTCTCTCTTTGAGCGTGCTTCGGTTGCTTCTAAGGTTGATATCTTGACAAAGTGTCCTTTGCCTTTGGTTAGGATGGTGGGGAATTTGGCACTTGAAGCAATATAAGGTGGGTTTTTTTTTTTTTGTTTTGTTTTGTTTTTTTTTTTGGTGATTGTTCAAGCGATATAGTCGTAGTCGTGGACAATGTATATCTAATTATTGGTAACTTGGTTGTGTAAGGGAGTACAATAATATTTCAAGCATTTCTTCTTACTATAACATGATGTTGGGTTATTTATTTTGAGACAATATATATCGATGCGACCATGCGTTATCCAGTGTGATATGTAGAATGATATTGGTTTTTAACAAGTATATATTATATATTCTGCAATAGAAGCAAGAAATATCTATAGAAGTTTATTATATTACTAGAAGTGTGTTTCCGTTGTATGTTAAATTTCTTTGCAACCTTTGAACACATTATAACAATTAGTTATTCATATATAGTAAGAGATATGCATATTTGACCATTTTAAAAATACTACATGTATAACAAAAGTAATAATAAGAAAAAGAGAATTTTAAGAAAATAGCCACGGTTTACAAAAAGATTTTAAAAATAGCCACGGATTCAAAAAATTTAAAAACTAGCCCTTTCAGAAATTTCTGACAATTTCTCTGACACGTGTCAGAAATTTCTAACAGCAATTTTATGTGTAATTTTATTATTGTCAGAAATTTCTTACATGTATTATAGCTAGTTTTCAAAATTTTTTGAAACTGTGACTATTTTTTAAAAATACACAGTCCAAAATGACTATTTACCTAACTGACCAAAATTACTAAAAACTTTTATTGTGAGACTAGTAATAGATGTGATGATGAACCTCAATACAATGGATCATTAGACCTCGAAACAATATTGAAAACTACCAATAAACTCGAATGAAAGCAATTAAGGGGTGAGAAAGCACACCCAAAATTATAAAAGAACATAAAAAAGTAACACAATAGTATTAAGCATATAGCATGCTCTTTGCCTCTTTCAATAATGCCTCTATAGTTGGTAGAGAAATTCAAAAAGTTGAGGCTAATAAGCCCACAAACTAAAGTGACACACAAACAGCACAAAACAAACAAGTAGTACTTACTAATAAATAGGAAAATCACTTTCATTATTAACGCAAAAAATATAACTAAAACAAAACAAAATAAGACATATAACTGGCATAAACGCTCTTATTTAAAACTTAAAGCATCGAGAACTCAACAGACGAAGTAGAAATTTCTAGGTCGAGAAAGACAGCAAGCAACACCAATATAGAGGGCTTCGGACGCTGTGTACAAGATCGAGACCAAAAAAGTTAGAAGGAGTCACAAGAGCCGCCTAAAGAAAGTAGAAACCACACCGAGACAATAAATCCATGACCAAGGCCAAGAAGTCTCACTCAACAATGTCAACAACGAACATGTATCTACAGTGGTAAAGCCTCGAGATCTCAAAATCTAAAGAAAATTAAACGCCCAAAGAGAACCCACTACCACATAGTAAATAGACAAAAAAAAAAAAAGAAATAGGGACTGAGAGTCATGAGAACGCACAAAGGTATCTCAATGACATCGGCCCTAAAAAAAACCCAAAGATCGACATTGAGAATGAAAAACCCTAGAATACCTAGAGAGAAAAGAAAGGGGAGGAAAGATCTGTGCGTTGGTACACAATTTCAAGGTACGAAGTATATGTAAAGCATATAACTTATCAAGGGTTTAATATGAATTATGTTAATATGAGTTATATAATGAATATATGCAAACACATAAAAAGTCCCGCATCGAAATATAAACAAATCTCACTCCAGAGATTCTATATATATATCGATATCTATACCTTCTTCAATTTTAGCATAGTTTGAGCTAGGAACACAAATGTTGTTATTAAGCCTCAATTAAGCATAGTTTGAGCTGTGAACACAAATATTGTTACTAAGCCTCAAATGTTGCTATTAAGCCTCAATTAAACAATATTCAGTATGGTGTTCAGATTCAGCCTCAAATGTTGCTATTAAATCATTTTGTTTTTTAGATTCCTGTCGTTTTTATAAATGTTGTTATCCTAAAGTATTTATCGTTCTCTAAAGTTTGTCGTTTTCGAATTTCTTTGCCACTTTTCAATTTTATAGTAATTTTTCAATTTTTCATTATAATACATTATCAAAACACAATTCCTAATAATTTTAACAATTGCGTGTTTACAAAAATAACATTAATGACAAAAACCAAAATTTACAAAACACTGAACTAAATATTTTTTTAAAAAAAATTAGACATATTATTTTTTAATTATTGTCGTAAAACATTATAGCGAAAAAGTTTACCAAATAGACGGTGGTGGTGCTGACGACGCTCAAAGAAGCAATGACAAGTTCACAGGGAGCGACGACAAGCGGTAGCGAGTATTAGGGGGCGACGAGTTTGCGGGGGCTTTCGCAGCATAGGTGACAACTTGTAGTAGGGACTTTGAGGCAGCGACAACAAAGTGTGGCGGTGGAGACTTCGAGGAGAGAGAGAGATGAAAACTGCATGATATTTACCTTATATTTGGGTAAACCATTTTGCTCATCCCATCCCATTTCTTGGGATAGTCAAAATGGTTTGAAAATGATTTGAAAATTGGTTAGAAAAATGAGTAGAATGGTTTGACTTTGCGAATTTCGAGGTCGTATAAATGATTGAGATTTAAAGATATTATATAGAGATTTGTAAAGTTGAAAAAAATGATTGAAAAAAATGAAATGAAATGAAATAGTTTATAGGATTAGAAAGTTGAATAATTTAGAATAATATAGAATGCAATGGGATAGTTTAGAAGGAGTTGTCAAACATGAGGTTAATTTGATGACTTTTCACGACTAATGACCAATTCATCGTAAATTGTTCTATTTGCGACTGATTCAGTCGCAGAAAAGAAAAAGCAAAAAGATAGCCTAAAATTTTGCACGTCATCGTTTAAAGTTGTTTGTAAGTGATTTATCACTCGTCGACAGTAAATATCTTAAAGAGGGATTTTGAGAAATACCCCATTCTTGACACAATGATAATCTATATCCCATGTGTGTTGCACTTTTAATTTATACCCCAAAATTTACACTACAAATATAAAATGGAAATTAAGGGAACACACCATATGGGGTATAGATTATTAAGTGGCATCAAGAATGACTTTATTTTGAAATTCTCCCTATCGCGGGGGTAAATCTTATTCGTCAAATGTAATATTCTCTCCAATTGACACCTTGGGCCTTGTTTTGGTGTTATGGCCCAACAGCTAATAGCAGGCTGGCAGGCCCACTACCCAAAACAACGAACGAGAAAAAAGTTTTCCCGGAATAACTATTATTTTCCTGATGGCCAAACAGGAGGGTAGGCCAGTCGAGGAAACTGCCGTGCCTTGTCCGTCTTCTTCACAACCTTCTCCAAATTCCAATCAGCCAATTCCACTCTCAGTCCTCCTCCTAATAGACTCTCATTCCTCAGCTACAGGCTTTGAACTTCGACACAATTTCGAGGAATCGATCATGAAGCCGATTCGGCTTCCCGAGCCGCCGAGTCCGAGAGTCGGCGCCAACGCCGGCGCCGTGGACATCTTCGAAGGCGGCGTCTACGGCGTTGTTCGGCGCGCCGTCGTGATCGGAAATGGCTTTTCCGGCTCCGAGAATCAGAGCATCGGCTTGGCTCGCGCTCTCGGCCTCGCCGATAAGCATGTCATATATGTGAGTTCATGGAATCTAAAGCCTAATTTAATCATATCACTTGGCCTTGGAAATATTCGTAATTAGGATTCAATTTCTGGTGGTTATATAATTTTGGTGATCGATCAACGTGAGTGCTCCTTAACTGGATTAAACTTGATTAAGGAAGTGTTTGGCGAAGCTTAGTATGTTGTTGATTGAAATTAAGATTATAAGCTAATTGTTTGTGTGTTATTGATTCCGTGCCTTTATATGTTTTTCGTCTTTTTGATTGTTTCAATCTTATAACCTGGATATGTGTGAAATCCTCATGTTTAAGATTAAAAAAAATAAAATAAAATAAAATAAAATTCTCTTATCTAATACCAAATATGGTACCAAATTTACCAACTATAACATATGCCGAATTATTGAGATTGATTGGTTTTCATTTTTTGTTTTGTTTTTTACATTACTTTTTTTGTTGTTTTGATTGAAAATTTCAATTTGTAATTGTTCAGTTTTCACCACTCAATAGTAATTAACTGGAAGACAAATGGAATTTGAAATAATAATACTCATACATTGGAGCAACAGTGCTAAATGTAGCATTTCACATTTCTAAACCGGATATGACATTAAGAACAGCATTTGCATTGTTAGTTACACACAGAATGGTAATCCTCATGTTATTGATATGGAAAAGGGAAATGCCATTGATTAGTGGAGTCTTTAATCGGATTCTCATACAACAGGCACGCTTATCGTATAAGGTACCACATATTAACGATGTTGTTGTATGAGCTTCCACATTATTTGTCATATGAGCTTCTGCTAAACGTGTTAAAGTACTCAACTCAACTAAGATATGAGTCCTCTAGGAGAACGAGCGTAGGATTTGCTAGGATCCTTAATAAGAAGCTGACTTTTTCCCCCCTTGTTGTAGAAAATTCTGTTACTGTAAGAATTCCATTATTGATAGTTTGCTTGAATGATATTTTCTCGATGGTTCTGGGTAAAGCGCTTTAAGTGTGTTGTGTTGCGCCAATCCATACACTTTAGAAGATGGAATTATATTAGATGTGAAAACTAGACATGTGTATTCTTTTTTCTAAGTATACCAGGCATTTAGGGATCAGGGAGTCGTTTGTTTCTTTGCTGCTCAATGGTTTTGTTGTCATGTGAAGTTATCAAATAAGGCTGGATGTTCTGGGGTTATTCCTTGAGATGTTTCGCCTTTGTTGGAAGATAAGTTAGTTATTTCTGGTTAAAGCGAGAAAGGGAGGGTATTTTTAGCCGTGTAATGTGATGTATCTGGGTTTTGTGGCTCGAGTGGGATGGTAGTATTTCTTACTAGGTTTCTCAAAAAGTTTCGGTTCATGGCTTTCTTGTGAGCTGTACCCCTAAGAATGTTAAAGATACTCCATTTCTTTTACTTTGTTAAGGTCCACTGATTTTGTTTGAAAGCGTTCTTCTTTGGCTAAGGTCCACTGAGTTTGTTTGAAAGCGTTCTGCTTGAGAAGATTTTTGCTGCCTTAGCTATCTTTTGCTTTCCTACTCTTCGTTTGAGGATGTCTCATCTGGTCATTTTTTATTTTTCTTCTTCTCCTTAATAGTTATTGTTCCGTGGTTTTTCGTTATATTTAGTAGTCAGCTGCAGTATGCTTTAATTCTAACCAATTAACTAAGTACTTGAACAATGGCAGTACTTTGTGATTTCTTGTGTTTGAGATCGAGTTTCCACAATTATAAAAAATAAAGGATGTGATCTATGACTGTATGCAAGGAGTATTAATATCTCTGAATTCATCTTTCGTTTTATTCATATGCTTGGCACGTGATTTCATCCCTAATTACTGTTAAGATTTGCTCTGAGCATGACTCTCTTATGTGTTCTGTTAAATTTGAGAAACCGGAACTGATTAATACGCAGAGACAGGTAGATGTAACTAGTTTCGGCCTGGAAGCCTATATCTATTAAACTTAAATATGTGAGGCAGTGCAGACGTAACTTTTCCTAGCTTGTGAGGCTATATCTATTGAACTTTTTAGATCTTTTGTGTGTTCTTTAAACAGCTTTAAACTCAATCAATTGCATGTCGATATGGTATACACTTGTGCATATATGTATTTATCTATTAAATTCTATTTCTGTTCATTTTACATGCAGCGAGTAACAAGACCAAAAGGAGGAATAAATGAATGGCTTCACTGGCTTCCGGTTTCCTTTCATAAAAAAATAGATTACATCCTACGGCAGATTAGTTGCTACTCAAAACTTATGTTAAAATATCAAAGCCGCAGAGTTACGTCTCTACCTTTAGAAAATGGTGGCAAAGCAGGGTTGTCATCTATTTTGGAAGCTGATATGAAGAATATTGTAAACATGGCTCGGGAAACTTATGAAAAGTAAATTTTTTTCTCTGCAGTTACTCAAGAGTTATGTGAACTGTCTGTTTATTTTCTTCGTTGATGGAGTAGTATAAGGCAATACTATTTCTTTCTTGGTAGGAGCAACATAAGTAATATCTCAAGATACTAATTGTACGCTGAATTTCTTTCTGTTTCTTTCCCCTGACATGAAAAGATAATGATATATACTGTATACATTGGAAGATTAGAGGAAATGTATCTATAACATGTGTTTGTTGCAAAATACTGAAAATAATAATAATAGTAATGCTACAAGCATAAGTACAAGAAAGGCTACAGTGTACTTCTGTGCTTCAAAGTTGATTTCCATTTATTTTGATTACACATACACGTATATATTTTTTTTAATTATTTGTGTACTCTTAAATAGGGATGGACCATTGTTGGTAATTGCTTCGGGCAGGGACACCATTTCCATTGCGAGTTCCATTAAACGTTTAGCTTCGGAAAATGTTTTTGTTATTCAGGTTAGTTGCAGAAAGGTTTTTTTTTTTCCAATAAATTTCAGGTGTTGGCATGTAAATATATCTTCTGATTTACAACTTAGTAAGCTATCTGCGACAAACTGTCCATGGTACACTAACAGGTTTTATTCCGTAGTGGTACATTGTGGTACCTAGTGGGTGATTTGTTATTTTATTCTGTAGCATATAAATCTACATAGAGATGCATACACCCAAAGATGGGAAGTTTAAACGAAATATAAATTTGGTAGATTACTAAATTGTCAAGAAAGAGGTCAAACAAATAAGTGTCCCTCTTAAAGCTTTCAGTTTCTTCAAAAACTATTTTCTTTCTCCACCAAACAAGTATCAGATTGCTAGATGCGTACTTCCATTTTAAGTTTATAGGATGCTTACTAGAAATAGACAATGCATGTTTGGTAAAGATTTCCCAATTGATTTATTGACCCGTCATGACCATGAAACTTGGGAGTTATCATTAAAATTCCTGGAAGTGGATGGTTCGTATTTTCCCTCTGTGCGTCATAGACACATAAAATAACAAATATAAAGAATATTACCTTGCCAAAAAAGGAAAACAAATAATAATGTACTATCTTTATCGTTTTAATCTGATTAAAAACAGTCTCTGTTCTCCTCCGAATTGTGGATTATGACTTGTTTTCTATACTACTTTGCAGATACAACATCCAAGAAAAGAACTGAATCGGTTTGATTTGGTAATTACTCCTCGCCATGATTACTATCCTTTGACTCCTCAAGGGCAAGAGCAGATTCCTCGATTTCTTCGGAAGTGGATAACTCCATATGAACCTCCCGGCAAGAACGTGGTATGTGTCGTATCTGTAATGCTAACTATGTTACAATTGTTGATCTTCCTTTACTATCCGCCATCTATTCTTGATGCCTCTAGTCATGTATCATTTTCGCCTTTATAAGGTTAGTTGATGCTAACAATTTCAAAACTCAGGTCCTCACAGTAGGAGCTTTGCACCAAATTGATTCTGCTGCACTTCGTAATGCAGCTAGTGCGTGGAATGAAGAGTTTGCATTTCTTCCAAAGCCTATACTTGTTGTTAATGTTGGCAGGCCTACAGGTTTCTTTTGTTTTACCCTTAATCTTCTAGTGTAATACAATGTATTGTGGAAAGTAGCACCAACATATTTTTCTTCTTTTCTTGCAATAATGCTGTTCGAGAACTAAAATTCACCTTCTAGTTGTGTTACACCAACTCTGGTAAATATTTGTTGGCATGAAATCAAGGAATCCCGAGTCTACAACATCCTTCACCCACCCACCCCACCCCGTCCAATGTGCTATGCTTAATTGATCACCAAATTCAATGCTTCATGAGTTTATCAATATAGAGATTTCCATAGTTTCTGTAATCTTGGTAATTAGAAGTTAACCAAAGTCACTTTTGCTTAGTTTACATCTGTTTATACTAATCCTATATCTTATTGGTCAACACTATAGACAGGATGTTAAGCTGAGTTTCAGTTTGAACATATTATTGAGCATTGATGTGAATCAATGCACATCGACCACATTAGGATTATATGGAGCCATTATTTTCTGCCCTTCTCGCTAATGTGTTTAACTGATTTGCAGATTTTTTTTTTTTCCCTTTCTTTGTAGGAACTATAGTCAGAAAATTTATTTCCTTCGGTTTGAAAAGATTAGGGTCTTTGTTGTTCAAGAATTTAGTGGGAAAGGATCTTTCTATGGCTAAATAAGAAGGCAAAAAAAAAAAAACACACACACACACACACAACAACAACGACATAGGTATCATTTCATTAATAAATTATCCTTGTTAGGTTAGTCTTCTCTAGAATTGGTTTGAAGTTAATATTTTATTTGAGAGAGATTAAGAGGTTTACCTGAAAGGTTCATGTTGTAGCTCGTAGGGGTTTTTTTTTTTTTTTGGTTATAGTTCACTTGTTGAAAATAGGGAATGTTAGAAACTAGAAGGATTTGGGTTATTTTCTTGCGAGTAAATGTTCTAGTCATTGGTATTTCACCCATTCCTCATTTCTTTCCCTTTTCTTTTGGAAGCTTAAATTTTTAATAAAGTGAAGGTATTTAAGTGGCTTTCTTATATTGGGAAATTCAACATACAAGATGTTATTCAAAGGAGAAATTTGACAGTGGCTTGTTATCTGGGGTGGTGCTCCCTTTGCAGAAAAGATATAAGAGTCTAATAATAATTTATTTCTTCACCGCATTTTCACAAGGATGCTTTTTTATAGAACTTTTCGGACAAACTCCTCCCTTGGGTGCTGCTGAGACATGTAGAGAGGATATGTTTGCTGGCCTTTCCTAGAAAGATTGTACGAAAACGGAAAAATAATATGGACTAAATATATTTTGGGCTGTTCGAATGGAAAGAAACAATAGGGTGTTTGATAGTCAAGAATGTGAGGAATGAAGTATGGCAAGGAATTATGTTTTGATTAGTTATTTGACTATCAAATGACAAGATTTTCTATCAATTCCACCTTTTTTCTAGGGTTTTATGTATTTTTTATTTTCAAGGAAGACACCTTACCTTGTCTTCCTTCCTATGTGGAATATTTTTAGCTTATATTAATAAAACTCTCTTAAACATAAGTATTAAGGTTTACGTCTTACAAATAAATTGCACTATTTATAAGTTTTCTTCCCAAATATCTGTGATTAATTTTTATTGCAATTATCATGCATGGAAGATGTCATATGTTTCTTTTAATTCTGGAAGGTATATAAATCAATTAAGACTCATCTAAAGTTGTAAAAGGCATTCTAAAACTCAATGTATTAACTAGAGAATTGTATGTAGACATTGAGTCGTCCAAAAAACTTCTTGAGTTCTTGGACAATATTGGAGATTATTTGGGCTGCTGGAATATTTGGTCAAAAGTATTTATTCTTTTTATTATTTTTCTTCACATATACGGTCTTATATATTCTATTTTGATAGTGCTTATCTGATGCAATAAATTATTGTTTTTCTTGTGTATCTTGTAGGCTGCTGTCGTTATGGTGCTGAACTTGCAAAGAAGTTGGCCTCCTGTCTGCATAGTGTTCTTTTCAGCTGTGGGACCGTCAGAATATGTTTTTCAGATAGAACACCTGAAAAGGTGTTGCCATGCACAATTTCTTACAAAATGTTCATTTGGGTGATCTATTATATAATATGGTCTTTTTTGCTTTCATCAACAGGTGTCTAATATTATTGTGAAGGAACTGGGAGATAATCCAAAAGTTTACATTTGGAATGGTGAAGGTGACGACTGTCTATATGTAATTCAAGTTTCTAATCTTAGTAGTGGTGGTGGTGGTAGTAGTAGTAGTAGTAGTAAAGTTTCTAATGGGACGGTTTACTATGGTTTTCAGAACCAAACCCGCACATGGGCCATCTTGCTTGGGCTGACGCTTTCGTTGTCACAGCAGACTCTGTTAGTATGATAAGTGAGGTCTGCAGCACCGGGTATGATTAACAAAATTACCTTCATAATTCATGAAAACGTATTTTTAAGCTATTTAGCATGTGAAATCATCGCACAAATAGCGCAATCTTTTTTAGCCTTCTCTAAAATTGTTTGTTCCCCAGGAAACCTGTCTATGTTATGGGTGCTGAGAATTGTAGGTGGAAACTCTCCGACTTCCATAAATCTCTGAGGGATCGAGGAGTTGTTCGGCCATTTACAGGCTCAGAGGATGTAAGTAACTAATTTTCTGGGTATTCAGACGAGCATTTCCAGTAAATAATAATAAAAGTTCAGCTACATGTTTTAGCATTGTGATTCAGTTAAATGTCTTTTAATGGGATTCTGCTAAAGGTGTCTATAGGATTGAACAATTAATATGTTGTCTTTCCATTTTGTCCATCTATTGGCTCGCACTTTGAGAAAAACCCTTTGGCCACTTAGCTGTGTTTTTACAAAACACCAAGTTTCAGAGGCAGCGACCATGCTAGATATATTCTGCTGCTCCATATGATCCTCAGTTGCGTTCTAACTTACAAAACATAGCCTATGGGTTCGCTACTTGTTTGAGAAATTTGCTGAATTCCTTTGCAACGCATGTCTCTGTGTGTGTGTGTATTTTCTCTCTTTTCCCTAATATGCTTCTCACATTAGGAGTAAATTTTATAGCTAGTTTCCTGGATCTTGCACAAAAATTGTAGTTTTTTCTCTTGATCACCATCTTTCCAGAACAGACTGATAGCTTGATCTGAATGGGATATGATCTATTGACATTGCTGTTCTTTTCTCTTAAGGGCATGTTTGGTTTACAATATTGTGTTATATGTATTTTATCGTATTGTGCTATAAGGTATAAGCTTTATATGAATTGCGTGTTGTCCAAAAATATTATATAAAAACAATGAGAAAATCGTCTTAGACGTTAGGATGGATAATACGGGTCAAATACGGAGGCTTTTTTTTTTTTTTTTCTTTTACTAGATCACACAATTTGTGTTGTATTGAGTGTGTCCATGTATATAAAATATGATATTTTGAACATCCTCAGATAGTGTTTATCCTCAGTACGAGGTAACTGTAACTCCTTAGGCTGTACAACAACTCTGAGGCACTCCGCTATTCACTTTTCCAAGTACGGGTTAAACGGATTAAATGATTGGTCCGATTATAGATCATATCATTGATTTAGTAGGAAATATAGCTTCATTCACATTCCTTCTCATACTCTTGACTTGGTAGGTGCTATATTGTTTTAGACATTACAATACGATGAGCTTATACGGTACACTAAACGTGCTTAAAACTTTTGAACTTGTTATTGACTCATCTTTTTCTCCTTCTCAGATAACTGAAAGCTGGAGTTATCCTCCACTTAATGACACTGCTGAAGCAGCGTCAAAGGTCCTTCAAGCACTCGCCGAGCGTGGATGGAGATTGCGGCCATAAGATGGCGACCGATGGTCGTTCTTTAGAATGTTTCTTTTTGTTGTCAAAAGTGCATTACACTTTTAACCTTAGGTTTGTCCAGTAGCACATATAGGAATGATAGCTTGAAAAGGTGTTTTTATTTTCCTCTTTGAAATTCAATTCCTTTCCTCATTGGGGGCATTTAAATATGTAAAAATAAAGGATAGCTGTGCGGCTTGTAAAGTATTGAGAGGAACAAGCTTGGGTTTATGCAGCTCTATTGAAAAGCCTTTTTGAAGGGTTAGATTTTGTTGTACCGTTTTGTTGCAATGGTGTTATTTTGTTGTTTAAACCCAAATACTTTCAAATTGCATTTCATTTTACGAAAAATGCAAAGATATAATCAATCTCACCTGGCTTGCCTAATTTATTTCATTACTTTCGTGAAAGCTTATGTTGCCTTCTTGTTCATTTTTCAATTGAAATCTTCATTTTCTCAACGACTGTATACAGATAACAGCCCACAACTATTTCTCGTATTAGCTACATCCTTGACAATGTGTAGCACCTAATTATTATGTTAATTATATCTCCAAGATGTTGAGTTAATCGGTTGTACTCTGGTAAGCTTGCCCAATAAAGATTGTACTCCATGAATATATGAACTCAATTATTATCTGTAGATTTGAAATATTGGAATTGGAATTGATAAATGAAATTATTGAAATGACAAACGAAATTGATTACCATCTATTGGTTTGAGATGAAATTGATTAATAAATGAAGTCATTAATAAATCATTTACTTATGAGTTCTTGTCTAATATATGTCTGAGATATGTTTACTTGTATGTATCAATATCATTATCTGAAATTGTTTGCCCCGATAATCTAGATAGGTCGTCTACTCGTCTTATTACTTAGAAGGATAATAATATTATAATCCTGATTAAAGAAGATAACCAATCCTAAAAATGTGATTTGTAAATTGTCACTTTAAAAGAAAAACATTGCAGTTTATGCCACCTAATTGTAACGATTTACCAAATTATCATTTTTTTACAAATTAAGAAGACAAGAAAACAAAGACAAAATAGTAACTTGTTAATAAAATACTGACCTAATTTACAATTGTGACATAAATTACAAATTTGGATCACAAATGTGGTTTTTAGTCAAATTTTCTCACATATTATAGACGATCATTTAGATTATCATCCATTATTATACCAGCATATAACTTTGAAATACTAAAAAAAATTCAATTTTTTAATTATAAAAATGGTGACAGATATATTTTTTTTAACATATCAAAACACGTGCTAGTGTTTAGAAAATCCACTGGCTATTTCTACCCCTCACCCTAAATATCATTACAATCAAAATTAGAGACAAATATTATATATATATATATATATATATATATATATATATGTAGTACACACACTACACCAGTTAACGCCTAAAGTGGGGTAAAGTGGGTTGGTTTTGCTCTCTTATTCCTATTTCTCCGATGACAATCGAGTAAAGTGGAGCAAGTTATAAGCTTAGCGCAACAACTCCATCAAGAACCACATTGTTTCTTTTACTTATTTTCTTAGTAATTTTTTTCCCCTATATAACTCCCATTCCTAATAGTGAACTTCACAGCAAAGCAATCCCAAAATACCCTCTTTTCCCAAACGCTAAGTACTCTTAACATTTCCCTATTAATTATGGAACCAACCACCCAAAGCGATGATGCTGCAGTTTTGGTGCCAAAGACTTCAACCAAGCCGAAAGAAAAAACCCACGGCACTACTAAACCCGCCTCGCTCCGGCGAGTAGGGCGGCAAAAAGGCGCTGCGATACTCGACTTTGTCCTGAGGCTTGGTGCGAGTGGTGCGGCCTTTGGGGCGGCGGCGGCGGTGGGGCAGGCGGAACAAGTTCTTCCCTTCTTCACGCAGTTCTTTCAGTTCCATGCACAGTACAATGATCTCCCTACTCTAACGTACGTAAGCTTCTTTATAGTAAGGAAAAATCTTTCGTCTCTTTTCGCTGTCTCACACACATTTTTAATTATTAAACGCGTTGTTTTTTTTTTCTTCTTATTTTATAAATATGTTAAAGAAAGATAGATGAATTGTTAGTTTATGATTGTAAGTGACGGGTAAGAGACAACAAATTTTTATTATTTTGTGATAGTAACATGAGAAAATACAAACAAAAAATAATAATAATAAGAGTCCAACTAATGAGCTTTACTATGCAAAAATCTTTTTGAATAGCTATAGGTACGTACACAATTGAATGTATAAATCGTATTGAACCGAACCCATATTTATATATATATATAGGAAAATTAAAAAAACGGTTTTTTAAATAAATAGTCATATTTTTATTTATATTTTTAACAATTAGCCTATGTTTGCTTTTATTAGCAAAATAGTCATACATTCGTGTCTAGATTTTTGAGACGGCAGTCATTAGTTTTTTGAATTATGTTTTTGTTGTTTGTTGCAGACAATATTGTCTAAAATTTTGTGTCTCTAGTAATGAAATTTGTGACTTTTTTTGTTGCATATTTTTTTGCTATTTATAAGATATTTTTTATTTAGTAATAAATTATGAAATTGGTTGTATAGGTAATCATTTATTTGTGAGTTAATTATTTTATTAATGGATGTTTGAATTTTTCATTGTGTTTATTTTAAATTTTCTGAAATTTTGTGACTATAGTCACAAAATTTATGACTGCGTATTTTATTTATTTAGTCACAAATTTTATTTCTTTAGTCATAGATTTTTTCTTCACAAATGATGGAGACAATAAAGGAGACGGGAGGCAAAGAGTAATTTACTGTTAGAAAAAATGGCATGATATGCAATAGTGATATTGATCGTAAACTTAAATGTAAAATGTGGCTTGAGATCAAATTTTCTCTAATTTATAACCAATAACATAAAATTTTTATTTATTTTTTCCAATTTTATTTTGAATAGCTCCTCTTAATTTTTTTTTTTTGAATTTTTATCCTACAACCACACTCTTACTAAATGTATTATTACAAACTCTCCTTAACCTTAATTTATGTATGTGTGTGTGTGCAGGTTTTTTGTGGCTGCGAATGCACTGGTTGGCGGATATCTTGTCCTCTCATTGCCACTCTCAATAACATGCATTGTTCGTCCTCGTCAACGAGGACCAAGGCTCCTTCTCATCATATTTGACACAGTAATTACTTAGCCCAACCTTTTTGTTTTTCTTTCTTTAATAAATAATCAAACCAAGGAACAATATCACTAACATACACTTGGCTAATTTATTGTTAAACTGGACACACAGCATATATAACCCATTGGACAGATAAATAAAAAGTTATCTTAACCCCCAAAAATATAAGGGTGAGTTGTAAAAATAGACCAAAATTGAATTAGTCTTTTAAAAAATAGCACATGTTTTGAAATATTAAAAGAATAGCCATGTCAAGAATTTTATGAGAAAAAATAACAAAAAAAATATTTACACTTTTGTAAGAAATTTTTTAACACTTCAAATTTTAACTAGCAAAAGTTGAAATGTTAGAAAATTTTTTACATAATGTGTAAATATTTTTTTTTTGCAACTGAAAATTTCTTGATATTACTATTCTTTTAATATTTTGAAACATGTGCTATTTTTTTTAAAATATAAAAAAAAATTGGTTATTTACTTCAATTTCCCAAAATATAAGATGAGAAAGTGTCATTCACGAAAAAAAAAAAAATTCTAGAGCAAACATTATAAGTATCCAGTGCGTTTTATTAAAATTCTTCATTCATACCTTGAGTTTATAATAATACAAATTTTACTCTTCAGTTTTTCAAATTTAACAAAAAAATAACTTATTTTAACTTTTCGTTAGAAAACACGTATAAAATTTTCATATTGTAACTGCATTTTATGTTCCCCTGTTTAAATAGTTTACGAGACACTAAAATATTTTGACAGTTTAGAGAAAAAAATTATATTTTTTGATCAATAGAAAGATATAAACGTGGAATTTCGATTAAACACAGGGGCTACTTATGGTGTTTACTGAAAAATCTAATTAAAACGAAAGAGAAAAACATTAAAATAAACGGAAAAAAAAAAAAAGGAAATTCTAAGAAAATAGTCATTGTTTACAAAATTAAAAAATAGCCACAGTTTCAAAAAATTTAAAAACTAGCACTGTCAGAATTTTTTGACAAAATTTATAACACGTGTCAAAAATTTCTAACAGTAATTTTATGTATATTTTTGTTATTGTCAGAAATTTTTTACATGTTTTATGTCTAATTTTTGAATTTTTTGAAACTGTGATTATTTTTTAAAAATACACAATTCAATATGATTATTTATCTAACTGACCCAAAGAAAAAACTAATTAAATATCAAATCAACCTAGGTATATGCTTCTATAATACTTAATGCGACTTACTTATTTGGTACAAAGGAACAAAGATGGACCTTAATAGAGATATTTCATTTATCAAATAAAAAAATGTGATTTTCTAAAAATATTTCACACGAAGAATAAAGCAGACAGTTTGAAATTTTAGCCATGATTTTTTTAAAAAATAAGTAAGTGTTAGTTACTATATAATTTGAGTCAATTATTAATATATTTTTCAAGCTTAACTATAAGCTTACTATCTTAAATATTTAGATATAATACACATGTAATTCTTTAGTACTGGATCAATAGAAGGTATGTATTGATCCGTTTTCAAAAATTATTAAATAAGATTTTTAGGCATTATAAAAAATAGATAATTAAGTAAATAGTCAACGTTTTGATTAATTAAGAAATTAGTCATTTTTTCAACTACATAATGATGTGCATCTACCTTTATGCACTTAGTCACTAATAACTTAATTTTTACAAATATTTGTCATCTTTTTAAAACATAGACCAAGAAATAGCCAAATACCAAATAAGAATAAAAAAATTATAATGGTTGATTTAGTAATATTAATAAAAACTTGTGATTTTTAAGATTTTTTTTTTCTAAATTTAATTCACCTTCATGCCTACTAAACAAACTAATTACTAAAGGGTTTCTATTTGACTAGAAAGAACGTATAATTTACATCCACTTCTTATAATTAGAAGCATAGCTTTAGTGATTGGCTCCCATTGTTGGTGAAAATACTAGCTACAACGCTGTTTTAAAACCTAGAAGATATTGCTCTTAACCAAAGCAAAGTTACTAATTAAAATATGGCCGCATAAATATCCTCAAGGACTATTCATTTTCTAAGCTTAGGAGGACTTTTCAAAACCGCTACATGGCAAACCTCTAGGCTTTTCTTGCATAATTCTTTAATCAAATGGGAAGGACAAAAGAAAAACAAAAAAACAATAGTTGTCATAAATGATATTTGACCATTTATTGGTCCATATTTTAAAAAAATAATAATAATAAATATTTTCAAAAATTAAGTTATTAATCACTTATAGATAACTAAGGGCATAACTATCATGTAGTAGGGGTGTTTAAAAAACTGATGGGACCAAATCAAACCGACAAAATCAATTCAAATCAAACCAAATCAATTTCAAACCGATTATAATTAGTTTGGTTTGGTTTGGAATTTCTCAAATTTTAATTGGTTTGGTTTTGTTCATGTTTGACATTGTTAAAAAACCAAACCAAACCAAACCAATACTTATATATACACATGTATTTAAAATTATATTATATGTATGGAGGGTTATTTTTTTTTCCCTTTTTTGCTAAGAAGTTGTGAGAACTTGAAGTGAACAACTTTATTATTTATTAATCAGGTGTTAGATATTTTGGGGATGTTTTTTATGGAACTTCTAGTACGGATCAACTTTGTTAAGTAGCCATTAGTTGTTCGAGCGTGAATACCCTTGCATCATTTTAAAACCATTGAATATTTAATATAATTTGCTTATGGTATTTAAAATATTTTGAATTTAGCCCTTATCTAATTGGGTTAGATTATGATGTTGAACTATGATTTTGATGAATTATATTATTTTATTAAGTCCTCAACTTGTATGAGCCTATTTTTAAAAAAAAGGCTCAAAATGATTAAAAAAACCAAACCAAACCATTTTGGTTTGGTTTGATTTTGATTGTTTAATTGGTTTGGTTTGGTCTGAAAAATTACTAAACCAATTAGAAGTTGGTTTGGTTTGATTTTAATAAAATAATAGTGGTTTGGTTTGGTTAGACACCTCTATCATATAGTTAAAAAAATTATTAATTTCTTAATTAATAGAAACATTGAATATTTTGTTAGAACATCATTCGCAAAATAACTATTAACTAAATTATCTTTCAACTTGTAACATACTGGTGTAGACAATGACGGCTCTCACCATAGCTACGGCGGCGGCAGCAGCCGCAGTCATGTACTTAGCTCATAACGGGAGCGTCGACGCAAACTGGCCCGCTATCTGTATGCAATACACTAACTTTTGCCAGCAAATCAGCGGAGCTGTGGTGGCTTCCTTCGTCGCCGGAGTCTTTCTCATGTCACTTGTTGCGGTTTCTGCTTTCGCGCTTAAAAATTAAGAACTTCTAGTTATTGAACACTGCTTAATTTGTTTATTACCCTAAGAAGTGAAGCAATATGAAAAATTACACAACGGCCTTGACGTAATTGTATCTCTTTCGTTGCTTGAATCGTCATCTATTATATATGTATGTATAATTGTGTTTTGAACTAGAGTGTTGCATACGGGATCATCGTGTTCGTGTATATGTCAATAAATGATCTTGTTATTTGCTTACCAGCAATTTTATTTAACTTTCAGATTAACTCTTTTGGGTACTAAAATAAAGGGTCTATTTAATATTTGATTATTTTTTAATTTATATTTTAAGAAAATAGTTAACGTTTTCAAAAAAAAAAACAAACAAACAAATAAATTATATAAAAAAGGAAAAATTATATAGTCAAACATATGGTAAAAAAATTAAAAAAAAATACTTAAAATTATGTAGACTCGATGGGGGAACAACTAAAAGAAATAATAACCGTTTATATTTTTTAGAGAGTAAATAATAAATAAAAAGTGCAAAGAATATAGAGGGATATTCTTTTGAGTTAAAAATTTTAAGGATTTAGCCAAAATTTTTATTATTTTTTTAAAGATTAGCCATAATTTCACGAAATTAAAAAATTAATCATTTTCATCGTGTATCAAATTTTGTTACATGTGTATCAAAATTTGTATACATGTATCAAATTTCTTAATTTACACAATGAAAATAGCTAATTTCTTAATTTCGTGAAACTATGACTAAATTCTTGAAACGTGAGTCTAAAAAGGTAGGGCTGAAAATTAAAACCGAAAAAACCGAAAAATCGAAAAAATTAGCCGAATTTTTTAAAAACCGAAACCGAAAACCGAATTTTTTAAAAAACCAAAAATTCGGTGCTTAAAAACCGAAATAACCGAAAATTCGGTGCGGTTATTCGGTTTTGAATATTAAAAACCGAATAATCGGTTTTTTTAACCGAATTATCAATTTTTTAAAAAAAAAATCAGTTTTTAACCGAATTTAAAAACTGAATAACCGAATTTAAAAACCGAATAACCGAATTTAATAACAAAAAATCGGTTATTTAACCAAAAAACCGAATTAAAAAAGTGAAAACCGAATTAAAAACTGAAAAACCGAATTTAAAAAATCAAAAAATAAAAATCGTTTATTAACCGAAAAACCGAATTAAAAAATCGAAAATTCGATTTCGGTAAAATTCGGTTTTTTTCCAAAAAAAAAAACGATTTTCGGTTATCAATTTCTAATAACCGAAAATTCGGTTTCGGTTAAAAAAAAGCCCAAAAAATCGATAACCGATACCGATTTCATCCCTATAAAAAGGACTAAAAACTAAATCTTTTCAAAATAAAAAATAAGTTGAATATACTATTTGACGGCGCCATTTAAAAAATAATAATTTAAAAAGGAGGAAAAAATACAAAAAATATAGAGGTTTTTTTTTTTTGTTTGAAATAAAAAAAAATTTAGTTTAAAATAAAATACATTTGATAATGATATCTTAGGGAAAAAAAAAAAAAAAAAAAAGTTCAGTTCCCAAGGAAGGGAGCAGAAGGAAACTCCTCTGGCAAATCGAAACTGATTACTAATAAATCATTTCAAACAGAGCCAAGCTTTCATTACAATGGCAATGGCTCTGTCCCCGAGCTTTGTGGGCAAAACCCTTCTTCCCAATCCTCACAATTCCCTCTTCCTCTTCTGCAGACGATTCTCTTCCAAGCTCTTTGTCAAAGGTAATCTCTCTCTCTCTCTCTCTCTCTCTCTCTCTCTCTCTCTCTCTCATCTCGAATTCGAAGACGAACTGAACTTCGGCTTCTGAGAGTCGATTGTCGCTATATCACCAGTTTATGATCATCACAATATGGGTTTTAAGTTAACTTTACCTAATCATAGAGGTTTTATTCTTTAGGATTAGGACAAATGGTGTTTGGGATCATCAATTTTATGGTTTCACTACATCACCCAAAAAAAAAAAAAAAAAAAAACAACAACAACAACAACGTTGTCCCCAAATCAAATTTTTATGATTAAAAGTACTTTTAGTAGTGATAACAAAATTCAATCACTATAAAATTGTGGCTAAAAGTATATCGATGACAAGTCATTATAAGCTATGACTAAACTTGAGATTTAGCTTTTTTTTGTTTTTTTGTTTTTAACTAAAAGGTTAGTTTTTTTAAGTCTGTGATTAATTTTCTCTACTTGCTCATCATACGTTAAGCAAATAATTACTTTGATGAGCTCAATGACAATTATTTATGGCCGGTAATTGGATCTTTTGGGGCCAAAAATAATTCATGACAGATTATTCTACTCTATCTTGAGTTATCAAAGAATCCAGTGTATTTAGTTTGGAAGTTGTATCACCAAAAACTCTGAGTCCTATAATAACTGGCTTTATCTCATCTCAGGATTATCTTTCTCTACCACAGAGGAGATATTAAGTAAAGAGTTTTCGCGATTCGGCGAAGTCATTGGAGGTAAGTTTTAATCTTGATGACTCAGGCTTTCAACACAAAATGTAAATCTTAATGATGTTGAGATATTTGGTTTCTTTGTTTCAACACAAATGTAAATGTTAATGATGTTGAGATATTTGCTCTCTTTGTCTCCAGCTAACATAGTGATGGATAAAACTCAAAACAGATCAAAAGGTTTCGGATATGTGAGCTTCGCGAACGAGGACGACGCAAACAAGGCCTTGATTGACATGAATGGCAAGGTCTTAAGTTCCTGCATTTATCATTTAAACAACATTTTTCGGACTTTCCTGACTTTCGAAATGGAACTGTACTTGCAGTTGCTCGACGGACGTGTTGTTTTCGTGGACAAAGAGGTTCCTAAAAGTCGTTTCAAAGTTCATAATCGAAGAGCAAGACACTCGGAGCTAGATGAGAGTTAGATTGAGGTGAAGAGTATTTCTTTTAGAAAAAGAAAAAGAAAAAGAAAAAATTGTCTGTTTTGAGACTTTTTTCTTAGAAGTGAGAAAAATGGCTGAATGCTGGGCACTAATAGAATCCAAGCTAATAATTGTTATTTAAAGGTTAAGCTAGCGCTTTATAAATTTGAATGAAATGTACTATCCAATGCAATATTTATTTTTCAAAATATATTTTTTTTTTCTTATCACGACCATTTTTGCTAAATTCAAGTTCAATGATCCTTACATGAAAAGTTTGGCATTTTGTTGAGAATCATCTCATATAGCCCTAAAAGCTTTACCATTTCTCATACAATTTTTCTTATTTACTGTTCCATATTAGTGTAAATATCAACATACTTCCCACTTTCACATAAGTTCATCATTGGTTCTCGGCATTTGTACAAATGGGGTCGCAAAATATGCCGATTCTCTTGGTCTTCTAAAATATAACCCAATTTTACAAACCAGTAAAAATCTTGCCCCCGGCCTATATATAGCTGCAATTTCCTAATATTCCCTTGATATTCTCTACCCTCTTCTCTGAGCAGACTCGTGTATTATAGCCAAAATTGTCTATAACATCCACAATGTGGCGTATTTTCCTAATATTCCCTTGATGTTCTCGGCATTTGTACAAATGGGGTCGCAAAATATGCCGATTCTCTTGGTCTTCTAAAATATAACCCAATTTTAAAAACCATTAAAAACGTTGCAAAAATAGGCCAAAATTAAATGTTTGTTTTAAATGATAGTCTATATTTCAAAAAATTAAAAAAATAGTCATGTTACGAATTGTATAACAGAAAAGTGTCACACAAAATATAACACATCTGTAAATATTTGTAAGATATTATTTAACACTTCAAAAAATAATGAGTAAAACTTGAAGTGTTACAAAATATCTTACAAATATTTACAGATGTGTTATATTTTGTGTGACACTTTTTTATTATATAATTCGTAATATCTATTTTTTAATTTTTTGAAACATGAGCTATATTTTAAAAACGAAAATTTTTTTTTGGCTATTTCCTACGATTTTTCTTAAAGCCTTGCCCCCGGTCTATATATAGCTGCAATTTCCTAATATTCCCTTGATATTCTCTACCCTTTTCTCTGAGCAGAGTAGCAGACTCGTGTATTATGGACAAAATTGTCTATAACATCGATAATGTGGCATATTTTCTTATTCTCAAATGACCATCGAAGAATTCACTAATTAGATTGAATAATTAAACCGACATTTTTGCCCCAATAGTAAGATCCCGAGTTTATTGTTCACATATAGAGGGTACAAAATTGGCCTAAGAAACCCAATTGTAAAGCGAGTTTTGATGATTAATGTAGTCCTAATATCATTCCCTCATGTTCTTTAGTTGAGCCTTGAGGAAAATGTGAATCACTTCTAAACAATTATGATTATCCCTTTTCGCAAGAAAATTTCCAGCAATGGATACAATGTTAAATTATGAATCTTAACAAAATTTCTCTCGCACCGCAATGGTTCTAATGGCACTAAATAATCATAAACATCATTGATCTTTTTTCCTAAAACAAGAGCTATCGGATCATCATCGCTCGTGTCACAAAACTAACCAAGGCATAACTGAAACTAAAAATAAACTCATCAGCTATAATTTTCAATCTGAACTACTTGGGGGAGGTTAATCCTGCCTCCCGTTATCAAGCTGTTTTAACCTTCCGAGATGGTGGTCTTCGGAATATACTGATTAAATCGTCAAGACCCTGTTGAATAGATTTGTGAGCAATTTCATTTTCACTGTATAGAAATTTTAAGAAAATAACCAAGCAAACAAATTAATTATCGGTAATTAAATAATTATAAGGAAGGATATAGAAGTTATACCCTAGTGGTGATGACTAGGAAACTGAATAGCACTATCAAGTATGAACCCAGAACTAGAAGTAAGAGCAGATCGAATGTAACACTTGCAACCTGTAATTGGCACATTACCATTCAAACCGAGAGGTCAGACACAGAATAAACTACATTGACTTCACATATCATTTTAGGTATAAACAAGGAAATGCATAATAATATCATGGATCAACAAACTTGTTAGTCTTTTATAATTTATCGGCAAGCTTAAATATGGCTGATAGATAAAAAGGCTCGGAAACTGAAACAATCAGGGAGAGACTGCCCCACTAAACCTTTGGTGAGTGAAGTACAATCACCACCGAGCAATCTATATAGCGTTCGGAAAAATGGAATATATGAACAATAACATGCAACCACCAAATAAAAAGCAAAAAGAAAATATTATTGTTATGTACCTGATATATATAAAGCTTAGCTCTAGATGAATCATAGAAAGTAAACATTCCATCAAGGATCTCATGTTGCACACTCACTTCATGAGTATGATCTTCTAATTCCTGTTAATAGTGGAACAATAGAACTATTCAGAAGTTACCACAAGACATTTTTAGTAGAAAGGACATGCTGACAACATAAGAATTCAGAAACATATGTCTACTATTCAAAAGATGGAGCTTAAACTTTCTTGATGGAACAGTTTGTTTTTTCTAGACATGTATAAATAACATAATCAAGTTGGTTTACAAGATGTTACTTCGTACGGCAACAAAATATAATTATCCAGCGGAAGTGAAAAAAGAAGACGGAGTCAAACACCCAGAGCATTGTCAAAAACGACAGAAAGCGAGGAAAAACAGTTACATACTTCTTTTCTTTTTTTTTTTTTTCCCATGTAAATTCTAGAAGGAAATAGAACATAGGATTGTAGACAAAATAATAAATATAGTGACTTATATGGTAACTTTGGCAAACGCATAGACCAATTTGTGGTTTGTATTTATCATATCAAATATAAATACACATACTAGACAACTAGAGAACATTAAAGCTATTCATAAACTGTTAAGAATATGGTGTAAAACCTTTTTCAATGCCGAGATGAGTGGATCATTCTTTGACAGGAATGGAGCCACTCGAGGTGTCCGTGACAAAAACTTCAACCAGGATCTGATGTAAAAAGGATTTACAGCTAAACTACTATTGTCTGCAAAGATTTCGATGTTCTTTTCTTGATAGCCATAAATATGTCTCTGCATAGATAAATCAAATGACATCACCACTGAGAAACTGTTGGGGTGAAAATCCAATTAATATAGTGGACTTTTTCTTTGTTTCCTCGGTCCAACATGATAGAAACCAGCAACAGTATTCTTGTAAGTTCATTTTCAGAATAATCAAGTCATACACTAAGTGTTTATAACGTTATTGCCATATTGATGACCTAGTAACAACATTTCACAATTCATTAGCTTTTTCCCTGTCAGTGTGTGCAAGCATGCAAGAGAGAGACAAATCTACAGGCAGACAATGTGTGAAATAGCTAAATCAGGTACTAAGCCATTTTGCCTCACATAGACAAGGCATAAGCCTCAATCTATAACAGTATAAATAAATAATTAACATATAGGGGGGAAAAACAAGCCACTTGTAAGCTTTCCGACTAATCTCTAAACTAGTAGATAAAAAATCAAAATCAAGGCCATGTGCTTACCGCTAGACTCTCAGCAACTAGCTTGACACTTCTGGTAACCGCAGTTTCATTCACAAAATTGCTGTAGAAAAGCAAAACATCAGAAATTGTTCATCTACGATAGAATGTAACACCCAGCAAGAAGATACGAGAGAGAAAGAAATACAAACCTGCTATCAACCAAACCACCCGTTCTTTCTAACAATTCAGGAGCAGCCGAGAGTCCAGAGAGCGTGGCAGCAGTAACTCTCAGCCTTGAAAATTGTTCATGCTCCCAAGCTACCTACAAGTCAGCAGATTCATCACCGGCTCTAAAAACCATATATACGGAAAAGGAAAAAAGGCATAACAAAAGAACGAGAGGATAAGTTATCCTCCAAAGAAAGTGGAAAAAAAAGAAGAAAAATCTACAATCAAAGAGTACATTTCAATGCCAACATATCTTGCCAACTGAAGACCAATAATGAAAAAGAAAAACTCCTAAGCAATCGTAAAATATTTAAATTTCAGCATCCAAAAAATTCAAATATATAATGATCAATACAACTAATTTAATGCATAGTTACTTACTCGAGGATTTGAAATGTTAATTTTCTTGTGCTTCAGACCAACTTTAAATCCCAATTCTTCAGCTACATCAGAAAAGCCCTACAAAAAACCACCCATCAAATCAAATGATGAAGAAGGTCAATTGTAAGCGAGGAAATTCTCTCACAGATTCGGTGCAGTTTATTTGCTTACTTCAAAAATTTGTTTAACGTAGGCATTCTCTGGAGGCTTGGAAACATGAATCCATAATTCATTATCCCATGAGCCAATGCTATTCAAGCAAATAGCATAGTCAATACTCTCACGTAGACGTTGATCAAAGCTCCGAAGCCACTGCAACATGTAAAATTGATGATTAATGCACCACCACCAAGAAAAACAAAATTTTAAAAGGCAAAATAATTGAACAGGATGAGACCAACACCTTATGAGTTCCATTGTAGTTATATGGTCCGCCAGAAGTCAACCCAAAAAGTAAATTGTACCTCCCTCTTGTTTTAGGATTTGAATAGAGAAGAGAGAACAACCTAGCAATTTCAAGAAGTGCCACAGCGCCACTTCCATTGCTATCACTTCCGACAGATAAAGCCTGTAAATTTAAACTTTCTCAGTCCTTTATCAAGCTCACACAAGTTGATATTGTTAATAAAAGCTACCAAATTTACGTACTGGAGCAGCCCCGAACGTATCATATGATGCAACTATAGCAATGGTTGGAAGTTGGTTATCTCCATCTGTTCTTAATCCCGGCAACCATCCCTGCCATTATTAAGAAAAGATATTCCATTCAAAAACGACCTAGTTCACCAAAATCTATTAGATAACTTGATGTGTGATCTAATAAATGAATCGAGGTTCTCTTAATTCAAATTATCAAAACAGTGAGGTCAAATTATCAGCAAGAAAAATATTGTAATCAGCTCCCTCCCATACAGTCCATGGATATTGGATAACTACATCTTTTGTCCTAGTAAGCCTGCAATTTCTAAGAAGAATAAAAGTAGAAATTTGCTGAAGCAAATCAAACACAGAAGATATAAATCAGTATTTACATTGGTTTCAAAATCAAAACAAGTACAAATCACCCACTGAATATTATTCTGATAGCTTAAATCCCAAGCCAAATTCCTTCTAGAAAGTTTTAGGGGAAAAAAGTTTTTTCTCGCACAGGCATAAAATCATGCATTTTCGTGCATTAGAAAATGAAACATGAAAAACCCCCATAATGTCTCAATCAAGACAGCTAAGAGGGAATATCTATTTACAGTTTTACCTAAGAGAATGGTTCGAGACCTAGTATATAACAGTTAACCCAAGAACAATATTTCAATTAAAGAATTCCGAAAAATTAATGTCCAACTTGAAACTGAAACATGACCAGCCACATTGTACTCAACAGTATAAATCAAATCAAAAAGCTCAAGATAAACATTTTCTTCAGAGTCTTCTAATACAATCTTGTGATATTTATGCACAAATTCAGACACTACATAAGTTACAAGGCACCAAAATCTTTCATAAAAACACACCCACTGAATTAGAATCATTACTGTATTTAAGACCTCAATAATGATGTTTAGAATTTTTTATATTTACGCGCATCAAATAAATTATTCCTCAAATGCCTATTCTAATAGGAAAACCAGTCGGAGGAAAACGAAACTGATGACAAGAAAATTGAAATACGTACCTGAATGTTTGTGATTGTGGGTGACGCAATCTTCTTGGGTTCTGGTACTGAAACAACTAGCTTGTATCTACAATATGTCACCACCAAATACAAGATTAATGGCCGTAACACATAATTACTAATCTCAAGGTACTTTAATTGTTTTCAGAAGACAAAAGTATATTATTAAGCTGACCAAAAACTATGTAAAATGGTATTCTTGTTCTCGTTCTAGCTCTCTACATTAATATTTTTGAACCTTAATTTCAACATGAAAAACCAGCACAAGACCTATACTCAACAAAAGTTGCAGAAGGAGGGGAATATAGCATCCTGTTGTCAGAAAATATTTCTTTCTTAGGGCGAAGAGAAGAATATTCAGGGAGGATAAGTACATGCTTGAACTGGGAGACATATCCAACACATTCTTCCAGTAAACCAAACAAAAAACCTGCTTTGTAACTTTTGGTAGCCCGGATATAACAACCAGAATTTGTCAATTTCATACAACATAGTATGGAAATTACTTGTTAGGCTTACATTCTCAAGTGAAGGATGGCATGTTAAATCCTTCAACCATGTTATTTATTTATTAAAAAAAAAAACCCAACAACAACAAACAAATAAACAAAAAAAATCTACAGACACTCAGGATTGATTCCCAGAACATTTGCATTAATGGAACACTTAAATATGCCAGTTTGTAACGGTCAGCCCAAAATACATAGTTCACTCTCACAAGACGAAGTCTCCAATGGGTATACAGCAAATAAAAGAGCAAACCATAATTTATCAAAGCTGATATAATTATTATTTTTCTGGAAAAGCTGATATATTTATATAACACTCTAGGTGAGTCTCCAAAGAACAAAAGGCCAGCAGTTTGATTGCAAAAAGGTAAACACTTACCCGCCAGTAGTTGCCGTTGCAGGTTGACCAGTGGCATCATTCCTCTTAATGTCAGCCAAAACAGCCTCAATGTCACTATCCTCAAAAGCAAAATACACGGGATACTGTAACAGAACAAGCCAGGAAAAAAAGAAAAAGTAATGTCAGTTAAAATCAATGGTATGTTGTTGTCAACATTTATCTTCCAAAATAAGATTGCCATTTGGACAGCTCATTAAACCATACACAAGGATTTCTTTGGTAGATATAGGAATCCAACTAATAGAATCTCATGAAAACCTGTTACACTAAGCCTAAAGTTAAAGCAACAAAGGGTATATACGCCATATCCAAAAAAAAAAAAAAATTGACCTTATTATCAAAATGAGAAAGAAGAATATACTGAATTCTGAGGTTGGCATAAGACTTGTATGGTAAGCATGTAGCAGTAGAATAAACATAGCTCATAGAATGATGGGAATGTGCAAAATATGAGACTAGAGTAATGCTTAAATGAAGACTAAGACAAGGCAAGGGAAATAGAAAATTAAGGGCCAGCTTAGGATGCTTAAATGTTGACGTGAAATATAAACAACACTGTTCTAATTGTTTAACAGCAACCAATTACAAAATTGAAACGTATAAGACTAATAATAAGTAGCATAATTGAATTCATTAAAAGTGCCAGATAGGTAAAGGCCTGTAGGATTCTTAGACTAAGAGGAAGAACAATAATTTAGACAGCATTAATGATAACATAGGTTGGAAGCATAATTAAACAAGATTTCTATTCGTCGTGCAGTAAGAACGGAGCTGAAAACAACAGAATGACGAATGAACTATGCGCACGTAGACATCACAAGAGCTGATGCGAATAAGGCACATCTATTTCACTCACGGGTATATTCGAGTGTACGAGTAACTGTTCAAGTTCGGCAAGCACATTCTTGATCTGCTCGATTTCATGATCTTGATGAGCACTCTTTCCACCATCTTTATCCTCAAAACTAAACATCTGGGGCAGCAAAAACAGTAATCCCCCAAGAGGCTGTCTTTGGGAAATATACTCTGCAAAATTAAAGAAGAAGATTAAAAATCCAGGCAATCAGTGAAAGAATAGAGGTATTCCTCAACCAACTCACAAAGATTATAGAAGTCAACCAGAGTTCAGAAATACATAGGCTTACAAGCTCTACCTATTTTTCTCTCTTTCCCCTTTTTTTTTCTTTGCTAAAAAAGGACCACATACTCTACTAAGCTAGACCACTTAGCTTCCAAAACCTTCATTCCATCCGAGATCTCATCATACAATTGTGTTCAATAAAAATAATTATAATTAAAAAAAAAAAAAACCCCAAACTTTCAAACACCAGAGAGAACAATTCTCTCAAAGAAAAAAACCCAAACACCTTGTACAATCAAAAACACTGGTTAGTTCTACTTCACCAATCAAAGACAGATACTTCGGATCCACAGATCAGAAAAAACGCTACAAACCACAAACTAATGCCAAAAAAACAAAAAACAAAAAACCAAAAATTGAATTTGGATCCAGAGAGGGCAAAGCAAAAAAAAAAAAAAAAAAAAAACACGAATCGAAGAATAGGAATGACCTTTGACGAAGGAGATATTGAGGTCGCGGATGGGGATGATGAGGACGGTGCGGGAGAGATCGGCGGAGGGAGGGAAGTGGAGAGAGGAGGCGTGGTGGTTGAGGGCGGCGAGGCGAGATCCGAAGGGCGCCGAGGCGACGTCGTATTGGATGAGGCGGTAGACGTCGACGACGGTGGCGGCGCCGCAGAGCTCGACGCAGGCGAGGAGGACGATCACCAGCTCGATCACCGGGAAAACCGACTCCACCACTCTCCTCCTCGGAGCAGCCATTGTTGTCGCTCTGCTCTGGTTCTTCTTGGGCTCTTGGCTCTTCACTCTTCAGTTCACCCAATAGAGAGACGAGAGAGAGAGAGAGTTGTGAATGAATGATTGGGCTTTGTTGGTGGTTTTGTTGGTTTGCTTTGATCGGATTCGGAGTGGCTAGTGAGACTCTTGAAACTTGAAACTATTATTATTATTTTATTTTTTAAGCGACGGATGGGAATTTTGGAAAATGTCATTTTTCAGTAATTTTGTTATAATTCACTATATATATATATATATATATATATATTGCAAAATAAGGTTAGTATTATGCATCAAATTATGTGTTTTTTATAACGTAAAATTGAGGACATAAATTAAAGGGCTCATTTGTTAAATAGCCACTTAGAAGTCTATGTTTTAAGAAAATGACTTAAGAATTCAAATATTAAGTTATTAGCCTCAAATCCCTATGAAATCTCATTTTTACCCATATCATTCTTTTTCCAACCTCATGTATCAAAAGGCAAAAAAGTCAATACATATTGTCTAAAAGCTAATAACTTAATTATAACAAACTCATGTCAATTCCTTAAAATTAAAGTTAAAAACAGGCAATTTTCTTAATAATCTCTAAATTAAAAGGGCTTATTTTATTAAAAGGCCTTAAATCCTCCCATGAAAAAATTCACCTCCTAAGTCCTACCACATTTTAAATTTTTTTTTTATACAAATATGATACATTATTTATTTTTATGTATATTTTTCAAAATTGATTGATAAAGATTGGGTTTTTTTTTTTATCTAAAAACCTATGCATAGTTATTAGAAAAAACGAAAACCTATAATTGAGTAAAAATTAAAAAGAGATAATTGAAAATTTAACCTAATTGATGTCCCACTTAATAATGTATATTTCAAGTGGTTTGCCTCATTAATTTTCAATCTAACATAGTGTAAAGGACAATACAAAAAAAGTATAGATTAATAATATGTCAAAAAAAAAAAAGCATTCATCAAAATCCCTTAATTAAAAAGTGGCACAATTTGTAATTTGCTTGTGGAGAAGACTCCAATTAGCTAGCTCAAGCGCGGCAGTAGAGACGTTGAACAAGATAATTGAGACATTGATGGTGGAGAAGTTAAACAAGAGGCTTGCTAGCGTCAGACGCGCGTGTCGCGTCTGACGCATCGCGACCGTCTATCTCAGTGGGTCCCACGGTGGGGCCCATCGAGATGGACGGTCGCGATGCGTCAGTCGCGTCTGACGCTAGCAAAATTCGTTAAACAAACACAAAAAGGTTCCTAGCAATCAGTGTCATAGAGAACGCAAACTCTGCCTACCCGAGGCCGTCGATGGGATGTGCTCAATGCTCATCATGTGTGTCGAGTACTTTGCCCGACAAATGGATGCTATGATATAAATGAACGAAAAATTATTTAACGTTGATACAATATGGATAATAAACATTCGTATCTTCATATTTATTTTTTAAAAAGATTACATTATTAATAAGATAAATATGACGACTTAGATTGCATATAACCTTAGTGTATGATAAAAATGCAAAAATGTTCGTGGAAGTTGTTGTTAAGGAAACAAAAAGTGCACAAACTAGACACTCATCACAAATCACAATGGTGGCTTTTATTTTCACAAACAAAAAGCTACTAAATCTCCCAAGAAAGAGGGTGAAACCTAGTTTTATTTTGTCTCTAAGAAGTCGGCTTCCGTCGTGACTACTGACTATGGATTGGCATTTCATATTTGTACTTTGGAACATAATTGTTCTAATTAAAGATATAATTAATTATTTTAGATCATGTTTAATAAGTGTCCAATCTTTACACCAATACTAAAATTTAAGTAAAAAGGAAATCTCTAATCCAATGCCAAAAATTTGATCAAATTTTGGATATGACAAAAGTAGATGTAAAATTAGACACTTCATATTATAAGACTATCTCTAATACAATGACAAATTTGTGTGTCAATGCTAAAATTTGACAGTTTAACATAAAAAGTATTCTCCAATATATTGTGACATTTGACATTAAATTTGCCAAATGTTATACATGGTGCCAAATTTGGCACCAAGTATAGCATAATTCTAAAAATTTAGAGTGAAGTATTGATCGTAGGCATATAATTAAAAATTAGTATTATATTAAAAAAAAAAGTTTCCTCTTATGAAGAAGTCATTAGGATTGTTTGTAATCTTCTCTACTATTAGCTAGCATTAACTACTTTTATTGGCTTTTATAATTAAAAAATAATATAATAACAAAATAACATTTACTCATTGAAGTTTTAAATGTCAAATATAACATTTCTATTTTTTCGAGTGCCAAATTTAGTATTGACCATTATTATAGCGGCATGTTCGAGACAAAGGAAGATCAAGGCAGCATATCAATTTTTCCTTTATGCTTTTTTTTTTTTAATCTCTGTTTTATGTTATTAGGTAGTTCGTTGAAGGAAACCATAGATTAACAACTTTCATTAACCACAGAATTTAGTGAGCGGTACCAAATCTTTCTATAGATTGCTTCTTTGGCCGTCAAAGTGCTAATACAGCAAAACCTGTAAGGAAAGCCAATTTGAGTTGTTGGGAAAGCAGGAGGCTAGCGCGCAATGGCTTTCTCTTATAAGGGCTTGATTTTGATGCCTCTTCTTGCTCAGGCATTTGCATCGGAGATAGTCTATAACAACATCCAAAGAATCCAACATTTGCACCGGATTTGCATCGGAGATAGTCTATAACAACATCCAAAGAATCCAACATTTGCACCGGAGATAGTCTATAACAATATCCAAAGAATCCAAACTGCATATTACTATACAAAAGGTTTAAATTTAAACTTTTTTATGAGTGAGTTTACTGCAATAAAAGGGTTTAAGCAAAAAAAACAAAAAAGAGCTTGGGTTATCTAAACAAATCCAGATCCACGATCCATTATGAGATAATACGTCATTAAAATCCAAGTGACAAGAAAATTTTCGTGCAAATTTTATCATTCAAATGACACTTCAAAAAATAAAATAAAATTCAATGATCCACAAAGAGTAAAGTATATTAAAAAAAATTATAGACTTTGTGATGGTTTTTTTTTTTTTTTTTTTTTTTAATCTCAATCAAAGTATATGTACGAGTGATCAATGTTATATGTATTAGAGTTTCTAAAAGATCCCAGTAAAGTGGTGTATTTGTCTCTTTGGGTTTAGAATGAGAAATGGCAGCTTTTAAAGTCTGAACAAAATGTCAAAAAGAATTTCTCAAAACTCAGTGAACTCAACTTCACCAAACCACAGTGATGCAATACAGTTGGTTTTAACTAATTACAAGATAAAACAGCAAGCTTGGTGAGTAGACCGACGATGCCCGGACCGAGCCGAAACAATCTTGGTAGATAACCCGCTTATTGCCTTTAATTTCACGCTATCTTCAAGGTACATTTTGGCTCCAAATTTACATAACCAATGCAACATACCTACAAACAGGTTGTTTTAACCCAATGGTGCGTGATCTCCTCGGAAACACCCCGCTCTTTCCGCTTATAAATTTCGAGTCGTCTATAAGAAAGGGAGTGGTGTGTGTACCTCCAATGGGAAGGAAAGGAATTAAGTCAAATAACGAGTCACTTTGGGCCTTGTTCATCTTCTGGGAAGATGAATTGCAGGTCTTCATTGTCTCTGTATACTTGAACAAGAGCGGCAGCTTTATACACGAACATCCCGAGCATGGCTGGCACGATCTGTCATGGCCAAGAAATACCATCAATGAAAAATGATAACTAGAAGTTTCAAAAGATGGATTTGTTATACAAGGAACACTTTTGGAAATAAGTTACCTGGAAATCAAAAAACTCATTGGAAAAATATCGATGGGACAGAATCCAGAGTCCGAAGATTGCTGCTGGGATCACAAGCCTAGGCGACGACAGAGCAATTCCGGTACCCTTGATTGATCTCTCGAACGAATCCTGTACATCTTCGCTTCTTATTCCAATTCTGGATCACAACAAAAGAAGGGCATGTGATGAATGACTTAAAAGAATAACAAAATCATCACTTTGCAGAAAGGAAAAAGAAAACTATATTTGGCTGTACTTCTTAGCCTTCTTCTGCCTGAAGATTAGCGGTACTGCTTCTCTTGACAGGTTGTCCGCGTGTCGGTACAATAGCTGAAGGTACAAGCAACTGCATTATATAATAGAATCACTTAAAATTCCCATCGAAGCAAAAACGCGAGCTTCATAATGAAATGAAAATATGGCTGTTTTCCTCTTCCAAAACATAAAATAAAAATAAGACTTCGATTCAGTTAAAATATGCCAAATGCATTTATACCAACCTGAAAAGCACTCCTATTGCGTAACTAACAGCAGCCTGCGCCATTAAGAAGCGAGTTACTTCACCACATAAAAATATTATAACATGAACATCTATTTCATTTCCTTTAATTTAAGAAAAATGAATAGTTTTATAGAAAGGAACAACAATAATATGTACCATCTGCAGAGAAAGTAAGATGGCCAAGTGTCTTTCTCTTACGTTATCATAAAATTAGAGAAACTTTGCTGCTTAATTGAAAGTGAAATTAAGAATTTTCTTTTTTCCTTTTGTGGAGGAAAGTAAATGTACCTGGACTGATAGAACAATCAAACAGTATCCAGTACATGCAGTTCCTATTCCAATAGATAAAAGAAATAATTCCCTCTTTATCTGCCAAAAAAGGAAGAGATTAGCCATGTATTATTTAACCAAATGTAACATTAAACGACTCAAGAGATCAGCAATCTCTTTTTTCACTATGTAAGAAAAAAGGGAAAAAGAAAAAAGAGTGTGGGTGACAAATTAAGCCTTGTTAATCTCGGAGCATCTAAAGAATCCCATATATGGACTTTCCAATTCAAAAAGATCATATTCACAAGAAATAGAAAACAAACCAAGCCGAAACTCTTTATATTTGGGACTTTTGCAGAGCCCAATATCACTAAATAAGGATTTGGAGGACAAAAGAATTAGAGGCAACTTAGTTGGATAATTCACATTGTGATTATAATAGAAATTTAAAAAATTATAGTGCACATGTTTAGTACACTAAGGCACATAGGGCATGTTTGGTGCACCATATAATCCCTATTAGAGAATACAACAGGGTGTTTGGCATGTTCAAACTATCATATTGTTCAACACAACAAACACTGTATTATATAGTACAAAAGAAATCCTTTGTACTGGACCGTATTATGTACTCTAATGTTTAAGATATATTTTTCATTGTTTTATATAGAATTTTTTATAACATACAAACTTTATAAGCTTATACGAGTATAAGATTGTATGGTAAACCACATGTGCTGTAATTATTTTCTACAATGAACAAACTAAGCACCATCCAGATCAGTGACCTACAAAAACCAGTAAGTAACAGAGTTCAAGTATCATACAGCTTCATATTCGAGAAGGTTCAGTCTCTTTCTTCTTTCCCTGTCATCTTGCAATGCCTGTTTTGACATATGTAGATGCTTAAAAAGTTGCCACAGAAATTCCGTGCCCAGAGACTAAAGGAAACGAGTTCAAATTGTTGAAAAATAACCAGTTATAAGCGTACCTTAGCGACAGCCTTTTTGTTTATTGGTGCAGAGGGATCACCTAATACCCATTCCTGGGTTCTCGAGAGTTTCAAAAACCCACTACCATCATCATCATCACCATCTTCGACCTTATAACATATAATTGCATCAAACGAAAAGTGAGCACATTGCCCATGCACCAGATTTCAAATGAAAGGCAATGGATATTATCATAAATAGAGGTTGAATTTACAACAACTAAGATATTAAATGAAAGTTTATCACTAAAGAAAATAAGAGCACTCATAATGAAGGTTCAAATTGACAACCATGAAGGTCCCAAACGAGTTAATCGAAGATAAGATTAGTAATGCAAATTGGAACCGGTCCCATTAACGGAGATCAGAATCAACTGTCAGTGCCACAACGACAATTCCTAAGTAGTTGAGATAAAATTAGTGAGGCACTGTTTAGTGGAACAAGAAAAACCTCTCCAGAACTCGGACGTGAACCAAAATAACTAAAACAAACTCTTCCCATCACAGATTTTCTTGAACATTTTTCTACACAAATCGCAATAACCCGAAAGAATCTTTTTAATGATACACACTAATTTATACACATTGAACAAGCCAGGCCAAAGAACAGAATAAGGTCAGTTCAAACTTCAATCTGATATTAACAAGGATCTAATACTAGGGACCAAAGACACAAATTTAGAAAAATAAATTTGGATTATTGCAGGGAAAAAAATGAACATATTTTAATAACCAAAATGCAATATTTCCACGATCCATCTAATTATACTGTTTTCAGAAAATTTCCCACAAGAAAAAAAATGAAAGCATAGAGTTAGTCAATCTAATATAAGTAAAAAAGCATGGAATATATAACCTTCACTGGCTGTTGAAAAGTGTCACCAAATGAAGCCTCGGAGCCAACAAACTTCACAGCCTCTCTTTGCCACAACATATCAGAAACTCTTGATATGAAATCCCCACTCATTTGTCTCTCTCTCAGGAACGTTTCCAAAACATCCTCTTCTACAATTTCACTCACTGAAACAAACAAACAAACAATTCAAGAACACAAAAATGAGAAAGACCCATGAAACTTTAGGCAAATGAGCTTTTTATCCTGACCTGGACGAAGGCTCGTTCTTAGAGCAAAGATAGAAGATTGGGTCGTCGTGGAAATGGGTTTCCATGGACTACTAGTAATTGGAGGAGTTTTGGGTAATGGAGGTTTCATGGAGGCCGTGAAGCAGCCAAATCTCTGGAGAGTGTCCATAGTTTTGGCTATGCTAAAAGAAAAAACACAATATTATGATAAATATCTTCGCGTTGTTGAGCTCTGATATACCATGATCATAAAAAAGAGAAGCTTTTAGACAAAAGAATAGAAAAATGTGAGTTTGTGAGTGTGCGAGTGGAGTGAGTTAGATAAGGCTAGGCCTAGCAATGGGACGCACGTGCCTTCCGGCTCAATTAATAATAATTAGGAAAATTTCTAAAACGTCCTTGAGCTTTACTGAAATTTTAGTTTTGTCCTTATATTTCAGTTGTTAAATCTGGTTTAAAATTATTCTTTATCACAAATTTGGTCAAACTTAATATGCAAAATGACATTTATACCCATAATGTGGGTTTTTTTTTTTAATTTAATTAATTATATTTTATTTGTTTATTAGTATTATTTGGTGAGTTTTTGGAATTTTGGAATTTTATTTTATTTTTATTTTGATTCTAAGGGAAATTTGGTCATTTTTATAAAATATATGTACTTAAGTCAACTCAAATCCGACAAAAAGGTATGTTTTTTTACCAGATTTAACAACTGAAAGATTATTTAGAAATTTTCAAAAACATAAGGACGACATTAGAATTTCGGTAAAACTTAGGGTTTTTTTTAGGAATTTTCCCTAAAAATTAAGGAGAAACTCTATATATACCCCTCTACTTTAGGCCTCATTTCACTTTGCCCCTTGAATTTAAATTTGTAAGATCTGTTCTCCTTTAATTATTAAAATGCCGCATGGGTTCTATTCCGTTAATGTATTAACGGGGAATTGTACACGTGAAATGCACATGTTGTATACGAGAAGGGTAAATTGGTAATACAATGGATTAATAAAAAAAACCATTCGACTATAGAGGCAAAAATTAGTCCCACTGAATTCGTTATTTTTCGGGCTACGATGGATGGCGAGGATGGTGATCCACTACCTCCTGATTACAGGTAGCATATTTTTGTGAAGATTTGTTAAGGTTTTTGTTTATCAGACTGTATGAGTGCAAATTTGGGGATTCTTTCGCATATTTTTTTGTTATATGGACTAATTAGTCAGTTCTTTTTTTTTTCTTTTTTTCCCTATTATTGCACTTGATAATGTTGATTTGAGCCAATAATCATGTGGCTTTTGGTTATTTTTGGTGACGAACACTTAGATGAAGAAGGTGACGAACGAGTTGGCAAAGAAGGTGACGAAGTTGGTGAAGACAATGACGAGATTAATGAAAACATCAATGAACTAGTTAAGAAATGGAGTGAATAAGCCGTTCGGCACTGCGAATAAGCCACAATGGCATCTCACATTACCAATGGAATCTAACTCAGAACTGGTTGCCATTTGCAAGAAAACTTTCCTCCACTCTTATCACAAACTGCTCATTCCAAAAGGGGAATCTCGTCCACTCTTCTTTCTTTTTGTTTCTTACAATAACCACAAAGAGCACCAATCCTTTCCTATTAAATGAGCAATAAATTATTAAAAAAAAACCTATTTAAATCGCAACTTCAACCAGGGGCAAAATAATAAATTTGCACTTAAATGCAGACCAATGGCATTATAAAGATGAAATGTGTACAATTACCGTTAATTTTTTGTAATGGTTAAACCATAACCATTAATCGCAAAAAAAGTTAACTATAACGGTTATCGTTTTGACATGATTAATACTACCCACCCTCAAATTTCAACATTTTGAATCTATTTTCAATAGTTCTTTTTTATTTGACATATCAACTGCTCTTTTCATAACTCAAATTACATATTTCTTTATCTACCTAAATAATAATTTTAATTTAGATTATTTAAGCTAAATAATAATTTAAATTCTTCATTCAAATTTCACAATTCAAACTTTTTAATTTAAATAAAAAAATTAAATTATCATAATCTGAGCCCGTTTGCAAAAATCACCTAACAAAATAAGGTGGAATTCAAAATATAAAAAAATAAATAGGGAGAATTTCAAAATATATGCATTTTGGGATGGGGAGATGTTGAGAAATACCCCAAAGACGATCATTTGGGCATGTTTGGCAAATGGGTTTGAACCCATCTTGGGCAATTCAAACGACTTTGTCAATCTAAATCGTCGTTTGGTAACTTTTTTTTGAATAAAATCCAAATGAGAAAAAGTCATTCAAACCCTTCAAAATCAAATTCTTTCCCCCCTCAAATTTCAACAGTTTGAATCCATTTTGAATAGTATTTTTTGATTTGACATTTCAACTACTCTTTTTATTACTCAACATCACACATTACACATCTACCCAAACAACAATCCAAATAATATTTTCAAATAAGATTATTTGACCCAAACAACAATTTAAATTTTTCGTTCAAATTACCCAATTCAAATTTTTCAATTCAAATGAAAAAATTCAAATGGCCACAGTTTGAACCCGTTTGCCAAACGACCCCTTCTTACCCCGTTCAAGTAGTCATTTTAATCTATACCCCGTTTTTTCTTACCCATAAAATTTTAAAGACAAAAATACCCTCGACTCTTTCTTCCTCCCGCAAAACTCTATCCCTAGAAATCTCACTTGTCTCTCTCATCTCATGTTGCTCTCTCTCTCTCTCTCTCTCTCTTCACGGCCACCCTTCGCCACTGGCATCTCCACGCAACCCTTGACAGTCACGCAACACTGCAACGCTGTTGCCTCCGTGCGCCGCCGCTACCGCCACTCACGCGCCATAGACGCTGCCCGAATCCAGTCGACTTAGCCGAGCCACTCCTTGCCTCTGCACTGACTCTGCTCGCCTCACCATCGACGTCGACATGAGCATCGCCATTCAATCCAAGCCGAGCACGAAGCTGAAGTCTTCGTGCGAGCTCCGCCAAGCCACGATGGTCCTCCGTGAAGTCACTATGGTAGCTCTTCATGATTAGTAAGATCAATCGCAACAACGATGTAAGTTCGAGCATGAAGAAGAAATTTCGTTACTTTGTCTCGTTTCTCCTCTCTTCGTCTACATTCCTTCAAGCTATCCTTCAGTACCAGAAAAATTTTGAATTACGAATTTCATTTGTTCATTTGTAATTTTATGTTTATGTTTGTGTAATGTGTTGTGATTGTGTCAGTTGAAACACAATTAGTTAAGAAAATCAATTTATGTTTTGAAGTTACAGTTTAATTTTTTATTAGTTATGCTTATTGGTTGCTTCTTTTATGTTTGAGATTTTGGGTGAAACATCATGATAGACATAGTTATGTTGTGGTTGAAAATGTCTGCCAACTGTATGATGAAATTTTTCATTTAGAGTATTCAAACTAGTTTGTTTAGTTTGCTGTTTCTTTGGTGAAATATGAAGGAAGACGTTACTGAGCCCTTGGTTTTATTTTGTTGATTTGGTTTACTTAAAATATGCAGAGAATCCTAATTGTTTTGAAAATTTTAATCTGATTGCCATAGTAGTTCGATAACCTTCAATCTTGATAACTCAATAGCACATTATATTTTGCAAAGAATTTCAGTAATCAAATGACATATTATAATGAATGGTCTAGTCGATTATCAAATTGTATTGCAGTTGGTTACCAAAATAGATTTTTTAAAAAACCTATACTCTTAAAAAAGAATTGTTATATTCATTTCAATTGTCTAGTGGACTATCAAATGGTAACTCAGTAAGTTAACAATAGTAACTCGGTAGATTACCAAATTAGATTATTAGTAAAATCATATGAGTATAAAAAAGAATTGTTATATTTGTTTTAATTGTCATAAAATCAATATACTTGGAAATAATTTGTGGATTACCAAACAAAACAAATAACCTAATGGATTACTGAATGGTAACTCAATGGTTTACCATATGGTGACTCAGTAGGTTACCAAATTAAATTTTCACTAAAATCATTTCAATATAAAAAGAATTGCTACATTCGTTTCAACTATCAAAAAAATCAATATACCGACCAGTCAAATAAAACAAATAACCTAGTGGATTGACAAATTGTAACTTAGCAGTTTACCAAATGGTAACTCAATGAGTTATCGTCTAGTAATTCGATGGGCTACCAATTAATAATCATATAACACATTATATTGAATAACCTCATAGATTATCAAATGTTAACCCAGTAGGCTACCCGATGATAACTTAGTGGGTTACCAAATCAAATTCTTAATAAAATATGTACATATAAAAATAAGTTGCTACACTCATATTAATTGTCACAAAAAAAGAATGGACTTATTAATAATCTTCAACAAGTCAGACAAAATAAATAAATTAGTGGCTTAACAAATGGTAACTCGGTGGGTTACTAAATGGTAACTCAGTGGTCACCAAATCAAATTGTCACTAAAATCATTTTAATATAAAATGAATTGCTATATTCGTTTCAATTGTCAGAAAAATCAACATACTAACCAATCAGACAAAACAAATAACCTAGTTGATTGACAAATTGTAACTTAGCGGGTTACCAAATGGTAACTCAATGGGTTATCGGCTAGTAACTCGATGGGCTACCAATTAATAATCATATAGCACATTATATTGAATAACCTAATAGAGTATCAAATATTAACCCAGTGTGTTACCTGATGGCCGATGGTAACTTAGCGGGTTACCAAATCAAATTCCTAATAAAATATGTACACATAAAAAGAAATTGCAACACTCATTTTAATTGTCACAAAAAAAGAATGGACTTATTAATAATCTGCAATCAGAAAAATAAATAAATTAGTGGATTAACAAATAGTAACTCAGTGGGTTACTAATTGGTAACTCAATGGGTTACTAATTGGTAACTCAGTGGTTACCATTAAGTTACCTGAATAAGATTAAATTTCTCCACATTTTAGATACATAAAACGAAACAAACATAAATAAAGTTGTTATATTCAATTCATTTGTCATCATACTCAGTGTGCTTAAAAATAATGTGAAAATATAGTAGAACAACTTAACTTAGGTGGGTTACCAAATGGTAACTAAACGAGTTGTCAATATAGATTACTTTGATTACATTTCTCTTTAACAATAAGCAAATCCAATAACCATAAAATTTGATATGGTAATCACCAAATGCCATTTAAAATACAAAAGTACCATAAAAAAAGTCTATTCCCTTTTTTAATACTAGGATGGCATATAACTTGACCACCACTTCTTTCTTTGTTTAGGTTTATTTCTTTAACAATAAACAAATTCAATAACCATAAAGTCTATGTTAATAAAAAAAATGCCCAAAACATGTATTCATAAACACTTGTTTATAGGACCAATTCAGCTTCTTGTCCATCTCTTCTATCACTTTAAACTGAACAAGAAATTGCAATTTACTCCAAAGCGATTCTTCAGATCGACTCTCAATCTCCACATCTGAAAAATAGGAAAAAAAATCATGTACACATTTAAACATATTTACCATAGTAACTTATAATGTTAACTTAGTGGGTTACTATTAACAAGCTATAATAATCATCAAGTAACTCAGTGGGGTACTAAATAGTAACTCAGTGACTTACCGAAATAAATTGTTACTAAAAACACTGGTGGCGGTGGTCACCAACTGGTAACTAGTAAGATAAAAGTTAATCCATAAATTTGAATCAAGAATAGTTGAATAACACATACAAACCCAGATTTTTTAGAAACACAGTTCAATCTTAGTTTTAAATCCCAAAAAATCTCAACAATTGGGTCCTACAATGCAGTTCAATAGGATTCAATTAAATTTGTAAAAGACTAAAAGAAAAAGAAAATCAGTAGACCATATACGAAAGGCAAATGAAAAAGAAATATATATGACTCTATATCCTCACTTACCAACTACTCCAAGCTTCTCTGTTTCACTCTTGCTTCAACAAGACCAGTTATGTGATTGTGCAGAAAGTGTCGTCGGCGAGCTCTACGGCAGTGAACGGTGGCAACGGCAAGTTGAAGGAAGAAGATGCACTATAGTGAAAAGCTACAGAGAGAGAGAGAGAGTGCGCAATAGAGAGAGAACGAGAGGAAAAAAAAAATAAAGGTTTGTCAAAATGCTTAAAGATAGGGGTAGTTTCGCCAGTTCATAGAACAAAACAAAAGCTTATTATTTTGGGATATAAATTATTAAGTGGTACTTAAAATGGCTTTATTTTGCAATTTTCCCAAATGTACCTTCACAAATCGAGCTGGGCCGCCGCGGAGGGCCCATGAACCAAAGGGATACTAGACTCGGGCGCGTTGGCTCAGTCATCTGACTCGCTAGTTGAGTCAGAGATTGTTTGGCAGGGTTTATATTGGAGCCGGAAATTCTTTCTTCAAAACACACCCAGAAAAAAGCGGGAGAGGAAAAAAAAAAAAACAAAAGCTCTAGACTTCAGAGAGAGAGAGAGAGAGAGAGAGAGAGAGAGAGAGACAATAATGGAGAGAATGAAGATAGAGGAAGTTCAATCGACGACGAAGAAGCAGCGCGTAGCCACTCACACCCATATCAAAGGCCTTGGTCTCGAGGTTTTTCTCTTTCTATTTACCCTGTAGTTAATGGCAAAGCATATTGTTAAGCCAGAGAAACTATGAATATGTGATATTCAAAAAAAAAAAAAAAAGGCTTGTGTATGTACTGTAGTTGGGACCATCGCAGAATGTCCGCCGTTTTTTTTTTTTTTTTTTTGTAATTGAAAACTAGGGTTTAGGGTTTATGATTTCCATTTCAAAAAGCTATTTGCTCTTCGTCATGTTTCTTCGGTTCAAATATAAGACATGGGCGTTGGTTTTTCGGTTCCAAATTCCATTTCTTTTTTCGCTTTTTTTCATATCAAAGTGTTTGGTTGGTTTTCAGCTCCTAGTTTGATAGGTTATTTTGTAATGCTCTTTTAATGGGTATTAGAGAATGGGAAAATAAGATAAGTTTTGGAAATCATGAGAGTTCGGAGGCCGAAGTGTCAGTACTGAAAGAGAGTGTAATTTTTTACCTCTTCTAAATGATTTCCATACGAGTGACTAATGATTGTGGGTGTTGGTTTGTCTTTCTTTTTCAGCCTAATGGAAGAGCAGCGCCTTGGGCCGCTGGTTTTGTGGGTCAATCCGAGGCTAGAGAAGCGTCTGGCCTCGTTGTTGACATGATACGGCAGAAAAAGATGGCGGGGCGAGCTCTTCTAATGGCTGGACCTCCTGGTACTGGAAAGACAGCGCTGGCCCTCGGAATATCCCAGGAGCTTGGGAGCAAGGTGCTTCTTAAATATTCACAATGTTAAAAATTTTGCAATGTTGACTAATAATGTTATGCACTTCCTTATTGGCAAGTCTTTGTTTGATTACAATTGTTGATTCTGATGGAATTTCAGATTCATTCTAAATGGTCAGTGGTTTTCTTTGTATTCAGGTTCCATTCTGTCCAATGGTCGGGTCAGAAGTATACTCCTCAGAAGTGAAGAAAACTGAGGTTTTAATGGAAAATTTCCGACGAGCCATTGGTTTACGTATAAAGGAAAATAAAGAGGTCTATGAAGGAGAGGCAAGTTACTAATCAGAGTTGTTTGTTGTTACTTTTTAGTTTTATGTAGTTCATTACAATAAAGTTTATCCTTTTGTTGCCTACTTGGTAAAGTTGAGTTTGGTCTGAGTGTTGATGCTTGAAAGTCCTGTTTCAGGTGACTGAACTATCACCAGAAGAATCTGAAAGTGTGACTGGTGGTTATGGCAAGAGCATTAGCCATGTAATCATTGGACTAAAAACGGTTAAAGGAACAAAGCAACTTAAATTGGACCCCACTATTTATGACGCGTTGATTAAGGAAAAGGTAATATCTTTTTGTTCTTTTTCTAGTTAGATACTAGATATTCCAGAAGGTTAAGTGCAGAATTAACTCAGTTTATGCTTATATTTTGATCATTGGGTCTTTTTGTTTTTTTTTTCTTCTCTTTTCCTTTCCCATAACCTGTAGGTGGCTGTTGGTGATGTTATATATATTGAAGCAAATAGTGGAGCGGTGAAACGGGTAGGTAGATGTGATGCTTTTGCTACAGAATTTGACCTTGAAGCAGAGGAATATGTCCCACTTCCTAAAGGAGAGGTCCACAAAAAGAAGGAAATAGTTCAGGTATGTTGTTTATGTTGTTTTGTGACTGCATTCTTAGTTATCTTTGCTATTGGTGAGCTGTTGTGTTATGGTACCAGTCTTGGACCTCGAACGCTTCTTAGCTGTCTGTGTTTGAGTTTGATACTCAATTTGTGTCTTATTTGTTGCTCAACAAAGAAATAAGTTTTTAACGTCATTTCTAGTTCAAGTTAATTCATGATTCTAGGCAAGCTCTGAGGTTCAATTTCTATAAAGAAATATTAGCTGCTGCGTGAGGAATTTGTCAACCAAATATCAAGGATTTGACTCGTGCCAACTTACCAAAATTTCATTGACTGCAATTATTTAGTTTGGTTTTGTACCCAACCCACATGAGATGGTATATCTTAGGATTATATCTCATACTTTTGTTTTGAATTTCACCTTTGAAACTCTTTTTGACTTAGCACTTCTCTTTTGAGGTTCTAAGATGGATCAATTAAAAAAATCAAAATTTAAACTCTTTATGTTCGCTTGGTTTTTTAGTTTGTGGTTAAAGTAAATAGAATAATATTAAACACTTCCCTCAGATGTTTCTTGGAAGAGTCTCCAAACTTTACTTATGAATTCTTCTCTTTTGATATATTTTTGGGTTTTTTCTGTCGAATTTTCCTGAGTCTTGCTTAAACTTTTCCTACCGTCTTACCGTGGGCATAGGACCTATCTTGATATTCGATGTTCTTTTTCATTTTTTTTTTCTCCCTTTCTGTATTTGCAGGATGTCACTCTACATGATCTTGATGCTGCAAATGCACGGCCTCAAGGCGGGCAAGACATACTATCTTTAATGGGTCAAATGATGAAGCCTAGGAAAACAGAAATCACTGACAAATTACGCCAAGAAATTAATAAGGTATGGATTCTGATCCAGTGTAGGTGAAGTGAGGATGTTTTCTGTCTGAAGAAAAAAACAAAGTTGAGAAATATCGATCTATTATTTAATCTTGTTGAACTATTTGAAACATATTTTCCAGTAGGTTTATCTATGCATCTTGTTCCTCAACACGCCCCTAATCACCCCTTTCTCGGGTTTGAAGTTGTCGGAATGAATCATATAATTCTTTGCGACTGAGAAAATAATTTTCTCAATGCCGTGCCACCTTTTTTCACATTGTCAGTAGTTTCTGAACCTGTATACGTTTCTAAAGCATATAAGCATGTCATGGTTTGTGTTTTATTTTATTTTATTTATTTTTTTGGATTTTAAAACTTGGAAATGTTGGATTTCCTATTATTCTTGACTAGGAATGGTGGATTTAAAATGTCACTATTTTTTTTTTTTTGATTCACAAATGTCACTGTTTTTCACATGTACATGGGACCATTTCTTGTTGTAACCTTTCCATTTCTCATCTCCATAGTCAACGGATTAGTCTCATCTCCATGGGAGGTGTTTAGTGGCATAAAGTTCTACAGCTCCGTTGCTAAGGTTGTGTCCTATGTCTTTTTAATAGTATAGCATTTTACTTTATATGAATAGAAATCCCTATATTTGGGTTCAAGGTGCGTAAATGAAGTAGTTCTTGGTGACTTTTAGTTTTATTCTTTCTGCAAAAATTAAGCTCTTTGTCAAATTTATGTATATACTGAGTTGGAACTTTCATTCCTTCTACTTATATGCAATTCTTTAGGGACTTTACTCTCTATTTCGGTCACGAAAATGAGTTTACACTTTAAACAAATATATTTTCCATTTTTGGCAGGTTGTTAACCGATATATTGACGAAGGTATAGCGGAGCTTGTCCCCGGAGTTTTGTTCATTGACGAGGTTCTACTATTTACTTATTTCATTTTGCTAAAGTTTAATATATGTTTGGATTTCTTATACATTCATATATAACAATTTATAGGTACACATGCTCGATATGGAGTGCTTTTCCTACTTGAATCGTGCTTTAGAGAGCTCACTATCTCCAATTGTTATATTTGCCACAAACAGAGGAATTTGCATTGTGCGGTAAGTAGATTCAGTGCAGTAAGATTTACGACTTTGGTGGTGCAGTCACAACCACCTCGAACTTGAAACTCTGAGAAACTCATGATTCAAGGAATTTACAAATGCCCATGTTTCGAAATTAATCGTTATTATTGACTTTGATGTTAGTATTTCTTGGTCACCTTAAATAATGTTCAATTTCTGAAGTGTGGCAATGTTACTTGCAGAGGGACAGATATGACTAGTCCTCACGGAATACCCGTTGATTTGCTGGATAGGCTGGTCATTATCCGCACACAAACTTATGGTCCTGAGGAGATGATCAAGGTATAGACCAAAATTTGTGCTTTCATTTTATGTAAAGCTCTTTATGACTTATGACCCTCTTTAACAAACTTTTTCCGCTCAAAGCATGTCAACTAGAAGCACCAAATCACTTATATTTCGTCTTTGTTTTTTGGTCTAGATTCTAGCTATTCGTGCTCAAGTAGAGGAACTGGTTGTAGATGAGGAGAGTTTGGCTTACCTTGGGGAGATTGGTCAAAGAACATCTTTAAGGTCTCTTTTAAATTTTCAGAAATTTGTCCTTTCCTTTGTCCTTTGTTTTTTGTTTTTGTAGTGCTTTCCTCAGAAAGATTTTTCTCTTTTATTCAGACACGCTGTTCAGCTCCTATCGCCTGCTAGCATTGTGGCAAAAATGAATGGCCGAGATACCATCTGCAAGGTACTTAAAAACCAGAACTGTCTTTAATTATGACTTATGAGCCTAAAATGAACCCATCACGCCATATCACTAACGATCAAGTTATGCTTCTATTTGTGCGATCTAGGCGGACCTCGAGGAAGTGACTACGCTGTATCTAGATGCCAAGTCTTCAGCAAAGCTGCTACAGGAGCAGCAGGAAAAATACATTTCATGATCATATCGCAGCTTTATGGGATGTCATATTTTTCGTTTTTGTGTCGAAGTAGGAATTGACTTTTCGTTTGCATGGTCGTCATTCATGGATATGTTGATCGTGGAGGTGAATATAGGCGGGCGGCTCAAGCCTAAGAGTAAAGGGGTATTGTTTTCAATTTGTCAAGGGTGCGAAAAGAAGGGTGTGTCAGATCATGTATTTGCCCTGATAGAATCTTTGTAACCTAAATGTGGAATGCAGTTAAAAGTGATTAATTTAAGAGTGATTTGAGCAAGTTTCATTTCGTTGTCACTTACAAGGCAATTTTGGAGGACAAGCGATGTCTTGATGGCGTGACTCGAAGTGTAAAACTATGTTAAACTAGCTCTTGACTATTGTATTCACTTTGTATCTAGTCTTTAAAGTTTTTTATATTGCTCTTTTTCCATTTTTGCCTTCTCTTGTTTCCAATTTTCATGCTTGCTATACACTATCACGTCAGTACAGTAATATGAGACATCTTAAAACATAGTATTAGTAGTCGTAGATCTATAACTAAAAGTGACCCAAAATAACTCATTAAACTTGTAAATAACCTTTTGTTTGTTTAGGCCATTTTGGCCATTCCATCCCATTTATGGGATGGAAAAACTGGTTTGAAAATGTTTTGTAATAGTTTGAAAATGATTTGTAAAAATGATGTAAGAATGGTTTGACTTTGCTAATTTCGAGGTGATATGAATGGTTGAGATTTAAAGATATTGTATAGGGATTTGGAAAGTTGAAAAAAATGGTTGAAAAAAATGGAATAGAATAGTTTGGAAGATTAGGAAAGTTGAAAAAAATGAAAAAATGGAATGGAATTAAATGGTTGAAATGAGTAAGGCAAACAAAAGGTAAGTGTTTTAGTATCGTATTGCTACTAATTTTTATGTTGTTACACTTGTTTATAAGTGATTTTTGTATCCCACTAATTTTTTTTCAATTTAAGCTACTGAACAAAATGAGGGTTATGTTTATGCTTAATAAAAGATTAATTTCAAAAATTCTCGTGGATTTTTTGCTTCATTTGCATTTTTTTTTAAAAATGTTAAGTAATCTTTAATAATTTTGAAAAAACTACATAAAATCTAGGGATGTCAATTTTACCCGTTACTAGTTAACCCGCCTTGTACCCGCAACAAACAGAGCAAGTAAAACCCGTTGTAAATGGGTAAACGGGTATGAAGTGGGTGACGATTTTAGTTCACCCGCCCTATTTACCCGTTACCCGACCAATTAATTCATTAATAATTTAAATTATATATTTATATTTATATGCATGTAATTTATACTTCTTGCCAAAAAAAAAATTAAACATATATTTTATACTAAAAATCACTTGATATATTCAATGGTTTGATAACCATAATTGAGATGGAATAATCAAATTTCAGAAACTTGATTACTATGATTAGTAACAACGCTACTAAAAAATAGACCTTTATCTTCAAAACAAACCTTTCAATAACATGGAAACCAAGAGCTGTTTATTTCAAAGCAAGAATAAAAGTAAGACGCTTCCTAAGCTCAACCAAATCTGCGATCATAAAATTTTAATAGGATTTCGATGAATATTTCTTTTTTGACACATTATTAATCTATGCTCCCGTTCGAGTTGCACTACTACCCCCTACTTACAAGCATAAATTATTAAGTGACACTTAAAATGACCTTTAATTCTGAGGCCCTCCTCCCTCAGAAGCGGGAGTAGGAGCCTCGGAGGTTCCCATCCCGTAGCGTTGCCTGAACTTGGCAATCCGGCCAACGCTCTCAACCATCTGGCGCTTGGCTTTCAAGTGGTAGACTTGGCCGAGATGGTGCAGCTTCGCCATCATGACGATCATGAGCCGCCCGTCCTGCGTCACCACCGACACCCATTGCATCTGCGGATGTATTCCTTTCCTCATTGCCCCCTGCAAAGTTGGTGGTTTAACAAAACTAATCCTAATTAGCATCAAAGTTCACACAGATAACCAATATCACCTCTTCATTACCACCAAGAAAAAAAAAAATCCAATTCATAAATTATGAATAGCCTCTAAACCTTTCATTCGGGAAATTTATCAAACAGTTAGAGTTCATTTTCTTATTCCAATGAATGACACAACAATGCGACCAAAACACAAATTCCAAATAACCAATGCCATTAGGTTACAAATAGTTTCTGATATGACCAACTATTGATCAGAATCTCAGCCATTCACATTTATGCAAATGTTTGTTTGACTAATCAATCAGAACTTGTAGTGATTTTTTTTTTACACAAAACGAGATTGAAACAGATACGTAACAGTGATTATCACTCACGACTCACCTATGAAGGCCGAGAGATCTGCGGCGTCAGCTGGTCGGCTCGAGTTCTGCGACACGACGAGCGGAGATCGGCGGCGCAAGGTGGCAACTTGCGTAGATGAGTGAACTCGGGCTGGGTTGGGACTCGATCAGAGAAAGAGCGATGCTGCGAGAGCCAAAGAAAGAGCGAGCGAGAGCCTTTTTTTTTTTTTTTCTTTTCTTTTTATTATATAAGGGAAAATACCATAAATGACCCCTGGGTTTTTGGGTAATACCAGGACCCCTCCTTCAGTTTACTATAATACCATAAACCACCCTTGAGTTTATGCGAAATTCCATTAACGTTCCCTTTCGTTGACTAAGCGTTGAAAAATAGTGTAAAATGTCAATAATGCCCAAATACAAAACTACGTCGTTTTGTCTTATCGTCAATAATTCATTAAAATGTCATTTTATTCTTGCATCCAAACACCAATACACCCATTACACATTTTTTTTTTTTAAAAAAACAAACAAAACAAAGCTAAAAAGCAATGAAAATATGGAGGTCTTCGCCGGACTCCTTCCCTTCCTTTCTCACTCACAGCCGCCACCGCGGCGACCCCACCGCCTCCGCCATCCCCGATCTCACGAACCCACTCCCCCAAACCCCGACCCCCGCCTCTGCCCCCGATCTCCTGCCTCCCCCGCCCCCAATATCACGAACCCACACGCCGAACTCCGACCCCTGCCTCCACCCCCGACCTCCCACCTCTCCTGCCTTCCCCGCCCCCACCACCGCCTCCCACCACTGCCTCCCACCACCGCCTCCGCCTCCGCCCCCCTCCCCTTCGCCCACAACCTCCGCCTTTGACCCCCACCCACAACCTCCGCCTCCGAGCCCCACCCACAACCTCCGCGTTCGACCCTTGCCCATAACACACCGTGATTGATTTCAACATATTCAGAAAAAAAAAAATCAAAAACCCAAACCTGAGCCAACGAACCCCGACCGCCTCCCGCCTCCGCCTTCACCTCCGCCTCCGCCTCCGCCTCTGCCCCCCTGAACCCCGCCTCTGTCCCCCCAACCCCGACCCCAGCCTCCGCCCACGACCGGTGCTTGCTTTGAAGAACCCACGAACGCCGACCCCCGATCCTCGACCTCCAAACCCCACCAAATCCCCAGCCTCCGCCCCCGACCCAGCCTCCGCCTCACGAACCCACGCCCCCGATCTCCCGCCTCCCCCGTCCTCGATCGCCCGACCCACACCTCCGCCACTCGACCTCCAAACCCCGCCTCCGCCCCCGAACCCCGACTCCCACCTCCGCCTCCGCCCCCGAACCCCGCCTCCGCCTCCGCCTCCAACCCCGAACCCCGCCTCCCCACGCCCTCGAGCCCCAACCCCCACCTCCGCCGCCGACCCACGACCCCCCGATCTTCCGACCTCGTGACCTTAAGTTTTGCTTGTTTGTTAGTTTTTTTTTTGGTTTGTTTTTAGTTTTAGGATTTAGGGATTGGGTTATTGTTAAACAGGAATAGTTGATTTGGCAATTCTAGTACTGGATAAATGACATGGCAATAGGGGTAGTTGTGGAATTATAAAAAATGTTCACAATTTTTTCAACGCCAAGTCAACAGAGGGGTTAAATTTGAACCGAATTTAAAAACTTAAGGATGATTAAGGAATTATAGTAAACTGAAGGATGGGTATCGGTATTACGCAAAAACCCAGGGGTCATTTATGGTATTTTCCCATTATATAAACCCTGTAAGGTTTATAATAAATATAGGGAAGAAAATAGCCACTGTTTACAAAATGATTTTAAAAAATAGCCACAGTTTTAAAAAATTCAAAAACTAGCCATTTCAGAAATTTTTGACACGTGTCAGAAATTTCTTACAGCAAATTTTATGTGTTATTTTGTTATTGTCAGAAATTTCTTACAGTGTGTAATGGCTAGTTTTTAAATTTTTTAAAATTGTGGCTATTTTTTGAAAACACACAGTTCAAAATGGCTATTTACCTAACTGACCCTATAATAAATATTATTATTTCGAGGGAACATGGCAAAAATAGATTAAAATTAAATGAAATTGTGTAAAAATAATACATGTTTCAAAAAATTAAGAAAATAATCATAGATTAATTGTAAGATGTACGGATGAACTTTGTTGTTTATAACTACTTGAAGAATACTTTCTAAATAATTAAAAACATTGGCTATATTTTTAAAGACAAATTGGCTAAATGACCATTTTAAAAGTATATTTTTAATTTATTAGCAAATGAATCAAAATAATTAAATTATTAATCATTTTATTATTAGTTTTTTTTAGGCATATATATTGACTTTTTGTCTTTTATTATAAATTATAACAGATGTTATAGATCATATAACAATTTGTTACTATCTCTAACAAGATCTTTTCCAGTATATCGTAACGATTCAGATTGTAACAAATTTATTATAGATAATCACGAACTGTGTTACATATCGTTACAAATTTTGTTATGATTTAGAATACTTTTTGTTACAATAATATGTACTAACATCAATTACTTACAAAAAAAGATAAGGGCCAGTTAATGATTTAGCCATTTTGTAATATATGTTTTAAAGATATAGCTCACGTTTTAAAATATTAGCAAAATAGCCATCGTGCCATCATCTAAAAATCTATGACTAAAGAAATAAAATTTGTGGCTAAATAAATAAAATACACAGTCATAAAATTTGTGACGATAGTCACAAAGTTTCAAAAAATTTGAAATAAACACAATAAAAAAAAATTAAACATCCATTAACAAAATAACCAACTCACAAATAAATGATTGCCTATACGACCAATTTCACAAAACTTATTACTAAATAAAAAATATCTTATAAATAGTAAAAAAACATGCAGCCAAAGAAGTCACAAATTAGAGACACAAAATTTTAGACAATATTGTCTGCAACAATCAATGAAAACATAATTCAAAAAACTAATGACTGCAGTCTCAAAAATCTAGACACGAATGTATAGCTATTTTACTAATAAAACAAACATAGACTAATTGTTTAAAAAAAACATAAATATATGGTTATTTATTAAAAAAACTGAAAAGATAAACATAGATGCCATATATATATATATATATTATATTATATACGCATAGACATTTTCAACTGCATGTTTAACATTTTGCTACCAATTCTAGCTCAACTACAAAAAAAAAAAAAAAAAAAAAATCTAACCAACAATAGGATTTCATAGTCTCAACATATTAGAGCGAATTATGATCCAAAACCACCATCGTCGTTTTGAAGCGAGATTTACCTCGACGACCGGAGCTCAAAGAGCAGGAACAGAGTTAGAGAGTGATTGCTTTAGAGAGTTGAGCTTGTTCAGAAGCTCTTTCACTTTGACCTCCATTTTTGTCGCTCATTGAAGCTTGAATCTCTGGCCAAATTTGAGAATTTTCTCTCATCGCCGCCGCCTTGGGCTTTACTATGGGGGCTTCACTGCCTTAATCTTCGTAGGCGCGACTAAGTACTTCTTCTTCGTCGTCAAGGTCGAGAGAGCTTGAACAAGCTCTTAACCTTCATGAGCCTTCCAGCCGCCACGAGCTTCTTCAGATGGGAGAGCAGAAGCTTTCGGAAGTCTGGCCGGCAAATTCTTTTGCTTATCCTTGATAAGCTTTGTGATCGCAATCTGGTTCTTGTCCTTGGGCACTTTAGGGAGAATTCAGTTTGTGGGTGGATTGGGTTGGTGGAGGCGTTTTCGGCTTCCAAATCAATATAAACGAACTTGATTACTGATACCTCAAATATTGGATTAAATGGGCTATTTTGCTAACAGTTAGGCCTCCAAATGACCAATTAGGTAATGAGCCATTTTTAGAATTATGTCTTTGATATTAAAAGTCATTCAAATTACTTAAGAGAATGAAAGACGAAGAGGGTGAATGGAATTTTTGTGCGACAACACATCGTCGCTCAAGCTTGCTTTTGAGAGATTTCGTAAGAAAATCTGCACCACAAAGAATCGAAAATGGTCAGAGTCGAGAGAAGAGAAAGATAATTTTGAAATATCAGAGGGTATGGATTTAAAACGAACTTGCGGGATTTTGAAATTGGGGATTACAGTCGTGTTGAATGAAGAAGGATATCAGAGGAAGAAAAAGAAATAACGATTTTTTTATTTCTTTTATTAATTGGATTTGATATTTTTATGTAAATAAATAGAAAGAAAAATGACAACGAAAATGCTTAACCTCTTTTTTGGCTCAACCATCCAAATGTTTTTGTTTAAATAATTTTCAACTTTTTTAATATGTAAATAATTTTTAACTTTTTTAATATGTAACTATAATGCTTGAATTTTAATCATTTATATCACCTCAAAGTTCGAAAAATCAATAACCATGATGGTTAAAAAAAAATAATTTGTGTTATCTCCCTTCTTAAAGGGTGATATTGATCTTTAGAAATTATGAAAAATACACCAACAAAACTAGAATTTTGGTAAAATTCAAAAATTGTTTAAGAATTTCTCTAAAATCCCACTCTATTTTTATGTCATTTCCCAAAAGAAAAAAAAAAAAAAAAAGCTCCATGCTAGAGGAGTGTATTACCACATGTCTATGCTAAAAGAAAATACGGTGAGAGAAGGAACCAAAACCATGTGTTTAGGGTTGAGCTAGGGTTTTGCCCAAAACCTGCAATTCAGATTTCAAACCCAAAACCCGCCAATATGACTCGGTTGAGCTCCGACCAGGTCCTCAAGGACAACAACACTCGCGACCCGGCCGCCATTGAATCTCTCACTCTCAGCCACAGAGCTCTCTCCGACGTCCGTCTCTACTCTCTCTCTCTGTTCCCCACCCACTCTCTCGCTCGCTTGTTCAACGTCTCTCTCTGTTGCGACGTTTTTGCAGGTCTCGTGCTTGTGCGACTTCAAGAGCTTGTCTCGGCTCGATCTGAGGCTCAACAAGCTCACTTCTCTCGAGGTTTTTCCCATTTCCATTCTCTGCATTGATAGATAAAAAAAAAGTGAGCTTTGTGTTGATTTCATAATGTCTGTTTGGTGTTAGGGATTGAAATTGTGCACAAATCTCAAGTGGCTTTCGGTCGCCGAAAACAAATTGGAGAGTCTGAAAGGAATTGAAGCACTTTCTAAACTCACTGTAAGTTTTTACCTTTTTTTATTTGGCCTCTCTTTTGAAAAAGTGTTTACCTTGAGCTTTTGATATGTGCTATTTTTTCAGTGGAAATGTACATGTTTTTTTTTTTTTTTTATATCCATGTGTATGGTTGTGTTAGAGACTGTCTAATTTTGATTAGAGTTTGGATGTGGAAATTTGTATGGAATACTTAATAGTGCACTGAACCACATTGGTGAAATGGTGTGAATTTGAACCACATTGCTTTTGTTTGTTCTATATTGTAAATCAAGGACTTAAGCCCATTGCTTTAGATTCTTAGACTAAAGATTTTCCTCAAGGTGTTTGGTTTTAAGCCTGTAGCTCATCATAAGTTGTGTTGATGAAGTTAGAAATTAGAACTAATGATAATCCTTGAGTCTTTTAAAAAAAAAAAAAATTGTAAACTATTTTAAAAGTTCAGTTGTTTATCATTTTCGAATTTATTTTTAATTTGTAAAGTATTTATTCTGTTCTTCCTTATGACAGTTGTGCATATATGGTCTGCTGCGCTTTTCTTTCTTGCCCGTTACAGCCTTCTAATGAGTGCACAAAAATGCTGTGGCCTGGAATTTGGAAACTTAGTGTTATATCATCATCAATAGACTGCTAAACTTTTTCATTTGTTATGTGTGAGACTTTTGTATTGTTTCACTAAGGACTAGTTTCTAATATATATATTCATATGTATGTATATATTTTCCTTTTTGATAACTTGTGCATCTGTTATTTTATTTTTAAAACAGGTCTTAAATGCAGGAAAGAACAAACTTAAGTCTATGGATGAAGTGACGTCTATTACAAGTTTATGTGCATTAATATTGAATGGTGAGCTTTATGCAGTCATTTTTTTTTGTTTTACTGCTGTGGCTCATTTTTTTATGCATATTGAGCTCGGAGCTCAGTTATTCGTCCTGCCTCTTACTGATGCTTTACTCTCTTGACTTGCAGATAATGAGATCACTTCGATTTGCATGCTTGATCAAATGAAAGACTTGAATACTCTTGGTATGAATTCCTAATTTGCACATTATTTAGTGATTATATACTTCTTCAATATGAATTCCATTATTCCAAGATCGGTGTTATTGGAATAATGGAATTTACTCCTCTCTCTCCCTCTCTCTATTGTCATTGCTCGTTCATCTTTGATCTAACCATCTTCAGCACATCTCATATAACTGGACTTATGTAACATGGTTCGCGGCAGTTCCATCAAATTTCACATTTAAGTTAGATTCTGCTTTTTATTTTTTTATTTTTTATTTTATTCTTTTTAGAGAATTTAAATTAGTGGGAAGGGAAAGGGGAAATGGACAATATTGCTATCAAGAATCTCCCTATCTTTCCTTTTGGTCCTTTGTTCTCTCTCTTCCTTCCCACGTTTTTATTAACAGTTTTTTCTGTCTCTTTCATGATTCTTCTCAACTAATGGGTCTTTCATTCCCCCTTTTTTTCTTTAATCATGTAAATGTGTTTCTCTATTGTATGGAAAATTATTTGAATTCATTTTGTATGGCAAATTATTTGAATTCATTCTTGTTCTTCTTTACGGGATGTTGAAGTCATGGTATTATGTTTTGGGAATTTTTTGTAGTTCTTTCCAAAAATCCAATTGGTGAAATTGGCAAGTCTCTGGTGAAAGCAAAGTCTATAACAAAGGTAAGAGCTTCTAATAATTGAGATTTCCTAGTAAAAATTTCCATGAAATATTCTAATCCCTTGAAACTTTTCTTGGTTTCAGCTTTCTCTCTCACATTGCCAACTTCAGAATATAAACACTTCGCTGAAGTCATGTGTTGAATTAAAAGAGCTCAGACTTGCACATAATAACATCAAGGTAGCTTTATATTTGGGACAGTATCTCCCTTTACGTCAAATTGCAAAATCAGATGAAAAATAAATACCTATTTATACTAAAGCTTCCACTCCGTTTATTAGGGTTTATCATCTATTTTATGTCTCCTTTTTTGGTGAGTTTTCCATCTTTGTTCATCAACTCCTTAAGTTTGCTATGTTCCTTTTTCAGAGTCTCCCAGCTGAATTGTCTCATAATAAGAATCTTTTGAATTTGGATCTGGGTTATAATGTGATCACAAGATGGTCAGATCTAAAGGTTAACATATGGCTCCAGAACTTCCTTATTACTCTTTATATTTTCATATCATTTTCTGAAAAATGTTATAAACAATAATGTTTCATGCTAATATTACAGGTCCTTAGTTCATTGGTTATTCTGCGGAATCTAAATCTTCAAGGAAACCCTATTGCTGGAGAAGACAAATTAGTTAAAAAGGTACAATGATCATAATCTTTGTTACCTTTCATTGTTATTTTTAAGATTTTTCATCATTCTTACATAGGAAACGCTACTGCAGGTAAAAAACATACTGCCAAAGTTGCACGTATTCAATGCAAAACCAATAGACAAATACACGAAGAGTGAGAAGGGCGATAAGGCTGGCAAGAATTCTTCAATTATCGCTCAGGCAGAAAACGTGGGAGATCGTGAAAGGGCAAAGCACTTAAAAGATCCTGTCATGGATCAACGCCGAGATGATAATTTTGATACCACTAGTGCTTTTGATAAGAAATCAAGGAAGAAAAATCGAGGAACCTATGAACATGCTTCAGAAAAAACTGTCCCCCACGATGATGAGATGAGAAATCAACTCGAGAAAAAAAGCTCCAAGCATCATCTGCCAGGGGAAAGTACAAGTGGCAATCTCGAGAATGACACTGTCTCGGAGAAGCAATCGAAGCAGAAAAGTATAGGAAAGAACGACAAGGTTCGAAAAAGAGAAGGTCCATTGCAGGAAGAGGATGCTGATATAAGAAACAAACCAACTAAAAAATCAAAGGTGAAGCGAGGCGAACTGGACGTCATTGATGACGGAGAAGCTTCGTTTGTAGAGCTTTTTAATGTTGGTAACACAGAGGGGCCCAAGTACGACGCGGAAAAGGTCAATGACAGTACCGGTCAAGACATGAAGTCAACGAGCAGTGTCATAACTTTCACTTCTAAGAAGAAGAAAGCTAAAGCTCGGAGCAAAGGCTCAGTCTTAGAAGTCCCATCCGAAGTTGAAGTCGGAATGGGTGGGCCATCAACATGGGGAGACGAGTAATGTCATCGAATTTGTAAGTTGTTGAGACTCAGACCTTGCGGAAAAGTCGTCAGCCAATTTTGTCAATTTCTGTTCTTGATTGTTTAGTGTAGTGTACATGCATATCCAAAAGTTGGGATTGTGTCAAAGATCTAAGAATTAAGGTAATGAATTATAGTTTTGGATATTATTTGTTGCTTAGTTTTAAATTTTGGTTTAATCACTCTGGTTGAGTTGAACTTGTTATTGATTGTGATGTTGATCAATCTGGGTAATAACTAAAAAAATATCTTGCTATGATAAGGTCTGGCAGTTGGCCTTATTCATTGCATGTCCCAAAAAGTGGTTTCCTACTTATCCTCCCCCAAATTGTACCTCGTGAAAAATGTGATCGAGGGTTATTTTCTTTTCAGAGGACGTATTGGATTTTTTTGAGTTGGCTCGTAAATAAAATTCTTCAGAGAATTTGGATTTTGTTTGGTACAATGTGATGATCACAAGGTGGTCAAAATCTTAAAGGTTGATATGGAGAGCTAGAACTTGTGTGTGTGTGTGTGTTTTGTCGCTGTGATATGACGTTGAATGCTGTAATGGGAGGTCCCGCAGTTCATTAGTAAAATAGTTATAAAACATAAAAATAAAAATAAAAATCTAAACATGTCTGGATAAATTGGTGTAAAAGTGATGTCACACATAAGTAGGCTGTAATTGGGGCTGGGCCCGAGCCGGTGTTATATCGGGCCCGATCGGCTTGAATTATGTATATGAGCCGGGTTTAGCCTAAGGGTTTCGGCAAAGGTGTATAATCGGGTCGGGCCTGGCCTGGTATCTGTTTCACAATGTTTTTCATATAAATATATTTTTTAAAAGGTTACAATTTTTTTTAATTACTAATTATTTCTCTTTATCCTACTACTACTACTACTAAAAAATAAAAAAAATAAAAACCACCCTTCACACTCTTTCTAAATTTTGATTTAACAAGTCAATACCACAAAATTAAACCTCACACTCTTCTCCAATATTGATTCGACAATTCAATGCCACAAAAAACAAACATTACACTCTTTTACAACATTGATTAGCTAACTCAATGCCACAAAAGACATAGCTTACACTACTATCAAATTTTGATTTGACCAATCAATACCACAAAAAAAAAAAAAAAACTCACACTCTCCTCCAACATTGATTCGACAACTCAATGACATAGAAAACAAACCTCAACTCTTCGCAAATTTTGATTTAACAATCAATTGCCATAAAACTCAAACCTCAAACTCTTTCATTACCAAACACACAACCGAAACATCCAAGCTTCCCTATAACTACATGCAACTTCTTGCCCTTCTCACACCAACTTGAAACACTCTCTAAGAATTCTCTCTTCTCACACTCTTTAAAAAATCTCTCTTCTCACACTATCTGAAAATACTCTCTTGAAACACACTACCTCTTTCTTCAAACTTTAGTCTAAGGTATTTAATCTTTTAAACATAAAATTTCTTTTTGGTTATTAAGTATTTGAGTTGATAGTAAGAAAATGTTTCATTTTTATGTAGAGCACCTTCAAATCTCCATGTCATTCTTGAAGATGACGACAAGCAAGAAGTTGAAAGCCCAAATCGGCTTTTAGTGGACTTCGGATTAGGGGTAGGTGGTGCCGAGGTGTACGTTAGATGTTTGGAAGTCATTCGATTTGGTAGAAGAGAAAGGGGAAGATGAGAATATAAAAAAACCTGCATACTGTAAGTTTTGTAAGAAACAATGCACTCTCGCTTCTTCTAGGACACAACACATCTCAAAAGGCACCTTTCTAAGTGTGAAGCATGAGTTAGCAGTCGTGTGAATCCCCACCAAATCTCACTAAACTTCACACTTGATGGTAACCTTGACACGTTCATATATAATCTGCAAAAAGCAAGTGAACTTCATGCTTAATATATAACTAGTGCCCATCTTCCCTTAGGTTTAGCGGAGGATCTAGCATTCAAAGAATATGTTTCCCAATTACACAATCCACAGTTATAATTCGTTTTGATTGCATGAAATTTTTCACAAAGATGAGATATAATTTAATAAATGAGTTCGACACTTTTCACACCTCTATAGCATATGCGTCCGACATTTGGACCGGTCGCACGAAATGTGGTTCTATTTATATCACTACGCATTATGTCAATAGAACTTGATAATTTTTTTTTTAAAAAAAAGGTTAATTGCATTTTGCCAAACTCCTTATCCACATGATGTGCAAGTAATATACATCACTATTATAGAGGTTTTTGACCTGTGTGACAATAAAAGAAAAGGATTTTAAGTATTACATTTGACAATGCTTAATCTAACCATGCTGCCATTGGCCTTTTCAAGTAAGCCTCAAGCCCCCTATGACAGTTCGCTGTTTCATTAATGGTGCGCTTGTCATAGCATCAACTTGGTTGTCTAATATGGCATGAACTAGTTAGAGTTTTACTTAAGAAAACATTCAAATTGTTTTAGGCTTCATTTCAAGTTCAGGGGGAAGGTTGCAAGTGTTCGCACAACATTGCCAGTGATGACTAGTGAACAAGTCTTTAGCTACAATGGTAGAGTACTTGAAAATATCATGGAGGCCTTGATATGTGTGAAGGACTGTGAGGATCGCTTTAGAGGTAAATAATTTTCGGACAGTATACTGGTAGATTTCTCTAATTTGGACAATTCTGTTGGTTCAACTTTGGGTGGAAGTAATACTATGTAATGATGAACTTATTATTTTTAAGCTCTCGCTTTGTTTTCTTTTCTTTTTTCTTATTATTTCTCATGTGTAATATTCTCCCTTTATTTGTATTATCACTTTTAATCCCTATTTGTTTGTACTAATCTTATCATGCCTATTAATCAATAATATTTGCATTCTCCTCTAATTATATCAGCTATTTTAGTTTACTCTTACAATTTATTTTATTAAATCATCAGTAAAATTTCACAAAAAAAATATTTAAAAAAAACACTAGGCTTGAAAAGCCCACCGTCACAAAAATTCCAGCCCAGCCCATAGAGCTCATCGGGCCAAAGCATGGCCCTTCCCGACTATATTTGACATTTGATGCTCCATCTCTTCTATGGGCCGGGCTTCTCTTTCCCTTCTATGGACCAGGCCAGCCTGATGAGCTAGGAAAAAATGGATCGGGTGGCCCGACCTAGCCCGTACTGTCATCACTATGTATAACAAAGCGCATTTATGATGAATGCCATAACTGTTTGAGATGAAAAAAAAAGTTACAGTTTAATAAGCGATCTTTGATAGGGAGATATTGGAATTCGTATCTCTTTCGGTGAATGTTGAAAAAATATATGAAATGAAATGAAATAAAATAAAAGTGTGGTGATTGATATTATTATTATTATTATTATTATTATTATTATTATGTTTTTGGAAAATTCTTAGCATGTGTATTAAAATAGTGAACCGATTCTGAATTTACTTTTAAAAAAATAAATATGACGATATATTCCTTTTTATTGTTTTTTCTTTTCTTTTCAATATCACTAAAAAAACTCTTTGAATTTTAATTCAGAATAATATAACTTATCATAGATTGTGTTATCATAGTGTTGAGGCTTATGTTACTTTATTGATGGTAATATAACTTTCTAGTTGTTAATTTCTAAAAGTGATAAAGGTGGCAAGAAGAGTCAGGGTAAGAAGGGTTACCCTCACCCTCGATATCACTCACACTTGAGGATGCGGGTAAATATCATACCCTTACCCTCAAATGGGTAATGTGGGTAGGGTGTACCCTACCTTCTTCTAATAAGGATAAATACGGGTACTACCTGCAGGTAAAAAGGTATCTGCATCTATCCTCATTGTTAAATAAAGAAACAAAAAAAAAGGGGGTAGAGTATGCGGGTAAGACTTACCCGTTTTACCCTAAGCGGGTACCGCATACACTAAAAAAAAAACGAGTTCAATGAGGGTAAGCCTCTTCTACCCTTAAAAAAAAAAAAAACCGGGTGAGGGTATTAATTACCCTACCCTATGCAAAACGGGTGATGATCAAACCCTCAAACCAGTTTTGTAACCTTTAAAAAGAAATTGTAAGAGCATCTCCAATGCAATGCCAAATTTGTGTGTCAATACTAAAATTTGGCATTTTGTCATAAAAAAATATTCTCCAATGCAATGTCAAATTTGGCAGATGCTATACATGGTGCCAAATTTGTAGCATCTGCCAAATTTGGCACCAAGTATAACATAATGCCAAATTTTGGCATTTGAAGTAGTTCATAAATTGGTAAAGTTTTAGGCATTTAATTAAAAATTAATATTTTATTCAAAAAAATTTTCTCTTACCAATAAGTCATTATACTATTTGTAGTCTTATTTATTATTGGTTATCATCAACTCCTTTTACTGGTTTTTGCAACTAAAAAATAATAAAATAACAAAAATGCATTTGAAATAGCATTTGTGCATTGGAGCATCAAATGTCAAATATAGTATTTTTATATTTTTGAGTGCCAAATTTGATATTAGCATTGGCATTGGCATTGACATTTACATTGAAGATGGTCTAATATGAAGTGCAATCTTTTCTCTAAAACAGTATAAATCAAAATGTTTCCATCAACAGTAGAATTTATGCTAAAATCCCTGTAATATATCTGACTTGGCCAAGACCATATATAAAGGACCACAATATACCGTCTCCGTGTATCTCTGCATCAAAAAGGCTCTAATCATTTTCACGCATTAGTTTAATCTCTTTTAAGTTCGCAGACCAACTTGTCATGTTGCATCCAAAAAGTGGCGTTTGGAGTCCCACTTTTTTTGGGTGTCTTAGTCAAAAACTAGTAGATAAGGTTATGGATAGTCTTGACTATTACAAAAATATAATAGGAAATATAATAGTTCACTGTCCTACTTGTTTATATTGATTTCAAATGGCAAAACAATTTGCTCTTTCTTTAATGGTCTAGGCTTAACAAGGTCTCTGGTAGTTGGCATATTCATTTAAATGTCCCAAGTTGTGCCTTCAACATGAAAGGAAGAGAGTTGGAAAAAGTCCAAGCAATGATTCAATCGTTGTCTTTCCAATAATTACAGTAGAAAAGTTCATGGTACGAGTTATTTGGTTATTAATTAATATAAAATATTAAAAAAAAGTAAGTGTCATTTTCAGAAGTATATTGACTATTTACAATTCTATTTTACTTTCATTTTAGATTTACAATGTTCATGTTCAACAATATACAAAATTCAATTAGCAAGCTAGTGGCTTCAAGAAACTTTGATAGTCTTGATTATATTTTAATATTGTATTTGGCAATTGAGAACCTTAGATAGAATTCTTTTATCTATCTTGGCGAGAGATATTGTTTTCTATATAGGAGGGAAAAAAGTTGTACAAGCAATCCTAATTTATGCCAATGAGATGTTCAAATTGCCTCTGACTTTGTGTAAACAATTCAAACTATAATGATAATATTTTGGTTTGGTAGAACAGTAAAAGTCAAATACATTGGCCAAGTTGCTTAAAGTCTTTAACCAAGCTATGTTGATGAAACAAGCATCACGAACATATTGGATAGCAGAATTTTGGAAGCCGCCATTGGTGATTTAAAGCATCTCCAACCCGTTTTTAGAAATTCACTCAAAACTCTATTAAGGCCTTCAATCCACTTCAAATTAACTTTAAATATAGATAACTCTAATTTTTTATTTTATCTTTTTCTTTTAGGGTCTGTATGGAACTTGGACTTTGGGAGGGAGAGGAAAATAATTGTGATGAATTTTTACCTTTTGGCGTTTGAAAAAAAACAAAAAACAAAAAACAAAAGATTTTTTCAAAGAAAATTGAGAGAAAGTTTTATGAGGAAAAAACTCATTTTTACTTTCTCTCACTTAAAAGAAGGAAAATATAATTACTTAGGTAGAAAATAAAAAATAATTTGAAGCTAAGCTTCGAGTGACGCAAAACCCGACAAAGGTGGAGTAGTGGACATGACCAGCTCTGGAGTTGGCGACGATGAGGTCGTGACTGCAATGCACACTCTCATTTTTAGGTGTGCGTCATTAAAAACCTTCAGATTGATTGTTGTTGTCAAGATTCCAAACTCGATATTGTCCATATTGCTTTGCTAACTGAAATGCACACTCTTTTCTCTTTTTTAGGTGCGCGTCACCAAGAAACTTCAGATTGATTGTTGTTGTCAACATCCCAAACTCGATATTGTTCATATTGTTTTGTTGACTGAATTTTGAAAGAAAATATTATATATGTTGGGATTTACAAATTTTGAAAAAATAAAGTAAAAATAGATATGTATTACATTTGTTTAATTTTAAAGTTAATTATTTTTAAGGGTTAGTTAGATAAATAGGGATTTTGAAGGGTGTAGTTTTAAAAAAAATTTTAAAAAAAGATTATTAAGTAAATAACTATTTTAAGGGTATTTTAAGAAAATAGAAAACGATTTCATTAATTAAGCAAATATATATTTTCATAACTATATGATACCATGATTTTACCTTTATATATATCCTTAATGTTTTATAGGCTAGTGGTCATTTTTTAATTTTTGAAAAGTGTTTGGCACCCATGGCCCCAAAACATGTCATGCTTTACCAAGTTGGCCCCTGAACATTATTTTGTAGCAATTTGCACTCTAAACTTATAAAATTTGACAAATTAGTTCTTATTAGTAATAGAAGTTCAAATTTTGATTAAATTGGACGAAATAGAGGGTGCGGACTACTAAAATAAACAAAGTTCTAGAGGCAGCTTGCCAAAACTTGACAAGTTTAGGGGCTATCATTACAAATTAATAATGGATATTAAATTTTTTTAATATAATTTGCAACCATAACCCTTAAATATGTCGAGTTTTGGCAAGATATCCCTTCTTGAACTTTGTTTTTTTAGTAGTTTGTACCCTACACTCCATTTGATTAGGTTAAAATTTAAACTTCTCTTACCAATTGAGACTGATTTGCCGAATTTTATAAGCTTAGGGTGCAAATTGTTACAAAAAGAGTTTAGGGGCGAACTTGTCAAAACATGATAAGTTAAAGAGGCCATTCTTCAAACATTAGGAATTTTAAGAAAAGAGTCACTTTTTGGAGGGGAGATTTCAAAAAATAGCTAATATTTCAAGATTTTGTGAAAGTAGCAATTCATAAATTTTATTATCTTTGTAAGAAATTTATCCAAGTAAATTTTATGTGTAATTTTGTTATAGTAAGAATTTTCTTAAATTGGTAATAAACTTTTTATGGCTGTTTTTTAAATCTTCGAAAAAGTGTAGCTACTTTTTAAAAACACATCCTTTAAAATGACTATTTACCTAATTGACCGTAAAACATAAACCAAAAAAGGTTTTAGAGAGAAAATAGATCCAAAAAGATATTTATCCAGAAATTTCTTATTACAGCACAATTAAATTTTTTTCTTATTACAACACAATTAAATATAAAATTTAATGTAATAAATTTAATACTAGAGTAATAAAAATTCTGAACAACTATTTTCTTAAAATTTTGAAACAGTGACTACTTTTTTTAAATAATACTTAAGAATAGCTATTTCCTTAAATTTTTTTAATGATGTTCATGTATGATTCATTTCAAAAAAATATATATATATCAATAGGATATAAAAATTTTAGGTGAAGTTGAAAAATATCCAAAATTTACTTTCATAAAAATAAATATCCAAAATTTAATATTAATTAAATAAATAGTCAATTCATAAATTACTTGTGTATGTTTTTGACATCGTAGTCAATTACTACTAAATACCACTAAGTAAGTAATCGTAACACTAGGGTGTATTTTGTTATATTTTTTAAGACTTTGTTTTGAACCTTAATTTTTTAGAGGGAAAAGAAAGAGAATATATTTTCTAGAAAATGGAAACAAATTGGGAGAAAATGATTTTTTGGTTGTGCTTGGAACTTCAAAAAATCTCTAAAAAATTTCACTTAGAACTTTTATCAATCATGTCACGGATACTTGCGTCCGATTCTCTCACTGTCTATATCAATATCCTTGCGCTCTCACCATCTTCGCCGCTGCTTTCGCCGAGCTCCGTCAACCTCAGATAAGTTTGATTGTTCGCTCTGCAAAAGACACACGAAACATCGTAGATTGACTAGAACTAATTCAGCCAAAGCCATATCAAAACCAAAACTTAGAGAGAAAAACTCTCTTTTGTTGAACATTTTTAAGGATGTGGTCTTCGTAGAGGTGGCGAAAAGCGACAGAGGTCTAAATGGCGGCTCTAGCGACGAGTGAGATGAGTGGAAATACCATGAAAGTGAGCACTAGTGATTCGGTGAACCTTTCCGAAGACGAAGTCTTGACCGCTTCACCTAATGGTCCTAGAGACCAATAGATTCTTGATTTAGATTGCACGTATCACATGACACCTAGAAGAAATTATTTTGTAGAGTATAAGTCACTAGAAGGAGGAGTGGTCCTTATGGGTAACAACATACCTTGTGATGTAGTTGGGATTAAAAATGTTAGACTTGGGATGTGGGATAGAACGATTAAAATCCTAGAGTGCTTGTTCTTGATCATAAGAGAAACCTTGTCTCACTAGGTATGTTAGACACCAATGGTTACACGTACAAGTAAGGGGGATGGGGGAGTCAGGGGGGAGGGGGATGTTTAAGGTCATAATAAAATTATAGTCATGATGAAAGGATTGTTGAAAAAAAGTTTGTATATCCTTAAGGGTGCTACAGTTATTGGAGATAATGTTGTTTCACAAGAAAAAATAATGTGACGGAACTATGGCATGAGATGTTAGGAAACATGAGCATGAAATGTAAGCTTGAGTTGTGCAAACTAGGTGTCTTAGGAGTTCAGAACCTTAGCGACCTTTGTGCGAGCATTCTGTATTTGTAGAGTTCCGAACGCTTAAGTTTTGTGGAGCGACCCGTAGAATTAAGGAACCTCATATTACACCCATTCTTACTTGTGGGGTTCTCCTCAAGTTACTTTGTTTCTGTCTAGGTCTCAATACTTCATTTCATTAATATATGATTTCTCTTGAAATATTTGGGTTTACTTCCTTAGGACCTAGGATGAGGCATTTAGAAAGTTTTTAGAGTGGAAGACTTTGACTGAAAAACAAATGGCTAAGAAGATTAAGAGAATTAGAACCGACAATGGCTTAGAGTATTGTAATGAGGATTTTGTTAGGTATTGTGCCAAGGAAGGAATAGCTAGGCGACATACTTAGAGGTGTACACCGCAACAAAATAACATAGTGGAGAGAATGAATAGGGCTGCATTAGAGCTTAAGGTACCCAAACAAATTTACTCTGGTAGTGTTCCCAGTTATAGTCACTTAAGACCCTTCAGTTGTATAGCCTATGTCCCTCGGGACTCCTTCGTAGTTAAGGAAATGGTAATGCAAGAACTAAGAAATGAGTCTTCTTAGGATAAACTTTAGGAGTGAAAAGGATATCGTGCATGGCTTATTGATGACAAGAAATATGTTACAAGTCGTGATATTGTATTCAATAAACTTTGTTTGTATAAGACTAACATGCAGGGACAAAGTATCGGAGCAAATGGCGTTGAAAATTGACCCGAACGTACTCTGACCAAGACTGTAATGTAAGAAACGCTCGACCAATTAGAGGAACCAGTCGATCTATTCGTCACTCATCCCATTTTTCTAGATGATTTTGATAATGTAGGTGATCCAAATTAAGGTGGAGCTACTGAGAAAAGCAAAGAACAAACAAGCGGTTTTGGAAAGCAAACGGTAAATAGAGAAGAGGCGAACAAAAGTGATGAAATCTCGGACTATGTGTTTTAAAGGGGTCGAGTGAGGCACAAAATTAAGCCTCTGCAAAGGCTCGGCCTCGCCAACCTGACTGCCTTTGATCTTAGCGCAGCAGATACTCTTAAAACTGAGGAACTTCATACGATTGTGGAAGCGAAGAATAATTGTTGATTGGCCGAGATGGAAGATGGCATTGGAAGAGGAAATGAAGTCTTTACTCAAGAATGACACTTAGGCTTTGGTGGACAGGCCTAAGGACCAGCGATTCATTAGATGCAAGTAGATTTTCAAGAGAAAATCAAGAATCGAGAGAGTTGAGAAACCAAGATTCAAGGTGAGAATGGAAGCAAAGGGGTTATTCCCAAATCGATGGAATTGAATACTATGGGGTGCTTTCTCCCGTTGTCAAACATACTTCTATTCTGTTGATTCTTACAATATTTGCCATTCAAGATTTGGAGTTGGAGAAGTTAGATGTCAAACCGACATTCTCGCATGGAAACTTAAATGAGACGATTTACATTACTCAACACAAGGATTTTTTTTTTTGAAAAGTGACTTGGAGTCCAATGTATGCCTTTTGAAGAAGTCTCTCTATATTTTGAAGCAATCACTAAGGCAATGGTACAAATGGTTTGATGACTTTTATGACGAGCCCTGGCTTCTCAATGAGCAAGTTAGATAGTTGTGCTACTTCTCTAAGCTATCAAGCATGTCTTACATCTACTTGCTAATTTATGTAGACAATATAATCGTTGCTTGTAAAAGCATAAAGAAAATTCAAATGCTTAAGGAGCAATTGGCCTCCGAATTCGAGATGAAGTACCTTAGAGCAGAAAAGAAGATTTTGGGCATAGAAATTACAAGAGATAGAAAGTGGGGATTATTAATTATTTCGCAACAAAATTACCTCAAAAAAGGTGGTTAATCAATTTGGAATGCAGGACGCCAGCATGTGTTGACTCTGCCAAGCATGTGTTGACTTTGATTGGTGCACACTTCAAATTGATTGCAATTAAAGAGATTGAAGTGGAGCTTGAGGTAGGCTTAATAAAGCATGCGCCTTTATGCGAGTTGTGTTTATGTATGCTATGGTTAGTTCTCGATCGAATATGCCGTACGAAATTGGCTTGATAAGTCGATTCATGAGTAATCCGGGAAGATCACGTTGGTAAGCGGCAAAATGGTTACTTCTTTACTTGAAAGGTACTTTTAATCTAAGGAACATACAACAAGTTTGCAAGCTTGTGGGATGTTATGATTCAAATACGCGGTAAACCTTAATAAGATGAGATTATTATCTAGTTATTTGTTCACCATTGATGGTTCTACGATGAGTTGGAAATCTAGTTTACAACATATGATGGCTTTGTCGATTATTGAAGCGATGTACATTGTGACGCGGATGCAATTAAAGAAACTATTGGGCTTGGAAGATTTCTTGAAGAACTAGGATGATCAAGAGAAGTTGGTGGTGAATTATGATTAACAAAGTGATATCCACTTGACAAAGAATACGGTGTATCATGAAAGGACAAAACATATTGATATACGACTACATTTTATTCAAGATGTCATAGCAAAATGAAAGCTTGAAGTTGTAAAGACTGTTGTCGAGGTCAACTCGGCGGATATTCTTACGAATGTGGTTCCTGTTGATAAGTTCAAGCAAGCATTGAGCTTACTAAACTTGAAGCCTACTTAGTCATGGAAGAATTGGAATTGCAGTTGAAGTTCACTAAAAATGAACTAAGGTGGAAAGTTGTGAAGAATGATTTAAATTTTTAGAGAGACAAAGGACAATGCGGTTGACCGGTTGGAGGAGGTGGTCGACCGGATCATTGGTAAAATCAAGTGCTCGAGTATTAACCTCGAACGATCGATCGATGTGGAGAACCGATTGACCAATTTGTCGTGAATAAAGATCTCTGTTTCGCAAATTGGAAGCAGAGAACTGCGATTTTGACACCCAATTGAGAGAAATAGAGAGAAAAAGTCGTGTGGACCACGTTCTATAGAGAAGAGGTTATTTGGGTCTTCTTTTGGTGAGATCTCTAGGTTCTACGTTAGTTTCTTGAGCAGAATTTGTAGAGAAACTTGTGTATAAGAGCAAAGAATGAGATTGTAATTGTGTGAGAAACTTTTTTTTTTTTTTTTTGCGGGTTTACTCTATCTGTAATTAGTGGATTCAACTGGGAGTCAATCCTGACGTAGGTTTAGGAGGATTAAACTCCAAACCAAGTATGAAATTTCTTGTGTTCTTGTTTAATCTTTCATTTTTAGTTCGTGTGTTCGCTTAATTTTGTATTCATGTGCGCTTCAAAGATTTAAAGTATGTGTCAAAAGACAATACGGGGTTTCGTAATCTCCACTAATTTATAAAACTTATTTATAAAATATGAGTTGTGAATGTCATATGATATGTTCATAACATTTAATATTAACGAAAGCTAAGTTTTAGATTAACATGATGTTTCATGAAAGTTTCAAAGAATTGAACTAGCAAATTTTAAAATTTAAATTATCAATCGTTTATATTTTAGTCATGTCAAAATTTTGCACCCCATAACGTAAGTGCACAAACAAAATTGACAATTGCTGAATCACAGAAGAAAGCACCAAATAAAAGAATATGGTAAAATATTTACTCAATTACGAAAATTGCAACATAATTAGTTGGTGTGCTATACATATCAATTAGTAACAAAATTTAGCATCTGTAATTTAGTTAGACTGACTTGTCAGTTAGTTGGGACGCTATTACTTGCTAATAACTAACCCAACAAGTCATCAAATAGCTAACTAAACAGTAAACACATTCTTATTTCCCGAAAAAAAAAAAAAAAAATTCAGTCAACACATTGATAGCGTAGAACTTATATGTACTCAACACTAATTGAGAATTTTTTCTTCAACGAACTTTGATTTTGACAAATTAAATTAGCAAATTCTTCTCAAATGCATTATTGTCATGGCTTGTATCCGTAGCCATTACATACTCCATCATAACTTGATCAAAACGAGAAAAAATAGCATTAATTTCAAATAGTACTACTTAATCATTCATAATTCGAGGGGAAAAAAATAAAATAAACGTGGCAATAATATACTATAGTAGTATCGAGGGTGTTTCTTGTGATTAGTCTGTCCCCCCTTTTTTTTTTTTTAATTTAAATTTATGGAGATTATGATAAGGCACTAGAACACGCATGATATACGTATCTTTTTATCGTCTCAAACTCGGAGAAAACTTTTTGTCCCCCTTGAATCTATCTTTGACGAATATAATGCATATCATGACAGGTGGGTGAAAAATATTTTTTTTGAATTTTTTAAGAGATTGACTACAATTTTTTTTTTTTATAAATAACGAAATATATAATTCGTACAAGGTAAAAATTACTTGTAAACTGAATCGAAAAATATATAATAAAATTGACCTGGATATTACTAAATACTAATAGTATAATGAAGGGTGTCCAACCAAACTAAACCACTACTTTTTACTAAAATCAAACCAAACCAACTTCTAATTGATTTAGTGATTTTTCAGACCAAACCAAACCAATTAAACAATCAAAATCAAACCAAACCAAACCAATTATAGTTGGTTTAGTTTAATTTTTTAATCAGTTTGAGTCTTTTTTCAAATAGGCTCATACAAGTTGAGGACTTAATAAAATAATATAATTCATTAAAATCAAAGTTCAACATCATAATCTAACCCAATTAGATAAGGGCTAAATTCATAATATTTTAAATATCATAAACAAATTATATTAAATATTCAATGGTTTTAAGATGATGCAAGGGTATTCACGCCTGAACAACTAATTGCTTCCTAACAAAGTTGATCCGTACTAGAAGTTCCATCAAAATCATCCCCAAACTATCTAAGACCTGATTAATAAATAACAAAGTAGTTCACTTCAAGTTCTCACAACTTCTTAGCAAAAAAGGAGGGATAAAAATAACCCTCCATACATATAATATAATTTTAAATACATGTATATATATAAGTATTGGTTTGATTTTTTAACAATGTCAAACATGAACCAAACCAATCAATTAAAATTTGAGAAATTCTAAACCAAACCAAACCAATTATAATCGGTTAGAAATTGGTTTAGTTTAGTTTGGATTGATTTTACCGGCTTAGTTTGGTCCCATCGATTTTTTGAACACCCCTAAATATAATAAAAATATATATACACATACTCGTATATATAGCAATGAAATAGAATTCTTACATATACACACAGTCACTCACTCGTATTTATATGGTAACTTCGCCATAAATTAAGTACCGTGGATATTACTAAATACTAATGGTATAATAAAATTGACCTGGCACCACCTCAATAGTATTTTCATTTTGCTAGTCAAAATAAACAATTAAATAATGATTTGGAATGTACCTGTATATATGCAAGTAAAATCTTGTTAAGTTAATAACTTCGATTAAATAACTATTTTAGTCTGGTTTGTTCGTATTGTTTCTTTGGAGAATTAACTAACTTAATTAACTAAGTACTGTGAATACTAAATATCTACTTTGTTTAGATTAATTAACGAACGATGAGAGTAATCATTAAAAAATTAAATTAAATTCTAAATTAACTAAGCAAAACATAATTAAACACTATATAAAACGAAGAGAATTTAAACCTAGGATCGATTAGCTTCCTCAACATATTTAATCTCAGTTTCACCATTTCATCGAAACGACAGCTTCTATCTAATTTTTAGCCTAGGGAACTAGTGAACTCGACCACAACTTCGCATGATGGGCTTGTTGCATTACTAATTCTAACTATCCGCCTGTCAGAAATTTAACAATTAAAAACAACCCTAAAAATTAAGTCTAATCACCTTTTGGTACTTACGGGTTAATCTAAACTATCTAGGAAACTCTAGTCACCTCTCGATCCTTACGGATTCATAAACTATGTTGCTTGTTATCGTGGTTAAGTACAATTGCCTCTCTTGAGTTTAATTGTTCTTATCTTGCAAATTTTTTGATTGCGATAAAACATAAAATTAAGCACATAAGAACACAAGCAATGGAGATAAAAACACATAAATTTATTAGTGAAATATTAAAAAATACAATATCTAGGAGAGAATTAGCCTCTCTTGACCAAACAATCACAAATCTTAACAATAACATAAGGATTCATGATTGATACAAAATAAACTGAGATAATCTAAAGAATAACAAAGAAAGTTGAAGAAGGAGCGAGTTTGTGGGCGTCTCTGATGAGCTTGTCGAAAATCCTCTAAGACTCTTTCGTTGAAGCTCTCTTCTCGATTTATTCTCTCATTTGAAATAGGTTCTCTTGTTTGTCTTTCTCTTGATTTCTCATTTTAAAATCAGTTTTTGTTCTAATCTTCGATATATCTTGATCCTTGGATCAATTAGGATATTGCCCAATTACTTTTTGTCAAATAATAGGTTACCCATTGTTTATTTTGACCAATTTCAAGCTTAAATTGTGATTTTATGCCTATTTCGGTGTTGTTCGTACATTAAGCGATGTATCCCCTATTTATTGCATATATACAGGTACATTCCAAGTCAATTTTATTATACTATTTGTGGGCGATGTAACGTACGTACTCACAGACTTCTTCATGTATTGATTTTTAAATGGTCATATCTTCTTTTTTACTAGCAACCGATAATTTACCTGCTGCTCGGTGGATGACCCAGTCCGCGCCGCAGTCGGCGATTTTTTGACTACCCGACGATGCCTCTACTAGCAGAACAGTCGGTGGAGGCATATCACGGATTTGATCAGTCTCCAGACAATAGTCTTCCTAATTTCAGCCTTTGCATGCACCTAGGGCTGTGCACAGGTTGGGTTAGACAGGTTGACCCATCTAACCCAACCCAACCCGACATGATCGGGTTAGTAAAATTCTAACCTAACCCAACCCTAAAAATCTATCAACTCAACCCGTTCATGATCGAGTTGGGTTGGGTCGGGTTAAATTGGTTGAGATTTTTTGAAGTCTTTTTGTGTTTCATTCAAACTAATTATGAACAAATCCCTCAAATAAAAATCTCAAGCCCAATAAAAGCCCAATGATAATTTTCAAGCCCACTAAGGCATTAACCCATGCTTATTGAGTGTAAACACACGAACAAACATTTGTATTGTTCTTTTCCTCCGTTCTCCCGTCTCTGTTTTTCGTTTTCTCTCTGTCTCTGTCTCTCTCTAGTCTCTTTGGTTGTTGCTTTCTCATAACACACATAATCCAAAAATAAATAAAACACACACACACACACAATAACAGTGATTGAAAAAATTATTCCTCTCGAGCTTGGCGATAGTGAGGTGCAAGGGGTTGACTCGGGATTGGGGTTGGCGACGGCGAGATGCAAGGGGTCAGCGACGGTGAGTTGTTCGGTGGGGCTGCGCAACTGGTGGCGAAGTGGCAACGTGATTAGGAAAGAGAGTGGATGAGAAGATGATTTAGGTATCTCTAGGGTTTTATTTCCCTATTTTTGGGTTTGCTTTTCCTTCGGGTCTATTCGGGTCTACCCGAAATTTTTGAAAACGAACCCTAACCCGACCCTATAAATGTGCGGGTTGGGTTAAGTTGAACCCGAATAGTATACTTCTAATGGATTGGGTTGTTCGGGTCAGGTTTACGGGTTGGGCCACGGATTATTCGGGTTCACGGGTTCTGTGCACACGCGATCTTGTCGAGCAGGAAAATTTCATCCAAGCATATCTACAATAAAAAAATAAAAAATGTTAGGCCTTAACAAAAGCTACATATAAAAGTCAAGAAATGATCCAAAAATTCTACAATTAATCTATAAAAGCATTGGGGCACCAATTCTCTTTGCCTACCCATATGCGACTAAGGATTCTTGACCAATCTCGATTCGCGATGGACACTGTCGAAAGGAATGACTCCAAAGCAATCAAACTCTCCTGAATACCTATATCGCTGCGAGACGAACCATAGATAGTGACATTTCCAAAGGATCTGGGATTAGACCCAATCAATGAAACAAGGATGAAGAACAAAGGGTATCACCAAGAATGCACCTTGCCAGGAAAGTTGGTAATAGGCTTGGCCTTTTAGGCACCAAATTGAAGATGCCGGGGTCCGTGCTCTGACGGATGTAGAAATAGTCTCGGAACTTGGTCCATGTGATAGTACGGATGTGGTCCCTCCAGATTACCTAACATCCAACCAGAGTCTGGGTGAAGCTGTATTGGGTCCTAATAGGAGCTCGGCGATGCCCAACAACATGTAGGACCATGACCGAAGCTTCATCTGAAAAATCCCCTGTTAAGTTATCGACTATGCCCCTCTGGCAGAGTCGTCACACTACTGTTGAATTCGCCACATAATCAATTGTCGCCGCAAAAATCGTTGGAAAGTTCTTACCTTCTAGTTACCGCATCTTACGGACGGCCGGATGAAAAAACCAGCGAAACACGGGGTGTCCCACATGAAAAATCGCCAAGCACCTCATCTGGTAAATTATAATACAACCCAGCTAGCAGGCACAACCAGCAGAATACCGAGGGGCACAACTGGCAGAATATCATATGCATCAGCCGATAAAACACCGAATGCATCAGCCGACAAAATGTTGAATGCATCAACCACCATTATGCTTGCTAACCCAACCAGCAATCTACCAGGTACCGCACCCGGTAATTCTCAAGTGGCATTTCCCCGCGAACAATAGTGGAGAACATTGCTCTATCTTCTAATGTCGTCGAAACGCCTCGTGATGAGCCCTAAAACTTGGCGCCGCTGACTCGTGCTTACGCTTCCTCACCTTCACCCCTCTTGAAGAGCCAACATCGCCCATATATTCCATCTCTAATTTGGTAGGAAGGATATTACCGTCATCATTCGCATCCATAGATGCTCAAAGCATTTTTGCGGAGATATATGGCTCGGGTAGGATCGGGTGTGCAATATTTATTCTCAAATGGGTTCCATGCAGTTCGCTTTGGTCCGCTTGGGGAGGGACCACATCCTCTCCCACTTACCTTGGAAGTTTCTCCCATTGAGGCTTTACCTCGAGCACAGTGGGGTGCCTTCTTTGCCGTATTCTTGAGTCTCTTAGCTTTAACATTAAACCTTTTCCTTTTATGTGGTCGTAATCTTCGTCAGAGCCATCTACGCTCATGTCGCTTGCCAAGATGACGCCTCTTGCCTTGACCGAACTTCCCTTGAGGTGGGCGTAATTGAACGCTCGAAGGTGGCAAAGGTCCAAGGGGTATATCCCCGCTTGCAACTTGATTGAATTTGCCCAAACCCGCCTCTAGAAATGAGAATTTGACGGCTGGAAAATTAGGACCCATTGAAGCTTCCAATTCCCCAACCTCTGTTGGAGTTATCTTTTTTTTTTTTTTTTGTTCACTCATAGTGCAAAGATACAATGGAGAAGATGACAAGAACTAATAGCGAAAGAGAAAGAGAAAGAGAAAATGAAAAATAAAAGAGAAGCAAAGATTTTAAAAGTGAAAGGAGGTCATACCAACGCAATACGAAAAAACTTCATTATTTATGCAAAGTTTCAGCACTTAAATCCCACGGCGAAGCACCTGCACAGGAGAAGGTAGAAAAAATTTTATAAAACATTTTCTGTCGCAAAAAAGTCAATAAATGTAAATACCAGTATGGAGAAAATTAACTGACGATTTTATTGCGAAAAATCCGCAAAAAATTTACAAACTAATTTTTCAACAACTCTACAAAGAAGCTGTTGGAGCCAAAAAGATGATAAAATTCCAATACACGGAGAAATTTTTTTTCCTCAATGCGACGAGCACTACACGAAAACTAAGGGGCCTAATATTGGGCCAGATTTTTGCAAAGCCCAACGGGCGTACGAAAGTCAATACAAATGAAAAAATCAACAGGCCAACGGACTCAATGGCAACCCACCTAGCACCTAGTAATTTGTTGGCTTCTCGGCGGATGACCCCATCGTCGTTGCAGCCAGCCATTTGCCACTTGCCACGAAGGATGCTTCTCTAGCTAGTGATCTGCCATCTGTCCCGCCAGGCGCCTCAACCGATGATCGTCGACTGCCTCGACAGTTTGCACAACCGGCACTGTGGCCGACTATTCAGCAACAGCCCCAATAAGCGCCACAGCCAGCAACTTACTATTTTCGTGGCGGCTGCCACAACTGACATTATTTTTTGTCACTACCCGCAATTCAAGGAGAATTCATAATAAAAAAAATGTGTACGTAGAAATTTAAGAACAAAAAATTAGATTTTAATTATAAATTAGTGCAAGAAAGAAAAATTTATAAGAAAAGACGGAAATTAAGAGAAAAGATGAGTTTCAAGTTGAATTTTTAAATTTGAATAAGTGGAAATGTAAGGAAACACATTGCATGTAATTAAATCTTATAAAAGAAATTTCTACAAAAAAAAAATTATAGAAAGAATTGGAACTCGGAGATATAGTTAAATGTTAAGAGAACTTAGCATAATTCATATATAGCCTGATTAATTAATTTGCAATACGCATGCCTAATGATTGAACAATATGAATATGATGATGGTCTAGAAAATTGTTTACGTATGACCAATGGCCTTCAGAAAAAAAAAAAAAAAAAAGAAAAAAAAAAAGGACAAACAAAATATCTGGTCTAAGTATACATCAATCAGATTATTTATGATAAGCGAGTTCGGTCATATTCATTATACACACATAAAGATAGGATAATTAACCCGCGTACGACATAATAACATAACTTTAAAATCTGAATAAGTGATGATGTGTAATCTAATAGTCCATCAAAATGCCTATCCATATCATCTTAAGCAAAAATAATAATAATAATAAAAATAATAATCCCAACTCTTGTCCAAAGCTATCCAAATAAACCAAAATAAAGACAAATACTGATTATTAGGCAGTACACTTGCAAAATTGGAGTCCTTGCCGAGAGCCGACTATTAATTCATCATACCAAACACGTTCCTTTCTTTTCTCTCTCTCATTTTTTTTTTCTTTTTTCTTTTTGCCCTTTTTTTTTTTTCTTTGTTTGACCATTTGAGCAACCAAAGGAGATTGACATCCACGTCATCAACTTTATGTGCGACTGTGCGAGGGCAGTGACTAAAGTCATCAGTGGAATAAGAATTTGGCTTACAAGTCATTGGTCAAAAAATTGTAACGCTCAAACTTTTAAAATATATATATATATAAACCATCGCATCATCAATAATCATTATTTTTAATATTTCTTTTAGTTTTGGTATCTGTGACAAAAGATTATTCTCTCTGTCCGTTAAAATATCAAATATTAATAAAGAAGTAAAAGAAACACAAATGTCGTTACCCTTGTTTCTATATCTTCCTTACGTAATTTTAGACATTGAATATTAGGTCTAACAGAAGACGAATAGTTTTTGGTGTGGTTTAGTTATACATAGGCATTTTATAAGAAATAATTTCGTAACACGACATATTTAACTTAACACAAAAATATTATTAAAAAGAATTTACTAGGTAGATGCATTTGAAATTTGCATGAGACCTAACACTATCCTGATTCCTGACCTCCCACCAAATACAAAAGGAATAAATAAAAGAAGAATACAGAGCAACTGAAAAATAAATAAATATATATATATAAATATATATTTACCAATAGAAAAGAAATAATAAAAAGAGATTATTAAGTTTAGTTTTAAGGAATTGACCTGAGTTTGTTATAATTAAGTTATTAGCCTTTAGATAATATGTATTGACTTTTTTGCCCTTTATTACATAAGGTAACAAATGATTGATGAGGGGTAAAAACGAAATTTCAAAGTGGTGTGAATGAAATTTGGGACTAATAACTGAATATTTGAATTCTTAGACCATTTTCTTAAAAAATAGACTTTCAAATGGCTATTTAACAAATGAGCCCTAATAAAAAAAGAAATAAAAAAATGTGAAACACATTGGAACATTATTGGTTAAAAGTTAAAACTATAAACTATTAAGAGAAGTGAAGTTTGGAAGATATTTCCTGCCAAAAGCGTTCACAAACATTGCACACTGTATCTAACACGCCCCATTTGACCCACTCAACACAAATATCTCAAATTCTTAACTATAAAATCCTCAAACTCAACCTTTCTTTTTCTCTCAATTTCATTTCACAGAAAACTATTCAAACACAAAAACAAACCACAATCAAACCTCTCAAAAAAGCCAATAACACCCTTGAATTCTTGTTCATATGGCCTCTTGCGAAACCACCACAACATCTCCGGAGGCCAGCCTCGCCGCCGGCGGAGAGACGACGATCTCCGCCGTCCACCCGGACATCATCCGGGCCCACATCCTGTCCCGCCTCGACGGGCCGGACCTCGCCGCGGCCAGCTGCGCGTCGTCGGAGCTGCACGCGCTCTCCGCCGACGAGAGCCTCTGGCGGGACGCCTGCGCCGCCATGTGGCCATCCGTCGCCGCCGACGCTCGCCTCAGCCGACTCGTCGCCGATTTCCCCGCCGGTCACCGGTCCTTCTTCTCCGACTGCTTCCCCATCCTCGACAGCGTCCCGTCCCGGAAATTCGATCCCACATTCACCTCGCCCTCGCCGGGCCTAATCTCCGCGGTGGACATCTTCTACAAGGACAGGCTCATCTTCTCCAAGGTCATCGAAACCGAGACCGTCACCGACTGGTTCCTCAACTCCCCGTTCCTCGTCGACCTCATCGAGCCGAAGGACACCGTCCCGACGACGGTCTCACGCGCCGGCGCCGCCGGCGCCGGCGCGTGGCTGAAGCACCTGGAGGAGAGCGTGACGCTGAGCTGGATCGCGATCGACCCGGCGCGGCGGCGCGCCGCCAACCTGTCGAGCCGGCGGGCGGTGTCGGCGCAGCGCCACTGGCTGACGGGGGAAGTCCAGCTCAAGTACGCGGCGATCATGGCGGCGGACGGCGGTCACGTGCAGTGCTCGATGGTGGTCACGTGCGGCGGGGGCGGCGCGGGGAAGGAGGAGGTGGGCGGCGAGAGGATGCACGTGCGCGAGGTGGGGATGCACGTGGAGGACATGGAAGGGAGGCACCTGAGCGGGCGAGAGAGCCTCGTCGTCCTCGGCAACGCCGTCGGCGGCGGAAGGCGGCGGAGCAGAGAGAAGGGCTCGGCGGAGGCGAAGGAGAGGTTCGAGGCGTACTTGGAGATGAGGAGAGAGAGTAGAGAGAGACGGCTGAGGAGAGAGAAAGCTCTTGACTTGGCCTGTATCATCACTGGGGTCTCCATTTTCGTTACTTTCTGGTCGTTTATCCTCTTCAGATAATTAATTTCTTAACCCACGGTTGGTTTTTACCGTTATTACAGTTAAATTACCGTATAGGAATGAATATAAATACAAACTATACATATATATATAGATATATATAATTTTCTTTTTTGTTTTGGTATAGCGAAATCTGAGAAAGCTATTCTTTTTTTACTTTTATTGTATCATTTATTGAGAAATTAAACAATGTATATATTCTTGGGACTTTAACATTTCGTTGTTTATGATATTTGTGTGTTTGTTCTCCAAGTACAATACGCATACAAATGAAAGCCTAAAGTGAAATTGCTAGTAGTACTTTCATTGAGGGTGATTTTTCTATCTTATAAATAAACAATAAACAAATCGACACACGCATAAGAATTCAGAAACTCTCCAACGAACCCTGCTTTGAAAAGTCGAAAATTTTATTAAAGAAAATGAAAAAATACATAAAAATGGTTCATTACAATTTACAACCTTGAGAAATGGCAACATTAAAAAAGCCAACACAAAAAAATAAAATAATCTTATCATGTCTACACTTTCTTTGAAGAACTCATATTTCTTGTCATGTCTTAATCGTGTCTGAAAATTTTAAATTAGACTCAAAGTCGCCTCAATTGTTAGACTTAAAGTCATCCTAATTGAGCATCATGTCTAAATAATAAAATCAGACACGTCCTAATTTAAATAGATGTTAAATCGTGTCATCTAATTATGACATATTTATTTGTTGTGTTAAGTCCAATTAATTATTTATAGGTTAAAATCATCAAATTTTTAACTATATTTTTTAAAATCTAAAATAAAAAGTCCAAATAAAGACCTAATCTAATAAAAGTATATAATAAAGATGATAATTTATATTTCTTTTGTGGATGATAATTATAAGATAAGTATTTTTTTTAAATATATTTACATGGATGTAAACGTGTTTTAATCATGTACATACTTATAACTTATTTAATAATTGTGTATTAGAGGGTCTTAATTGTGTTAACATATTTGTATTGTATTTACCAATCATTTAATTGTATTAATCGTATCTAACCTGTTAGACTTGAATCTATTAATAGAAGATCTAAATCTACAAACTTCGTATTGTGTATATTGCTAAAGTATTGTGATTTGTATTTAAACCCAAATAACCGACCATACTTGGAAATTATATGCAGATAAATGAAGTTGAGGGTTGAGGTTCACTTAAATAAATAAATAAAAAAGGAGACGAATCCAGAGGCCATAGCCTTCTTTTATTATACTTTATTTTTTAGAGCATTATATTTTATTGATTTTTTTATGTAGACTCAAGAGGTGACTTTTCAACCACACGGTTCTGGTATATAATAAATAATAAATCGTCACGGGTGATCGACATATATCAGTATTCAGTAATATAAATACCATTTTCAAACGTCTCTATTACAACTAAAGAGAAAATATTTTTTAATTTAAAAAATGAAAATTATAAAAACATAATAATAATAATAATAATGGGTACCTCTGCCATGGGAACTGAAATATAAACCTATTAGTGGGAAACTATTTTAATAGGTGTTATTTGAAAGTGTACAAAAATTAACATGCATCTTACAACAGTTGATTATTGTTTTAAACAACATTAAAAAAGAAAAAACAGAAGAATATCTATCCTTCTCTCTTGTGTGAACTTTTCCTTTCACCAAGAGACGAAACAACTTTCCTTGCACAAGGCAATAATCAAACAACACTCCACAGTAGTCTATAACGAAGGCCAAAAACATCAAAGAACAAAAGAAGAAAAAAAACAAAACAAAACAAAACCAGTAAAGAGGTAAAACAAACAGCTAGCATCAACAAGATGTTTCCCGATAACTAGAAAGCATTATAACATGAATTCTTCCTCAACACTTAGTCGGCCAAACCTCTTAAGCATCGAGCGACGCCAAAAAAAAAAAAACCCGGCCAAAAGAGTTTTTTCTCAACAAAACCAGTCTCCGCCGACTACACGAACCACGACGGAGCTTCCGCGATGGGGACTTTCATCAACTGAGACTAAATCGAACCCTAATCATTGCAGCTTTTGGCTTCGGATCTGCCGGCGGAGGAGAAAAACCAGAGGTCGTCGTCGAACACCTCATTTTTTTTTTCTTTTTTTTTTTTCAATTATGTCCGATATATTCTTTCAAATTATAACACGACGGTATGATTTCTAATTCGGGCCCGGTAGCGTCTTTATTGCGAACCAGGTTCAACCTCTGTTTATCATTTTGTCATCGGCGGCGGCGATGACGGTTGGCTTGTGAATGTGAGTACTTTGGACAATGCCATCCGAGAAAGAACTTTGGGTCTGAAGATTGTAATTTGTTTTTTTTTTTTCTAAAATTTCAAATAATAATTGAATGTGTTGGTTGATTCATTAATGTGAGTTGGGGTTGGGTGCTGATGGGTCGAAGAAGAAGAACGAGGGAGAAGAAAGGAAAAAGTAGAAAAAAAATAATAAAAAAAGGTAATGAAAAGAAATTATCCTCTACTTTGCAAACACATAAATGATACGTGTTCATTTAATATCAACCAATCATTCATTTCTCATTGGTATGTTTTTTAGCACGTCTCCCATGTAAGAAGTTGCGATAATAATAATATCAAAAGAAACGAAGAAAATTTTGAAAAATTAAAAAGAGAAGGAAAAAAAGAGAGAGAGAAAAAAGAAAGAGAGAAAATAATGAAAAAAAGGAAAAAAATAAGAAAAAAAAAAAACTCCAGGCGCGTGCAAACCACATTCTCTTAGGGGCATTATCATATATAGTCAATTTATAACCTAATATTACATCACCTCGATGAATACATATAATATTAATTATGTAATTGATACATTTGTGTAATATTTGGTTGAGATTTGATTGATCATGTAAATTCTTCTTCTCTTAGGCGCGTCAATGGGGCTGACCTCATGCCTACATCAATGCTTTTTTTTTCTTTTTTTTTTTTTAGTTTAGTCTCTATGTTAGATAAGTAAATAGCTATTTTAAAAAAATATATTTTTATAAATAATAACGTTTTAAAAATTTTGAAAAGTAGCAATAAAAAATTTATTATCATATACTAGAACAATTAAATATGCCATTACAGGTTGCACCTATGAGTAAAAATCAGATTAATTTAAAACAAAAAGAAAAAAACTCATATTAAACTAACTTTTTTATTCTTTCCCTTTATTTAAATAAAAAATATGTTTCTCATTCCTAATCTAAATTCAAACAATTATGAATTTATAACTTAGAATCAGAGATAATCCAAAACTCAAATCCAAACTTAATCTAATTAATTTGGCTCGACAAGCTGCATTAAATATTTCAATAAAAGCCAAAACTATTGTCAAATGTTTAACATAAACATCGTATTAACAAGCTCAAACAAAAAGAAAGAGAGAGATTGACGAGAACATCGTCTTGGAGGTTGATGCACCCTAACCTTTAGGTTATATTCTTATTTGTTGGTATAGTTGGTTACTCAGTTAATTAGATATATAAATGTAACAATCCATTTAAGATGGAATAATTATGAAATGAAATGAATTACTATTCTTTTAATTTCTCTATATCTCTCTCTAGTCTCTCTTTCTCCCTCTAATTCTTAAGAGCTCACACTCGTTTGAAGAGTGCCTATCCTCTTCAACCGCTGAAATCGCCGGAGGTCATATAAGAAGTTCAAGAAGTAATGGCGGAAGCAATTTAGTGAATCAGATCTTGAGTATATGATTCCCTCTTCGTGGCTCGTGTTGGCCTGACAAGACCGTAGTCGTCACACTCGCTCTCCCTTTGCTGGATTTTTGTGGCACTATCCCCGTTGGCGTTTATGGGATCTTTTTCTAGGGCCTTAAATAAATAATAATAATGAATACATTCTAAACAATCGAAACTTGTAGCCAACTGTATGAATTGTCATTAAAAAAAGAAACTTTCAATTATTCTGAATACCACTTGAAAATAATTTTGGGAATCCTAGAATGTGGAATAGGTCTTGATTAATCTTAGATCAATCTTGGATCTCCTTAATTAATTTATACCATTTTTTGTGTTGTACTCATGATTTCTACTCTTATTTTTACACTATAAATATAGAATATGAATTAAAGGAGCACACCACTTGGGTTATAAATTAAATGACACTTAAAATGTCTTTTGTTTATTGATTTATTTTTGAATTTCTCATTTTTGAACCTTGTTGGATCTTTCTTGAAACTTTTAGCATTACTTATTGGTTTGCTCAATTTTTAATCCTAACTGCGTTTTGACTGGTTTCCTAACTATGTTCATTACATATTTATTAGAGTAACTCTGAACTTATCAAGCTTTAACAAGTTACCACTCAAACTTTTTTTTGTAACTTATCGAGATTAGTTGTGTTTATGTATTGGGGTGTCTGAATTAGTATATTTCTTTAATTTGAAATGCAACATTCCCTTTTTGAATTACAAATCTCCCTTATAAATGCAATATTCTTCTCAAAATTTCTTATATCTGTAAAAATTTTGAAAAAAAATTGATCAAAAACCACCTCTCAAGCACTAGTTTACAAACACATGCTACTAAGTGAGCTATTCCAAATCATGTCACCTTTTTATTAATAAATAAATTACTATTAGTTCATTCTCCTTGTCTTCCTAATCATTAGTAGAAATATGGCTAGTTTGGTCAATTTTACTAAAAATAAGTAGCATGGGAATGTAATGTTCGGTTTTTAGAATGACAATTTTCAATATATTTCACCTAAAAGTGGCTTTTTACAAAAGGGAGATTCTGCAGCAGTGGCGGCGCCACAAACCACCCCACCCACACCCCCAACTTTTTACACTATAAAAATGAATTAGAATTCTAATTATGTTGGGCATAAATTATTTAGCGGCACACCAGTTAAGTCATTTTTACATGGGTTAGTTAGGTAAATAGTTATTTTGGATTGTGTATTTTTAAAACTAGCCACATTTTTAAAAAATTTAAAAACTAGACATAATACAGAAATTTCTGACAATAATAAAATTACACATAAAATTACTGTCAGAAATTTTTGACACGTGTTAGAAAATTTTGAAAAAGTAAGTTTTTAAATTTTTTGAAACTATGACTATTTTTTAAAATCATTTTGTAATCGGTGGCTATTTCTTAAAATTTCCTTTTTACAATTATTCATTTTCTTCTTCTTCTTCTTTTTAATTTTTAAATTACCTCTCCACAGCAAATTCTACTTGGGTCTTGACTTGTAAGGCCACAAAAGCCCAAAACAGAGACTGCACTAAACTAGGCCCAGAAGCAAAGCTCAATGAAATGAGTTTTTTGCTCCACGAAATGTAGATCAAATGAGGACCCCACTTTATCCGAGCAATGACACGTGGCAGGATTTCATTGTGGAGAAGAATCATCAATTGGAACTGCAATCTATCTCTCTCTCCCACGAGAATCTCCATCACATCTTGGAGTTGTGACAAAAAAAACAAGACTAACAAAACCACTCAATTTTGAGACCACAAAATTAAAATTTCTAAGTCATTTCCAAGAGAATCAAGAGAGAGAGAGGCAAAAAAAAAAAAAAAAATGGCAACAACTTTTGCTACCACATCGGCCGTCGTAGGGCTTGGCTCTTCGCTCTCTTCCTCAAAGAAAACTGTCCTCTCTTCAGGTCTTCTCTCTCTCTCTCTCTCTCTCTCTAACAAATGTGTTTATGTCTCGTTTCTTTCCAACTAGTATAAATTATTTTAGAAGCATTATAGTAATAGTCATTTTCAAAGTTTGATTTAGAAAGATAGTAGAATTTTCAAAGTGATATGAAAATAGTTAATAGTTAGTTTCTTTACTGAATTTTTTTTGTTTTAATAATAAATTTACTTATTTATAATTTATGAAATTCTGATTATTATTTAAAGAGCTTATTTGATATTTATATTATTTTTTATTCATGTTTTGAACAAGTGACTAATGTTTTTAAAAAATAAGAAATTAATTATTAGTGCATGAAAAATTAAAGATATAAAAGTAAAATTATAGTGTCATGTAAGTATGTATAGTTAAAAATACATTTGTTTCTTTAATTAATAAATATGTTGGTTATTTTCTTAAAACATCACTTAAAATTAAATTGGCTATAATATGTTCAATAGTCTCTTTTTAAAAGCTATGTTTTGAATCGATCTATTTATCTAATTTTCTCTCTTTTTTTTTTAGCAATAATATATGTTACTAGCCCAAACTTTGTGTTGATTGTAAAACTAATCGAGTAACGTATGTGGAATCACATTAATGTATTAATCGACAAGAAATTAGAGTACACAAGTGAAGCAGTTAATTAATATTGTTTTTATTGTAGGCTTTTTGAAGTCTAGTGTTCAAGTTAAAAACCCACTTCGGCAAGTGCGGGCTTCAGGCGGGAAATTCACCTGGTAAAAATCATTGTGAAATTCATGGACAATTTTATTTATTTAATTTTCTTTTTGGTTCTTTGTTATTTTATTTTATTTTAATTATTGTTTTTGTTTTAAGTTAATGACGAGCATTGTGTTTGATTGCCATAAATTATTGGAATAGCTTTGAGAGAGACTGGCTGCGGAGGGACTTTAACGTGATAGGGTTTGGGCTGATCGGATGGATCGCGCCATCGAGCATTCCGGCGATCAACGGGAAGAGCTTGACGGGCCTTTTCTTTGAGAGCATTGGCGCCGAGCTTGCTCACTTCCCCACCCCTCCTGCTCTCACTTCCGACTTCTGGTTAGTTTTCCTTAATTACTCCTACAGAGTAAACAAGCCTTTACTTATCGAAAAATTATAATAAATACTCAATTTTTTGTACTTATAATTTAAAATAAAAGTTCTTAAAAATTGTCTTATTTAGTGAAATTCAGGTAAAAATACTTGGTCTCCCTGAAAATTTTGTTTACTTGTAGATCAAGTTATCAATAAACATTGTATTTGGTGCGTTGTTAAATCCAATTAGATTTGCATTCACTATAAGAATCGAACAATTTTTAAAGGGTAAAGATTCCGTACATTTTTAAATTATATTTGAAACTCTACTAATTTTGCAGCAATATTTCTAATTTTAACCACAAGCGGTTGTTTTCTATCATACTTTTTTCACAGAATATCAATATACATAGTTACATACATAGAGACATAATGATGTCGTGCCAAGCCAAGTTATTGGTACTTACATTTTTATAGATTAATTGATAATCTTAACCGTTAATTTTATTACCCCTTATTTCATATTTTTCTTGAATAGCTTATCAATATTGCATATGTGTCATAGACCACTAAGTTCATTCCAATTATCCAAATTACGTAATGTATCCCGAAAACTAAATATAAATATAATGTGGAGATTAATCAAGGATATATTTACTTTTATTTAATTAAATAGATAAATAGGGTCTTTTGATTTTTATTGATTATTTTTTTGTCAATATTTTGAAGAAATAGCCTAGGTAAAAAAAATATTAAGGAAAAAGAATTAAGCGCGTAAAATTGTAGTTAAAAAATGATTATTTTCTTAATTAATAAAGATATTAGTTATTTTTTAAAAAATATAATTAAAATATGACCTTTTATTTTAATAATCTCTTAATGTTAATATTATATATATCGCTAGGCATTCACAAGAACAAAGGGTTTGGGTTAATTTAATGATTCTATCAAAACTCTGCTTTTAAGCTCAATAAAATTTGTAAACTATATAATAAGTCTTCTGTATTGACGTAATTTAGATGAGGATAGCAAGTCCTTGGATGTTGGATCTTTTCCCACAAAATGGATGAGCTAAAATCATTATTTAATTTAAATTTTATTTCGATCCAGTGGCCCAAAATTTCATTATTGAATAAATGATTCAAGCCAAGACAAACATGAAAATCAATATTACGCCAATATCACTAGAGATATAATTAATTTCCGAACCCCTGTTAGAGCATACTACAGATAATATATAAGTAAAGAAAAAAAAAAAAAAAAAGTTACTAAAGTATTAATATTAAAAACACCTAAAAAAATAAAAAGCAAAGCGCATAGGTCCCACCGAGATTTGAACTCGGGTTACTGGATTCAGAGTCCAATGTCCTGACCACTAGACCATGGGACCCATGTTGTTTCCAAAATTAATTGATTCATTATTTAATCAAATTGCAGGCTGTGGTTGATCACGTGGCACCTTGGACTGTTTCTCTGCCTTACTTTTGGGCAGATTGGATTCAAGGGGAGGACTGAAGACTACTTCTAAGTAGTTTTTTTTTTTTATCCTTTTTGTGTATTTTCTGTGTGAACTATTCTATGTAAAATATTTCAACTTCCTCAACTTCACTGTCTCTCTTCTCACTCTGCTTAATACCATAACTCTGCTTCTTTCATAATTTCATATGACATGTGTAGTATTTGTAAACAGGTGTCAATTTGATGGGTGGCCAAAACTAACACAAAATTATAAGGTGAGAAAAATAAAGTAGAGAAGAATTTGTGCTAAACCTACATTCTCATAAACAACTTGAGTATCTAAATGTTTTTGTGAGGAGCTCAAATTAGTTACAGTTCCAGTTATGGATCTTGTCTAAGAAGAACATAGTGGTATAAACTAGACTGAGAAAATATGCAATAATAGCTGATAATCTTAACAATGATTATAAGGCTCGATATGGCCAAGTGAGCTACGGGCATATCCTTTAAGGTTATATGGCATTATTTGTGTCAATCTTTATCACTGTGCCCCTTAATTGGTATCAGAGCCATACTTGGAACTGTGCTATGGAGAGTTTCTCTTCCAATCACACTATGGTAAATTATCATGAAGTTTTCTGTTCTAATCTTACAATACCTTTTTATGTTCCATTTGCACCATCCGCCAGAAAATCTACCTCAAATAAGTTAGATTTTCTATATGAACTTTCTTTTGTCTCGATGAGAGTAAAATCACTTTTGAATCCCTTGCTCTTATAAATCCTTACCATGCTTTTACCAAACACCCCAACTCGATGATCAAATCCACGAAATCTCTCGTCAAACCATCCCTTAGAGCACCAAAAGAATACATCCAAACCTCGAATTTCAGCCAATGCCAACTTCTTGCAACACCGCAGGTTCAGTTTGTCACCATGTAGCTCCCACCCGAACTTTCTTCCAATGGATGGCCCAGGGCTATACCCATATTCACTTTCTAGTAGTACGTCTGGCCTTACTTGCCGTGTCTGAAATAGCCTTTTAATTACTGCTCGCATAAGCCATTTGGATACTCAAATGAAAAAAAAATACCAACAAGCTAGTATGGCCACCATAGAAACAACCCTTAATGCAGAAATGGTAGTCACAACCATGTTCCTCAACTTCAACATGTTTTCAAAGATGGTCGTTTGCTTGACGCTTTAAACGTAGAAATCCAAATTGACCAAGATCTAAGATCTATCGGTTCAACACTCCACTACTAGATGGCATACCGTCTCCAAGATCACACCCACCCTTGACTTGGCACTCCCCACAACCTCAGATGCCTTAATGATCTCGGTGGATTCTATTCAAGTTCCGACGTAAACGCATATTACCAGGTAGATATCCAAAAAGAACTCAAGAAGCTCCAGTCTTGTTTGTGATCACAAATTACGAGAAACTCCAACAGTCTCATGTTGTTGCCCAAACTACAACGGAACCATCTTATAAGACAATGGGAGATGTCTGTGTCGTGATCAACTTTGACAGAAAGGAGACAAAGGCGCCCAATTGCTTTGCCACACAGCGCATGATGGCTTTCGTAACACCATCAGAGGCCAAAGTCCTATCTTTCAAAGCAGATGGAACACCCATTTTTGCTTTCGAATTCTCTACAAAACATAAGTACTGCGATGTCTTCACTTGTAAAAAATGCATGGATGAAAGAGACCAAGGAGAGTGCAAGAGGAAAAAAAAAAATCCTAGCTCTCGAGGCGATTCATACAACAACTAGTAGTAGGACACCAAAACATTGGCCTATTAAGGCAATTGTCTGAAAATTTTGAATATATAGTCAAATGATCTCGAACAACAACTTATGGGGATCCTTTACCCATACCCAGTAGTTGGAACTGTGGTAAAGACTTAGGTTAACTAAATCTGCCACAAAAGAGTTGTGAGACAAGCCAACTAGATTCCTCTGCACCAGTACTACCGTGTTACAAGCAAGCGCAAAAAAGATGATGGGGAAACATGGTGAAAATTAGACGGTACCGGTGTCGACTTATCCGCGAGTGATTAACTGCTTGTAGATAGTCACACGTTATCCGTAAGTGAATAGTTTAATCATTGATGCATATATGCAACAACGTATCCGCATCTGAATGGTGACTAAAAAAATGAGTCGCGGAGTATCTCTCCGTGAGTGAGATTTTGGATTTTGTGACTGATAAGTTAGTTGTGGAAACCCCTTTTTCTACTAGCGTTACTCTAAAAATCATGATAATCTTCAGTTTAAAATCACGGCTCTCATATGGTAGAAAGAGTCACTCAAAAAACTCATTATAATAAAGGCGAATTAAGAAATTTAGCCATTTTAAAGGTAAAATTTGAAAGATTTAGCCTTATAATATCAAAATTAAGGAAATAACCATTAAATACCTTAACGAACATAAGTATCCATGATAACTACTTAAAAAACCGCCAAAATCAAATAAAAAATCTCTGAAAATTCGGCTCATTTAACTTAAATAAACAAACCAAACCTATCTATTACCAAAATTTCATCGACTATGATAAAATTAAAAATAAACTTAGATTTCTAAAATTATGGCTAATCCCTAAAAAATTAGTCTAAAGTTTGGCTAAATTCTTAAAAATATCTTATAATAATTCAACGTTAAGGACTAACTTATCCGTTTTCTCAACACATATCCTATAATAATATCATGCATCGTCCCCTAAATTTAATACTCACTTTAATTATTTAATTCTGCCAACTATATTTTTCATCTTCTTCATCTTGCTAGTTGTTAATCAAATACGGTTTCATTATTTCAACACCACATTTTCAGAGAGAAATAATATAAAATGGTAATTAGCTTAAAAGGGGAAATCAAGAATCGAAATAATCAACACTCTTGGTGAGTTTGGTGAATATTCTATAATCTATATGGTCTGCAATTGAATTGCAGCGCACGTAATGGCTTTTATTAGCATTGAAAGTATAGGCCTTGTGGTCCTTTTTGTTGTTTGATACAAGATTCAAAAGGTTTTGAGCAATAAATCAAACATTATCATCAACAAATTTTTAGCCAGGGAAAGTCAAGAAACAGCGTTTCAAAAACAATCAAGAAAATAAAAATAAATAAATAATAAAGGAACCACCTTATGATTAGCACCCAACAAACCTTCCATGTGCAACTCTAAAACCTGTATATTTAAGGAGCAATTATTAAAACAAATAGAAGACGACAAGATATAGGAAAATACATTAAAAACTATTATTGAGATGCTCTAATTATAGGTAGAAGACAAAGTAAAATAAAATAAGAGAAAATAAAAATAAGTGACTTGAGTTGAGACATATCATCCTGATTCATCTTGAATTGCACTATATATATATATATATATATATATATATAGTGATTTTGATCATTAATTAAACATTCACTCTGATCAGTACTACCATAATCTAGTCGGCAAGAGCATTACATAATTAGCTTTACAATGTTTACTTTTTCTATAACTCAAAGTAAATGTCAGAACCAAAATTTGGATTTACCTTTTATTATTCTTTTTTTTTAGGCCAAAGGTGGGTTTCAATGTATCTTTACCAATGGATGTTGATATTCTTAATTCATCATTTCAAATGCTATTAATTTGCGTTATGATTAGTCTAATCATTGAGCATAAACAAATCTAGTTTATCTTATTTTATATTCGAGATGAAAAGAAAAGAAGGCTTGAATCCAGCTAGGAACATGGTTAGCACAAAACATAAACAATAAACATGACAACATATTTCTTGAGAATCTTATTACTCTCAACCACTTGATTTCCAGGGTTCTTCCAATTATTGAGTATCAATCACCTCTTGAAATTTTGTAGCTCCAAATCAAAGTCAATAAGATAGCTGTATTTTACTAGCATTGTAAGTTAAAATAGAGTGTATATAAAATTAAAAAAAAAGTGCAGTAGTAAACAATAATTACTTAGGTCTTGTTTGGCAAATGGGTTTGAATTCATCTTGTACCATTCAAACGAATTTGTCAATCTAAATCGTCGTTTGATATTTTTTTTTTTTGGATAAAATACAAAAGGATAAAAGTATTTCAAACCCTTCAAAATCAAATTCTAACTCCCCCCACATTTCACATCTACCCAAACAACAATCCAAATAATATTTTTAATTAATATTATTTGAGCAAAATAACAATTTAAATTTTTCGTTCAAATTACCCAATTCAAATTTTTTTAATTCAAATGAAAAAATTTCAAATTGCCACAATTTGAACCCGTTTGCCAAACGACCCCTTATTGTTTGAACTACGCTATTTGTGACAAGTGTTTATAATGCGATTAATCTTCTTATCATAAAATGTTAAGACATAGCACAATTCCATTAAGTTTGTTTGCTTAATATTCGAGGGAAAAAAGTGCAAAAAAAAAAAAATAATAATAATACAAAATTATCTTATAATTATTTATTAAACACAGCATAATTATATGTGAAGTTTTTACTGTACATTATATATCTCGAGTTTACCATATCACGAAAAAGTGTTTTTGTTAACAAATCTTCATACTTTTTTTTTTCTTCAAAATATCTTTTATCCTTACTCAAATATCATATATCAAAATATCATATTTTGGAAAAACGGTATTTGAAAGGCAAAAAAAAATCTATAAAATTTGAAATAAAAGATACTTTTGTCATATTTTGATAAATTCAGGATATTCTTAACATGATTAGATAAACTCAGGGCAAAATCATGTTACTGTAAAAATTTAAGATATAAATGTGTCAATTAATAAAAATTGAGAATATTTATGCTGTCTTTTCATATATTTAAAACAGAATAAAGTGGTCTACTTAATGAGTTTGGCTGAATGTTTTTTCAATGCTCCTACCAAGTTCTCGATGGGGTGAATGAAAATTTCCTACATCTTTTATGCTGTGATCTCAATTTTTTTTATTTGGCATCTATGGTCCCTATACTTTGGGATTTTATACACTTTGATCTCTAAATTATTTTTATAGGCACTTAAAGTCCTTAGACTTTTAGCTTTTGACAAGTTTAGTCCCTGCTCATTAATTTTAATTAAATTAGTACTAAAATAACATATACATCACTTGCATTAGGTTCTAATTATAAGAAAATAAAATCAGATAGATTAAAGTCACATTAAATTTTACAATTAAATGAAAATTTCTTAAATTTTTTAAAATGTATTCTTCAATTAAATAAGAATAAATAGATTATTTTAACAGATATGAATTATTTTTATGTAATTAGAAACTAATACATTTGATATAAGTGCAATTTTGGTGGTACTTTAACTAAAATTGACGGGTTAGAACTAAAGTTGTCAAACATAAAAATTTAAGAACGATAAGTACAAATAAAAATAATTCAGAGACCAAAGTGTATAATATCTGAAAATATAGATACCTAACTTGCACTACTCCGTGTTTCTTTATTGTGAATAGGTATAGCATTTAAGGCTCTGGAGTGCCTATTGCCTAAAATCTTTATTATCATTTTCATTGAATTAAATATATAGACCAATTATCACATTAAATGAACCAACAAACTGTGAAATAGTTCCTAAACCGCATGATTCAGATGACAAAAGCTGGATCATGCGGTTGGGGATGACACAGGTTGACTAAAATGGCTATGTCTAGATTGAGGGTGTCATTAGTCATCGCCTTCACTTGTTTGTGCCATAGCTATATGTTGTCACCTAATAATGTCCAATTACATATAAAAAAGGTGGATCATTATTATGAAAAAAGTAATGCTATTTTCTTTTAAAAAAAAAAGGTAATGTTATTTTTCTATGATGCAATTTATGATTTCATGTGTTACATTTTATATTCATATAAATTATACTTAGATTTCTTTAGATGATGGGATATTCTAGTAAACTCATATCAATATTATTAATAAAAAAATTTGGTAATTAGTCTATTTTTTAGATTATATTTTAAAAAAAATCTATAATATTTTTTAAGTAAATGATTCGGCTTTGGTATATAGACAAAATACCATAATCAGTATACAAAATACTAGTTAAAAATAACCGATAATTTTGTTTACGACTATAGTAAATAATCTATATATCAAAAACGAACTCTCATCTAAAAAAAAATTGTAGATATTTTTTAATATATTTTAAAATTAGATCATTTAACTACAAAACTCCCAATATATAAATATTTAAATAACAGAAATGATAGATAGTAAAAATTTGAGTTAAAAACTAGCTTCAGCATTTCCTTTGATTTTTTCCCTATTGCATAGTTCATTTGACTCAATGTTGCAAGAAATGCTCAATATCGTCCAATTTTGACGGCATAGAAGTCCTAAAGTCTTGGATTTGAGTCTTTCGATCGTTGGCAGATCAAATTAGTCATGATATAAGTTAAGAAGGAAAATACCATAAAAAGTACTATGAATTCAATTAAAATGTTGGAATTGTACCTTCATTTTTTTATGATCTCACAATCATACACTGAGTTTAATCAGAATACTGCAACTATACCCTGAGATTTTTAATTGACAAAAAATTACAGCTTGCTCATAGATTATATTGACTTTTTTACCTATATTTTTTTTATCCAAAATGACAACCACCTACTTATGAAAACACAATTGTGCTTGAAATGATAGTTTTTCTTTCCAAAGTAATTTTTTTTTTCAATTTCTCTATTTATAATACAATATCCTAAAATCTCAACCGTTTATACAAACTCAAAATTCACAAAGTTAAAATCATTCCAAATAAAATAATTTGTATGTTTAACCGCAAACAACACATGAATAAGAGATAAATAAATTTGTGGTTTAAAAAACCCGCAAAAATAAAATTGAAATTTGGGGATAGTACAAAAACTCTTACAGGGTTTGTTCCCTTCTCATAATTCATAAATGGTTCTTACCGTTGAGGAAAAAAAGCAACGGGTAGTCGGGTACGTAGAAACAGAAGCAGAAGCAGAAGCCAAAAGGGTGTGGGGGAAGCAGGGAGGGTGGGTATGTGCAGGTAGTGGGGCCCACAAAAGCAGCAGTACGTGAGTGTTTCCTTACGAGACATTTGTCATTACTGTTGTAATCAATAAATTACACCCATCAACTTCCAACCCCAATCACACACATTTTGCCGTTAATGGGACCCAAACTAAACTTCTTCTCCTTCTACTTTCTCATACTTTAGTTTCGATTTCCTTTTATTTATTTTTTTTAATATTCCCTTGACTGTAATTGATTGATTTATGTTTGCGAAATGTGAAAGGCGTCGCCTTTGATATGTGAAATTTTCATTAATGAAAAATGATTCTCATGGAAAAACTAAGCCCTCTAATATTTTTTTGGTTTTGAAGCTGCTAATTTAAAGATCTAGAAACATGATTCTTGTTTGTCATCTCCGACCACAAATCAATTTTTGTTTTTTTATTTTAGAAAAGATTTTAAGAAGAATCTACGGTAGGTTTTTTTCTTTTAGAAAAGATTTTAAGAAGAATCTATGATAGGTAATTTTGTGAAAGAGAACGATGTAGGAAAATTTATGAAAGAAAATAATTTTAGATCGTCATATCAACATTTTAAATCGTAAAAAAAAAAAAACTCATAAGACACATCCTAACACATTTTTTTTAAGATTTTAAGTAAATCTCTCAAGTTTAATGCTTATACCTAGACTAACCATTGAGCTTCAAAAGTCATCCCGTCTACTTGGTTAGGGCTGAAAATTAAAACCGAAAAAACTGAAAAACTAAAAAATTAACCGAATTTTTTAAAAACCGAAACCGAAAACTGAATTTTTAAAAAAACCGAAAATTCGGTGCTTAAAAACCGAAATAACCGAAAATTTAGTGCGATTATTCGGTTTTGAATATTAAAAACCGAATAATCAGTTTTTTTAACCGAATTATCAATTTTTTTTAAAAAATCGATTTTTAACCGAATAATCGAATTTAAAAACCGAATAACCGAATTTAATAATCGAAAAATCGGTTATTTAACCGAAAAATTGAATTAAAAAACCGAAAAACCGAATTAAAAACCGAATTTAAAAAATCAAAAAATAAAAAATCAGTTATTAACCGAAAAACCGAATTAAAAAACCGAAAACTCGGTTTTTTTCCAAAAAAAACCGATTTTCGGTTATCAATTTCTAATAACCGAAAATTCGGTTTCGGTTAAAAAAAAGGCAAAAAAACCGATAACCGATACCGATTTCACCCCTATACTTAGTAATTAAGAAAGAAATAAAAGTAGCATAGTATTTTTTTTCCCCTTTTTATTAACCTGATCACAATTACCATTTTATTATGAATAAAAATATGGGCCCATTAGTAAAATGACCTGTTAAAATAATATTTTTTAAGAAAATGATCTAACTATTCAAAAATTAAGTTATTAGCTCCAAGTCCATGTGGACTGTCCAAAATACCCTTATTCACCCAATTTTTTTTTATAATCTGTAACAAATATTATTAAGGATTATAATAAATATGGTTACGACATGTAACAAATGCTGATACAAATTGCAACAAACAAATATGTGATAAAAATGAGATATTTCACCCAAATTTTTTTATAATCTATAACAAATATTATTACGTATTGTAACAATATTTGTTACAACAAGTAAGACAAATGTGTGATAAAAATTAGATATTTTGTTATATATGTGTATCAAAAGTTTATGCCCATTATAATAAAAAATGTTACAGTCTGTAACAATATTTGTTACAGATTGTAATAAAATTTGAACGAACAAGGGTATTTTGGGCAGTCTGGATGTATGTAAATGGGTCTGGAGGTTAATAATTTAATTATGACAAATTCAAGTCAATTCCTTAAAACTAAAGTTAAAAACAAGTCATTTAGTTAAAAATCTCTAAAAATATTAGCAAGGTTAGAAAAAGAGGAAATAAGAATCCAATTTTTTTATTTTAATGTTTTAGTGAAATTTTGAATTTATAAACACGTAATTTTGGAAACTAACAATTTGAATAGAACAAACACGCACAGTTTGTAAAGAATAGTAAGATCACAGGTCTTATCTCAACGTACATAATATGCAAGTAATTTTTATTTAATTAACTTGATACTACTACATATATTAGAACACCCTAACATTATCATAGAGATTTTGAAGAAAATGGTCATTATTTAATAATTTTTGAAAAATAGCAATCTTTCAAAAATTTTAAAAAATAGCATTTACAAATTTTATTTTTCTGGAAACAAATTTATTAAAATAAATTATATGTCTAATTTTGATATGGTAATGGTAATAAATTTTTTTTGGCCAATTTTTTTTTTAATTTTAAGAAACTTCGGTATTTTTTTTAAACATGCCCTCAAAAATAAAATAAAAATTACCTAATTGACCCTCTTTCAAATTGTACTAGTACTGTGGGGAAAACAAAAAACATTTACTAATACATTTTTGTCCCCGAATTGAAGGAAACTTTAATGGTTTAGATGGAGAAACAATGTACAGAATATTAGTTGTTGTATTTATCTAGTGAATATTCAACCATGATAGAAAAGAAATATTTAGTCTTCTTAAACATCTCATCCAATCACGAATTGATAACTCATACATTTTTATTTAATGTTTTTCTTTAAAATGTCATAGAATAATTAAAAAGTGAGTGAGTTGCATCCTTCTTTTATAATTTTTCATAAACGACAATTTTAAAAATAAAAAATAATCTCTAACCGCATATAATTTAGCGGTGTTTCTTTGGTGGGGTTTTTTTTTTTTTTTTTTTGGTGGTGGAAAACGATTCTAGATTGTCAGATTTACCTTTTCAATGAGCCTTACGTAAATATGACGATCCAAAATCTTTTCCTACCACAAAAAAAAACCTACCTAAGAATCCCCGATAATTTAGAGCATGCATGCGTTATGTGAATATTCTTTTCTTAAGCTTGACATATAAGAAGAATTGTACTTGAAACTAAGATTAATTATTCAAGTCTCTAACCTAAGATCATTTCTGACTGAGAGAAGTTGTAGTCTTGGGTTTGAGTCCTCATTTTGCCTTTAAATGTTTATGTACCTATATATTTACAACCTATGAATGCTGAACAATTCAAATGCTCGAGTGCTTGTAAAATATTACACAAGTTTCATGGGAGTAATACAATACACTTTTTCAAATTCCTCCTACAAAAAGGATTTAATGAAGGTGTTTAAAATTCATTTACTTAAGTTTTCAGAACCCTACAGCCCAATTATGTTTCCTTCTTTTATATTGGAGATGGGGAAATTCGATCTTTATTTTATTTATTTATTTATTTTTTTGGAATCAATTGTAGAATTATCGCTGCACTATATGTCCACGGCAAGAGCCAGTGGGGTTCTAAAACTATAGAATTGGGAAATACTAAATAATTAAAAATTTTGTCAAAAAATATTTTCCAGAATAATGTGCAAGTTATTTATAAGATACAATTATAAAACAAGTGCATCGATAAGTGTATTATATAATCAGGTAAGTAATTGTCGTCACGTCATTTTGACCAAAATTTCTGATCGTGTAGCATCAGTTAGTAAATTTACTTCATATGTCATATATTTTTTTATAAAAAAACTTTTGTCCAATATCTAAATTTTTGAAAATCTTTAAATTTGCCTCAATGTTATCAAAGAATTGTCAGATTTGCCTCTTGATTTTTTCAGAGTCATTAAATTTATTAATCCAAGTAATGATTTTTTCTTCTTTAATGTCTCCTATTCAATATTTTGTATGACCTCTATTTTTCTCATATGATATTATTATAAATAAATGATTTAAAATAAAGAAAATTTTAAGAAAATAGCCATCATTTGTAAAATAATTTTAAAAAATAGCCACAGTTTCAAAAAATTTAAAAACTAGCTATGTAAAAAAAATTTTACAAAATTTTTGCCTAATGTCAGAAATTTCTTACAGTTTTTTTTATGTGTATTTTTGTTATTGTAAGAAATTTATTACAGTTTTATGGCTAGTTTTTAATTTTTTTTGAAACTATTGCTATTTTTTAAAAACACACAGTCTAAAATAATTATTTACCTAACTGACCCTAAAATAAATGATTTTATAAATAAAAATCAACATTATTTTACTTATACTCAATCAAAATTGTGGATCCATTTTAGCCTTGCAATCACCAAATGTTATTTCTTATTAGTCATGTATATATATTTCTTAAAATAAAATCTTTCAAAATCATAAAAGGTTAGTGCTCAACATAATTTCTATTTAATATAATCAGACTACCGATATTACATGCTGTAAACAACATAGTAGTATGACAGTTAATGGCTAGGCACATTCAATCTCCGCACAATCTCGAGATTGCAGAATATATATATATATATATATATATATATATATAATTAGGATTTTGGTCAAGCAAATGCAGAATAATAAGAACATTCCAGCTGAGCTAGAGATTAGCCATAAAGAATAGGGGAAAAAAAAAAAAACAGACAAAAATATATACGCAGAACCTAGTCAAGATTTTGCCTGTTCATCAGACACATGCACGTCCTTGATTGGACTGTCTCTTGCTGACTTGTCGTCCACGTCAGCTCCTCATGCCCATATTTTTTTTTCTTTTCTTTTTAAATTTTTGTAAACAATCATTATATTTATGCCAATAAAAATCCTTCTTTGCAATAATCACTCTATTTTCCCTCTTAAGAGTTCCAAAACAAAAGCCTATATGCCCCAAAAAAGCTTTTTCTCTTCTTCTTCCTAGCTTTCCATTTTTTGACAGTTTGCCAACTTTCCAATGTTCCTTCTCTCATCATCTTTCTTTAAGACTCTTAACACCAAAACACACCAAGAATCTTTGATTTCTCTCTCTCTCTCTTTCACTTTTTCATGTCCTAATTTCAAGGAATAACAGTCTCTCTCTCTCTCTCGAAACTTGTCAAAAAAGCAAAAGAATGTTGTTGATCATCATCATCGCCATTGTACTTCCTTGAGAACCTTTTTTTTTTTTGGTCACAACAACACATCAAAAATCTGAAATCGTTGTTCTCAGACTCAATCAAGTCTTCAAAATTTTTTTTTCTTAAAACGTTACGGCATTATTATGTCATCCCAAATTGGGCGGCAGAGAAACTCAGAGAGCTCCGAGAGGTTGAAGAGCAACAAGATCAGGAAGAGGAACGGCTCGCAGTCGTCGTCGTCGTCGTCGCTGGCGAGGAAGTACCGCTTCAAGCGGGCCATTCTCATGGCCAAGCGAGGCGGCTCCACCACGCCGGCGCCGGCGTGGGAGACCTCCACGCCGCCGCCGCCGCCGGGCTCCGACGCCGCCGCCGGAGGAGGAGGCAACAAGGCGAGAGACTCCTCCGCCTCGGCTTCGGTCTCGGCACGGAAACTGGCGGCCACTCTGTGGGAGATCAACCAAGTGCCCAAATCCCATCAGGTAAAGTAAAATTATAAATCACAATAATGATAATAATAATTGATTAATTATGATGATAATACTAGCAACAAAATAAATAAATAAATAAAAATAGTTTTTGCCTTCACATTTGTCAGATCCGTCAAATTTTCTCCCTCCACTATCTTATTTTCTCTGATTTTGTTGATTGATTTGTAAAAAAAGAGAAGAACAGTAATTTTAAATTTATTATCACTTTTTTTTTTTATGTTAAAAAAATGTTAGTAGTGTGACAAAAAGTGCAAATCAAGTGGGTATTCTATTTTTGGGTACCTTTTGTAAATTAGGGGCATGATTTTCTCATCTTGGTTATTATTACTATTTTTTTGGGAGCTAAATGTGATAGTGATAGACGTTGTGATAGTAAAATTAAGTGAAATTGAGGAAGAGTGTGGTTTTACTCTTAAGAGATCACAATCCCAGAGAGGTAAAAGAGTGTCTCATCCATCTAATCAGTGGCATAAACTTTTGTGCCATGAGTTTGAGTTGGGACGTGTGAATGTGAATGAAAATGGTGATTAGTTCAATAGCATTGTGTTTAGTTCCTTTCTCAGGTTGGCTCTTGGGCTCTGCTAATCTCTCTCTCTTGTTTTGTGATTCGTGAATTTGTTGACTTTTGTCTCCATTTCATTTCTTATAAAAAAAGACATACATTTTTTTTTTTCCAAATTCAACCTCCGCTAAAAATTGGAGTTTCAATTAGAGTTTATTTTTAAGATTTTTTAAGTTCAATCTACAAACAAAATGGTCAAAAAGAAAATTTCAGGACTATATGTCAAAAAGCCATAGACTCATAGACCAATAATATCAATTACTCTTACAATAACAGAGTAATAACTAATAAGATCAGATAGATAAATATCTATTTAAATGGTGTATTTTTAAAAAATAATCATAATTTTTAAAAATTTGAAAGTTAGTCATAAAATATGTAAATTTTTTTTTTATAAATAACAAAAATATATATAAAATTATTGTCAAAAATTTTTGACACTAATAATAAATTTTATCAAAAATTTTTAATATGATTAATTTTTAAATTTTTTAAAATATAACTCTTTTTTAAAATTATTTCGTAAACAATAGTTATTTTCTTAAAATTCCCTAACTAATAAACAATAAACGTAACAAGTTGAAGGGCAAGAGGGTAATTTGAGTATTCATTTGACCGGCCCTGTATATCTTCAAAGAGAGAGAGAGAGTGTGTGTTTTTTCAATTTTCCTTTCCTTTCTATTTTCTTATTTTTTGTTATAATATCTTTCTTTTTTCTTTTTTTTTTTTTGGGGGTTTTGTAGAAGATGCGAGGAAGAGAAGGAAATGGTGGAGTAGGCCACCACAGAACAATGTCAGCCATTACTCAGAAACTTGAGCTCTCTGATCATCACAATTTGGGACATTTCGATTCCCTTAGCAACGCGAGTTTCAAGGAGGTAATGTCTCTTGCCAAGCCTTTGATTATTAATCAATAATTAGTTTTAGTTTCAAGGTCCTTTTCAACTTTTTCTCCTTTTCCTCTCATAGGGGATTTTATTAATAATTTGCAAAAACGACACAAACTACATGTTGGCAACGATTCCTCATTAGAAACTTCTTTTTTTCTTTTAGTTTTGTCACTTAATGGTCCTGGTTTTGGATATTACAAATCAGATTGTTGTTCCATGCGTTGTCACTTTCATTTGTACATTGAAAAAAAAAAAAAATTTAATTGTTTTTTTTTTAGCACGTTCTTGAATTGCTCTTCAAGTCACCCAACAAAAACTATGCATCGTATAATTTCACATGTAACGTGCATCATAAAGAAAATAAACATTTTGCTTATTTATTTGTTTAATCAATTTTCTTCGCTTTTTAGAATTCAAAAAAATAGTTTTTTTGTTTTGTTTTTCGTTTTGTTGAAAACAATGCAGTTTGAGGATCGTTCTCGGAGGAAGTCACGCGAGCAAAAGCGCGTCAATGGCGGGAAGAGTGGCTTGAAAGAGGTGATCAATGGCCTCGCGGCGTCGAAGGAGCTCTTGAAGCTTCTCCGCCACGTGTGGGGCCTCGAAGAGCAGCGCTCCCTGAGCTCGTCTCTCTTCTCGGCGCTACGTTTCGAGCTCGACCGTGCTCTCGTCCAGGCCGACGGGCTGGCCCGGGAGCGCAGCAGGTCTGAGGACCGGGACGGAATCGAGGAAGAGAAGGCGGCGTGGCGGAGGGAGGAGCGGGAGCGGATTCGGGCTGCGGTGTCCTGCATGGCGGAGGAGCTCAAGGCGGAGCGGAGGCTGAGGCGGCAGGCGGAGAGGCTCAACAAGAGGATCGGGTGCGAGCTGGTGGAGACCAAGGCGTCCCTGTCGAGGGCCACGAAGGAGCTCGACAGGGAAAGGCGGGCGAAGGAGATACTCGAGCAGGTGTGCGACGAGTTGGCGAGGGGGATCGGGGAGGACAGGGCGCAGGTGGAGGAGCTGAAGCGGGAGTCGGAGAAAGTTCGCGAAGAGGTCGAGAAGGAGAGGCAGATGCTGCAGCTGGCCGACGTCTTGAGAGAGGAGCGGGTTCAGATGAAGCTCTCCGAAGCTAAGTATCAGTTTGAGGAGAAAAACGCGGCTGTGGAGGAGCTGAGGGGCGAGCTCGAGGCTTACTTGCGGTCCCATATCGGAGGCCTAGAAGGCGGCGAAGGGTCTCCCAAGTTCGAGAAAATTAAGGAACTCGAGGCCTACTTGAAGGAAATCAACTTCGGCGCTTCCCAGGAAGAGAAGAAAGGCGACGAAGAGAAGCTCGTAGATGACGAAGAAGAAGAAGATGATGATGGCGATGGCGATGGCGATTCAGCAGATAGTGACCTTCACTCAATTGAGCTAAACATGGACAATAACAGCAACAGCTACAAGTGGAGCTACGCTTGTGGCGGGGACGGGACGAAAGGCGGCGTTGTCGTCGAGGGCGGGGGAGAGGACTCGAAAAGGGTTTCGACGGACAGGGAATTCAAGGGGCGGAGGTCGATTTCGGAGAAGATTCAGTGGGGAAACATCTGCTTGAACAGAAGCTCCAAGGGCACAGAGTTGGAGTTTGGGAACAAACCAAATTCAAAAGGAGACAATGGGTTTCATTTGGTGGGACCAGAAGCTAAAGCACAGCAAGAGTGTGAAGATGAGATCAAGAGATACAGATCTCTAAAGGACCTCGCAGACCACATACTATCTGGGTCAGAAATAGCACTTATTCCTGGCTTTGCTAGTCCTGCCAAACAATGGGGTTAAACATAAAAACCCTGATTTTTTTTTTTGTTTTAAATTTTTGAATACCGGTCTAAAGTACTTGGAGCCAAAAGAAGGAGAAAGAAAAAGTTTGTGTCCCTCTTTTGTTTTACAACACTGAATTAATATTTTTTTTCTTCTTTTTTTTTTTAAGTAGTTCAAAACTTGTTGCTTGTTTGCATATGTTGAGTTTTTTGAGAGGTACGTAGAGATGCACAAAATTGTAAATAGAGTCTTGTAAAATGCAGTATGAAATATTGGATATGGTTAATTCAGCAATGCATTTGGCTTCGGTGTTCACTAGTATTGTTGGTAATATAAATTTTTTTATAATTATTTTCCTGGTATTGTTCTACTCAAAATTTTGTGTTATAAACGCCAAACACAGTGATGTAGAAACATTGAAAGTGAAACAGTAGCAAAGTGGAACAATACATACACTTATACCTCTTTGATTGGTACGGAAGGAAAATAAAATGAAGGAATCTAAAAAAAAAAAAAGTAAGAGTGAAATGAGAATTGGTTGTTTGGTGAAAAGTGGAGAGAAATAAAATGAAGAGAAAAAATAGGTAAAAGCCAAAAACAGTGTTAAATAACAACTCTTTGTAACAAAATTGAATGATGAACTTGACCAATTAAAAGTCTTGCATGGGAACTTTTTGTCAAAGGTTGGTTAAGTTAGATAGTTTTTGTTGAATGTAAAAACAAGTTATTTGTTGTCTGTCATTTCGTTATCTTTCAAGTTTCAACTAGTGATTCGCCTAAAAAATAAAATAAAAACCCCAAGTGGTTTGTCAACATACAGCATGAACCACTAGTCTTAAAATTTTCACACATGATTGAAGACTTGAGGATATTCATGAAAAAAAAAAAAAGCAAGCAAGAGAGAGCAAAACAACAAGAAAAAAACAACTAGACCTATCAAGTCCTAATTAAAAAGAACCAAAGATGAAACAAACAGAAAAACAGGACTAGTTGAGCAGAGAACAACATGATCAATCTTTAACCACTGCTAAGGACAGAAGTATAAATTTTTGAGGAGGAGCCTCCAACAGATAGGCCCCCAACCGATCAAATTCATGCATTATCCAATCTATCCATACGCCGACGGGGCCCCCCGAAAAATTCGCAACGCGACAAGATTCGAACGAAATTTTTCTCAGCTCGCCTTCAAATTGCGGAACTTCTCAAATAATTGGCAGCTGATTTTTCCACATTTGTATGTTTTTTTTTTTTTTGGGTTAAGATGGGATAGAGAAATATCTCAAAATTTTTGAAGTGCGATGGCAATAGGTGAGTAACTATTGTCTTGATTTTGACTTGAATCTTGTTGTTATTGAACGGATTTGTACTAAGAATATTATTTAGAGAAATCCAAGCATACTCTTATCTATCAAACATTAGTGACACATTTTTTCTGTTGTCACTTTCTTTTTCGGTAATTACGTAATTTGATTTATAGTTTCTTTTTCATGAAAATTGCCCCCTACACATAAGGAAAATTTTGGTATAAATGTCTACAATTTTTTTTAAAATTAGGTGAATAGTCCATTTTTGGTAAGTAGACAAAATACTATGATAAACAGATGAAATATCAGTCATTTTTAGCTTGAATTTTGTCTATTTACCATGGTAAATAATCGATATATCTCTAAAAAAACTTTGGGTAAACAGATAAATTACCATAGTACGTAAACAAAATTCAAACAAAAAACGACTAGTATTTCATTTGTTTACTATAATATTTTATCTACTTACCAAGAACGGTCATACACTTAATTTTAAAAAGTTATAAATATTTTTTTAAATAAATTCTAAAATTAGGCCATTAAACCCCTAAAAATAAAATACGATAATAGATTTCTTTTTTTCTCCGATTGGACAATAGATTTATGGCTAAAAGCTCATTGGACGCTGGCTAAAACTATATAACTTTTAGAGTCCCTTGCTTTAGCATTCAATAACTAATTCCTTATGATTTGATGTTGAAAATTTCACGGCCTACGTATTGGTAGAGGAAAACCGAAGAAAAATAATATCTTGATAATTGTCTCAAATTGACTGACATCTAAAAATACTAAAATCCAAGTTTATCGTTTGTATTTCTTATTGTTTGTTCGGTTTTTTAAATAAATAGCCATATTTTTATGCATGTTTTTAACAGTTAGCCTATGTTTGCTTTTATTAGCAAAATAGCCATACATTTGTGTTTAGATTTTTGAGACTGTAGTCATTAGTTTTTTTAATTATGTTTTTGTTGTTTGTTGCAGACAATATTATCTAAAATTTTGTGTCTCTAGTCATGTAATTTGTGACTTATTTGGTTGCATATTTTTTTGCTATTTATAATATATTTTTTATTTAGTAATAAGTTTTATGAAATTGGTTGTATAGGCAATCATTTATTTGTGAGTTGATTATTTTGTTAATGGATGTTTAAATTTTTTATTGTGTTTATTTCAAATTTTTTGAAATTTTGTGACTATAGTCACAAATTTTCTGACTGTGTATTTTATTTATTTAGTCACAAATTTTATTTCTTTAGTCATAAATTTTTAGACAGTGACCTGATGGCTATTTTACTAATTTTTCAAAACGTGGGCTATATCTTTAAAACATGACTGCAAAATGGCTAAATTCTTAACTGGCCCTTGTTTGTTTGTCTATTTGCTTTTTTTTTTCTTTTTCTTTTATTTTTTCTTTTAAATAAAATATGTTCTTCATGTTTTTGAATACTTTAATTTTTATTTTTTATTTTTTTATTTTTAGTAATCGTTAGTTTTTTTTTGCAACGTATAGCTCAACATAGTATATATTAGCAAATAGCAATACCTAAGCTCTATTAGTATTGGTTATTAACTGCGCTACTCTAGCTGATGTTAGTAAGATGTTCATATATGATAAATGTGCATTTGATTTTCATTAACAGTCAAATTCACTTGTGTCAAAACTTTGATTTGCTATAGAGCAAATAACGAAAAAAATCTTCATGCGTTTATTGAAATTCCACGTTTAAACTTTAAGTTTAAAATAATATAAAAATTATCAGTTTTGAATTAAACAAAAAATATAATTTATTTTGACTTTCAGTTCATACGAATGAATATTATTGCTCCTATGTTCTAATTAAGCGTGCAATTTTGGAATGAACAGTACCGGGTAATATTTTACCCGGTGGAATTTCTGGGTAAAATTTGAGTAATACCCAGAAATTATCTAGATGACAAAACCGGGTATATACCCAGAATTATCTGGTACTGTTCCAAAAAAATTTTGCCTGGGATTTCTCCGGCTTTTACCCGAGATTTACCCGAAATTCTATTCCATATGCAACATTTTTTAGTCACGACTAGGTGCACAGTGCATTTTTTATTCTTTTTCTTTCCACTTTCTCCCCTACTCTCTTTCACTTTATTTCACATTACCGGCCTCACCTCCCCTTCTCTTTCCTTCTTTCTCCTTCTCTTCCCTCTCTTATTCGGTGAACAATTTTATTTTATTTTTTTATATAAAATCCGAGTAATTACCCGGAATTATCTGGTATAATTTTCTAGGGGATACCCGAAAAATTATTACCGGGTAATTACCCAGTAAAGTATTCTATGGAATACCCGACATTCCACATTTGCACGTCTAGTTCTAATAGTTTACAAGTAAATAAAGTATTTCGACATTATAGAGGAATGATTTATTTTTTTATTAACAAAAAAACATAACAAAGTATATTTTTGTTTTAACTTTGAAAAACTAAAAGGTAAATTTTATATTAGCGATAAAAGTAAAATTTTGATAAAACACAAGAGATACTTAAAGCCTAAAGGTGTTTATTCTTTATTAAAACAGAAATGTAAAGCGTTACAAGAATATTATAGACTTTAATAGTACAGGAAGATTCAGAGAACATATAAACGAAAGGCTTTAATTTTTGAGAGTTCGAGAGCTGAAATTTGACTGTCGGATCGGCTGCGAAGAGCATCTATGGCTTCTGAGAACCTTTTGTTTCCGACGAAGAAGATGATGTGAAAGTGACTGGCTTTGTTGGATGGTCTCTCACAATAAGGCCAAGCACTTCAGGCCTTGAATAATGTCCAACCACATCAAAAGCAAATTTTTCCTTCACAATCTCTCCAAGATCTACACACAAACCATTTTGATTGCTCAAGTCAGAAACTGCTTCTTCAATTAGCAAAAGCAGCTAGAAATTTAAAGAAAACGACCATAGATTAATTAATTAGTTTCCATAGCTATTTATCAACAATAATGCTATGGTATGTGTCCTTGGACAGTCACAACATTGACAAGGTTTGTTCTCTGTGGAGCAATGACCAAGTATTTCTTAATCTTTTGCATATATATGGACAAACTAAATATCACAATATCAATAGAAAAATTGAACCAAATAGTCCTGAATTACTTGAGAACAAAGTAACTGTGAAAACCGTTTTGCAACTTCTTTGCGGGTGTTATGTTTCTACAAAGCCGTATGACGCAAAATGTTGATTTCTAGTGACCAAATATATAAATGGATAATTATCGAACTTTGAAAACTCAAAACTTATTTACTCGAAAAATTTAACACAAAAGACGAGTAAAATACCTAGATCGGCGGAGATGAGTGCCTCGCCTTCATAATTGGGACCGGCTAAAACTTTCCCGGATGGTGATACAATGACACTTCCTCCAGCGCAGACGACAGAGTCGGGAGTAAGGTCCTCTTCTATGCCTGAGAAGACGTACTCTGGAGGAGGCGGGTAGTCCTTCCTTCGGCAAAACTGATTGGCCGATAAAACGAAACACCCGCCTTCTAGGGCAATGTGGATCATTGATGCTTGCCATGTATCCCTTCCATCAACGTTGGGTGCGCAATATATCTGGATGCCTATAAAACATGAAATATGAATTTGGGATATAGAAAAAAAATGAAAAAAGATATGAATGCCAAAATGATGTTAAACCAGACAGCTAAGTCAATATTAAAAGGTGAAAAACAGGGAATGCTTTATAGATTTATTGTATGCAAAACATACAAGAGCATTTTATTCTTTTCAATAGTAAAGCAATGTAAATGCATTGCTAATAAAGAAAACCGAACAAGGTTTCAGGCTATTTTGAGAGTTTAATGCTTTGATAAAGATGTCCTAAAAGCATGTACTCATTCAAAGGATCAACTTTCAACCCTTCTAAGCTCTAACCTTTGGCATACAAAGCGGTCCTCAGAAGCGGCATTTTGTTTTCCCAACAAATAGCGGTGCCAATCTTTCCAATTGGAGTGTCGAAAACGGGGAGTGTCGATCCATCTCCGAATCCCCATATGATCCGCTCCATCCCCGTTGGCACGAGTTTTCGGCGCTTTCCCATGTAGCGTCCTTGACAGTCAAAAAACAGCACGGTGCAGTAGAGTGTGTAACCGTCGCGCTCGATCACTCCCATAACCAAATACACCTTATACTTCCCAGCCATTGTTGCCAATCGGTCCACTTCAGGGCCTGCAATATGTCAACAAAACATAGTTAACACTTAAAACTACACATCAAATAGAGTAAAGCTAAGAATTCAGGTCCACTGCTGTTTGAAAAAATACTCTCTGAATTTATTAGCAAACCAATCTTTTTGCCGACATTTTATTCTGGTAGCATGATATCTTTTTTTACATTGAGCAAAAATGGCCTTTGTTTCGTTTTAAATTTTGCACGAATAATAAGGATAATTCCGTTTATACATAAAAATTAATTATACACGTGAGGTGCATGTAACAGATGACACCACAAAACGGAAATATTTGAGCTTTGCCAAAAGGACTATAGAAAAGTCAAAAGAATAAGGACCATAGATGCTAATAACTCTTTGTAAACTGTGGATGCCAAATAACAACACCAACTCTATGTTTATCACCTTTCTAAAAAGTAAAAGAACCTCCCAGGGGCTGGACGTTTCGTTCATTGTCGGACAAAATGTTTCAGCCCTTTTTCGTCAGCCAAAAAAAAAAAAAAACCCATGTTTTAAAGGGTGAATATTAAACATTTTTTTACAAAATGGGCTCTAAACAAAATTGTTTAAACTTTTAAGGACTGCAATATTAAATAATATGGACTACATAGAAAAAGATGGAGGGCTGAAATGCAAAAGAAAGGGGGTGTGGCGCTCATCAGACCCTACGTCAGCACCTTTGACGCTTTGACAAATGGCGCGTGACAATCTTTTTTTATTTTTATTTTTATTTTTTTCTAAATTCATTTTTTCGATTTTCACTTTTATCTCAACTTTTTTGTAAATATATTTTTACCTCTGTTTCATTCTATTTTTCTTGTTTTTACTTTATGTTCTTATAAGACCTTTTATCTCTTTATAGTTTTTACAAACAAAATTCAAAATTTCATATCAGCACAACTAAACATTATTTTCTTTTGAATTTTTTTTATAGAATAAAGTTTAATAAATAGATTACAATTAAAGATGTTAAATATTTTTAAATTTATAAATAAAATTTAATATATAAGTTACTTATCAAAGTACATAAAAATTTTAAAAAAATATATTTTAAATTATTATAATAAAAAAATTTACGTTGACTTGCTTATGTCCTAAACAAAGTTAAAATTAAAACCAATTTTTCACGCTATTTTTGGTATATATTTTTAAAAAAATGACTACGTTTTTTAAAATTAAGAAATTAATTATAAGCCTATAAAGAATTGAAGTATAAAAGTAAAATCATGAGTATCATATAATTAAAATATAGTTATTTCTTCAATTAATTAAAATCCTGTGTTTATTTTCATAAAACGTTATTCACAAAACTTCTTTTTTAATAATATTGCCTAAATGCGTAGTGGATTTTTCAAACTAGACAGCATCACAGCATTGACTTGCGCACATTATTTGAGTTTGACAATTGACACCACAACGTACTTCTATGAATATTGCAAGTAGTGAAGACTGACTCACCAGGAACATCAATGGCTGAAGCGTGATACCTCTGAAAGTCCTGTTTGCCCTTTTCAGTTGTGTTGGCAACAGCGACGCCCAGAGTCGATCCTTGAGGATAACCACCCACGAACGCCTCCGGAAACACCACCACCTCAGCCCCTTTCCCCGCTGCCTCCGCCAACAACCTCTCCGCCTTATCTGCACCAAAAACACTATTTAGTACTCGCTTTCTAATTCATGTTTTAAGAAAATAGCCACGTAATCTAAAAATTACAAAACTAGTCATTAATTTTTTAAAAAAACTAAGAGCATAAAGATAATATCACACTCTCGTGTAGTTGAGAAAATGACTATTTCTTAAATTAATGAAAACGTTGGCTATTTTTCTTAAAATGAAGAAGAAAAAGATGACCGAGGGTGGCGGGGGTGTCGTAGAAGACAGTGGAGGCCTGGACGATGGTGGCGCGGACGGTGCGAGCCGTGTCGACCTCCGCCATCGCCGGGTCCGCTTCTTTCGCCGCTGCTGAAGGAACCAAAGCCATTTCTGTATCCCTTTCGTTTAAACTTGTAATGGTGGTTTTTGTTTAGTGTTGATGAGTGAATTAATGCAGGCAAAATATATAGTGAATGACTTGGTTTATAACCTTTTTTTTTTTTTTGTTCTTTTGAGTTTTTAGTTTAGGTAGGGATTTGTTTTTCAGTTTGACCCGTAAGTGTAGAGTCTCCCAGCTTAATCGTCAGATCGGACGTAATTAATAAGTTTTTTTTTTAAACTAAAATAGAAGACGCGTAATTAAACCTCAAGCTATGTGCTTTGGGGGCTGCGTTCTGGAGTGCATATTTGGTATAAAATTAAGATTACGCCAAGCTTGATATATATATATATATATATATATATATATATACGTTCTGGAGTGCATATTTGGTATGAAATTAAGATTACGCCAAGCTTGATATATATATATATATATATATATATATATATATATACTTCAACAGAGGAGAACTTTTCAATAGTGAGTGCATTATGACAATGTTTGATTTTTTATCTGTTTAAAAATATGTTGTGAGTCCATGAAAATAACGACAATTAACAATTGTAGAACAAGTCATTTTAGCACAACCACCACGTAACGTATACCATTACATAAGCAGTGGTTGCAAAAATATGTCAAAATTAAATGTATCTTTAGATAATAGCACATGTTTAAAAATATTTAAAAAAATAACCACGGTCAATAATTGTGTAATAAAAAAAATGTCAAATAAAATTTTGCACATTTGTAAAAATTGTTTAATACTTTAACTTTTACTCATTAAAATGAAAGTGTTAAACATCTTTTTACAAATGTGTCAGTATTTGTTTGACATTTTTTATTATGAAATTATTGACAGTGACTATTTTTTAATATTTTAAAACATAGGCTATTTTTTTGAAAAACATAAAAAAAAATTGGCTATTTCTTACAATTTTTGTTTTTTCCTAGATGATTCTGAATTACTAGTTTGCCCATGAAATTAACACTTTCTTTTTAGGGTATATTTAGTATTTGATAATTTTTTTTGTCCATGTTTTAAGAATTTAGCTATAGTTTCATAAAACTTAGGAATAAACTATTTTCATATTTGATATACGTGTATCATACTTTTATACAAATGTAGCATTTTTAATACACGTGTGCGTGTATAAAAAATATTACATGTAGATCAGATATGAAAATGGTTAATTCTTTAATTTCATAAAACTATAGCTAATTCTTAAAAAATTAGCCAAAAGTTTGACTAAATCCTTAAAATATTTTCTTTATATTACTAAATAAAAAGAATGGCAAATAAATCAATTTTTCTAATTAAGATTTATGCTGCTTTTTAGTTGGGAGATTTTCGAGAATGCTCTATTTTGAACACATTAATAATCTAAGCTTCTTTTGTGTTGTACATTTGTAATTTTAAATTTATACCCCAACTTTAACACTATAAACCTAAAGTAAAAATTAAGATGACACACCACTTAAAGCATAAATTATTATGTGACACTTCAAATGATTTTTTTTTGGTAGTGTATTTGCATGTATGAGCAACTATTTTTAATGATCATTCATAGTCATCAATGACCAGACATCGACGATCACTTCTGTGGTTGCCGAAGTGGTCGTTGATAAAGTCAATACATGTAGTGATTAATGGCCTTGTAAAAAGACACTTGATTGTCTTGTATAAAAGTATTTGATAGCATTTGATAAATATCGTTGATGCCATTGTCTACTATATAGAGTCTTGTTGGAAGTCAACATGACTATCTTCCTTGAATTGCTACATATATTGTAGAGTTTTCTTGGCAAAATGAAGAAATGTCTCTTCTCAACTTTTTTCTTCCCGTACTAACATTATATATTAATATAAATATTTTTTTTATGTCTAATCTTGAGTTCTTATATTAAATTAAGTAAATCCTTATAATTTAATATTGAAAATTTAATATCCTTTCATTCATGGTTAAAATAGTCTCAAATTAACAGACAAAATTCCAACTTTATTGTTTGTACTGCTTGATAGGGCTGGCTTCTAGGCGCGCAACTAGGCGTGCAAGCAGCTCGGGCCAGTGCAAAGTGTGCAGCCGGTAGCGCGTGTAGTCCTGGCTGGCTGACAGTCGCCGAGCTTGCTTTATGCTACGGCCCCTATCGTTCGTTGATCTGCTTCAATGCGTGTTGCCTTGGGCTTTTTTTGGGGCGTTGTTCTATGAGATTTTGAAGAATGCCCCATTCTTGGTACAATGATAATCTATGCCCCATGTGTGTTGCACTTTTAATTTATACCCCAAAATTTATACTACAAACATAGAGTACAAATAAAGAGAGCACACCACTTGAGTCATATATTATTAAGCGTGGCCTAAAAATGGCTTTATTTTGAAATTCTACCTGGTTTTGTTCTTTTGCTCGATTGGTACTTGGGCCCATTGGGTCATGCCAAAATTGAAGAAAATGCCACTTTAAAAATAATTTCGCAAATCATACTATTTTTTGACAATGAATTTGACCGAATCGTGTTTTATTTTTTTTTAACAAATGAGAAAGAAAAGATGGAATAAATAAGCAATATGGTAATTTGATAATTAAAAAAATAGCGTGACATGCGTTAGTGATATAGGTTATAAATTTAAATGTCAAATATGACGTGAGATCAAATTTTGTCAAACTTTAGGCCTCTAGTGAAAATTGGGATTTGAACTTCTTTGCAAACTTTGGACCCAATACTTCTCCAAGTCACCCAAAATCAAGCCAACTTACATTTGAGTATAGTTTCTCAAATCAATTAATAACTAAATTTTATTCTCATGGCATAATTTTATATAAATTTTAGAGTCCCGTTTGTTAGCACTCAGCAGCTTCTTGCAAATTACATGGTTAAAATATTCTCAAATTAACGGACATTAAAATTCCAAGTTTATGTTTGTACTTCTCTTCTGTTTGTTTTCTATTTTGCTTGAAACAAAGTTTGTACTTCTCATTTTTTTTTTCTTTCTATTGTGCTTGAAACATGATTGGTAAGCATTTATATTCTAAAGCGCGTCTCAAAATTGTTGAGATTAATTCCTTCAGTGGTTCGACTATATATATATATATATATATATAAAAGCGTGTAGTTTCCATTTGTTGGATGTTCTGCGTAGATTCTTGCAATGAAAGAGGTAAAGAGTATCAAAAATAACAATGTGCATTTGATTTTCATTAACAACAGTCAAATTTACTTCTATCAATGCTATAATTTATTAAAATACAAATGTTGAGCCACAAGAGAATACTTTGACAGTAAAGGAAGATTCAGCACCTTATAAAACGACAAGAAAATGAAGTAGAAACAAATTGAGAGCCAATCTGTTTATTATTGCAAGACATTTTGGGAGTTGAGAGCTGAAATTCGTCTTTCGGTCTGGCTGGCGAAGAACATCTACGGTTTCTGAGAGCCTTCTGTTTTCGAAGAAGACGATGTGAAAGTGACTGGTTTTGTTGGATGGTCTCTCACAATCAAGCTCAGCACTTCTGACCTCGAATAGTGTCCGACCACATCAAACTCGAATTTCGCCTTCGCAATTTCTCCAAGATCTAACAAACCATTTTGATTGCCCATGTCAGAAGCTATGTCTTAAATAAATTAAAAAAAACAGCTCGAAGTTTAAGCAAATGATCATAGATTGAGTAGTTTCCACAAACTGTTTTTCAACAAACAATTACACAGTATAATTTTCCTTTCACTGTCACAACATCGATGAGGTCTGTTTTCTTTTGAAACAATTACCAAAGTACTTCTTACGGCGAGGGTTACTCGCAAAATCTCATTGCTACTAATTTTGCATATATGGAAAACAAAGCACAAACTGTCCTGAATTACTTGACACATGGGTTATGTTTTCAATTAAGCGGCATAAAGTTGATTCTTGTGATCGAACGTTTGAAGGGACGACCACCTCAATTTGAAGACTCGAAACGCAAAAGACGAGTAAATTACCTAGATCGGCTGAGATGAGTGCCTCGCCTTCATAATTGGGACCGGCTAAAACTTTCCCGGATGGTGATACAATGATACTTCCTCCAGCGCAGACGACGGAGTCTGGAGTAAGGTCTTCTTCTATGCCTGCGAAGACGTACTCTGGAGGAGGCGGGTAGTCCTTCCTTCGGCAAAACTGATTGGCCGATAAAACGAAACACCCGCCTTCTAGGGCGACGTGGATCATTGATGCTTGCCATGTATCCCTTCCATCAACGTTGGGTGCACAATATATCTCGATGCCTATAAACATGAAACATGAATTTGGGATATAAAAAACATAGATATGAATGCCAAAATGATGTTAAACCAGAGAGCTAAGTCAATATTAAGAAGGTGAAAAGCAGGGAATGCTAAATCTTGGATGGCCTAATCATACCGTTTATAGATTTATTGTATGCAAAACATACAAGAGCATTTTATTCCTTTCAATAGTAAAGGAATGTGTATCCAATGCTAATAAAGAAAACTGAACAAGTTTTCAGGCTATTTTGAGAGTTTAATGCTTTGAGAAAGATGTCCTAAAAGCATGTACTCATTCAAAGGATTAATCTTCAACGCTACTAAGTTCTAACCTTTGGCATACAAAGCGGTCCTCAGAAGCGGCATTTTGTTTTCCCAACAAATAGCAGTGCCAATCTTTCCAATCGGAGTGTCGAAAACGGGGAGTGTCGATCCATCCCCGTATCCCCATATGATTCGCTCCATCGCGGTCGGCACCAGTTTTCGGCGCTTTCCCATGTAGCGTCCTTGACAGTCGAAAAACAGCACGGTGCAGTAGAGTGTGTAACCGTCGCGCTCGACCACTCCCATAACCAAATACACCTTATACTTCCCAGCCATTGCTGCCAATCGGTCCACTTCAGGGCCTGCAATATATATATCAACAAAACATAGTTAACACTTAAACACTACACATCAAATAGAGTAATATTTCCAATTATTGAGAGCTAAGAATTGGGTTCTGAGACAAGTTAATTCGGTTGCTCATTCTTTGGCAACTTGGGCGCCTAGATATATAACCCGCTCGGGTTTAATTCCTGAATAGAGAGGACATTCCTCTCTCTGCGAGGAGCATTTTGTATTCCGATCTATTAATGAATTAATGAAACAACTCTTTTGATTGCAAAAAAAAGGAAAAAAAAAAAAAGAAATAAGGTCCACTAGGCTCATATAAAATATAACAACGTTCGGAACTTGAGTTAGAATAACGTACAAATACGAAAGTAGTATTTCTCTCCGTTGAACAAAGAAAACTTTAATTTTACTCAAAAAAAAAAAATTGTAATTGAATCTTGTATATATATATATATTTGATTTTGGCACCGGATTTTCTTTTGAATTAGTGACACTTTGGTCTCTTTTCTTTTAATAAATACTCTTTGAATTTATTAGCAAAACCAATCTTTTTGCCGAAATTTTATTATGGTAGCATGATATTTTTTTTTATTTATTTATTATATGAAATTGGGCAAAAATGGTCACCAATCGTTTTGCCGAAATTTAGCAAAACCAATCGTTTCGTGTTTAATTTGGCACGAATAATTAATAATTCCGTTTATACATAGAAATTAATTATACACGTGAGATGCATGTAACAGATGACATCACAAAACGGAAATATTTGAGCTTTACCAAAAGCATTTTTTAGGAAATAATCACCATTTTTAAAAAGTAAGAAATTAACTATAAACCCATAAAAAATTAAAATTATAAAAATAAAAGTATAAGCATCATATAATAATACATATGATATATAATTAAAGATATATGATTATTTTTCTGATTAATGAAAACGCGGTTTATTTTCTTAAAACGTTATTCACAAAATGACTATTACAGCGTTGACTTGCACAGATTATGTGAGTTTGACAATTGACACCACAACGTACTTCCATGAATGCAAGTAGTGAAGACTGACTCACCAGGAACATCAATGGCTGAAGCGTGATACCTCTGAAAGTCCTGTTTGCCCTTTTCAGTTGTGTTGGCAACGGCGACGCCCAGAGTCGATCCTTGAGGATAACCACCCACGAACGCCTCCGGAAACACCACCACCTCAGCCCCTTTCCCCGCTGCCTCCGCCAACAGCCTCTCCGCCTTATCTGCACCAATAACACATCACACAAATTAAAATATTTACGCCACTACACAGCTTAACTTAGCCACCAACAATCAATCGAACATATTTGAAAGTAGGACGTTAACTTGAGACAACAATATATGCTTGAAAATTAATATATATATATATATATAGGTGGTGTTTCAATTCATTCGTATCATTCTTTCGATTGTATAGCTTACAAAGGGCGATTTTCATATATGATATCTTTAGGGTCTATTTGGTATTTACTCATTTCTTTGTCAATGTTTTAAAGAGACAACCAACGTCACACATTATCTCATGTAGTTTAAGAAGTAGCTAATTTGTAGATTAGTCGAAACGTGATTATTTTTTTAAAATATCATTTAAAAAATGACGTTATTTACTTAATTATCTCTATTTTCTCATGTAGTTTAGGAAGTAGTTAATTTGTAGATTAGTCGAAACGTGATTATTTTTTTTAAAACATCGTTTAAAAAATGACCCTATTTACTTAATTATCTCTATTTTTAAAGCTAACATGAGATGAGGAGATGAAGAAGAAGAAAATGACCGAGAGTGGCGGGGGTGTCATAGAAGACGGTGGAGGCCTGGACGATGGTGGCGCGGACGGTGCGAGCAGAGGACGGGAGCGACTTGCAGGCCATGTCGACCTCCGCTATCATCGCCGGATCAGCTTCGTTCGCCGCTGCTGCTGAAGGAACCAAAGCCATTTCTGTACTATCCCTTTGGTTAAAACTAGTAATGGTGATTTTTGTTGAGTGTTGAGTGAATTAATGCAGGCAAAATATATAGTGAATGGCTTGCTTTATAGTTTTTTTTTTTTCCCTTCTTTTGAGTTTTTAGTTTAGGTCGGGATTTGTTTTTCAGTTTGACCCGTAACTGTAGAGTCTCTCAGCTTAATCGTCAGATCGGAAGCAATTAATAAGTTTTTTTAAACTAAAAAAGAAGACCCGTAATTAAACCTCAAACTATGTGCTTTGGGGGCGGCGTTCTGCATGTTATTTTGGTATGAAATTAAGATTACGCCAAGCTTGATGTACAAATATAAATATATTTACTTAAACAGAGGAGAACTTTTCAATAGTGACTGCGTTATGACAATGTTTGATTTTGTATCTGTTTAAAAATAACGACAATTAACAATTGTAGAATAAGTCATTTTATGTTTCAAAAAAAAAAAGAATTAAGTCATTTTAGCACAACAAACACATGCCGCTTGCATCCTTTTTTATTACACAATGTTCCCTTATCGTTACTCTGCAAGTTATATTATTACACGTACTTTTAGAATATAATATTCCAAAACCATGCTGAATTACTAGTTTGTCCATGAAATTAATACTTTCTTTTTATTATTAAAGGAAAAGGCTAGAATAGCGCACGATTTTTTGCACTATCAATAGTGTACGGCTTATAATAATTTAAAAAATACATAAAACTAATTTTTTTTTTACACATAAGTACATTACATCATCTATTAACATGTTATCTATTCATTTACTAAATTAAACCAAAGAATTATGTTTAATCGAAGATGAAAAAAATGAAAAAAGAAGTTTGTCTTTTTAATTTTTTATTTTAGTCTTTCTTCATTTCATCTCCGATTGAATATAATTTTAGTTTCAACTTTGAGAAATGAATTGATAACTTGAAAATAGACGTTGTAATGTACTTATGTATAATTTTTTTTTTAAGTTTTATGTATTTTTTAAGCTAATATAAGCCGTACACTATTGATAGTGCAAAAAAGCGTGCACTATTCTAGCTTCTTCCATTATTAAAAAGAAGAATGACAAATAAGACCATTTTTCTAATTAAGATTTACCTCGTAAACGCTGCTTTTGAATTGAGAGATTTTAGAGAAGGAAAATGCTAGACAAATTAACTCTTTTATCAATTTTTTAATACAAACCTATGTTACAATTGATGTATAATGTTTTGATTGGCTAAATATCAAATCCTCTTATCAAAGTGATAAACACTCACCAATAATAATATGACACATGAGTTTGTATAAAAAAAGTTGATAAAAATATTGATATGTGTAGCATTGCTCTTTAGAAAATATCATATTTTGAAGACATTAATAATCTATGCTCCTTTTATATTGCACACTTGCACTTTTATTTTTTGCCCCCACTTTAACACTATAAACATAAAGTAAAAATTAAGAGATCACCTCATTTGAATTATAGATTATTAAGTGATTTTTTGAATGACATTTTTTTACAATTCTCCCTTTTATTTTCTTATTTTTCTCCAAACTGGCAACTGTACATAGAGTTGCAAAAATAACCAACACGTGGACTATACAGTAAAATAATGAGACAATTTGTTGATTGGAGCAATACAGGAATGGCCAACAAGATTTTATTGTTATAAAAATTATGACAAATTATTTTCTTTTAGTATAATTGCTTTATTTGCTTCAATTTTCCTACTCCAAAAGAAGGAGAATTAAACATTGACAAATAAATTGTGATCATCCCATAATTTTGTTTATAAATAGAGTGTTACTTTGCAATTTTTGCCATTGTCCTCCAAAAACACACACACACTCTCTCTCTCTCTCTCTCTCTCTCTCTCTCTCTCTTCTATAGCCCTGCCGAAAATCCCCTAAAGCCTAACCCAGGGTCCCCACACCGCGTCCAGATTGCCCCCACCTCGTCGTTGGTGTTTTGGTTGTCATTCTTTCTCTCTTTCTCTAACATATTTCTTGTCTCTCTCGCCGCTGGCTCCAATGTCGGTCTCCCCTTGTTCTCCCCCTTTGCTATTTTTGGTAATGTTTTACTTTTTTTAAGTTGTTATATTTTTTAATAGCCTCTCCCTTTATCGCCGCACCGCCGCCCTCCAACTCCTCTCCGCCTCTTCCTCCATCAACTCCTAAGATGTGTATTGAAAGCAAAAATTTGATGATTTTTAGTTTTTTTTTTAATTATTTTTGGAATCTAGGTATAGTTATAACTTGTGAAAATTTGGTGTATCTGTTATTGTAAAAAATATTATTAATTTGTGATGATATTTGGTGGCAATTTTTTAAATATAATTGTTAGGTATTTTAGGTTCATAATTTGTTTTTGTAAAAATGTTAGTTTATGAATGTGGTTGTAAATTCTTGTTAAAAAACTAATTATCATAACAAAATAAATAAAAACTTAAATTTTAAGAATTCATTTTTTTTAAAAAATTAAAAATTCAATTTGAAGAAATTGAAAAAATATAGTAGCGACCACAATTTTAAATTATGTGGTCGATGATAATAAACCAGTCAGCCGAATTTTGGCCGATTTGTCCTCAAAATTGGAGATGATATTTCAACTATCAGCGATCACGTAGTGTAGTTGCATGTTTCAGCAACCACTTTTAATGATTATTAGTAGTCATCGGTGACCAGGCATCGACGACCACTTTTAAGGTTGTGGAAGTGGTCGCCGATAAAGTCGATTCATATAGTGATTAATGGCCTTGTAAAAAGACACTTGATTGTCTTGTATAACAGTATTTGATAACATTTGATAAATATCTTTGATGCCATTGTCTACTATTAAGAGTCTTTTTGGAAGTCAACATGACTATCTTCCTTGAATTGCTACGTTTATTGTATTGTTTTCTTCGCAAAACGAAGAAATGTCTATCATGAACTTTTCTTTCCCTGTACTTACATGTTATATTAATATTTTTATGTCTAATCTTGATTTCTTATATTAAATTAAGTAAATCCTTATCATTTCATGTTGAAAAATTCATATCCTTTCATACCTGGTTCAAACAATCTCAAATTAACAGACAAAATTCCAACTTTATTGTTTGTAATTCTTGATAGGGTAGGCTTTTAGGCCTGCAACTAGGCGTGCAGGCAGCTCGGGCCAGTTGCCAGGTGTGCAGTTGGGCACGCGGTTGGCTAACAGTCGCCGAGCCTATTGCTGCCTTTATTGTTCGTTGGTTTGCTCCAATACGTATAGCCTTGGGCTTTTTTTTTTTTTTTTTTTTTGGGCGTTGTTATACGAGGGAATTGCAAAACAAGGCTATTCTTAGTGCCACTTAATAATCTATGTCTTAAGTGGTGTGCTCCCTTTGTATACACTCTATGTTTGTAGACTTGTAGTAGGCTTACACAATGGTCGGCCGGGCGGGTTTCGACGACCAATTGTGCGTACCCGAGCTCAGTCGGATATGTGTTGAGAAGATCCGTAGCAGACTGTTTTGAAGTCGATCAGACGGCAGTCAGTTGGCGGTAGAGTATTGGGCGGGTGGCAGTCGGGTAGGCTTGTGGCATACAAAAATGCAGAGAAAGAAAATTCTCAATGCTTTTGTATGATATTGTTTTCTTGAAATTAAAAGCTTTTTGTGCTTGGTTGTTTACTATCTGTTTTGTGTTTAAAAAAACTTGTGGAACATTTTCAGATGTACAGAGATTAAGATTTACGAGGCATGTTAGCTCTTGGTCTCACAACACGACACAACATGGTCATATATATAGGCATAAAGTTAAACATTGACTGCCATGATTAAAAAAAACACCCATTGCCGCCGTTAACATTGACAGAGATAGATCGGCGCCGGCGCGAGATAGAGATAGCCGAGACGAGAGACGGAGAGAGGCAGAGGCAGAGAGCCAAGTTGAGAGCAGAGACCAGAAGTCCAAAACATTGTCGACCTAGGCTACGGCGGCGGCAGCTCTGGACGGCTCGGCGTTGGTGGAAAAAAGGGCGGGAAAGGGAAAGAAACGGCGCAGACTAAAGTAAAGGTGAAAAAATGAATAATCCTAGTTACCACTTATCACTTTACATACAAAAACAAAATCACATAGCCGTTTTAGAACATGTTCGGTCGGGTCGGGTATCGACCTACATTCACAGTGAATACCCGAACCCGTCCGTCAATAAGGTATGTTCGGTCGGTTTTCGTCCGCCATTTTGTCGGGCGGTGATGGTGGCCAAGAGTTCGGTCGGAGCGTTGGTCGGGGGTGTGTGCGGGTCGGAAACCTGACCAATCTGTGCAAGCCTAACTTGTAGTATAAGATTTAAAGTATAAATTAAAAGTACAATACACATTGGGCATGAAAAATCATTGCGTAAAAAAAAAAAAAAAAGGCATTCCTCAAATCTCCCGTTATATTGTTCGTTTGGTACTTGGGCCATTGGGTCACGCCAAAATTGGGCGTCGAGCTTCTTTGCAAATTTTGGACCCAATACTTCTCCAAGTCACCCCAAAAAATCAAGCCAACTTACATTTGAGTATAGTTTCTCAGATCACCGAATAGCTAAATTCTATTCCCATTGCATAATTTTATATAAATTTTAGCGTCCCCTTTGTGAGCATTCAACAACTTCTTGAAAACGAAATGGTTAAAATATTCTCAAATTAACGGAGGTTAAAATATTCTCAAATTAACGGACGTTAAAATTCCAAGTTTATGTTTGTACTTCTCTTCTGTTTGTATTCTATTTTGCTTGAAACAAAGTTTGTTCTTCTCATTTTTATTTTTTATTTGTCAAGATTGTTGAGATGAATTCCTAAAATGGTTCATATATATATATATATATATATAGTATATATATATATATATATATATATATAAGCGTGTAGTTTCCATTCAAGTTCATGCTGCGTATATTTTTGCAATGAAAGAGGTAAAGAGTATGAACAATAACAATGTGCATTTGCTTTTCACTAACAACAGTCAAATTTACTTCTATCAATAGTATAATTTATTAAAATACAAATGTTAGCTACAAGAGAATACTTTGACAGTAAAGGAAGATTCAGTACCTTATAAAACGACAAGAAAATGAAGTAGAAACAAATTGAAGGCAATCTGTTTATTATTGTAAGAGGCTTTTTACATTTTGAGAGTTGAGGGCTAAAATTCTGTGTTTCGGTCTGGCTGACGAAGAACATCTATGGTTTCTGAGAGCCTTCTGTTTTCGAAGAAGACGATGTGAAAGTAACTGGGTTTGTTGGATGGTCTCTCACAATCAAGCTCAGCACTTCTGGCCTTGAATAGTGTCCGACCACATCAAAATCGAATTTCGCCTTCGCAATTTCTCCAAGATCTACATACAAACCATTTTGATAGGCCCATGTCAGAAGCTGCTTCTTAAATCAAAAAACAGGTCCAAGTTTAAGGAAATGATCATAGATTGAGTAGTTTCCACAAACTTTGTTTCAACAATTACATGGTATATATATCCTTGGCTGTCACAACATCGAAGAGGTTAGTTTCCTTTTGAAACAATGACCAAAGTTTGCTACTAAGTTTGCATATATGGAAAACTAAAGACCACAAGGTCAGTAGTAAACAAGCACAAACAGTCCTGAATTGCATGACACATGATGTTTTTGAAAGATTCAGCGGCATAAAGTTGATTCTAGTGACCGAACGTATGAAAGGACGACCACTTGAATCTGAAAAGTCGAAATTCGTTCTCTTCCAGAAGTTTAACATTAGACGAGTAAAATACCTAGATCGGCTGAGATGAGTGCTTCGCCTTCATAATTGGGACCGGCTAAAACTGTCCCGGATGGTGATATAATGGCACTTCCTCCAGCGCAGACGACTGAATCTGGAGTAAGGTCCCCTTCTGTGCCAGAAAAAACATAATCTGGAGGAGGGGGGTAATCCTTCCTTCGACAAAATTGATTGGCCGATAAAACGAAACAACCGCCTTCTAGCGCAATGTGGGTCATTGATGCTTGCCATATATCCCTTGCATCAGCCGTGGGAGCACAATATATCTCGATGCCTACAAACCATGAAATGAAATGAAGCTATGCAATTGTATAATTCACAACACATAGTAAAATGCACAAGAAGAATAAAATGCACACTCCACCTAGAAATAGGCAATGCGTAGGCTTCAAGAAAATAGAACCAAAGAGCATGTCTTCAAGAAAATGAAACAAAAAGATCCTTGAAATGATCACCAGACGATAAGATGAAAATCACCAACATTCTGAAGAAACAATGTAGCGATGAACAGCTAGAGTATATGAATGTGTAAATGGTGATAAAATAAATAACCAATGCAAAACATCTGAAGTGCACAACAAAAAGAGTGAATGCTATAATGACAATTTGTTACATCCAATTCTATTACGGAAAACAGAACAAGGTTCAGGCCCAATAAGCAATTTGACAGTTTATGCTTTGAGAAAGATGTCTCAAAACAATGTACTGACTAAAAGGGTTATCCACGATCCTCTAACCTTTAGCATACATAGCGGTTCTCAGAAGTGGCATTCTATTTTCCCAACAAATAGCAGCGCCAATCTTTCCAACTGGAGTGTCGAAAACAGGAATCGTCGATCCATCTCCAAATCCCCATATGATTCGCTCCAAAGCTGTTGGCATGACCTTTCGGTGCTTTCCCAGATAGCGCCCTTGAGAATCGAAAAACAGAACGGTACAGTAGAGCGTATAACCGTCACGCTCTATCACACCCATAACCAAATACATCTTATACTTCCCAGCCATTGCTGCCAATCGGTCAACTTCAGGGCCTGCAATATATCAACTAAGCAAAGTGAAACTAAGACTACAAAGTACATTTCAAATTTTCAATCACTCCAAGGTAAGAAACAGGTACTTTATAAGTCACCCTTCAACTAAACACTCATACTTTTTTTTCTTTCCTCTTTGCAAAAGCACTTTAAATACAAACAGAATTAAGAGGAGAAAAATCTCATCTGGTTTGAACAAACCGTGATAATACACTGATAACTTCTACTGAAATTCATACTGCTAAGATATGCATAACACAAACTCTGGCACAAGAACAAGGCTAACTAATGAACAAAAAAGCACACAAGAATTCTTCAAAAAAAATAATGAAGAGAAAACCCGAATTTAACTAGAAGACACAACGACCCGTACAATTAAATCTAATCCACAGGACATTAGACATAGAACAAGTCGACTGACCAGGAACATCAATGGCAGTGGCGTGGTACCTCCGAAAGTCCTCTCTTCCCTTGGCAGTCCTGTTCCCAACAGTGACGCCGAAGCTCGAGCCGCGAGGATAGCCTCCGACGAACGCCTCCGGGAACACAACCAACTGAGACCCGTACGCCGCCGCCTCCGCCAGCAATCTCTCCGCCTTATCTGCAACAAAACGACAAAAAAAAAAAAAAACACACACACACACCATTCCATAGGAGTCAATCAGATAGCTTCTTATCTTATCTATTTGAAAGCAAAATGAGAAGAAGAAGAAGAAGGAGGAGACCGAGGGTGGCGGGAGTGTCGTAGAAGACGGTGGAGGCTTGGACGACGGTGGCGCGGACGGTGGGTGTGGAGGACTCTCCGGCCATGTCGACCTCTGCTATCAGTGGGCCCACTTCGCTCGCCACCGCCGCCGACGAAGGAACTAGCGCCATTTTTGGATTCCCTTAATACGTAAAGCTCGGCTGCTGCGTTGCTGGCCTTTGTGATTTCTTCTTCTTTGTTTTGACTGTTGAGTTGAGTGGGTAGGAGATTGGAAATATAGGGGGGAAAAAAATAGTGAATGACTTTAGTAGGAATATATATATATATAAAATAAGAAGGATGTTTATCCAGTCCAACTGGTGAAAGCAAAAAATAACAGACCGTTTGTCAAAATAATAATAATAATAATAATAATAACAGACCGAAAAGTAATTATAACAAATATTAAAAATATTTGATTATAGTATAATATATTATTAAATGAGGTAAATAGTCATTTTAGACCGTGTGTTTTTAAAAAATAAGTACAGTTTTAAAAAATTTAAAAATTAGTCATAATACATGTAAGAAATTTATGATAATAACAAAATTAAACATAAAATTACTATTAAAAATTTCTTAAATGACTAGTTTTTAAATTTTTTAAAACTGTGACTATTTTTTAAAATCATTTTGTAAATAGTGGCTATTTGTAAACAGGGTAAGTTAGACAAATAACAATTTTAAATGATGTATTTTTAAAAAATAGTCACAATTTAAAAAAATTTAAAAACTAGTCATAATTTTTTTTTTACATAGGTAAAAATTTTCTTATTATAATAAAATTACACATAAAATTTGTCGTAAGAAATTTAGTACTAAAGTAATAGTTTTTAAAATTGCTATTTTCTTAAAATTTTGCAATAGTAACTATTTAGGAAATCAAAATTTTAAGATTATTTTCTAAAAAGATTTTATTTTCTTTTATTATAATAATTATTTTTTTTATTCTTGAGAATGTTTTTGCTAAGTTAAAAAAAATAATCAATTCTAATTCATTGTGTTTAGAATTTAAAAAACAAATCTAATAATTTAAAATAATTTTTTTAATTATAAAAAAATTTATTAAAAATTCTCCTTTATTATTTGGGCCAGTTAAGGATTTAGCTATTTTATAGTCTATGTCTTAAAGATATAGCCCAAATTTTGAAATATTAGCAAAATAGTCATCAGGTCAACATCTAAAAATCTATGACTAAAAAAATAAAATTTGTGACTAAATAAAAAGAATACACAGTCATAAAATTTGTGACTATAGTCACAAAATTTCATAAAATTAGAAATAAACACAATAAAAAAAATTAAACATCCATTAACAAAATAACCAACTCAAAAATAAATGATTGCCTATACAACTAATTTCACAAATTTTATTACTAAATAAAAAATATCTTATATATAGAAAAAAAAATCCAAAGAAGTCACAAATTTCATGACTAGAGACATAAAATTTTAGAAAATATTGTCTGCAACAAACAATAAAAACAGAATTCGAAAAACTAATGATTTCAGTCTAAAAAATATAGACGCGAATAGATGGCTATTATTTTGTCTCTTAGATTATTTATTTAATTAATTAGCATATTTTTTGTTATACATAAAAAAAAAAGATTTTTAGGTGAATTTTTTTTGTGATAAAAAATAATTTTAGATCATCAAATTTATCTTTTTAATAAATCTTATATTTTAGAAAATGAATTTGGGAAATTCTGTTGTGGGTTTTTTTTTGTGGTAGAAAATAATTTTAAATGGTGAGATTCACAATTTTAAAATGCGGGACCCACCGAAAAGATGAATCTGACGGTCCAGAATTATTTCCCACCACAAAAAAAATCCATCACAGAAATACCCATAAATTTAACTATTCAAAATTATTCTATGTTATAAAAAAAAAAAAACTTACTAAAAAACTTTAAAAAAATAAGAATAATATTATTTTTGGATTTTACTTTTTTGATTGGGCCAACCGTCTTGATTTTGAGTTTGACCGTACGTCTAGAATCTGCCAAGAAATTCTAGAGGTGTGATGTAAAGAAAAGTTGAAAAAACTGCACAAGTGACAAGTCTCAAATTTTGTGCTCTGCAGGCGGCGGTCTGAAGTGCACATGTAGTGTGCGATAAAGATTCCTCCTCGTTTGATGCACAAATTCAATTACTTCCTACGTTTTACAAGCCAATGTTAGACGAGTAATCCTGCACCTATTAACTTTTTTATCAATTTTTTTAAAATAAACTGTCATGTTATTAAATAATAAATATTTATTATTTAATAAAAAAATTTAATATCTATTTAATCAAAATATGATACATTAATTATTATATAAATTAATATTAAAAAAATTAATAAATAAATTGATATGTCTAATATTATTTATTAGACAAATAATTAATTTTTAATAAAAAAATTATTAGATAAATAATATATTTTTTGATTAATACTTTTAAAAAATAACTAACGTTTTTATTAAATAAAAAATAGATATTTTTTAGCTATACGATGCCATGACTCTATCTTTATGTGTTTAGTTTTTTAAGAGATTAATTGTTAATTTCTTAAATATTATAAACATTGGTTATTTTTTTGAAATATAGATAAAAAAATAATTAAATACCAAATAGTCTCATATTTATTTTAAACGATATTTGTAAAAATATATAGAGTTTTTTAGGCATTTAACCAAATTTTTGTATAATTTTTTAGGATTTAATCTTAAAATGTCGAAATTAAGGATTTAGCCATAACACATGTAACATATATACGTGTAAAAGTGTAACATTATATGTAATGTTACACTTTTACACGTATATATGTTACATATAACATAAAATATTATATGTTATGGCTAAATCCTTAATTTCGTGAAATTAAGGCTAAATTCTTCAAACTTTACCTTTAAAATGACTAATTGCTTAACTGACTCAAATATACATGACTAATTTTGTAATGTTTTATACCAGTGTCAAAAATTTATGTAACAAATCTAAATTAATCGTTACATTATTTTTAATATCGTTACAGTATCTTTTTATACTTACACTAATACACTTATAAATAGAGCACTAAAATACCCCTATATATATTAACAGATAATTCACATTTTATTTCATTATAAAAATAAAAATTTGCTAATTTTAAATTATTATTATAGGTTACTCTTATATCTGTAAATGTTGTATGGTTTATTCCCTTTTCATTTGCTTTTTCCTGATGATAACTAATTAATTAGTTTTGAGAAATTTAATTCATTTTGTCCTAAAAAAGATTAGAATTCAAACCGAGCTTTCCTAATTGAATAAGGGTCATTTGAATACAAATTCAAACAACATTTTAATGTAATAATAAAATTTAAATTTGATTTATTATTAATGTAATTAATATAATAATATGATTTAAATATAATATTTTTTATAATATTACATTAATATAATAATTATTCTAATAAAAAGTTAAATTTAAGCTATATTTCACTATAGTAATTACACTAATAAAAAGACGGCTTCTGGTATAAATTGGGTAAGTAATATATTTAAAAAATAAATAAAATTTTGAGAGTTCCGGGTACCAAAAAACCTTGAAAGGTCCCGAAAGGTCATGTGACCGTTGGTCCGTTCCACCGCCGACGACGTGCCATTCAGCTCAGGCTACCACTTGTTCACACGCAATCCATCATACAAAGCAAACAACAGCTAAACTAAATCTACTTAAATTAAAACAAAAACAAAAACAAAAAGCAAACTAAAGAAGAAGACTTTAGTTTAAAGTTGATTTAAATTCCTTTTCCATTTCTCTTTCACACCGAAACGAATCTCTTTCTTGATTCTGCTTTTTCTTTTTCCAAAGAGATCGAAGATACGGCGACACAGCAAGGCGAGGCAATCGAGCGAGACGCAACGTCGTCGTTTGACATGGAAGGAGCGTCGTCGACGTCGAGAGAGGCTCAGATATCGATCGCGGCGTCGTCGATGTTCCCGGGCTTTCGGTTCTCGCCGACCGACGAAGAGCTCATATCGCATTACCTTCGCAACAAAATGAACGGCGACGAGAAGAGCGTCGAGGTCGTCCCTGAGGTCGAGATTTGGAAGTTCGAGCCCTGGGAATTGCCTGGTTCGTATCGCTCTAGGTTTTTGTTTTTGTTTTTGTTTTGTTTTTTTGTTTTGTTTTTTGTTTTTTTGTTTTTTTGTTTTTTTTTTGTAATAATGTTTCTGATTCTCGTGTTTGATGACAAAGCTATTGTGCGTGTTTGGTTTTGTTTAATGTTTGTAAAGAAGCGAAAAAAAAAAAAAAATAGACCTCAACCTTTTTTTAAAGTTACGCTAAGCACTCTGTTTATATTAATGAAAAATGATACACGTGACATGAAATCCTTATAAGAATTAAGAATAAAGTATTTAAATAATAATAATAAAAAACATATATGTTGCATGAAGTTAAGGATTAAAGAACTTTTTTTTAATCAAAATTCTAAACTCAGAATCTGCTTATATTAGCTTATTATGAAACATGAAGCATACCAATCACTAATATGAGTTCCTTTTTTTTTTTTTTTTTTTAAATGACGCCCGAAATCAACATGAACGTGATTTTTTTTTTCCCGTCTTTCCCTCAGCGGTAGAGCCAGTAATTTTATTTTAGAGTAGGCATATAGTGTGAATTTTCAAACTCAGAGAGGCTTGAATGAAGTTTTTTTTTTTTTTTTTTTGGGTACAACAATACTGGTTCTGTTTTAGTGACAAAAACACCGCAGCAGGTACTAATTTGTGTGTCGGGTTTGGCATCTGATAAAGTGCTGGCCGTGTTTGTGTGTAATCAGCGAAATCCGTGATACCGTCGGAGAGCGAGTGGTTCTTCTTCTCCCCCCGGGGGAGGAAGTACCCGAACGGCTCGCAGAGTAGGAGGGCGACCGAGCTGGGCTACTGGAAAGCTACTGGGAAGGAGCGCAACGTGAAGTCGGGTTCGAGCTTTATCGGCACCAAGAGGACGCTCGTGTTCCACACTGGCCGCGCCCCGAAAGGGGAAAGAACCGAGTGGATTATGCACGAATACTGCATGCTTGACAAATCCCAGGTATCTTTGTCATGAATAATACTAGACATACCAATTTTATAATATCAACTTACGTGGCAGTGTTATATTTTGATTGACTGAATATCAAATTCTTATGCTAAGTGATAAAACACTCACCGATGATAATATAATATGTAAGTTGATATTAAAAAAGTTGGTATGTCTAGCATTACTCTTTTGTCATCAGTGTGAAAATTTTTTTTTCCTACATTGTAGGTATTTTCATTTAGGTTTGGTGATTGGCATTATTTTATTTTGTTTTTAGCTTTTGAGATGTATGATAGCTTAGCAAATATTCTTAGTCTAGAATTTGATGCATAATTGTGTATTTTCTTCAAAATGCCCGCCATTAAAATTCAAGTATTACACTTGGTTTCAGCAAAGAAAGAAATAAAAAAAAAAAAAGCCAGAATTGCATTTGCATTTTCGTTAAGCAACCATAATGTCATCTTACTTGCGGCTTCGCACACTCGAACCATTCAAACTTTGACTCACAATATCAAATTCATCTTAAGTTTCTGCGACTTGTGTCCCTGAATGTTGGTTTCTTTTTCTATTTCTTTTTGTGATGACTCAGTTCGTTCATCCGTTAGAGCTCTCATAGTTTCAAGAACAAACAGTATCTCTTAAGTTCTGTTTTCTTTTTGTGTTTATCTTAGAATACTTCGATGACGATGATAACTTAAACGACAACGCTAACAAGGTTCAATGGTGAAATACCTCATGGAAGATGGCCTGTAGATCAGAAGCAATTCCTTACTGAACTAAATAGTTAGAAAATAGAACTGAATATTTCGAAAACGATGTAAACTTCCGCAGTAAAGTTTGATTAGAGTGTGCACTCTTTCCGCCTGCATTGTTCAATTTGTGTGTGTGCAGGATTTCATGGTTGTATGCCGGCTTCGGAAGAACAGCGAGTTTCGTCTAAACGATAGCACAAACCGAGTTTCTTCAAGCCAAAGGCATATATCAGCTACACATTGTGCTGTCTCTGAAGTTGGTACCAACCAAGGGGACAAGGCCGCCGAAGGCTGTTCGAAGAAATGCAGTAGCAGTTACGATTCTTACTCTATTGACCAAATTGATTCCGCATCTGAATCCAATCTGAAGCTTGCCTCGAGGTCACGCAGCCAGAATGTTCTGGTCATCAGAAGGAGGTAAGAAACTATCTTCTTCGTTCTTACTCGGCTTGATGTATTTATGCGAAATGGAGTCTTCTCCACTGTCCCTTGAGGAGTGATATGAAGGTTTTCTTACCTGCAAAATGGATTTAGAAATTTAACGGTAAAGTGATTTATTGACGACGAGATTGTATTATACAAAGCCAATCTAAAACATCTTGTTTCCATTAACATTTTGTTCTCAAAATTTGAAATGGAAGTTTTGAGTTTGACATGCAATATTCGATAAGTTGTTTAGCTCATGAATTGTCTTCTCTATTTTTTCTATTTCAGGTTTACGACGATGAAGAGGATTACTTTGCGGACATACTTAAAGACGACATCATCAAACTCGATGAAACCTCAATGTCTTCTGCTCTTGACATCCGTCCTTGGGTTGATGAAGCATCGGTATCTGCTGCTCTTGACCTCGACCCGTTTGCCGCAATCGCACCCGAGGAAGAGCACAAACCTCCACCTACGGATGTTGTTGTGTCCCCGGCGCTTCATTTCCAAGGTATCGCGAACCGTAGGATCAAATTAAGTATGGGAACTCCATGGCACCATGATGAAACGGGAGTAGAAACCAGCACCAACGATGACCAGCGCGCCGAGGAAAAGGGACGTGAAAACTCTGAACTGCAGCCGCGATGTATTGCAGGTTATCGATTGCCAAGGCTAACGGGTCGCCGTTATCTTATACTCGTCGTGTTGCTGCTCCTGCTGACTTTCATGGTTTTGTTCATGTATTTGTTGGGAGATTTCTGGCGTCTCAGAAGGGTCATGTATAGCTTGTATCAAAGCTTCCTCTATGTTGAACTTAATCCGGTAGTTTATTCTGTATAGTAAAAGTACTTCACACTATATAAGAGCAGTAGCAAGAGTGAAAATGAAAGGGGATTTGGGGGGTGGGGGATGAATAGAGGGAGTACTAGTATTGTAATTCCACAATCTAAAGTGTATCAATTGTTTTATTATGGTCGCTCATTGAAGCCCTTAATGATGGGAATTAATCTCTAGTTGGCTTCGTTGAAGGTAAAAGTGAGAAAAATGTAGGAAATTTTAAGAAAATAGTCATTTAAAAAAAATTGATTTTAAAAAATAATTATCGTTTTAAAATTTTAAGAAAATAACTATTTAAAAAATTTATTACATAGATAAAAAATTTCTTACAACAAATTTTTTTAAAAAAATTTAAAATTACAACTATTTTTTTTAAATATATTATTCAAAATGATTATTTACCTAATTGATATATAAGTTAAATTAATCTCGGGAGGTTTTAAAACTATTATTAGTTCATGATACGAGAATAGGAAAAAGAAGTAAGTTGTCAGTTGTCATCATTAATACTAAATCTTCTCATCCACAAATAACACCCATGATATTGTAACTCATGATTTTACAATTTATGTTAGACATGTTATTAATTTATAAAGTAGATTCGTTATTATATTTTGGATTTCATATATATAGTGGAACGAGATATTAACTTTCAATTGGCATGGTTTATCAACAAATGAAAGTAACTAGAAAAATAAGGCGAAATGTCAAATCATAACATTTCATGTAAAGATGTTATGCAATAATGATAGGTCTCAGCATAAAATTTACCAATGAATTTCAGTTCTTCAAAATTGTACATGTTAAGAACTAAGAAGGATAAGACTATAATTACGAGAAAACGTGTCAATGATACGACGACGGAACGAGAGCCGAGAATTTAAACATCAACTTAGGAGTTTACATTTTTTAGCAAAAAAAAAAAAAACGTAAGAGTTTACATTTATAAATGTCAATTACTAATCAGAAAAGTATTAGATGTCAAATAGGACGAAAATGGCCAAAACTGCAAAAAGTAATTGCACTTTTGGCAAAAAATAAAAGTGGTCATAATTGATCACCAAATATATTTTTGAAGCCTAATATCATATCTATGAATGTTTTTAGATTCAATCGGAAGTTTTAAAATCCTTCTGGCAAGATATAAAGCAATTTCACCAAAAATCGCCAGTTTGGTACTTAAGTTGGAAAATTTTCATTAAAAAAAAAAAAAAAAACGAGTTCCAAAACTTGTGAAACTTTTCGGAATAGCTTATTATACGATAAAACAAAGGAAATTACAGAATAACTTATTATACGATAAAACAAAGGAAATTAAATAGACATCCTAATAGAAGACTACTTAGCTCTTTAGTAGCTTAAAAAGAATGACCAAAATGAAGGAAAATAAAAATTCGGTGGCAAAAATAGAATTTTATGAGAAATCAAGGATCGATGCGATGGGTTGGATGGGTTTTACACTCAAAGTGGCTTGTTGGAAGAGAAAGAAATGCCAAGTGGCATTTTTATCACTCAAACTTGAACTAAGAGCAAAAGTCGCCATTTCATTGTGCATAGTTCAACTAAGAAAGTAGAGAGAAAATTAAGAGAAAATGCAACAGTGGTCATGCTCCAAGAGAACCTAGAGGGAAAAGAGTTCCAAACACCAAATTTCTTAGGATTTTTCAACGTAATGACCCTTCTGACCGAAGGCCAATCCAATTCTCTTCATTTGTCTCTATTTAAGAGTTGTTTGAGCTCACTTTAAATGATTGAAAATATAATCAGGGTTTGAAGTTTTGGAGAAAAAGGTGGCAAAAGTGGAAAGAATAGGTAATAATTTCTTTTTTCTAATCGTGTTGGAAGAAAAAACTTGGCCCACATGTTTATGATATCACGTGCATGGATAAATCACAAGAATAATAGTTAGTGAATAATGGTCATTTGGACATTGAAGAAGCACATGAAAACTTGGTTTTGACGTTGCATGATTTGGCTATAAAATGATAGATCTTATAAGCTACTTTGGTTTGGTATAATGTACGGGTTGAAATCGTACTGATTAAGTATTTGGAACAATGAGTTAGCATGCGATCTAGCTACATTCCGAATTAAGAATTAGGAGCAACGTGTTAGCATGCGATCGAGCTACGTCCCGAGCAAGCAACCTCGCACGCGAGTGTATTAGTACATAGGCAAGCTAAGACTTAGTAGAGTGAGCTATCATCTCGATCACCCACCTACGTACCTCAACACGAGTGTATTACTCTATAGGCAAGTTGATAAGGTCTAAATTTGGATTGAATTCACAAAATGAGAGGTACTCTTTTTGATATTCAGACAAATTGATGGGTGGATCGTGGCATTTCGTTGAAACCGAGGGTATATATGGTATTTTCTCTTTAACTAAACACGAAAAAGATATATGAAAAAAGAGGAAAGATTTATGGTAAGGTATATTCTACGATAAGGAACGATTATGGATCGGAATATTTATCTTTTTTTTTTTTTTTTGGTGAGCTTCATTGTTGCGATTAATAATAATTTATCAATGTCTTAATCTAATTATACACAAGTGTACAAAATCGTAACAAGTAATACAATAGCGAGTAAGAGTATCGTCTTCACAAGAATTATTTAGTGCAAAATTGTGTGCCAAATGGACATTGATTTAAGTGCCAAATTAATGAGAAATAACAAAAAACAATGAACAATTGTGAGGCTAAAATGAGATTTGTGTGAATCAACTAATTAAACTAAGATAAATAACAAGCAAAGAACAACTAGATAGTAAATTGAGGGTGTCAGTTCTACTGCAATCTGCAATTTCTCCAAATGCTCCGACATAATTTTAGCAATCTGTCCAGTAAATCAGAACTTTCAACAGGACATGTAATTCTTTCAAATTCCATGAAAAACATACATAAGCTAAATTAAGCATATGTCTATGTCATTCAACTCAACAACACAATGTTAAACACAAATTCTTTAGGTTTTGCAAGGTAAATAATAAACTCTACTAGTCAACAATTTCCATTATTGTCAGGTTTCATGCATCAACCAAGTTCTTTCCACTAATTTCAACCTTTTAAGCATTAATATCAGTTTGCATCTTACTCTTGGTGGCGAAATAAGACCAAGAAATTAATACATAATGCTTACTTGATTGAACATTGACTAAACATACTTCGACAGTGTTAAATCATACCAAAGTTCATTACAAAGTAAAGATCCACATTAGTTCTAGTAAGAAAAATTAACCCATAATTGAGTCTAAATTTAGACTATTAATTACAACCATTAATATTGTAAAATAGAAGTTTAAGGATTAAATATATGAAAAAGGGAAGGAAAGAAACAAGCCCAAAATGTTGTAGTCTCTTGTTTAGCTCCCCTTTACAAATCTCCTTGACTTCTTAACCTAATTGTTAGATAAAATATTGGGGTAATAATAATCATAAAGACAAGAACAGAAATAAAATACTGGAATTGATACTTCAATATTGCACATGAATAAAATTACAATAATCTTGCAATAATAAAAGATAGAGCAAACCACAAATGGTAACGACGACAACGAGAAAACGGTTTGGCGACTAGTCGAGGCACGTGTATCACACGCTTTCCTTAAAACAGATTCGCCCCCTCGCCGTCGGTGCTTGAGATTTCCGCGGCGTCTGTCTCTCAGGATACAACGACTAACAGTGGTGAATTTGAGCACGATAAAAACACCACTTTCAGCGAACTTGAATTGTGACCGAAGTCTATCACCAATAAAACCACGAAGAGAGACCCAAAAGTTCAAAACAAAATACAAAACTCGAAGAACATCTTTTCTTTATTGTGTGTATTTTCTACTTCACTCTCTTCGCCTATATCTTTTTAACATAAGATATCATGGCTATATATACACACAAATAAAAGCAAATAAAACGTTTGCTAAGTTACTGCATTACCAAACATTTACTATAGCCATCAATTTGGCTATAAAATTCAACGTTCGGCTAGCAGACCAAAAGCCAATGCATTGAAAAAGAATGCATTGAAAAATCATTAAAGCAAACGTTAAAACACTAATGCATAAAATGCATTAATCGGTTGAAGCACAATAGCATACCGTATGCTATATAAAAGCTATCAACGAAAATATTAAAGGCCATATAATGCATTGAAATGCATTTAAGCCAGTACCACAAACGTTAGAGGACTGAAATAAATTAATCCAACAATTTACATTCAAAAATTTCCAACAATCCCCCACATGAATGAAATTGTCAGATAAAACAAGAAAACAAAGACGTCAATTTTGGTGATAGATTTCGACAGTCAAAACTCTGCATAGGATAGGTAGGAGTTACCCTTTGAACCCTCCCTTGTGAAAGAATATCTACTTTACTGGCTGATCAGTAGACGCGATGTCTTTGAACTGTCTGCCGTTTATGTAAAGGTCAATACACCTCACACAGAATCTTTTCTTATCACAATTCAGTTCTCATTATTATGCCCGTTTTGGCCCTGGACATACACCTGGTTCTGCGAGAGTTTCAAGGAATTATGCCCTATACAATTCCCCTTGAAGCGGCCCCACTTCACTCTAACATAGGTGATCTCTTATTAAGAGTAATCGCATTACTCCGCTCGAACTAATTTTCGACGCATAAGGATCATTAAAAGCAAAATGCTTAACCTTTCCCACGGACATCACTGTTTCATCATAGGAATGGACAAGGGTTTACCCCCACAGTGATCTAGTTTAGTCACATACAACTTGGTTGTCCCTTTGAACCTAGATCTTGGGATCTCCAGTCAACTAGGTGGAGTATCCGCTGTACAGACTTATCATTTCATGGGCTTTAGTCCCATTCCCCTCGATGATTTATTAACTCACTCTCTAATTAACCATTTAGGTTAGTGGATCCACAATTTATCATTTGACTTTACACAGTCAATATTGATAATTCAATTGAGAGTAGTTGTCTAATGGCATTAAGTCTAAGACATATATATATCTAGACTTACCATATTGCTTTGTGCAATTTTCAATCACAAATTGAATACTCAATTATGTAATACTAGCATATGTTTAGGCCAATTTTAATACATCCTCTAAAAATAGAAGATTTTCATGAGTATTTCTCTACTTGGTTTAAAAGTGAACAACTCTTTATCCGAGCAAGCGTGCCGAGTAGCACCAAACGTCAATCTACCACTTCCTTGGCCAGATCTGATAAGGTTCACTTTAGAAACCGTTGCAAAGAAACTTATCTCAGACTCTTAATATTAGAGTCCACCATTTTGGCCTTATAGTTTTTCTTGTGACAAATATTGTCACATTTACACTAGCCACAAACATAATAGAACATCACTTTCGAACTATTGTTGACTTCTTCAATTCGAAGTCTAACAATCAATTCTTCAATGTTCATCCCATTTTCCTTGTACTTAAAATAGCACTTGAAGCCCTTCTAAATCATCACATTGACACGAATCTCATGTAAGATCACTTGGATCTCTTGCACATGATTAACTATAATTTTGAAGTCCACATCTTTATAACCAAGGAGGCGGTCCATGATAAATTTCTTGGCACCAATACCCTCCATGTTATACTTTTGGTCGAAGGACCCCAAAACTTTAACCATTACAATCGTACAAGAATTTTTTTCACGCATCAATCACGTGGATGATTTAAAAGTCATTTTCATCGTCCTTGACCTTCGAGCATTCTCAAAATTAAGAATCTCGCAAAAATCAAGACCGTGAGGTAGAATATCTTTATTCTCACCTCTTTAAATTCAAACACTTGAATTTCACCGTGTTTCTCCATTTTTCTCCATACTGTAACCATTTTTTTTTTTCAAAATGGAATAGTCAGAAAATCATCGAAAAGTTTCAAAACTGATCGTTAATGAAACAAGCACACACGTAATCAATTATTTTCAAGGCCATGCATATCATGTATGATACATACAGAAGGCTCAAAAGAAGCAAATATCTTGTGAGTAAATATACCAAGGCAAGCAGAACACTAACTCAAATACTCATAGTTCATGCAAATAACAATAATACATGAACCAAAACAAAATACATAAAATATATGTACTCACACATCAATATATATATAGCTAGCATATAAAATGTAAGAAAATGACATACAAAGCTAGCTAAGATAATTTTCAGACAAATTTGAATTTTCAGAATCGGTACCGTGACCAAACAATGAATAATTCAAATAATACTAGGAGGAATGTGCATGTAAATAAGTGGTTCAAATATTTTTTAAAAAAACAAGAACCACACCACGATGCAAATATGCTAATTTTCCAACCACCATGAAAATAAGCTATTTAACCAACACAAAGTTGTATCATATTAATATTTGGCCAGTAACAAAATGTGTAAGAGCAAAACCAAGAGCATGGAATTCGAGAATCGACAAACCAAAGCTCAGACAAGTGCAAAATATAATTATGCCATTTATTTCTAAAACTGCCCACACACACGTACATGTTAACACACTAGCATAAATATATATATATATATATATATATATATAGATTATGCAAACTGCCAAGCATATAGACATATGACTTATATATCATATATATTCATATAGGCAGAGGGATAAAGAAAACCGTTAGTGATTTTTCCAAGACCACCAAATATATCCTCCAATTCCATTGACATCAATCTGTTCGTCTCTATGGAGAATCTGTTTTAAGTTTGTTAGATAAAATATTGGGGTAATAATAATCATAGAGACAAGAACAGAAATAAAATAATGGAATTGATACTTCAATATTGCACATGAATAAAATTACAATAATCTTGCAATAATAAAAGATAGAGCAAACCACAAACGGTAACGACGACGACGAGAAAACGGTTTGGCGACTAGTCGAGGCACGTGTATCACACGCTTTCCTTAAAACAGATTCGCCCCCTCGCCGTCGGTGTTTGAGGTTTCCGCGGCGTCTGTCTCCCAGGATACAACGACTAACAGTGGTGAATTTGAGCACGATAAAAACACCACTTTCGGCGAACTTGAATTGTGACCGAAGTCTATCACCAATAAAACTACGAAGAGAGACCCAAAAGTTCAAAACAAAATACAAAACTCGAAGACCATCTTTTCTTTATTGTGTGTATTTTCTACTTCACTCTCTTCGCCTATATCTTTTTAACATAAGATATCATGGATATATATACACACAAATAAAAAGCAAATAAAACGTTTGCTAAGTTACTGCATTACCAAACATTTACTATAGCCATCAATTTGGCTATAAAATTCAACGTTCGGCTAGCAGACCAAAAGCCAATGCATTGAAAAAGAATGCATCGAAAAATCATTAAAGCAAACGTTAAAACACTAATGCATAAAATGCATTAATCATCCAACAATTTACATTCAAAAATTTCCAACACTAATTGCAGCTGTTTTTTTTTTTTTTTTTTTTTTTCAAAATTGTAGCGCTGTCACCACCCCTTTAAGCAAATGTATGAGTGATGTCCTCTATTTTCTTGTGTCTTCTCTACCATTATTAGGTAGGGTACCAATTCTTAAATCATAAAAGTAAGGATAGTCTTGGCATTACAACATAGTATTTCTTCAGCCATGTGCCTTTGTCCTCTGTTGCTAGCTCAACATTGTACTGAATTCTGCTTTTCTTCACCTCTAACCCTCATCACTCTAGTCTATACTTGTATTATTGACACCAAAAATAGATCTCAATATTTTATTTCATTCATTCAATCCACATAATTAACATTGTGATATGGTCTTAGGGAAATTTATAAAAACTAAGCTGATAACAAACTAAAACAAAACTAAAAAAAAAAAAACAATTACCAAAAAAAACAAGATAGATCATAGAATTATCACTCACAACTTAAAAGAAAAATTGATTTGACCATTTTTTATTATAAAATTCCTTTAAATTCTTAAAATTAAAAAAGAAAAAGATTTAAAAACATATACGTTTAAAAGGAAGCGTCTCTTTCAATAGTTGTCATATAGCAAAGGACTTTTCTTCTATTTCACCATCAGCTTTACTCACTGGAAATTATTTATTCATCATGCGGTTCTTTGGATGATTTTATCTACCATATATATATATATACACGTGATTGTTGTGTTGAGCGCAAAATTTAGTGGCGAATTAGTGGCTGACAATCGACATGAGTTGGAGTCTTGTTGGATGAGGAGTTAATTTCATCGACTATATATATATATATATATATATATATATGATGCTTCAAATTAGTGGTGCTAATGATCAACATACAATTGCTTGGGTTGAGCGCTGAGTTTCCTCAAGAGTTTCCATGGCATCGTTTCTCTCGACTGCTGCAAGAAGGTACCTAATATGTTAAAGATCGCACAGTTGTGTGTGTGTGTATATATATATATATATAGTTGAAGTTGTATGTAGTTGGGTTTTAATAATTGGATAATTGCCTAGCGCACTCTATTAATTTGAAGAAAATGATATATTTTTCATACTTAAGATATATATATATATATATATATATATATATATATATATATTGTGTTGTATTGAGTTTGTCCCTTTAAGTATGAACGACATGAAAATCGCATGTTTGTTTTTAGAGCCTAATTTGTATAATTAGTTAATTACGCGCATACTCAAGTGTCAATATCTCTCTTAAAAAATGGTACTTTATTATTTTATTTATTTTCTTTTTATACAATTATCTATTCTTCCTACCTCTTACTCTACCATCCACATACTTCATTTTTTTTTCTTTCCAAAATTATCCTTAAATTTAACTTCTATTATTATTATTATTTTTTATTATACTATGTTCAACTGAGTATTCTCATTTTATTTGGGTTTGTTTGGTATATGATAATTTTTGTTATGTTTCATTTTCCAAAATTAAAAAGTTAGTCATAACTATAAAAAATATCATGTAGTTAAAATGATAATGAATTTGTGCTTCCTCTCTAAGGAGGTTTGCAGTTTGAATCTTTTTGAATTTGTATACTTTTATATATAGGTGTTGTTGAGGTAATGGTACTTAATTAGGCGTCCAAGTTAGCTTCTTAAGTTGTCTATATTGAACTGTTCAATATGTAATTATATGTTTGTTAAAAGAAAAAGGAAAACAAGGTATTTGTTATTATGTTTCTATAAAAATCACACAATTATACCAATTAGTTTATGTGTCTATATGATAGTAGGTCATTTTCTAGTTAATGCTTTACGGAAAAATGAGCAACGTTTCAAAAAATTAAAAAACTAGCAATTAGCCCATTACAAAACTAAAGGCATAAAAATAACATTACATTATCATGTAATTAAAAAAAATGACTATTTTCTTAATTATAAATAAAAACGTTATTTGTTTTTTTAAAACATCACCTAAAGAACGGCTATTTATTCAATAATCTCTTGATTTATGTAACATATATATATTCTTGAAGGCTTGAAGGAAAAGTGGCAATAATCACCGGAGGAGCAAGTGGAATTGGAGAGAGCGCTGTGAGGCTCTTCTCCAATCATGGAGCCAAAGTCCTAATAGCAGACATTCAAGACGACTTAGGCCAATCTCTCCGCCGAGATCTCCAAAACTCCTCGCCTTATCCTCCGTCCTACCTCCACTGCGACGTCACCAAGGAAGACGACGTCAAAAGCGCCGTCGACGCGGCCGTCTCCGACCACGGGAAGCTCGACATCATGTACAACAACGCCGGCGTGGCGGGGCCAGCGAAGCCCGACATCCTCGACAACGAAAAAGCCGACTTCGAGCACGTCGTGGGGGGTCAACCTGGTCGGCGCCTTCCTCGGGACCAAGCACGCCGCGCGGGCCATGGTCCCCGCGCGCCGCGGGAGCATAATCACCACGGCCAGCGTGTGCTCGGCCGTCGGGGGCGTGGCGTCGCACGCCTACACGAGCTCCAAGCACGGCGTGGTGGGGCTGATGAGGAACGCGGCGGTCGAGCTCGGCCGCCACGGGATCAGGGTCAACTGCGTGTCGCCGTACCTCGTGGCGACGCCGTTGGCCAAGAGGTTCCTTGAGATTGACGATGATGGGGTTTGCCGCGTGTATGGGAATCTCAAAGGAGCGGTTCTGAAGCCGGAAGATGTGGCGGAGGCTGCACTGTACTTGGCGAGCGACGAGTCCAAGTATGTGAGTGGACATAACCTCTTGGTGGATGGAGGGTTTACTATTGTGAATCCGGGCTTTTGTATGTTTGGAAACTAGCTAGTTCATGTGATTTGGTTGTGTAGTACTTTTGTGAAGCCATGTGATCTAAGGACAATGGATTATTCAATAAAGATTTCAGTGTTTGAAATTTGAACCTAAGTTTTAGAATTTACTTTTCTTTGTTTATTTTTGAGTAATGCCTGGCTTGGCAAAATTTTTCATGAATTTCTTAAACCAACGAATATAGAATGCGATTTGTTAATATGTCATTGACTATTAATAATTTTTTTTAAATACTTATTAATTATCATATTTTGACAAATGGTATTGATATGAGAAATTTAGGATAAAATTTTCGCTCTACGTATCTTTTTTTCTTTTAATGTAATTGTAAGTAAAGGTGCTCAGACTTTGTCCATTATCGATCCCTAAGCTGATGAATATGTTAAAACCAATGACAAATAATTGCAGATCTTTTAAACAAAAGTATCATCACCGACAAAATAAGGATTAAAAAAAATATGGAAAATTGCTAAATAATATCATTTTAAGCCACTTAATAATCTATCGCCTTAGTGATGTACTCTCTTTGTTTTCACTATATTTTTGTAGTGCAAAATTTAAAGCATAAATTAACAATGCAACACACATAGAATATAGATTATTAATGTGCCAAAAAAAGAACATTTCTCAAAATCCCGGAAAAAAATACAGATAAGCAAGAAACAAAAACAAGTTAAACGTTGGGTTTAATATTATTGCTTACGGCCTCGAAAGTCCAATGGGTCCACCCTCTACTCACTGTCACTGAGCTTCAATGGGTCTCTTAACTCTTTCACACATTGATATTAATCACTATTTTCAATGTCTCCTCTAGTCCACAATCTTGAGGTGACATAATCGGATCTTATAGATTTTCTGCTGTAAATCTTGTGTAATTTCTCCTTTATCACTTGGTAATCTTGTATTTCAGGTTCTTAGTTTCCTGTTCTCATGTTGATTTTTTTAAAACACTCGCCATGATCATTGATGACGATACAATACATTATCACACAATATCCTCAAATATGTTTGTCCTTTTTGTGGAGAATAAGGGCACGTTTGATTTAGTGGAACGAGAATAAAATAAAATGACAATTTCTATTCTTATGTTAGGTTAGAAAAAAATACACATGAATAGTCATTCCAATGAAATACTTATTCCATCATATATAGGAATAAACATTTCTTAACATAGCATATGAAATATTCCTTTCCAATTAATTCAAACTAATTAAAATATGTTGGGCCTAATTACAGTGTCAATTCTACTGATATACCAAATACTGGAAGTAGAGTTTTATTCTCATTCTTATTTCATTATATTCCTATTCTTATTCTCAATTTTGATCCATTCCACCAAACTAAACGTGTCATAAAATTATTATAGGGATGGCAATGAAACAACATGTGAACGTACGTAGAGCCGCCAGGCCACCATATGTCCTTGCCTTATTACCTATTACATGAGGGTAATTTATTTAGTGTAGCCCTAGCCTACCTCTTTAACCATCATTATATATAATATTTAATTTGGCTTGCTCGTCCATTAATTTCAATCTCTCTTATCGTATGTGCTCCATCTTAAAAAAATATATGAAAAACAAAAACAACTGCAACAAAATTATATATATTTTTTCCCTTAAATGAAGGCACTTAGAATTAGGAACATATCTCAACTAATTTGACATACGCCTGTGTGATAGATGGTTTTCCGGCAACGTTGATCCTCCGCCTACCTCCTATCTAAATCTAAGCCCAATTAATTAATAAAATAAAAAGAAGAATACAAAGCGTTTAGAGATGGATAACCTCCAGAAGGGAAGACAAGATAAAACAAAAAAACAGAACTCTCCTATAGGGTCTATCCATGAAAATGGTGCCTCGTTAAAACCTATCTTTGGAATAACTAAAAGGAAAAAATCCAATAAAAAAAAAAAAGAGTGCATGACCCAGGATTAGTTAGAGAATCTATATAATAGGAGGTCCATGTGATCTCTATATGCTAACTAGCTAAACTGTCCGGAATATCCACTAATTTTGAAGCTGTGAAAAAGAAGTCTAGAGATGCTAAATAATTTGTCACATTGTTTCTTCCCTGTAAATGTGCAAAAGAACTAGCTAGATTCATCTTCTTTTTTTTCATTGTAAACATCTCTCAACCATCGGTTTCCGAAACACCAAGGGATTTTTCCAGTTTTGTTCTTGAACATATTGACAACGTACATGGAATCCATTTCAATCCATAAGTTGCACCATCCAAACTCAGAGGCCTTCTCAATTGCTAAAATGAAGCCAATCATCTCAGCTTCAAAAGCACCACAACCACCGCAGGTCGGGGAGCCTAACGCAGATCCATCAATGTTACATTTAAGCCAACGACTAGGGGAAAAACCCAACTAATATCTATAATTCGGTCTGACTTGGGGTACCAAAATTTTACACTTAGATCACGCATTATGGCCCAGTCTTCAACATTAGCCCGAATAGATCTAAGATTTAAATTGTCGGCTTCTCTAATCATGGCCCAAAATGAGGCTTCTATCGAAAAAATAATGATGAAAAATTGTATCTTATAATGATGAAAATGTGATATATAATATAGAAAGTGCAGCTAGTATTCGTACTAGAGGTGTCATGAGGACTTGTATATATGACAAGGACCTCCATTTAATATGTATCATATGCTTCGAAGAGAAGCTAGTTTTAGATGCTGAATTTTTCAATAGAGTACTCTCCATCAAATCCTCTACCACGATCTCAGCTGTTGCGAGAAGCTGGCAAATGGTAGTAGATTGCATTTTGTAATACAATACTGTTTCATTTTGGCTTTGATTAGGTTGATATTTGATTTGTACCTGGATATTTCAATTATATGTATATTTCGAAATACACAAGTAAAATGGGTCGGTTGGCTAAGTATGCCACGCTCACTCTTGTTCTAGTGAGTGCTGTGTGGCTATTAAAACATATGGCCGACATAATTCTATAGGGCTGGCTCGCTTTGGTGTCACCTAAAAAAACCATTGGTATATTAATTTAGATTATTAATTCTGAAAAATAAATTATACATATTTTTATTGATTTTTAATGTAATATTTGTAATTATTGTGCAATTAATAATAATAATAATAAAAAATAAACAAATAAATAAAGTTCATATCTAAATTTTCCCGTAGCAGTGCAATAGGTCAACCAAATATAAACAGAGACATAAACATCAAACACAGTTTCAAATTAGATAAAAAATAAAGGACGTTTCTCCCATGGGGACACTCAGGTGGGGGACAAATGGGAAACAAATGTGTGGCCCAGATTCATCAAGAAAATTTTTTATATTTATTTTTTAGTCCTTTATTTTTACTGTATTATAATTTAGGCCCAGTTTTATTAAAAATATTTGCATTTTTGCCCATAAAATGAATGTGTTTTTTTCACCAAAACGGTAAAAAAAAAAATCCAACAAACTATTTTGAAAAAACTGCAAATTAAAATTCAAAATTTTCTGGATGATTCTGGGCCATATATTGTTGTTTCCCATTTGTTCCCTACCAGAACGTTCCCCATTTGAGAATTGTCCAAAAATAAATAAAGTAACTATAGTAATCCTGATTGAACATCAGCTTTTCCCTCCTCGATTGGCTGAGAAGGATGAGGTGGCTGTGGGCAAACACGTGTCGACGAATCAATCAGGAAAGACGGCGATGGAATGATGGTTGGGACCTGAAAGTTTGGATTCATCGATGCAACCCATCGACCATCACCTTCTGCATTGCTATGGTCTTTGGTGGAAGCGAGGGATTATGTGCGCGCATAGGCCTACAAAGGTATGCCACAATCGATGTAGATGGGATATCAGATGGATCTACAGCCCAATGTGCATTTGCAACACCCTATTTGGCAGCTTAATTTATTGGGTATTTCTGTGATGGGTTTTTTTATAGTAAAAAATAATTTTGAATTATCGGATTCATAAATTTTATGGATTCCGTATCTTAAAAAGATAAATTTAATAATCTAAAATTTATCTCACCATTAAAAAAAAAGATTATTAAGTAAATGGCCTGTTTTTAACTTTAGTTTTAAGGAATTGACCTGAGTCTGTTATAATTAAGTTATTAGCCTTTAGACAATATATATTGACTTTTTTGCCCTTGTTACATGAGGTAATAGATGAGTGATGAGGGGTAAAAATGAGATTTCAAAGTGGTGTGAATGATAATTGAGGCTAATAACTTAATATTTGAATTCTTGAGCTATTTCTATAAAACATAGGCTTCCAAGTGACTATTTAACAAATGAGCCAAAAAAAAAAAAAAACCACTACAAAATTCTTTAATTTATTTATCAAATAGCATAAAAATAAAATTCAAACTAAACTCATTCATACGAGTGGAATACCAACGAGCTTTTTATCGAGCCGTGGCCCACTTTAGCTTGGGAGCGGCTTGATCGCACAAAGAGAGAAAAAGGTCAATGGGGATTTGGTGTCCGAAGAAATTGTCAACTATTTCTCTACTGTCCTTGCCAAGGCAGTCCTACATTTCTAGACCAAAGCTCGTCGATAGACCCGACAGTCTTCGATACACCGACACTCTTTGTATTCCCTTCTCAACATCGAAAGCCCTAATTCCTAATTATCTCTTCTCTTTCGTTTCTCATTCATCGAAAAAACCTGTCTCTTTTCTCTGCCACAGACCGTCCATCAACAACCTCTCAAGGGTTTACTTGCCCATGAACATGACCTTAGGGTTTTCTTCTCCATTCCAATTGGTAATTCTTTTTTTTTTTTTCAAAACTTCGATTTTGCTGGTTTTTCTGTTCCCCGCTACGTTTATTTATTTATTTATATTTTTTAATTGGTCGTTGCTTCTGATTTTTCGGGGCTCTGTTTGGCTGATGAAAGAAATAAATTTGTATTAACCATCTTTCTTTTTTTTTTTTTTTTTTTTTTTTTTGTGGTGATTTATAATCTGAATTAAGCTAGACTGAGTATTACTTCTTTTGTTTGGCTTTAATTTGCTAAATTTTTGGTCTGTTTGTTTGCTGGTGTTTGTGATTTTGCCCCATGTTTCGACCTAAGATAAGAAAAGTAAATAATCAAACAAAATGGCTCTTGAAACTTCCTCTTTTTTGTTTTGTTTTGTTTTTTTTTTTTCAGATTTTGAAACCACATATGGAAGCATAAAAATTGTACAGTGGAACTTGATCTTAGTACATAGTTGATGCTTACTTTGATTTTGATTTTGATATTTTTAAACAGGTTTTGTGACAAATCCTTATAAGAGATGTCAAGGCCCATGTTGCTTGTTTTCCTTCTGATTATACTCATAATCACTTCTCAGTTTGAATGGAAGCAACCCCTTGTATCGGACCTCGACTCGACTCCGAGTATCTCTCAGAAGCAGCAGCAGATTTCAAACAGGGAAGAAGCTGTCAAAGAGAAGGTACAAATTCTTTCCAACTCTTGCTGTGTTCGAACATTACGTTTTCTGTACCGAAGTCCTGAAACCTATTTCTGAGTTTCAAGTAAGAATGGATTAGTCGTTTTGGATATTCGATGTTCACGTTCTATATCGTCTTCCTTAGTTTTCGGGTAAATGTGAGTGAGGAATCTGATTCTTCAGTTCGTCGAAGTGAAATGATATCTAGTAGGAATGTTTTTCCATTTGGATGTGTCTCTTCATGTAAGAGTTTTATACTGTGTAGCTTCTTTTGTGAATCCCTTCACTCTCTTACGTTCATCAGTAGATTTGTTTTTCGATTTCTGACACGTCCTCTGATCATGCTCTTTCTAGTGTTTGTTATGGTTACTTTCTGTTATGATTCATTTCGTTGACACTGAACATATAGGACATTTTAGGGAAACTGGAGGATATTAGTAGTTTCTTTGTTCAAATTGGAAGCTCAACTTCTCGTTCTAGCGTTGCCATTTCTTTTGTAGGTTGCTTCCATGTACCCTTAAAATTAATGGAATTTAACATGGTGTGGGGAATGAATCTATCAGTACAAAGTCCGAAATCTTAAAAATTAATAATCAAACGTGGGAACTGGAATGCCGAGTTCACAAACAGAAGTATCTTAATCTTAAGAGTTTGGATGGCCTTTGCTTGTCATTATAAAAGAAAAGAAGAAGCACTGAGCTGATCATTCGATAACATTATCCTTTCAATGTCTCTTTATCTTTGAGTTTGTTTAGTTGGTGGGAGATAGGGAGAGAGGCCGAAGAAGAGGTCCAATAATTTGTTTGGTTTGAGGAGGGAGAGAGAGCCTCTCCTTACGTGCCTTCCAAAATGAATCTACGGATATGTTGAAGGATTCAATAGGTCTATCAACACAAGTTATAAGAGAATTATTTGCCCTAAAAGAATCTTATTAAGAAATAATAAACATGGAAAATGTTAGAATACAATACATCCTTTCAACTCGCCTTCGTACCACACAAGTTGAAGGATTGCTATACTCGTTCCTGTCCTCCACATTTACCATTCTTCCTATCAAAAATACCCTTAGACCTTGGGAGGCCGTGAGGTGTTGTGCAGTCCTATGCTCCTTGCTTCGTTTTGGATTCTTTGGTTGAAAAGTATAGAACTTGTAATAAATCAAATATACTGTTCCATTTGCTATTCATTACGCGATAGTGTCAATGAATGCATCATTGATTTGCTTGTAGAGACTATTCTTAGCAAATTGGAATTTCTTGTCTGGCTTTTATACCATTGATAAAAGTAAAATCCAACCACGAAAGGTCTTGTCCGTGATTACTCTGATATGCTTGTGCATGATTGATCAGTGAGTACATAAGCTGACAATTTTTCTTTTCCTATTCTGGATTTCCTTCCTATGGAAAAAATAACTACTCTTATGTGGGGAATAAACTATTGCAATCTGCGCGATGACCATGCTTGTCCGTGATAATAATCATCTTATGATTTTAAAAGTTATGGATGCAGTGCCCCCCAAATAAATGAGAACCGTCGAGTTTGGCTCTGTTAGAATTAATAATGACTATGATACCAAAAGAGTTTGGTTGTTCTACAATTAGCTTCATCGGCATTTCTTATGGATCAGCATTTTATCTGCCTTCTGTTTTGTTCTGCTATTACTTATATATTCATCAGTCTTGTTGTAATCTGGGGAATAAAACTATTATACTCTGCGTGATGACCATGCTTGTCTGTGATAATAATCATCTTATGATTGGGCAAGTTATGCAGTGACCCAAATAAAATATAACGGTCGAGTTTGGCTCTATTAGAATTAATTATGACCACTGATGATTCCAAAAGAGTTTAATTGTTTACAATTAGTTTCATTTGCATTTCTTACATAACAACATTTTATATGCCTTCTTGGGTTGCTCTGCTTTTACTTATATAGTCATTAGCCTTGTGGTTAGGACACCAAGAGACAAATGTTATCATTGCTTCATTTCATGTAGCATGCTTTGTATGTAGCAAGATCAATATTTGTTTGAAGTTGAGTTTATTTTTTTGGCTTTTAGAAATCTAATTGTACAAGGATATATGTTTTACCACCGAACAGAGTAAAGCGTGTAACACAAAGATAAGAATAAAAATATAAAATACAATCTCAAAATGGCTGCAAGTTAAGGGATGACAAGCAAACTGTTTGTATGATTGGCCTTTGGAGGCTTGTTGGACTTTGCCGAAACACTGGATTTATAGCGTAATACCGATAATAGTTTATAATCATGTCTTCTCTTATGTGGTTTTGGTTCCTGGTTTCTGTGGTTTCTTATCATGTTATATTGTTATGATCAATGTTCTTGCAAATTATGTTTACTAGTGGATCTGGGATATTTGGCCTGCATATTTTCCGAAGGATATCTATTCAATGAGCCCCTTTTACGCGTATTCAAATGTTAAATGTCGGGCTGCATCCCTTCTCAAGCACCACAAAAAAAAAAAAAATTTAATAAACAAGAAAAAATTAAGTGTTGGACCATGTATGAATTTGTTTAGTTGATGTTGGTATTTAGCAGTTTAAATATGATTTTTCAACTGCGCATTTAATCATTCTAGTAATGTCGTCTGGTTTACTTTTCATCAAGACATTTCTCAGCAAGCACTTTTCTGGATTGTGACTTGCGAGCTCTTCTGAAATGCAGATAATTTTGTCTCAAGAGAAGAACATTCACCGGCTCAATGAACTTGTCCACAGTCTCCGGGCACAATTGCAACAGTGTCGGGGCAACAATGAGAAAGCAAACGCCACAACACGCCCTCGGAGTGAACATGTTATCGGACTTGAACGACAACAGCTTCTTGAAGGCTAATTAGGTTCATGGAAGAAGTCCAGGTCAACAATACCTAAAGCATTTACTTTTTAAAAGTCCTTGTTATCTGCTAAATCTTACACTACAGTACCCATTTGATGTAAAGTAACACCGTCGCCAAAAGTCAACCATAATGAAAAATTCTTCATAGTATTAAGATTCTTTAGAATAATCAGTGCCAACTACATTGAATTGTATGTTATTGTGGTTAAATATAAAACCAAAAGCATGCTAAATTATTCTAATCAGATTGTTATGTGAAAGATTTTTGAAGAGGCTTGGTTGTTAATGCTATCATACCGTTAGTGTCATGTTTGGCATTAGCCAAAATAAACCTGTTCAGAATAGACTTGTCTTTGTTCTTCTACTCTTTTTTTTTTTTTTTTTTTTTTGCTAAAACCAATCCGGCGATTGTAGGGGAAATGACAAGTAATTTTTAGATTTTTAAAATGTACAAAAACTATTCTGTGTTTTTAAGAATTGTAATGTTATACTTTTATATACAATTTGTTTTATGTTCTATGGCATATTTTGATTGATACATACATATGTATATTTACACTCTGTTGGAGAATATGATTTCTCCAAAACTCAATCAGTGGTGATTGGTGAATTCTTTATTCATACAGCCAAACAATATTCATGTAAAGGAATAAACCAAGCGTTGTTCTAACACAGGATAAAATTGCAGTTCTTCAAAATACAAGCTCTTCACAATAGTTTTTTGTTTTGTTTTTGTTTTACTTAATACGCGTTTGGTAAGAGTTGCTCATAGTGTGAATCCATATATAATTTATTGTTTGATATCGCAACTCAATATGTTAGACTTGGGTGCTATCAAAGTAATTGGTCTCACACTTTAAATGAGGTTTGCGAAATGATAAGGGTTGAAACTTGAACATGGATTATGATAACTACAATGGGTATTTATAAAATTCTTGACTTGGGTGGTATTACTAAATTTTTTTTAATAGTCAAAATTCATGGTTTGCCAAGACAATTCTTGGCTGGCCGGTTAGATGGTTGTTTTATGACAACTAAACATTGCCTCCTATGAAAGCAATTCACACCTGAAGATGAAGCTCATCTCTCTTTTTTCTTTTATTTATGTCAAACATCTCGTTACCACATATTTATTTATTTTTATATATTCCACACAAAAAGAAATTCCTTTTTTTTTTAAGGGCCAGTTAAACAATTAACCATTTTAAAAGTAAAGTTTGAAGATTTAGCAATAGTTTCACGAAATTAAGGATTTAGCCATAACATGTAACATTTTATGTTACATGTAACATATATACATGTAAAAGTGTAACATTGAATGTAACGTTACATGTGTTATATTTTATATATGTAAAAGTATAACATTAAATGTAACGTTACATGTGTTATATTTTATGTATAAAAGTGTAACATTAAATGTAACGTCACATGTAACATAAAATGTAATACATGTAACATTATATGTAATGTTACACTCTTACACGTATATATGTTACATGTAACTATGGCTAAATCCTTAATTTCGACATTTTAGGGCTAAATCCTAAAAAATTACCCAAAAGTTTGATTAAATACCTAAAAAACTCTTTTTTTTTTTAATTCCTTGCTAATTATGGCCGGTTAAATTAATAATCAGTGCCCATTTGATATTGCACTTTTAATTTATACATCAAATTTTACACTACAAACATAGAGTATAAACAAAAAAAGAACACACCACTTAAGATATAGATTATTAAGTGATATTTAGAATGACCTTATTTTGTAATTTTTCCTTATTAGTATTATCTTTTTATTTAGATGGGCCATGCCAAGTTATCTTAAGAGATTTCTAGTTGACTATTAATATTTATATCATGTTTGAATTTGCTATTATATTATTTTTGGTTTATGCAATATACATACATACATATATATACATGGTTGGTAATAGTTATAAGTAAATTTTGAAAGTAGGTTTAGGGAAAAAAAAAGTATACGAGAAATTTCAAAAAATGATTAGAGAAACTAGTAAGTAACGACTTTAAAAATACGAGTTGTTACAATTTTCACGTTGATGGTTTGGGATTGACAGTGGCTGAACGTTTCTTCTTGAGGTGATTGGTAGAGGTCGCACCCGTGAAGCGTTTATATTCGATCTTACATGTTACCATTTATTTGGAGCTATATTATCATTTATAATAAGACATAATACTTCTACTCGATCGTTTAAGAGTATTATTATTTTTGTTAAAGAAATTTCTCTTTAAATAATGTGTTGCCAGCTACTACCGATCAAAATGAAAATGATCGTGAAACTAAAAAATGTGTAGCTTTTAATTTTATCATTAGTTACATGTTCTTTTTATATTTATATAAATTTAATGTAATTCATGGGCGTCAATGATATATTTCGCCAGAATTGGGTCCATTATATTTAGGGATTAGTTAACTTGTATATGCTAATTAACATTGACCGAAGGAATTAATTAGTGCGTTAAATCACATAATTGCAGCTGGCACAATTTTATTATGCTTTAATTCAAATTAACTATACTTACTAATATTGATTTAATAACGTGTATGGGATTGAATATTTAGCATTAATAACACTAACTCAAACTGTATACCTTCCGTCATAAAACTAGACAGATATATGTGACTTTACCCTGAGATAAATAGATCCAAATATTTGATTTTTGTTAAATTTTATTGGGAACTTTTTAGTGCTTGGGTGTCGATTAAACAAATTTGATTTTCAACTTTACCTCACTATATTTAATGTTAGAAAGTACATTAGACCGCAATGTATTCTGTGTAATACATCCTTACTTAGTATCTATAAGTTCTGGTTGGTGTTAACAATTTCGACCAAAATGCTGAGTTTTGGTCTAAAGAATGCATAAAAACGCAACATGTGTCGCCTATGTAGTGGTCGGATTAGAAAAAAAAAAGAAGGAAAATAAAAATTAAAGGTAGCATGCTTTTTGTTGGGGCCTTTTTAGCAAAACTTCCAGCTTTATCTCTGGCCTCTCTCCCCATTTTTTACTTTTGGTTTTTAAAGTTTTAATTTCATTTTAAGGTAATGGTTTCAGAATATTTGGTTAACTATAGTTTTTTTTTTTTAGAGATTAAAACTTATTGTTGTATATATATAATTTTTTGGTTAAGATTATCTTCTTATTTATTTTCTTTGTTCTAGACTTTTTTTCTTTCTTCTTCTTTTTTTGTATTTAGAAAATTGTACATTAAACGAGATCATGTGCTTTGATTGAAAGATAAAAATATTAACCCTGAGTTGGTCAAATAACAAGAGTATCAATTCATTTTATAAAATCTTAACAAAAACATACCTTATTATTTTTTCTTAGTAAATTTTTTTTTTCTCGCTCGTTATATATATATATATTTATTTATTTAAGCTGTTTTTGCTTGGTATTCAATGTTGTTTGTAAATATTAAATTTGAGCCTCACAACAAATTCATAAACATAAAATAAAATAAAATACACAAGCACAAATAAGAAAGTTACGAGTATATATATATATATGTGTGTGTGCTTGTAATATAAATATTGATAATGTGAATAAATAGATACATCTAGGACTTTGTTGTGTAATATTAATTATTTTAATAACTCTTAAAAGTACGAATACTAGCGAGAGTACTACCAATTGTGTGCTGGCTCCAAAGTGCTCTTTTCTAAGAATTAATTCTTTTCTAAATGCTTGCGCTAACTCTCACTTATATTCTATGGTTGGAAATAATTAATCTAACACCGAAACCAAAATGCTCTCTAGTTAGGTGATATTGCCTATAGGGCGTGTTTGGCAGGTTTTTTGCCGCTTCTTCTCAAGTAGTAAAGGAGAGAAGTAAAAGTTGCAGTGTTTTGTTTAGTATTTGACATTAAATTTTAAAATAATAAAATAGTCTAAAAACCATAATCATATGAACAATTAAAATAACAATATTATTTTTAAGAGATTTTTAAAATTGATACAAATTCAAAGTTTTCCTTAAAAGAGTTTCTTAGAAAAGCTATATTTTGTGAGTTTTAACTGTAAACACTTTTATAATTGATATTTCACATCTCATGAAAATGCAACATATATTATACATCACACACACACACACACACACATATATATATATATATATATATATCATCTTACCTATATAATTATTTTAATGTATACCAGCAACAATCTGACTGACTAGTATTTCCAATATTCCACAATGGTGATTATCTTATTTGGTAAATAATAATCATGTATCTGTGGTAGTTGTCCCTGAAAATTTCATGCCAAAGCATTTGCATTCTTTTGGTTTTAAGGATATACATATTATTTGGTGTTTAGTTTATATATATATATATTAGTTAGGTATCCTATGTGTTATAGGTTTCATTGACTTTTGGTTGTTTGGATGGTTAAATATTACTATGTATGTTCGCATGCCTGTTTTTATTATTGTTATTATTAAGCCTTATTATTATTATTATTATTATGAGCATTTTTACGAATTGCAACTGTAGATACATGCATAACTTGGTTAATAGGTTGGTGCTCTAGGACTAGGAGCCTCTTTTCATGAAGCTACCTATCTCACGTTGGGTCATAAAATTAGCCTCCTTTTTAAAGCTCCCACTTAACCTGCCTTACAATATTATGCACACAGCGTACTTGTACATGTAATATATATATATTGGATTAACTTAAAAATTATTCCCTAAGTTATAACCTTAGATTTCAAATCTAACCATCCCTTGTCATTATATGCTATTGGTACTATTTGACTTCTGAAACAATATTTTCTTTACTTTTGAAAAGATAAGGGCGTGCTATCGATTTTGTTTATCCTCTTCCCTCTCACGAATAAATATTATTTACGTACTTCCTGAATTACGCTTAATATATATATATATATATATATATATATATATATAAAGGTGATTTTATAAGATATAATCCTTAAACATTTTTTGAACAATCTAAGATTGGGTCAAGTCCAAAATCACCTTTTTTTTTTTTATCCATACCTCTTGAAAAATCAAACATAAAAGCGTTTAGTTGTAAATATTAGTTATTTACAACTTTAGCTATGTCCTCTCTAGAAATTTCACCTATATTGCATGACTATCGTGTGTATTCATTTTAGTTTTAAAAAAAAAAAAAAAACCCTTTTAACGTAAACAATTTCATGTACTATTTTTTATGCAATTTCAAAATTAGAAAAAAAAAATTGATGATGGATTTTATAGTTTACGGTCTAATATGGAGAAGTATAATAGTATAGAGGCCATTTTGAAAATTTTTCTTTATAAAATATAAAAGGAAAAATTCTTTTAACAGTACTGCTAATGCCTGCACATTAAATGAGAATGAGCACATATACATGGAACAACGACAAACTAACCGCAACGTACTAAAAAAAAAGTTGTGTAGCATTTATTGATCTCCACATTAGAAGCATAAAAGTGTGATGGGTGGTGGGTAATCTAAGGAAAAATTAAATAATGTTTCTACTTCTACAGCGCTTTGGCCGGTGAAAATATTATAGGATTCTTTACAAGTAATTACAACTACTATATATATAAATATATATCCATTAGCTCTCCTTTCAGTTTAAAAGAACAAACTTTTGCATAGCTGAAATTCAAAAACCTACATAAATATTGCATGCATTAATAGTTTAGGTTAAATAGATAAACTCATGGCCGTTTTCCTCATAAAGAAGTCATAAAATGAGTGCATATATATAGGTAATGTGTCAATTTTACTGTTAAATATTACCATTAACTAATCTGACCAAAACGCCCGGAAAAAAGATTGGGCTCTTCATTGATATATATATATATATAAAGTGAAGTAAAAAAATAAGAAAAAGTAAAGGATCACATGAATTACTCTATCTTCCACCTGCATAGTGAACTAATGATGCCTCAATATGAGAAAATGTTATAACTAGAAGTTATTGACATTGCTATGTTTGATTATTATATTATGGTTGTTTACATGTATAAGTGGGGTGGGAAAATAATGTCACTTATTGGCCTATAATTTCCTTGAAGTGGTAGTGAATTTTAATAATAAATTCGCTTTGGTTTGCTTTATTAGCAATTGTTAAGGGTATTGAATTCTCTCCGCTGAACTACCTCTTCAAAGAGTACGTTTCATTAAAAAACTAAAACGACTATTATGGGAATGTATAAATTTTATTTTTTCCTAATTATCATTGGCTACCATACAATTTGAAGAAAACATACATACATACATATATATATATATATATATATATATATCTTTATATATATAATCTTATATACAGGAAATACTTTAATAGGGAAATTTAATAAAATAGCCACAGTTTCAAAAAATTTAAAAACTAACTATGTAAGAAATTTTTTACAAAATTTTTGCCTAGTATTAAAAATTTCTTACAGTATTTTTATGTGTATTTTTGTTATTTTCACAAATTTCTTACAATTTTATGGCTAGTTTTTTAAATTTTTTGAAACTGTAGTTAGTTTTTAAAAACACACAGTCCAAAATGGTCATTTACCTAATTGACCCACTTTAATACCAATGTTTTTAGCTGATCTTTTAAAAAATCAAAATTGTCATTTTTTCTTTTCATTTTTTCAATCAAACAATTCCCAATATATACAAGCCGTTCACTTTAAAAATAATATTAAAATTTTATTCACAAAAAATCAATTCTTTATGATTAAGATTAATTTTTTGTAGGCCACATTATAACTTGCTATACTAATATACTTCTAGTCTAAAAATTCTATTAAAATTTATATGACTAGAAGCACTTTTAGATTAAAAAAAAAAAAAAAAGCCAGAGCTTTGAGTAAAAACTTTTTGAGAAATGAAAATTCTTAAATTTCAATTTTTAGTCATTACTTTTAACTTTTAAGCACAAATTTTACTGCGACCCAAAGTAAAATTTTTTACTATAGTGAAGTACATGAAATTAAACCCAAAACAATTACAAAGTGTAGAGTATACGTAGATAATATATGTGCACAACTTCATCCTAACTGGTGCGGAATAAATTGAACTCCCCTAATTAATATATATATTTTCCCCTCACGGTGGTAAGTTTGGTTCGAATTTGGGTAGATAGGGAATAAGAAAAAATATTTTAAACTTTTTTCACTCCCTTTTTTTTTTGTTTCTTGCAAAAGAAATAAATAAAACTGATGTATTAAGTTCTTTAAATTATGCTCCCACTATACAGTATACACTTCAAACTACACGTGATCCTAATTATAAGCTTCAAATCAGTGATTAAACACAACAAGCAAGTAAACAAGAAAAAATAAAGCGAAAGCCCAACAAATCTAGAACTTGATGGTAGAAAACGACAAAAAATCTAGATTTTTACAAATATATATTTCGATATGCTAAAAATTACTTTTATGGATAGGGATATCCATTTGTAAAAATAATACTCAAATATCAAATAACGTTTCTGTTTAGTTTAAATATGAAAAAAATAAAAAAATTATGAGGGTAAAAATATTTAAAATTAATTTAAAATTCTATTATATCAATTATCGTTAATATTGTATCAAATCTTCTCACACAAAAAGATTAAACATTATTTCTACGAGCATATTACTTTCTTCATATAAAATCTAAATTGGTTAGAAATAAAATATTTTCACAGTATTAAAATATCTCCATTATAATATTTTAAAAACTCGTGTTAGAAATATTTTTATATAATAGCTTAATTGGTTGGTAATAAAAAACTTTTATAGAAATATTTTCATAACTTAATAGAAAAAATCAAAATTGATTAGAAAAGAAATATTTTCATAAAAGATCTAAACTAGTTACAAATAAAATATTTCTACATAAATACTTTGTTAACTTGATAGAAAATCTGTATTGGTTAGAAAATAAATATTGCCACTAAAATAAAAATGTTTATACGAAAAATAACAGAAATCATATATCAGTCAGTAATAAAAATATTGAGAAATAATAATATTCAATTTGGTATAAAACAAATTTCTTAACGTCAATAAATTATAGCCAAAAAAAGAAAAAAAAAAAGAAATTAGCTAAAATAATTTGGTATATCTATATGGGGGTAAAAGTTTAATAATTTATAATTTAATTGAGAAAACATTGAATATGTGATCATGTGCAAGATAGTATCTAAGGACAACCTTGCAATTCTTGTAAGTATGAATGAAGTGTACGAGGATCAAGGAGAAAGTATTTGGGAGCGAAATGTCACATATTTTAGTCTAGAAAGAGCGGGAGAATGTAATAAGCAATGCTGGAGATAATAATGTTAATAGAAAATTTTGAATTTGTGATAAACATCAAGTCTTCTATATTTTCGTGTGTACAAAATTGAGAAAGTGAGACTGTGAGCGTAAAGAATAGTCGGAAAAAGCATTTGTAAGTGTGGAATAGTAGTGTCAGTAGTCTCATTGGGACGAGTATAGCTGCCGTAAGAGAGATGAGTGAGCAAAGAGAAGAATTGTGTGAGAGAGAGATAGACAAAGAGTGTAACTGGGTTTAGGGTTTGTGAGATTAAAGAGTGCTAATTGTGTAATCTCTACCAATTAAATAGTGAATTGAGGTCTATATACAGTGGATGTAAGTAATTTTTTGAACCACTTAAGTATCACGTCTGTAATTCTCTACTTTTATTGTTTGCATTTTCACTGCATGTGCATTTGTGTTTAGGGTGTTTGAATCGATTTTTTTCCAACAAGTAGTATTACAGCTTTGAATATGGAGATCGTTAGAAAGTTGATTCAAATTTATTTTTGATAAGTGAGAAATAATGAATTAAAAGAAAAAAGAAAAAGAAAGGAGAAGTTTTAACTTTTAAATGGCTCTCAGAGATTATAACCACATAAGTGCACACAATATTATATTTTGTGTGTGTGTATTATTAAGGGTGTAATGGACGAATATAATGGACAAATTTCTCTTGTGAAACTTCCCTTTTGCCAAATTCCTTTGGACATATGTAATGGACTGATGTCGATTTACAGCAAGTATATGGGTCACATAAGTAATAAAGTGGAAGTGATTTCAGATATCCTCTCAACAGAGATTGATTGGTTTAAAAATAAGAATTGAGTATTACCTTGCTCATCCTACTTGCTATCTAGACTAATAGGTGATGCGAGATTTTGATCTCTTCTTAGACTCACAAACATCAAACAGAACATTGACGGCTATCGCTTGCTTCATGACCCTCTCGGGCTCACTCAAATACACTAATTCATCCAAATACATTGCAACCCAACCCAATGACAATTGAATGTACTATCGTTTTTTTTATAAAAGTCACAATGAAAATGAAAGCATTAAGTCATAACAATGCCCAAACAAGAGTGCTTAAAAATCACAATTTAATTAAAATGGATAATCATGAGTTCAAAGGAGAGATTACCTCGTCCCTTTAACCACAACTAAATCACAAGGTTATTACAAAATAAACACAATAAATACAAATCTACTTAATATTTAATACAAAGTAAATAAAAGAGAGGGAATAAGAAAATCAAACTAATGAGCTTAAAAACTCATAAAAATAGCGGTTCCCAGGCTTCCAATCTTTGAATTCTTCCCCCAAGCTTACTCTCGTGTCTCCAAGAAAAATCCCTAAAAATGGCCTCATTTCCTTCATTTTCGAGCTCCCCCATCCAAATAGTGCTACCCTGGTGTTCTCTATCCATCTCCACCCTTCATTTTTCATCCAAGGGCTGAAAATGGCCATGGATTGTACTTAAGGCGTGTGTCATGCACGTGGAGAGAGGATGATGTCTTATTGGTCGCGACTAACTCATCGGAGTTGGACTACTTCTCTTATGATTCAATGGATGACCTTGCGCGACCAATTCTCGTCGCGGCACCATGAACAACTATCAGGGGAGGCCACGGCGTGATGAAGAAAAGTAAGGAGGTCGTGCTGCAAACTCATCGCACATTTTGGTTCTGTTTTTTGGTGTCGCGGCTTGGTTGCAGTGCGACCAAAAGGTGTCACGGCGCGACAGGTATTGACGTGATGCGTGTGTGGGCTCAAGATGTCTTGTGTGCATGTGTTGGGGCTCAGGATGGTTCCGTGGGTGTGCAAACACGTGTATTATGCCCTTTTTCTGACCAATCTTCCAATGAACAACGTATATTGTTATTTTTGGCCAATTTAACCTATAGCACTCAAAAACAACATTAGACTACTCGAGGCTTCGCTTTGGATTTTTAGTGAAATTCGAGGGTAAATAAGTGTATTTGATCGCACTCATCATGGAAAAATTCGACATTAAAATCTTTCAGGCTAATAGTTTTGCTGAATTCTTTTCGGGGGCAATAGTAGTTAGTAGAAGTCCGTAGATATTTACTCTTTAGAAAGTGGCAATAGCAAGCGTGTGCAACATTATCTGGACCTCGCGGAATAATTGTCTTTGATGGTGTCTCGACTTCTTTTCTTTAAGCTAAAGCAAATATATGGGTCTGGATTAGAGATGCTAGAAAGCTTCATCTTGGATTGATTCGCAACAACATCGAAGATTAGGTGACAACTAAGAGAATAGGAGTGGAGGGATGGTATACGAAGTCAAGCTCAATTATGGAAGTTCATTAGAATTTTCTGCCATGGGTTTGGATCAAATGCAATATTGATGGTTCAACTCTTTACTCAACGAGATTAGGTGGATGCGGGGGGTATCTTTAGAACTCCTCGGCGATTCACAAAGGCATGTTTTTCCTGGGGACTAGGTGTTTGCTTTACTTTCGAATCTGAGATGATTGGATTCATCATTGCAGTTGAAGAAGCTACAGAATTTAATTGGGGAAATATGTGGATGGAATCGGACTCAATGTATATCGTTAACCTATTAAATAATGGAATTAGTAAAATTCCCTACTGCCTTCGTAGTCACTAGTCAAGGGCAGTTCAGTATGCCAAAAGCATGAACCTGGTGGTTTCTCACATCTATAGAGAAGGAAACAATGTCGCGAACAGACTTGCTTCACAAGCTTCTTCCTCTCAACTACAAAAATCATTGATGACCATCCAAGAAAATTTAGCTATAGTTGCCTACAGAGATCACATAGACCTTCCGTATTATAGATTTTCTAATTAGTTATCCTAGGTCATGCACTCTATTTCCTTTCTCTATATTTTTTTCTTTGGATTTTTCTAGAAAAAAAGGTTTAAGATGATGCACCATAATAGGTAGACCCTATAGGATTTTTTGTTTCTTTTCTTTTTTTGCCCTAATTTGGTGGTAGCTTTTTCGAACTTTATGTACTTTATTTTTTATTTAATAAATTTGGGGTCTTTTAAAGGATGCTTCGGAGAGGATCAATCTAGTTGGGAAACTTTCGAATTTTTTAGACATGTGCTACATTTGTTAGGATACATTCCTAAAAGATCATTAAGAAAAAAATGTGTGCGGCTATGGGCATAAAAAAGAGGAACTAATGTGAGTGTGTACTCGATTGAAAATGTGAGGTTGCGAGTGTAAAGAGTAGCTGACAAAAGCATTTGATGACATTGTAAGTCAGTAACCCTATTGTGCTAAGTATAGTGGCACCAAGAGAGAGGTGTGAGAGAAGAGAAAAATTGTGTGTAAGAGATATAGAAAAATAGTGTGATTGAGTTTTGTGTGGTGCCGGATTTGAGATAGTTGAGTGTGTAATCTCTACTAATTAAATAGTCATGAATTAATGTCTATCTACAGTAAAGGTATACAATTTTCTGAATCACTTAGGCTATGTTTGATAACATTTTTATTTTTTGTTTTTAAAAACAAAAAATTGGAAGTGTTTTTGCTATTTTGTTTTCAAAATTTTTAAAAATACAAAACATATATGGTAATCACTATTTGTTACTTATTTTTAAAAATAAAAAACACAAAATGATAGTTTGTAACTGATAAAGAAGGAGTAAAAGATAAAAAACCGTAAAGATAAAGTATGGTGAGAGTGTAGAATTGAGAAAACACACAAAAAAGTTATTAAGATTTGATGTTTTGTTTAAAAAAATTTTGAAAACAAGAATTTTTTGCTTCCTCTATTTTTGAAAATATGTTTCCAATTTAAAAAAATAAAAATAAAATTGTACTTTTTTGCTTAAAAAAAAACAAAAAATTAAAGTGTTATCAAACACACTCTTAAATATTGTGTCTACTCTATTTTTATTATTTGTATTTCTGTTTTGTGTATTTTTTTTCATTTGGTATGTATGGTGATTTTTATCCGATAAACAAATATATATATATATATATATATATTATAACCAATTATTACCTTAAAATTAAGTGAAAAACTATCTAGTTCTTTTCATTTTCGTTTAAGAAAAAAGGGGAAAAAAAAAACCTAGTTATTTCATGAGAGGTACGTAGAAGCCTGTTATAAACGTCGCAGTGACGTGTGTTTCATTCATTTAATGAAAGATTTTCTAACGTTTCTTTCTTAAATTTAGTATGACACTTGAAACTAAGCTATTTGATGAAAGAGAGCGATTAGATAGAACTTTGAAAAACCCAAACCTAACACCCCAAAAAAATAAATTTAGGGGTTAATGTATGAATTCTTGCATCTAAAAGTTTTCAGATCTATTTCTTGTTTAATTTGGTGGGAGTTCCTCCAACTGCTACTAATAACACCGAAAGTCAGAACTTGCAACTATTTATCTAATTTGTGTTATAAGAAGAAAAAACAATAACTAATAGAGATTTAATAGTACTTTAACTTCGTTTTACCTAAGTAGATACATCGAGTAAAAGGTGTTACTTTCGTAATTGATAATAACTGAAGAAATATCGTGTTGGGCAGTTTGGTTGACATTATTAGGTATATAAACAGTAAAGTGTTTTCTTTTTTTTTAGTGACAACTCGTTCTCCACAACAACCGCCTAATTAAATATAAGATTCTGTTAAAATTTATAGAGTAAATAATATAGATTCTTTTGGTTTAGTAAGATATGGCACGAGAATTACACGGTAAGATCATATGAACTAATATAATTACATTTTTTTTGGTAAAATATACGTCAAAAATTCAGAATAAAAATAATTACAATTATTTTCAAATTGAACTTTTAAGAAGAATTATTTGGTGGTATAATACATGCGTATAATATCTGTATCTTTTAAAATATGTGTATTTTTAATTAGATCATAAAAATTGATATAATTGGAGTTTAATTAAAAAGTATATATGTATATGTTATGTATAATACAGTAATATATACATAAACTTGTTACAAAATTACAATATAACTTATAGAACTTCAAAATTTTACGACTGACAAAAAGAATCTTTTTGTGAAAAAAATAGAAAAACGACTTTTAGTCATATATTGGAATAGAGGTGAAAATGGGACACGTTTCCGTTTCTGTTTCTGTTTACAACTGAAATAATTATACTTTTTTTTTGTTCCGATTAAGTTAATTTTTTTAGGGAAAAAATTTTGGACCGTTGGATTTCCATCGAACGACTCTAAATTTATTTTTTGATTTTATTATTTAAAGAAAAAAAAATAGAAACGATAATTTTTTTTCCTGCCATTCCCGTTTAATTAAAAACAGTATTATCGTTTTTGCATAAAACAAAAACGGAAACGGCAATTGCTTTTTCCATTTTTCATATTTTCACCTTTATACTTTTAAGGTATATTAGAAGTTTTTGGTACATATATGATATATTTGATTACTTTTTAATACAGTTTCAATTTGTTACAAATGCGTTTATATCCAACTCTTCTATATTTTTGTAGCGCCGGAACCAATCTATGGTATGGAAAGTATGTTGTGATGTCTTTTTATTGCAGTTAGAGATACAAGGATTCCATTTAATGTTGAAGCTCAAATCCATGCAACATATATACATATTATATATATATATATATATATACACACATATTGATAAGTGTCTTTTTTTTTTTTCGTTATTGTTTTAAGACCGCGTGTTAGATTGCGGAAAATTCAAAGCGGCGTGTCAATATTGGAAAAATAAAAAGCCAGAATTTGTTAGCAGTGGTATTTTGAGATATATATATATATATATATATAGATTTATTTATGTATTTATGATCTTGGTCCGTAATTGTACAAAAGTTCGAATTTTATCAGCCACAAAGACATATATATATATATATATATATATAGCGATTGATTGTTCTAATTGGTATGTTTCTACACGACATCTTTTGTCAAAGTAACAACTACAGGGTCAATATTCAACACCAAATAATAAATGATTCTTCAGCCCTCCTAAACCAAGCAAGTCATTAAATAAATGCGCTCCCAAATGGATCTAGCTACAAGTCTAGAGTAAATTGTTGTCCCATACAAAGATCATATACTAATTAAACTATAATTTTGATAATCCACTTTATCTATATGCATCATATATATATATATATATTATACCGGTTATATACGTTGTTTCCTTTTTATTTTATTTTATTTTTTGAAATTATAGCAAATATATAATTTTTACCTCTTAATTTAAATAAATATCTTTTATAAAATTTAAATAAATTCCCAAATTAAAAAAAACAATTGAAAAAAATCTAGATAAATTGAAATAAGCATTTGATAATTGATTGAATTATCATCAAATTTGGTTATAGTTAACATTGTTTGAATTATCAGTAACTAATTAATGAATTTACTATTAATTTTAGTAAGTCTACGATAAAATTCAGTGTAAGATTTTTGTAAACAAGTAAATTGTACAATTGTTGATGACTATGGATGTATGATGACTTAATTTCTTAACTTTCATATTTATGGACTATGAATGTAGATGATGATGCAATAATTAATTAAAATTAGGAGATGGCAATTAAGAAGAAAACCGTTAAAGAGTATAAATGCTCTTTTATTTATTTATTTATTCTCTCCATTTTCAAACTTTTGCTTAATTTTATTTTTTTTCAAAAAAAGACCAACTTTTTTTCACCAGACTTTAATGATAATACACTGCATGAAAACCTCATACAAGCTTTCCATATAAGCCTAGCTATCTTTTTCCATCCCAATTTATTATTTACATAATTTCATCCATCATTTTTAAACTCTTCAACCAGTTATTTCTTCCATTAAATCCATTAAAACTCTCTCTCTCTCTCTCTAAATTATTCTTACCCTCCACTCCTGCCTATAATTTATTGACAACAAATTATAGCAACAACTCTTTCCAATATATATAACCTGCTTCAGATGCTCCAATTCTAACATCACAAACCTATGTTTCTCTCATACAAACACTCATAAAACTATTAAGATATAGCCTCGCTATACATCTTTCTAGCTAACTACCACCAACATATTTTTATATTTATATATATACACAGAGAGAGAGAGAGAGAGAGAGAGAGAGAGAGAGAGAGAGAGAGAGAGAGAGAGAGAGAGAGAGAGATCAGATATAGAAATAAACTCATAAAGCTACCAATTTTCAGAACCCTTTTGCCTTTCCCATTATCCTTTGTTTGTCAGGTAAATCAATCAATTCCCTATATATATATATTCCAAGTTCTCTCCTTTCTCTTCCATTCAATCATTAGTACTATTTTATCTATACAAACTAAGCACTTCACTGTGTCACTTTTTCTGTTTTTTTTCTCCCTTACTAATCAGAATTATAAGAAAAGATCATGAGCCAGCAGAGAGACCATCCGATGACGATGAACACCACCACTCAAAAGCTGGAGCTCAAGCTCAGCCACCCTCCGACGCCGCCGGACTCGCCGGAGGAGGCTCTGCCGGAGAGCCCGACGAGCAGCAGCGCAACGTCGTCGTCGTCCTCCGCCGACGATTCCTCCTCCTCGGACATGTCCATCGACGGCTCGTGCGTGTCGTCGGAGGCCGATGAGCAGGACGACGAGGCGACGGCGATGAGCGGCCCCGAAAGCGGTCAGGGCGGCAGGCGTGGCGCGGCGGGGATGAGCCCGATGGTGTTGGTGGGATGCCCGCGGTGCCTGATGTACGTGATGCTGTCGGACGCCAACCCAAAGTGCCCCAAATGCAAGAGCACCGTCCTCCTTGACTTCCTCAACGATGGGACCAACAAGAAAACTGGCACTACTTAATTTATTAAAAGAGTTACATATTATATATATATATATGTAATATTTTCATGGAGTTTATATATATATATATATATATATATTCCTCTTTGGTTTGTTATATTTTTTACCAGATATATAGCTTAGTCTGTTTCTTGTATTAGTGGAATTGAAGAATGTTTTTAAAGGTTTGTGTTAAAGTTCTGCTCAAAATGTCACAGCGGAGCACGCTTGTTAAGCTTTTGTTTGTATATTTTTTTTTCACCTTAAATAATTGAAGTATTAATTAATTTACAATTGAAAAAAGATTACCATGTTTTGTAATTGTAGTTTTTTTTTCTTTCTCCAAAGATTAAAAAAAAAAAACAATATCAAGTTTATAATAGGGTCAGTTAAGGATTTAGCCATTTTACAATCTATGTTTTAAAGATATAGCCCACCTTTTGAAATATTAGCAAAATAGCCATCAGGTCAACATCTAAAAATCTATGACTAAAGAAATAAAATTTGTAACAAAATAAATAAAATACAGAGTCATAAAATTTGTGACTATAGTCACAAAATTTCAGAAAATTTGAAATATGACTATAATCACATAGGCTAATTGTTAAAAACATACATAAAAATATGGCTATTTATTTAAAAAACCGTTTATAATATGGGAAATAAAAAAAATTAGTTAAATTAGTTTACCCTTTGTTTGAAATAGAAGACCAATACATTTTGTTATTTTTGTAATACTTGATTGCATATATAGTAATTAACATTACTATATATGACTATAGTAATGTTAAAAACATACATAAAAATATGGCTATTTATTTAAAAAACCGTTTATAATATGGGAAATAAAAAAAATTAGTTAAATTAGTTTACCCTTTGTTTGAAATAGAAGACCAATACATTTTGTTATTTTTTAATACTTGATTGCATATATAGTACTTAACATTACTTATATATTATCATGTGCACTAGTATATATTTGCGTTCTTAACCAAGTATCGAAATTGGCTTGTTAACTAAAAAAATAAAATATCGAAACTATTTAGTATTTAACTATTTTCTAATCCATATTTTAAGAAAATAATTAACATTTCTAAGAATGAAGAAATTAGTCATTAGAGTACTCTTAAAAAACTAAAAGTTAAAATATAACATCAGACTATCATATAGTAAAAAAAAATAATTATTTCAATAATTAATGTAAATGTTGGCTATTTGCTTAAAATACTATCTAAAAAATAGTTATTGACTCGATAATATATTATCTCTCTATCTATTATAATTTCCATAAATTAATTACTGTTCCCTATAAACTAATTGTATTAATAGTGTTTTCCACGTTTAAACTACAACATTATATAATATGAAAAACACATTTCATACCATATATTATGTAGTAAAGAAGAACAATTCTTTGCATCAAGAGTCAAGACAAACGGTATTACCTACTCTAATTTTTAAATTATTTTCCCATTAATACAATAGAATACAAATACAATGCAATAGTACACTACATCAATTCGTACCTTAAAAATTAAATAAAAGTGCAGTTTATTTTGTATGTGCCAAGAGGAGAACTTTACTGTCTGCTTTTAAAAGTGATCTGTCCGTACAAAGTGGTAGTTCAGTTAAGCTGTAGAAGTTCTCTGTTTTCTGTTTCTTCTGTGGATATTTAGCTTCAAATCTAGAACGAGTCATTTATTGTCAAACTTCTTTTTTTTTTTTTTCCGCAAAACTTGTGCATCATGATCTTTGACTACTTTGTAAAGATATAATTTTTATGACAATTATATATATATATTTTTTATCTATACTGCAACAAAGCAAGATCCTTTTTTGTTTTTTTAATAACTTGGGCAAGAACATATATATGTTTGTTTCCAATTAAAACGAGTTATAGGCTTACTGCCGAAAAGTTGCATCTTAATATTCTGATAAATCAGTCGCTCTTTCGTGTTTAAATTGCTGATCAAATTTTTTGAAGACCACTCGAAATTGTATTGATGCCAAGAACCCAAAAAAAAAAAAAAAACACATAAAGGGTAGACACGTGCGAGAGGTCTCGTTTGGATATAAATCTAAACCATATTTTACTATAGTAATATGATTTAAGTTTAACTTTTTGTTAGTGTAAACAACATGGCTTAAACTTTTTTTTTAATATTTTATTTTTTGGATTGCATTCCAAACGAAGCCAATTTTTCTCATAGTCATAGATTAAATATGTAAAAAGAGTCTGCGCCATTTTCTCATTCGGATGAGTTTGTTTGTTTTATTTTTTAATTGTTTTGGCTACTAGGATTAACTATTTATATATAGGTGCATTATATACACCCATTGAAGGCATTAACTCATTAGCCTTTCCGGTACAAAAGCATTTTAGATGGTTCTCCAACTTAGGTTCAAAAACCATCCATGATCTTTCAGCTGCGTTTGATAGCTTCCATGCTGGGCTTAATGGCTTAACTTCAGACTTGGGCTTCACCAACAAGGAGAATTAGAGGGAAACTTAAAAAAAAAAAAAATGCCACTTTGGGGATGGGGAAATTACATAGGAAAATTGCAGTAAATATATATTTTTTTTTACGCTTTTAGAAAATAAGACATGTTTTAAAATATTAAAAGAATAGTTATGTCAAGAAAAAATATTTACACACACTGTGTAAGAAATTTTTAAACATTTTAATTTTTACTTGTTAAAATGTGAAGTGTTAAAAAATTTCTTACAAAAGTGTAAATATTTTTTTGTTATTTTATGTCATAAGATTCTTGATATGTCTATCTTTTGATATTTTAAAATATGTGCTACTTTTTAAAAGACCCATTCAATTTTGGCCTGTTTTTACAACTTACCCAATTACATATATAAGAGGTTATAGATAGAAAATAGCATGGAAGAGAGGGGTTTGATAGGATATCACAGATGGGGTGAAATGGTGAAATACCCAAAATTTATAGAACAATAAAAATAAATACTCAAATTTTGAAAGTAATTGAATAACTAGCCAATTCGTTAATTACTTGCACATACTTTGGGTAACTAAGTTAATTACTACTAGCTACCACTATGCAAGTAATTGAATCACTTGAGTATTTTGTTATATTTTTCAAAAGATTTGTTATAATTTAAATTAGGTATTCACTATAATTTCTTTTACAAATATAAGGAGGCGGTGTGTTAAAATATAATTTTCATTCTATTTAGAATCTCTTACATATTATTCTTTCTAATTAATTTATTAATCTTTTTTGTTTTTTTTATGCTTTAAAAAAATTGACCTTGAAACGAAAGGGTGGCATTGAAGAAACCATTTGTGTGCAAGAAACAAAAAAAAAAAAATCTGAAATTCAAGATTGTCATTGACGAGAAAGACAGATCAAGCCAAATCTATAGCTAAAAGAGTCATAAATGAGGTTTTGTTTTATTATTCTAAAAGTTTGATTACAAGAGTTAAGTCAACAATATACTAAACTAGCATTTTATATTTGAGCCAAATATCAAAGAAAGCAAGTAAGACGATAAGTAAAATAATAAACTAAAAACGATAACAAAACTAATGATATGGTACAAATGTCGCTCTCCTCTATCAATGAAAAGATTTATCTTGAATCTTTAAGAAAAGTGTAGAGGTCCACTTGTATCAAATTTTACGCATTTTTTCTTGTGATTTTGGTACACTCCAACGGAAAATCCTTTCTTTAGCTCATCACAGTCCCATGAAGTATTGAAGTTCAGCCATGAGCCGCTTTCATAAGAGCATCATGCATGCCATTTATGTTTCTTTCTCAAGAACTCGTCATTTTTGAACTTATGTTTCTTGTTACTCAAACCTTCCATTGATGAAAGCAATGACGGTATAGTACTTGTAAACATTCTCATCAAAGTTGAATGCATTGAACGTGGTGAACAAAAGACCGGGGTTATAAGACATGGTGACCTTGAGCTTTAGCTTCAAGGGAGGAATTGTCAAATCAATACAGCCAATTGTGTACACATCACATTCTAGAACATTTGGTTTCTCCTCTAAATCTCCATTAACTTCATGATCTTCCTTTAACTTAGCTTAGGCAGTGAGAACTTCTTGATTAACAATTTCGTTGTCATGCCCTAAGCATTTTAATTTGTTTTCCTTTCACAACGACCTGAATTTCAAAAGCATTTTATCAATAGGTTCTTCCATAATTTGCACCACTGGCTGAACAAGAGTGTTACAAGCTGATTCAAGACACAGTTTCTTTTCTATTTTCCACTCCAAACATCCTTAGTAGTGTCACCATAGCCTACCACACTTGGTCATTCTCTTGTTGATTCTTAACATGTAGAGAATCTTAGGCTGATAGCTCAGTATTTTCAAAACTAACATTGCTGCTATGCTCTCCTAAACCTCATATATATCTGATCAGTATGCACAATCCTTTTGGTGTTAAATTTAGGAGAACCTGGTTCTGTGCTTTGAAAAGTATAGGAGTACTCATTACCAACTAACCAAGTTGGTACAAACTCATTCATTACCTCTTTTGTCATTTTTTTTCCATATCCTAAACTTATCTTTGCCTTGCAATTTTCTTTGATTTTTTTATTTTTTTCCACCAATAAACACATAGCTTTTGAATTTATTAGCAACCAATCTATCTTGATCAATAGGTTCTGTTAGGCTTTTTATATTGGTATTTTGTTTAGCAAAATCATTAGAACATATTGATCATATCTATGGATTGCACAAATATTTTATGTTTAATTTTAGAACTTGTTTGAAGAAAATCTGGCCGGGAGTTACATTTGGTGTCCCTATCGGTGTTACACCGTCTATAACAAGTAGTTTCGAAACAGAAAACTTCCAGATAGCATTTTGGTCCGGATTTACGCTAATTTGATACCGATTATTATAGGGAACATTACCCTTTATTGGTATGTGACTATTGCAACTATTATGAATGGTTTTGGCTTGAAAAAATAGGAAGCTTACCTTTTCTCTTAAAGGAAGTTTCTTGTTTGTCTAAAGCCTTATTTATACTGCTATAGAGAGCTGCAAAACGTGGAAGGACATAGCTTATTGAATATTTACAGAGTCCTATATGTACTTTGAGAGTTATGAGTAAAAAATACTTTTTGTATTCTTGAGAGAGAAAAAAATGGTATTCTTCATGGTGTTCTTAGCAGTGCCATTGAGAAATTAGCAAGTAATTTCTTAGGTGCGTGAATTTTACTCTCTGCTTGGGTTTCAATATATATTGGGTTTGTGAGCTTGAGAGATAATATTGCAGAGAGATTATATTGTATTTTTTGAGGAATTAATTTTGTATTTTTGTGAGAACTATTTTGAGAAAATTAGAGAAAGAGGTCTCGGGAGAGATTTCTATGAAAGTGATGGGAGATCGGACATGATCAGGGGATCTCGTATTATAATTCACGAAGGCGACGGAGTAAGAAGGAAGTCCTTAGCGTGTATAAGACAAGGTGTACTTTGTCTTTATTAAACATAGTGCTTACTAATTTTTTAGAAGATTGGCTTTTCTATATCTATTAATTAGTGGAATGACCACGAGAGTTAGCTCAGGTGGCAAAGTTCTAAGGTTGAGACTTGAGATCCCAGTTTCATATTTTGGTGTGTGCATTTCCTCCTATCTAAATGTGCAAATATATAGTGTGATTGAGTCTAAGGTACGTTGTCGTCAATGACACTTCTTAAGTTACTCGTTAGTACTCGTATATGAAGTTAATAATTACATGTAATTCCCAAATAAAAACAAAAAAGGAATAGAATGGCATCTGAGAAGCGAAAATCTCTATCCCTTCGTTTGCTATGGATTATTTTTGTTCTCCCCAAGAAGGATAAGTTATCCTCTCTAATTTCAAATTAAATGCATTCTTTATTTTGAATTTGATTTTTATTTGTATTCACTGGAATTTGAATTTTTATAAAACTTTTGATAATAGTCACAACAAATTCAATAAGGCCTAGTACATCGAAAAGTTTGTTAAAATTTGAATTTGAATTTGAATTTGATTTCTAAATTAGCCCCTTGTGGCACAGATATGGACCTTTTTTTTTTGGGAATTTTGAGAAAATAGTCACTGTTTGCAAAATAATTTTAAAAAATAACCACGGTATCAAAAAATTTAAAAAGTAGCAATGTCAGAAATTTCTAACAAAATTTTTGCCTAGTGTTTGAAATTTTGTCAATATTTTTATGTGTATTTTTGTTATTGTCAGAAATTTCTTACAGTTTTATAGCTAGTTTTTAAATTTTTTGAAACTGTGGCTATTTTTTAAAAACACGCAGTCCAAAATGACTATTTACCTAACTGACTTTTTTTTTTTTTTAACATAATATGTATATATATGGGCATTTCTACAATATCCCACTTAGTAGTGTGTGAATGTAAAACTAAAAAAGTATATAGTAATAATATTAAAATATGTAACAATAATTCTTTATATCTCTCTTATACTTATAAGTGGAGCACCGACAGATATAAAATATTACAAAATTAGTCTATATATATATATATTCACGTTTATGTGAATGCGATCTCTGCTGTGTTAATCAGAACTGAACGAGAAAAATAAAATTAGGTATAAATGCAGCAACTTGTACGCTATCTCTCTCTTTCAGGTCTATCAAAATTTTCTTTGTTGTGCTTTCAACGACTGACAATCTTCATTGAACAACGTGATGTGTGTATTTGAGAGGACAGTCACGAAGATGTGACATATATAGCATTTATTTCTTATGTCGCGGAGAGTTATACTGATAGTACTAACAGCTATTGTTTCTCAATAGTAACAAACAGGAACTTGTGCAAGTGTTCAATGAAATAATAAATAAAAAAAGAAATTATACAAAATAGAAACTGGTTAAGAGTATCTCAGTTGGAACTTGGAAATTGGAATTACTCTAAGTTGTTTAGCCGTCTGCTAATTTTGTATTAAATACCTTACGAATTGAGTCATTTGCACCAATGGCTCAATACCTTAGAGGTTTGAGCATTGAAATGAAAAATCTTGAAAATTCATTACAAATTTACAACGAAAGTTAAAATTGAAAACACTATTCCTGTGCTTCTTGTTTCGATGCCCTCTTGAGTCAATTTTTTTTGTGGTTTGCAAACTTTCTCTCTCTCTCTCTCCATCATCGTCACAACATTTTTCTTTTTCACAAAACCAAACCCTAGACAACAAGAGACCAGTGAGTCGCTGCGCGAGCTTGAGAAGCTCGTCGTCCTCTCTGGAACTGATGACGGTGCCTTCTGCGGCCACTGAGCAATGCAGGAAGCCGGCCCATTGGTGTGATAAAAAACCATGGGATGAGACTAAATATGGTATAATTAATTAAGGAGGCCTAGTACATTGTTCACTTTTTATTGTTTTTTGGATTTTGAGAAATGCACAATTTTTGACACATTAATAATCTATGTCTCATGTAGGTTGCACTTTTAATTTATACTCCGTTTACTTTTGTGATTAATTTCATCTTCTTCTTTTCGGTTTTTTTTTTCTCATTTTCTCTCTCTTTTTGGTTATATATAAAGGGCTTTCACAACTTCTATAAAAAGAATAAAAAATTTATTGGTCAGTATTTTAAAAAAATGACAAATATTTTAAAAAAATTTAATTATCAACCCCTAATACATAAAAGAACTAAATGCATGAAGATAAATACGCATTATCACATAGTTAAAAAAATGACTAATTTCTTCATTAATCCTAACATTGACTATATAATTTCTTAAAACATTATTACAAAAAATGACTATTTAATTAATTATCTCAATAAAAAAAAAAAAAAAGAGGACATCGTCTATTGGTTGCATCTTTCCTTTTAAAGGGATGTGCAGCGTTATAAGTGGCTGTGGTGGGGATGATTTTCGTTCACCTAGGGAACAATCATAAGGTTATGATCTAAGAACTCAAATCCTCCATCCATTTGTCCAATCTCACTCTCTATCCTTTTAATCATTTAATGACAACTTATAATTTTTATTTTAATTCGACATATGTATTTAACAATTATATTTTCTTTAAAAAATATTGATGAGTTATCAACATATTATTGAAAGGCATAGAAAAAGTGATTAAAAAAAAAGATTTGAGGATCTAAAGCTCATTATCTCACAGCACAATGCATAATATTGTGCTCCGCGAAGCAGATGATTTCAGCCAGCATTGGACTCCAAAGCTGAAACGAACTTTAGAAAGTTGAAAAGTTACCAGAACAAAATTAATATATATATATATATATATATATATATGTAAGTTAATAAATTACGAAGGAAGAAAAGATAGCACTTTTCTTTGATTTTGCATTGTTTTTTAATTCAATCTCAATAGATTATTTTCTGCAGGTGAAGTATTCATTTTTCAACTTCATTGTTTAATTCATAATAATAATAATAATAATAATAATAATAATAATCAATTAGATGGATTGTACTTGGCAAAATCTCTTTCTTGGAGCGTTGGATTTATGGATAATTGTGCTTCTTTCTATTCATATTTTTTCTCTTTTCCCCGAACAATTGAAACTTGAGACTCCTCCTTGAGACAATAGAAACATTGGACGAGCAAGAAATCTCTCGACCTCTTGTACGTATCGGCTCGCTCGAATCGTCATTAAAAGGGAAAGGATTCCCCAATGTGGGATTTTTTTTTCTTCGTAAGTGGAATTAATTACTTTTAAAACATGCCCAAATATTAAAAAAAAAATCAAAAAATCCAAACTTAGTCTGCAACGTACTGCTTAAGAAAAGCTACAGTAATAACCTAGTCTGCAACGTAATTCATTTTTTTCCTTCTCCTTTTTTCATATGTTTGCATGTTTTTTGTGAAGGGAAAATTATTAATTTGTGACAAAGCCTACATAGCTACGGTGTGACCAACTAGTAAAAGCATTTTTTCAACAACTATTCATGTCACTATGACGATATTCACGCTTACGTGAATGCGATCTCTGTTATATTAATCAGCACTGAACGAGGAAAATAAAATTATGTATAAATATTGCAGCAACTTGTCTTGTAGGCTCTTTTTCTATTTTCAGGTCTATCAAAATTTTTCTTTTTTTTTTTTTTTTGCTTTCAACGGCTGACAATCTTCATTGAACAACGTGATGGGTGTATTTCAGAGGATAGTCACTAGGATTTTGACATATAGCATTTATTTCAATTATGTCGCGGAGAGTACTAACAGCTATAAATTCACAATAATAACAAACAGAAACTTGTGTTAGTGTTCAATGAAATAATAAATAAAAAAAGAAATTATACGAAATAGAAATTGGTTAAGAATATCTCAGTTGGAACTTGGAATTACTCTAGTCGTTTAGTCCCCTGCTAATTTTGTATTAAATACCTCACGATAATTGAGTCATTTGCACCAATGGCTCAATACCTTAATTAGAGGTTTGAGCATTGAAAAATCGTTACAAATTTATAACGAAAGTTAACCATTTGTTTGTATAACCCATTTCTCCCATTCTATTTCATTCTTTTTTTTTTTCATTTTTTTCAACTTTTCAAATCCTTCAAACTATTCCATTCCATTTTATTTTTTTTCAATTATTTTTTTTCAACTTTCCAAATCGCTATACAATATCTTTAAATCTCAACCATTCATACTACTTCAAAATCAGCAAAGTCAAACCATTCTTACATCATTTTTACAAACTATTTCAAACCATTTTCAAACTATTTTTTTCATCCCAAAAAATAGGATGAAATGGTTTAAGTTGATACCCCAAACAAAGGGTAAAACTGAAAACACTATTCATGTGCTTGTCTTTTTTTTTTTGGTGGTTTGCAAACTCTCTCTCTCTCTCTCTCTCTCTCTCTCTCTCTCTCTCTCTCTCTCTCTCTCTCTCCACCATCTTCACAACATTTTTCTTTTTTACAGAACCAAGCCCTAGACGACAGGAGACCAGTGAAACGCTGTGCGAGCTTGAGAAGCTCGTCGTCCTTGCCGGAACTGATGATGGCGCCTTTTGCGGCCACTGAGCAATGCAGAAAGCCGGTATAATGGAAACGAACACCCGGCCCGGCTGAATCAGATGGTTTGACTTTTGAGCATTGGTGTGGTCACTTATATCTTACTTTGTGGGAGACCATGGGATGAGACTAAATAATATGATATAGTTAATTAAGGAGGCCTAGTACATTGTTAATTTTTTTTAGCACATGATTTCAGGATTAGTGCAAGTTAATAAAATTACGAAGAAAGAAAAGATAAAACTTTTCTTTGATTTTACAGCTTCAATGAAAAATCAAATAAAGAAACCCAGACTTAATTAAAAAAAATGCATTATTTTTTAATTCAATCTCAATAGATTATTTTCTGCAGGTCAAGTATTCATATTTCAACTTCATTGTTTTAATTCATAAAAATAAAAAAAAATAAAAAAAATCATTTAGATGGATTGTACTTGGCAAAATCTCTCTTGGAGCGTTAGATTTATGGATAATTGTGCTTTTTTTTCTATTCATTTTTTTCTCTTGTCGCCGAACAATTGAAAGTTGAGACTCCTCCTTGAGACAATAGAAACATCGGACGACCAAGAAAACTCTTGACCTCTTGAACATCGGCTCGCTCGAATCGCCATTAAATGGGAAAGGATTCTCTAAGGTGGGATTTTTTTTCTTCATCAGTGGAATTAATTACTTTTAAAACATGCCCAAATTAAAAAATCCAAACTCTCTTTTGCAATCGATGTCGACGATACCAAGTTTGAACCTAGCTATTGAAACTAAAACTCATTTTGTGGACAAAGTCTTGACAAATCGACGTACCGTGGCAAAATACCTCCACCACTCCTCGCTATGGCACCAACACTCCTCTACTGCTTAAGAAAAGCTACAGTTATAACCCTAGTCTGCAACATAATTCATTTTTTTTCCTTCTTTTTTCATATGTTTGCATGTTTTTGTGAAGGGAAAATTATTAATTTGTGCTAAAGCCTACATAGCTATGGTGTGACCAACTAGTGAAAACCTTTTTCAACAACTATTGACGTCACTATGATGATATGATGATGTAAGATGCTATAATGTAAAATGTAAATGATTATGAATGATATGTTACGCTATGCATGTGAAAGATTTTATGTTAAGATATTTAATCAAGATATTTATGATACTATTTTACATGATCAATTAGTGTCACAGATTATGATAAAAATGTTATGATATGTTCCGATCCATGAGTAAATATATATATATATATATATATATATATATATACTTACAATCATTAAAAGGGTCAATGCGTTTTTCATTGGCATTTTGGCTTTTTTTTTTCAAGCAGTTTCGTGGCATTTCGGGAGGTTAAAGTGAAATTTAAAAAAAAATTAGGTTATTTCATAATTTTTAAAAAGTGCAAGGACTAAAATATAAATAATAAAGGGTGAAAATGTTAAAAAAGGGACTTTAAAGCAAAAAAATTTTCCCCGACACAGGCTTGAGTGTCAAGGGCTGTCCCCCCCTCCCTCTTTTTTTTTTTATTTCGTTTTTTCCTTTCTTTTTTTTTTTATTTCGTTTCTCAATTTCTTTTTCTTTTGGGTTTCTTTTTTTTTTTATTTTATCTTTTATTGTGTGATATTTTTCTTCTTCGTCCTACACAATATATAAAAGTTTTTTTTATCTTTTTATTTTTTCTTTTTGCGTTTTTTTTTATTTGCTTTTTTTTTTTCTAAATTGTTTGGAAAAAAAAAAGAACCTTTATACCAAATAGTTTTTAAACCTTTTAAGATGTCATATTTTTATAACTTTTTTGATAAACATATTCTTTTGATATTTAATTCAATTTTATTAAATTTTAAATAATTTTTTTTATTTATTACCTTTTTTTGCCTTTCTTCGTTTTTTATTATTATAAATAAATTTAAAGTAACATAAATTACTTCACATTGAGATTTTTTTTAATTGAACAAAAAATCAAACTTAACGCACGCGGAGCACGTGCATTAACTAGTGCGTGTGTATATATATATATATATATGTGTGTGTGTGTATGTATGTGTGTGTGTCACCTAACTAAACCATTAAAACATAAGTTAATATATAATTTGTGTCGTATTTGTGTCGTACCACCCTCCTTAGGGAGGTTTTCATGATGATATATACCTTTAGTCCTAAGAAAAATATAGGTATTTATGGATTATTATTATTATCATTATTATTATATATTTATGTTTTGATGCATCCTTGGTTGTCGAGAAACTGCACACCTTCATCATCCATTGGTCAAGCACACTATATGGTACGTACACACTACACAAATATGATGAGAATCCTCTAGGAAAGCCTAGTAATATATGTAAAAATAATAAAGCGCTGTTGCTCATGCATTGCATAACATGTTTTGTGAAAAAATAGTTGCTACTTATTAAGTCTCTAGCTCACACGTTTATCGACTTCGTACTAAACATAAGAAACCTATGCATGATGAGTCATTGGTCGTATGGCGAAAGTGCGTGTGAGTAGCAAGACATGAAAATTGAGAAATCCATGTGATCTTTTTTTTTTTATGAGAAATAAAGATTGATGTTTTTATATATTAATGTTTTGTTTTCACTAATTAGCTCGAAGCGTGGCCAATGGTTTGGATTAAGAATATTGCTAAGATGTCGTTAATTTGTTTATTGCTAAATTTTCATTGGATTAAAAAAATTATTATATTAGTTTTAAGAGTAATTTGCACCGGTAGCCCCTGAATTTTACGTGTTTGACAAATTGCACCCTAATCTTTTATTTTTGGCAAGATGCACCCTGAATTAAAAAATGTTGGCAAATCGTAACAAATTGATAACGGACATCTAATTTTGGACGGAAATCGTCATTCATGTGGCGCGCACGTGATTTAAAGAGGGCATTTACGGTACTTCTATGGAATTATCATAATTTGTTTTAATTTTTCTTCTTCACCTCTTTCTTCTTCTTTATCTTCTTCATGTTTATCAGAAGAACTTAATTTTTCTACAAATACAAGACTAATAAAAAATATAGAAATAAAAAATAAAAATAAAATAAAAAAACTGATCTGCATTACTCTCTCATTCCAATCTGCATTTCTCTTCTCGATCTTCTTCCATTTGCCTAACAGGTAAAGCCAGTCTTTAATTTCTTACTATTAATCCTTTTTATTTATTTTTTCCTTAATTAACCATCGCGACCTACACGACCAGACGCCGAAATCACACCACCCCGATCGAATTGCTTTTGTATTACTGATCTTTTAGGTTCACTTGTTGAACAATCTGGTCCTTTTTGGTTTGTTGCACTCGTGTCTGTCAAAAGAGTTTGTTTGTTTGGTTTTTTTTTTCTTTGAGCTGGAAGGGAATTTTTGAATCGACGAGAATAATTGCAAAATTCTTTATCTTTCATTTGTTCTACTTCTTCCGTCAGTGAAGTCGAGCAGTGGTCGATCGAGAACAACACGACGGTGATCACGGCGTTGTATTGGCAAGAAGGTCGACTAACGTCGATGAGCTCGGGCGGCGGTGGCTGTTGTGATCCTTGTCGGAGTTATGGTACAACGTCGACGCAGATGAGTAAAAGCTCGGGCTCGTCGAGGAAGAGAACGTCGACGCCCATGCCGTCAACGAGGAATACGCTGCCGCCACTGCTATGCGGGCCTCAAACCGCTCCCGCGAGCTCGGCCTTACCAAGCTGCTCCTCCTCCTCGAATTTGCGGGTTTTTTTTTTTGGTTGAGTTTTTGAATTAGAGGTTTTGTTGGTCTGTCAATTTTTGAAAATTTTTTGATGAATTTTTGAATTGGAATATTTGGGTTGGGAACTTTGTGGTGGGTGGAGTGTTTCTGATCTGAAAATAGAGAAGATGGCTGGATTCGTGACGGGGCTCTCTTTCTCCCTCTTTCATTTTTATCCTCTATAATGAAAGGTTTATGGGTATTCAACAATTTGATTCATTGAGGCTATGGGCTGTGATTTTTTTAGTTGTTTTAATGAGGCCATGGAGGTTTATTTGATGATTTTTCATATTATTACTCTAGTAATATTTGATTTTGAAATGGTTGAATATGTATTTGGTGTTTGAGAGGAGGTTTGGTGAGTCAACAACAAGCACACGAGAAGAGGATTAGAAGTGGAAAGAAAAGAGAAAAAAAAAAAAGAGAAAAGGAAAGAAAAGGAGGAAGAAGAGCAAAGGGGTGGTAAAAAAAAAGACAATAAAATAACCTAAATGCCCTTATTAATTAGTTATGTGCACGGCACATGTTCAATTCTGTCCATTTTTTTGACGAAAGTTATCAATTTGTAGCGATTTACCAAAAATTTCGAAATCAAGGTGCAAAATACTAAAAATAAAATATTAGGAGGCAAGTTGCCACACCTCGTAAAGATCAGGGGGCATCAGTGCAAATTACTCTAGTTTTAATAGGTGTGAAGTAAATGGTTTTAAAATATATATATATATAAGCATATTTTATGAGAGTATTTTATGACTGTTAAGAAAGATAACGGCTCGAAAAGTCGGGTCGTTAGTTTGCAAATTTATTAGGTCAGAGATATGAATTAATCTAGTGTACCTCGCTCGCGTTATTGGCTATCTAGACTCACGAGGTGAATGCGGCTAGTAACCCAAGTTCTTGTTGTGGTTGTTGAATACCTAGCAACGACGCAAAAAACTTGAAAATGAAATTCCACAAGTAGACGGGTCACATAAGTAAAAAAGTGCACTTTTGAGTCCAAATTTCTTCTTCACATGGATTGAATGGGATGGAGATAGGAATCGAGTATATTACATCGCTCACTCTACTTCCTATCCACCCATATTCTTGTTCAGGCCATTAGCCCTTCAAGGAAGATGAGGATTTGACACTCTTTGACTAAATCGTATTTGGGAATATACTAAAAAAGTTCTTCATATCTCTCATAAGCAATGTATAATGGTTTGTTGGTCTCTTGCACAAAATAGAGGATCGCTTGTTGGTGTCGCATATGTCAATACCTAAATAAATACAATATAAACAAAATAAGAGCAATAAAATGAAATGAAAAAATTTAAACGAAAATATCTAGACTATCACTCAGGGAAACTCTAGCAATATAAATCCTATCACTTCATTATTTAATCCCCTGGCAACGGTGTCAAAAATTTGAAAACGAAATTTTCTAAGTGCACGGGTTATACAACTAATAAAGTAGACTTTGAAACTAGATATCATCTCTACAGGAATCGAATGGATAGTAGATAGGAATTAAATATTACGTCGCTCGCTCTACTTGTTATCTAGACTAATGGTCATAATGCATGAATTCAATATTAAAATTAAGCTAAAAATAATACTAACTAAAATAAGGACAAAAATGGTTCAATGATCATGACTTTGCTTCCTGTCCTATACCAATCTCACTATTGATTATTAAGCATTTTCTGTTATATAATTAACCCATAGTGTCTAATGTAATCATGTTACCTCTCTCGAGCCTTATAAATAGATTGTGTGCTCTAGCCTAATCGATATATTTACCTGACTGGTCAAAACTGCACTCATTGATCCTCATTTCTAGAAGAACGAAAATTTGTTAATGTTATCGATGCAATTACCAATAATATGTAACAACATACTCTAAAGGTTTGTTATTAGTAAAGGTTTGTTATTAGTTAAAACATTGTGTTATTTTTGGAACTAAACCTATTCCCTCTAAAATATTTTGAAGAAAAAATAAAATAAAATAAATCACTCTAAAGTGGAGAAGGCTAGTTGGATGTTCATTTATAGTTGGGATAAATTTTACTTTTGCTCCTTATAATTTGAGAGTCGTAACACTTTGTTCACTTTACTAAAAAGCGTGTCATTTTTAGTCCCTAAATTTCAAATATGGGTCAAAGTGGTCCCTTTGTCAAATTCTTGTGTAGTTTTTTAACGATAAGTGGTCACATAAGGAAGGCGTGGTTGAGAGAAGGAGGAAAATTTAGTAATTAGGCCGGCCTAAACTTTCTTAATTGACCTAAACAACACAATTTGTTTTATTTTGTTTTGTTTCTTAATTTGGATCCAAACGATGAACAATTGGGGGTGAATTTTTTAGGGCTTTTTGTTGCCAAGAAAAACTAAGGAAGAAGCGGAATTGAAGGGAAGAAGAAGTCAATTCGTATTGCGAGCTCTGTTGGAGACAAAGACGCCACTGCAGCATCTGACTCGCCATTGGCCTTCCTCGGCTGCCCCCTCCCGTGGCGGCACAGTTGCGCGCCGCTGCCGAGATCGAGTCAAAGATGAAGATTGAAGGCTCCGCCAAGATCAACACGAAGATGAGCATTGAAGGCTTTGCCAAGATCGAGACAATGATGAAGATCGAAGGCTTTGCTAGCGGCTACTTTTTCTCTCAATTATGGCTCCCTTGTTCTCTTTCTCCGTCATTTTGTCTCACAATTTAGAGATCGAAGGCTCCGTTCGCAGCCATATTGTCTCTCAATTCCAATTTGCGTTGAATTGTGTTTTTTTTTTTCATTTGTTTCTTTTGGCTATATTCCCCATTTGTTTTTTTTTTTTTTTTGTAAAAAATGTTGAAATACAAAAAGAAAACTCACGATTATCTATCCGTCTAAATATAGTTTTAGGCTTTTAGGTAGAAAAAATAAATTTTTAATATAAGATTATTTTCATTAGAGGTATTAAAGTAATTTTGCATATATGCCCATTTATCACCTTTAATTTGCGCCAAGTGTCCTTCTAATCTATCTAAAAAATAGGGTTTTTTGCACCTATGGCCCCTCAACTTATCAGATTTCTACACTTTGATACCTCTTGTTTTTTTTTTTTGGCATTGGCCCCCTTGAATTTAAAAATCGTTGCATTTAGCCTCAAATTGAAAACGTCCGTCCAAAATTTAACGAAATTTGGCACGTGCTTCACACGTGATAGCTTATTTGGGGGCATATTCCGTCTAATTTTGGACGAAAATTTTCAATTTGAGGTTAACTGCAACGATTTTTAAATTCAGGGGGTTAATGCCAAAAAAAAAAAAGAAGGGGTGCCAAGGTGTAGAAACCCAATAAGTGGAGGGGCCATAGCTGCAAAAAAAAAAACCCTAAAAAATACATAGAACTTGGACAGACGGACCAATTTGAAATATTTTTGTACTTTAGGGATTGGAGATGACATGTTTTTAAATATAGCAATTAAAGCAAAACCACCCCTAAAGTACATGGAGTAAAGTAAAATTTATCTTTATGGCTTGATCTTTTATTTTATTTTTGGCGTCTCTACGTACTCTTATGAGCTTTTGCTTGTACTAAATAATTAATTATTGTTTATTATATAGAGCCGGGTGTTTCATATTATTTCTCCCAATAAATGATTGCTGAAAAAACATAGCAAATTTATTACACCAAGTACTTCTGCTTTAATCAGGCAACGGTGTACCATGCCAGCACAGCAGCAATGAATATGATTTGAAATTTTCATATTCCTGTTTGGCAGTTCCAAAAGAGACGATTTCTGAAAGAGGAAAAGGAGCAAAGAAAGAGAGAGAGCTCTATATGCAAAAAAAAATATAATGTGTTCAGTTGAATAGCATCGATAAATTTTCATTATAATTTGGAATAAATTTAGTCCAATGGGATCGCTTGCTTGGTATGTTATATATAGGGTTGCTTTTGATAATTGTAAAATATTCTAACCAAAGAATACATTTTAATTCAATTTTGTTGATCAAAGTTTGTCAAAGTTTGAAAATGACGGTCTTAATTACTTTACAAAAGTCAGAAGTCTCCATCATTTCATAATGATATATCTCTCTATTAGAGTATTATTTAAAAGAATTTCTGTTATTTATTTTCGAAATTAAAAGATAGAATTTATTTAATTAGTTTTCGAAAATCAAATATGAAAACGGTACTTTGAGGTTCCTGTGGAAAATAAAATCAAATAAGTAAGAAACATAACAAGAACATCAAAGTACGTACTATTAATTTTCGTCATATTATCAGTAATTTTCTTGTTTGGTTGGCTTTATGCTTCTTTTTCCACGTACATACGGGGTTTTTGTTGCAAAAGAATTAGTGTTGATCTTCGAATTTTTGCCTTGAGAAGGTCCAAAACTACTGTAAATTATGTATCTAATTGAGGTCACATTGTCATCAGAAATATTCTTGGTGTCAAGTTCAAATGTTTCCGTAGTGAACTCAAAAAATTGGTTGAGTTTTGTACTTCTTTTATGCTCCTATATATTATAGTTGACAATGATCTCTAATGGTAGTACTTTTACATTGTCGCTTAAACAACATTTTAAAATGAAACTTAAACTAATTAGTTTTAGCACTCATAAAATTAAAAATGTCACCAAAACAACTTTTTATAACATTTCTTCACATTAATAAGTCAATTAGTTGTTACTAATTAAATACACTTGTTATGACACTTCCTTTACAAATGCAACTAAAGGAAATTTGACTAATACATATTTTTGTTGTAGCTGCAGCAAGGGTGTCAATTCTTTCGGTTATGTTTCCTTCGGAACAAGCGTTGTTTCATAATATAATTAAGGAAAACTTAAGTAGTACTATAGCTTTTTTTAATTAAGTGAATATTAGTCTGTTTTCGATAAATAGACAAAATATCACAGTTAATGATGGTATTTTGTCTATTAATTATGATAAATAATATAAATACGGACCATTAATCTTGAAAACAAAAGTTATGGAAAATTTTTTTAGTTAGGTTCTAAAATTAGGTCATTTATCTACAATACCTATAATTAACTTGCAACTTGTAGGTGGGCAATTAACTGATGACTACTACCGGATATCCCTAAAATTAATAAATATTGATGACAATAGCTTTTACCTTCAACAGTTGAGACGATGGCGCTTCCTTGGAATCAGTTTGTTTGGATGATGGCCTGATAGGATTCTTATTATTTAAGAGAGAATATTGGCTTATTACCCAGAATAAAAGTTTTCAACATTTGCACATGACCAAAAACAAAAGTTTTCATAATGTACGTGACCAGAACAATTATCAAAATTCTTTTTAAGGTAGGCAGAGTGTAAAAAAAGAATTCTATTGAAATTATTTTATAAATTTCAAACTTAATTAATATATATAAATTGAATTGATTATTACAACAGAATTTATATAGCTATATATTTATTTTTAATTTTAAATAGGATATAACCAGGAGGCACATGAATAATTCTAAAAATGTACGTCCTTCTTATCAGCATCTAAAGGTGTGCCCTATCAATTACCCAATTAATACCTTAGGTTCTGATGTGAGATCATAAATTAAAGGGTAAATTAGCTGAAGAAGCCATTTCAAAAAATGGCCTTTTTAAATTTTAGCTAATGTTTTAAAAAATTAAGAGTATAGTCATGGTCTAAGTGCAAGATGAATGGATGGACTTCATCTTGCATAGCTATATGATTGTCATTTTTCTAATAAATGAAGACATTACCCATATTTTAAAATCACCTAAACAAGATAGCTATTTTTAATAATAATTAAATTTTGTAAGAATTGGTAGAACTTTGGTTGTTTTGCAGATAGACAAATATCTAGAATCTAGTTTGAAACCTAATCAATCGCACGGGGCTACAAATTCTATTAGCTTCTGAAAAATTTCTCTATTGTGGTAAAACTGTTCAAGGAGTTAAAATGTAAACATATTATTCGGGTCCTAGAGAAATTACATGCCACGGACCATTAGGGCTTAAGGTTTCCTTTCTCTAACTTAGTCTCAATTCTCAAGGTAATAAACAGTTGATGATAAATTAAATTGAAACTGTTTATTCCGATCATCGATTATTTCAAACACACACACACTGAAATATATATATATATTTATATTTATATATATATGTTTGCATATATATGTATATATAACCTTGACACAAATCAATATCACTCTTTCTTGAAAAAAAAATTGCGATATTATTCTTGGTTATCTTAAATGCCTGTATGTACACGGCAATATTAGAGAATGTAACCAAACTTTTTTATAAAAAAATTCTACGCAAGGAAAACCTTTTATCAACAAATAATTAGTCCTCTACGTCAGATAAAGTTACAGAGCAAGATCAATATATTTCTACATGATAACTTTATATATATATATAAAGAAAGGGTAGCTAGAAGCATTAAGAGGTACTAATACATATCAATTATGTTAGTACCTAACTATTCTATCTGATCGAGCTTGTCAAGATGTGTGTGTGTGTATATATATATATATATATATATATATATATATATATATATATATATATGCATGAAAGTTTAACTACACAATTGTGAATTCAAAATGCTAACATATGATATAGTTGGAAATCTAAGTAATAATTAATGATAATGTTAATAATTTAAAGGTATTGAAAATCTATTGAAAATTAGAAATTAAAACAATGTTTGTCCAAGGAAATCTCGCATATTTTCTGATCATCAATTTATAAGTTATTCGCATGACTTCAAGAAATTAAGTTTTACACTATTATCTATTTTAGGAACTAGAAAACAATGAAAGTAAACTAAAGCTTGTATTACATTTTTATCAAATAGTACATTTATAGTATATATGAGCTTGGTAATGCACAATCTTTTTACAGGCACGGATCTAGAAAAGCTAAAACATTAAGAAAAACTTTCAAGTAGGTGGTTTTCTTCTTACCTTTTTATTCCATTATTTTTGCAGATAATATATAGTCTTTCTCTAGCAAGACATATCAAGGAAAACTAAACTAGTAAGATTTATTCAACAACCTCAAAAAAAAAAAAAAAAGACTGAAAATACAACACTCAATATGAAAATTAGAGGAAATCAATAAAGCCCAGATAAAAAAAAATGTTACTAATTAATAAAAGCCACCTACTTGCAGCTTGATTTTTAAAAGTCCAAATTACTTAGAAACTAAGCCTTCTTATTGTTGTTGTTTTCTTGGTCAAGAAAATCAAGAAAGACCGCCTGGCCCTTGCATTTAGGGCACTTTGGATCCATATTATCCAGTGACATCACGTACATCAGGCATCTCGTGCACCCGACGACCACCATAACGGTCGCCTTTTTAGGCTCTGCGGGTTTCGACGAAGACAAACAAGAGCCGTTATCGACTGACGTTTCCGACGATGACGATGATTGATCATCTGGCCTCGGAGCGAGATGATGGTCATCCGAGGTTGATCCGAGGTTTCCACGGCTACTTTCTAGATCTCCCTGATGGCTCATGATGTGTATGTATAATATTGATGTGTGCTTTTTTTCTGATATCTAGCTTTGAAGAAACTATTGTCCGTACTTCACCAAGTGTGGCTATAACAATATTATTGTCTAGTGAACATTGAATTTTAACCTCTAGGGGTTGTGAAGAATACGGAACAATATGAACTGAACTTCGAGTGTCGGTAGTGCTATATATATATATGTGTGTGTGTGTGTGTGTGATTGGTGTTCGGCGAAAAATATGATTTGTGCGACTTTTCTACGGTTGACACGCTTTCCAACAGAGCTAGAGAAATGAAACACATGATAAAAAGTTAGGGCTAGTTATTTTGATTAGCACCAAAAAGAAATAATTATTATCCGACAAATATTCAAATATAATATATATTCAAGAGTTGTGAGGGTAAAAATAATATAATAACAGATCTCTGGAGTTTTTATTTAAAAAAGCCCTCTTTGTTGAGTGATCATGATCATGTACTACAAGAAAAATGATCATCAGCGACCAAAGTATCAGCGACCAAAATTTTTTGGTCGCTGATATTGGAATCAGCGACCACATTTTGGTCGCTGATAATAGCGGGGGTGAAAAGTAGATGACAAAATATCAGCGACCAAATTTGGTCGCGGATATTACCGTATTTGCGACCAAATTTGGTCGCTGATTCAGCGACCAAGTTTTGGTCGCTGATAATGCAGACAAAAAATATTCCCGCGCAATAAAAATTTTAAGCAACCAATTATAAGCGCGAATAAATTTTAGCGAAAAAAATCCCGCCAATTGCATATTATCAGCGACCAATTTTGGTCGCTGATATTATAATGGGATAAGTATCAGCGACCAACTTTTTGGTCGCTGAAACATTTGGCGAAAAAATATGGCACGCAAAGGAAAAAAATATTTTTTCGGCGAAAAATATGACATTTAGTCATACCAGCGAGCAAAATTACCAGCTACCACTTTTGGTCGCTGATATTAGGGCTTTTAACCCTTCAGTCACTATTGTTCTTCTCTCCCTTCTAACCTCTAATTCCTCTGTGTCTCCGCCGCCCACCTCTTACTCTGTCACTTTTTTTTTTTTTAGCTAATACCACAATGTCTACTCCCACTCAAGCCCCAGCTCAAACCCCGGCGTAACCACCAGTCCAAGCCCCCTCTCAAGCCGTGGTCCCCGTCGTCCAAGCCCCGTCGGAGATCCCAGTCCTCATCTTTCAACTATTAGTTAATATTTTATTTTTCAAATCCTTAATTCATTTCATCCCTGTAAATCTCTCCCTCTTCTGATTTTTGATTGTTTTTTTTTTCTTTTTGGTTATTTGAGTAGCTAATCTAGTTCCCTAATAGCTGCGAACCAGACCACCTCTGGAAGGGCTGTAGGTCTCCACCCCGCCGCCCTAGTGCCGGCCGCCGCCTCTGAGTACCGGCCGTAAGTTTTTTTTTCTCTTGGTTTTTTTTTTTTTTTTTGCTAATTCGTTTTTCCTTTTTGGCAACAGCCCGCCGCCGGACGCCTCGCCTATTATCATCACCAGTCCTACCCCTCCTTCGGCCGCCTCTCCTATTATCGCCGCCCCGCCGCCGGCCTTCTACTTCACCGCCGGTAAGTTTTATTTTGTTCTTTTATTTTCTGTTTTTTTTTTAAGTTACATTCGGTTTTAATTTTTGGGCAACAGCCCCGCCGCCGGCCGGCTCACCATTGTCGCCGCCAGCTCTGCCCCGCCTTAGGCCGCCTCTCCCATTGTCGCCGTCCATCGCCGGTCGTCGCTTCATCGCCGATAAGTTGATCTTTCATGATATTTTTGTAATATTCGTCTGTTGTTGATTATTAAGAGGAAAAAAAATCTTGATGAATGTTATAGAACACCGATCGATCAGAAGCATAATTTATCCTTCTATTATTAATATATAGGAACAACAAGTTGGAAAGCATGGGATTTGATATTTGAATAGTTAAAAGGCAGTCATGTCTTATGTGCTCAGTGATAATCCTGAAAGCTTTTTTTTTTCTTTTGTTTTATTGTTTTAATTTATACGTTGGAGTAATTTTGGTTTTTAACCTTTCAATTTCAGCCTCGGCCGCCCACCTTCTACTGCCTCACTTTTTGTCGGTGCCAAGTGCTCGACGGCCGTCGTTTTGTCGTTCGCCGGTAAGCAAGTTCTATTTTTTTTTCGTCTTTTTTATTTACTGTTGCTTGGCAGAGGTGTGTGCTTTTGGTTGTTCAAAAACTGTATTATGTAATTTTGTAGTTGCTTGGCAGATTTGTGGGATTTTGGTTGGCAAAAAAAAAAAAGGTAGTTTGTGGAAATTGTGAGATTTTGGTTGCTTGGTAGTTTATGTAAATTGTGGAAATCGTAAAGTTGAACACTTAAATTGTTAAAGCCTTATTAGAAAATCAGTAGAGTATTGCATTTTTTTTAATGCAACAAGAGAGTATTATAATATGTGTAATTGTTTGAATTTTAGTTGATTTTATTGAACGGCCTCAATTGAACGGCTTCACAACACAAGCACGCCAAGTATTTTACACTGAAGACTTATTGAACGGCCCCAATTGAAGAGTTGTGCATCATTAGACGATGAGTGATTCTCTAATTATTTTGTTAGATGATTCCGATGGTGAAGATAATGATGAGGAGGAAGAACACGAAGATGCAAATTTAGATGATGATTGATTCTCTAACTATTTTATTTTTTTAGCTAATAGTACTTATATACTTATGTCATCTTCGAATTTGGTCAAAAATATATATTAGTGACATATTTTGTAAATATTTCTAATATTTTTATTCATACTATCTTAGATTATTAATTAGAATTAATTATTTTTATGTATTTTAGCTTTTTCAGATTATTACACATTTCAAAGTAAAAAATAATAATAATAAATATAAGAAAAATTTAAAAAAAAAATTTAAACATATCAGCGACCAAAATTTTGGTTGCTGATATTGATTATCAGCGACCAACTTTTGGTCGCAAATATTTTTTGAATTTGAAAACCAAACGAAATGAACAATGACAATAGCGACTAATTTTTGCGACCAAATTTTGATCGCAGATAACCAGCGACCAAAACGGTTAGTCGCTGATAAGTATCTGCGTCCAGGTATCAGCGACCAAAATTTTGGTCGCTGATGTTGCAGATTCTTGTAGTGGATCGCGCGCGCATGAGTTTATTGTTCAAGTTTAATTTGCACCCAATAAAGGGGAAAAAAAGTATATTGTTCAAGTTGTAAAACTCATGTTAAAATCCTCAACTAGATCTCTTGCGGACTTTGGGAGGAATTTAGTGCACAAAAGGCAGAAAAATACCTTCAATTTCCAACACATAATGCATATGGATGATCGATTGTTGTCCTTGAAATCCCAATATCTTATATATATATATATATATATATATATATATATATATATATGTATATATATGTGTGTGTGTGTGAAAGTTATAAATTATACAGAAATTAGAAGTTCCAAGACAACCAACAAGCGTGAAGCGAGAAATTAATGACTCAAATTAGTTTAACATTACAATTATAATATACCAAATATTTTTAGTAATTGAAAAAAAAAATCATTTCATCAATTACTTATACATCATATTAATAATAGTTCAATTAATTGTCAATATATAGAGTAATTAATCACTTAAATAAATTTCTCTTGTAATTTTAAATTAGATTTTTAATAATTACTCTAATATCTCTATATTATGGGATTGTTTTATTTAATAATACTTTGACTTCATGTTATATATTATTAGGTGAATTAACTGAATAAGTCATTTTGAAAAAGGAGAATTACAAAATAAAGTCATTTTTTATGCGACTTAATAATTTATACCCTAAGTAGTGTTTTCTTTTTATTTTCATTCTATGTTTGTAGAGTAAATTTTGGGATATATAAATTAAAAGTGCAACACACATGAGGTATAGATTATATATCAATATGTCAAGAATGGGGCGATCCTCAAAATCCCCCTTTTGAAAAAAGACTTTTTATAGTTTAGCCCATGTTTCAAAAAATTAAGTTCTACTGTAAAATGAATGAATAAACTTCATCCATTATAATTACTTGATGACTATTTTCTTAATAATTGAAAATACTTACCATATTTTTTAAGAGAAATTATAGTAAATACTCATTTTTTAATACTTAATTTAAATAAATACCCAATATTTTGAAAAATCTAACAAAATACTCAAGTGATATAATTACTTACGTAGTGGTAGTTGATGGTAATTGAGTGATTGATCAAAAATATGTGCAAGTAAATAATGATTGGGCTAATTACTCAAATACTTTAAAAACTTGAGTTTTTATTTTTATTTTTGTATAAATTATAAGTATTTTCCTACTTAACGCATTTATAAATTACAAAGTGGAGTGACCATATACTAGAATTTCCCTAGTTTGAATAAAAATGCAATCAATATTTTTAATAACACATAACTACGTAAAAAAAAAAGACTTTTAATCATAACAATTAATTTTTGGGTCTCTTTGGTATTTGATAATTTCTTGGTCCATGTTTTAAGAAAATAGTCAAAGATTTCAAAAATTAAGTTATTAACCACTAATACATAAGAGAACAAAGAGCATAGAAGTAAATACACATCATCATCATATACTTAAGAAAATGACTAATTTTTTAAATAATCAAAATATTGACTATTTTCTTAAAAGATCATTAAAAAATAGCTATTTACTCAATTATCTTTTTTTTTTTATAGATAAATAGTACATATACTCACAATTCATGACAACTATAACTAATATAATTTATATCGTCAACAGTGAAAAAAGTTATAAGTTATAAAAAAACTCAAATTTATGTAACTAGTGAAAAAGTGATCACTCTTCAACATTCATTACTTCTAACTAAATAAAATTAGGATTTTGTTGTGGCGTTTTCTAATCTTTTTTAGCAGTTTAGTATAATGGAAGAGGCTAGAATAGTGCACGATTTTTTGCACTATCAATAGTGTATGGCTTATAGTAGTTTAAAAAATACATAAAATTAAATTTTTTTTTTACACATAAGTACATTACAACGTCTACTAACATGTTATCCATTCATTTATCAAATTTAACCAAAGAATTATGTTTAATCGGAGATGAAAAAAGAAGTTTGTCATTTTAATTTTTTATTTGTTATTTCTTCATTTCATCTCCGATTGACATAATTTTAGTTTCAAATTTGAGAAATGAATTGATAACTTGAAGATAGACATTGTAATGTACTTATGTGTAAAAAAAAATTTAGTTTTATGTATTTTTTAAGCTATTATGAGCCGTACATTATTGATAGTGTAAAAAATCGTACACTATTCTAGCCTCTTCCTAGTATAATATTCCATTATATTTAAAAGAAAAGTGCAGTCCAATTCAAACCTTTTAATCTAGTACACATGCACCAGTAGTCAAAGTCTCATATATATATATATATATATATATATATATATATATATATTTTACTTGTACAGTTATCTCATACATATCCAAATAGTTTCATGAGCTGTCCTGATTTTGAAATCTGGATTTTATTAAAGATAAGCGTTGATGTTCTGGTCCATTTACTTGCAAGGGATGGTACAGCTTAATTAAGTGGAACGACACAGTAAATGGGCAACAGATCTAGCTGAATAGTTGCAGCAAAACCCATCGGTTTTTTCAGCATATATATGTCAGTGAAATGGAAAGTTGATAGAAATTGATTATATATGAGCTTTATATTTATATAGTGGTCACGATCCATTGGTCACACGCACTATTCTCATTCTATTCATTGTTAACATCTCATTATCGGAGATACTGTAGAGCGAAAATTACAGGATTCTATCAAGAAAATGTGTTGAATTAAAAGGACAATCATAAAACTAAAAATGACTAATTAATCGCTATGGATTCAAGTATGCGCTTCTGACTATTCGTGTATTAATATTTCTAATGATTAACTATTAACGATTTTAGGGATTTATAGCTAATGGTTTTCGAAAAAAGTGTATTTTTATTCTAACACCTCCTAACCTTGTCTATCACTGATCACTCAGTCTCCTTAGTCTCTCCACTCAAAACTGATAGCAGCTCATCGATTAATTAACTTAGTACAACACCATGAAAGATACCATTATTACTCTTTGGATCTATGTTTCCCCGACAGTAGTGAAGTTATGCTCTTCACATAAATGTCTCCATGGAACAAAGTTAATTGAAACCAATTGATTGAAATCTCACCCATGGCACTCAATCGACATATTTTTTGTAGTTTGAAATATCATATATAGGTTAGGGAAGAAAAATTCACAAACCTTTGAATATGGCATTATTTGTTGGCTTTTATTTTATATTTGGTGTCATCCATTTCAAAACCCAATAATACACTCCCTTGGATTATATAAATGTGTGCTTTTTATTATTTATAAAAAATATATATTATTGAAAATATGTGCTTTTGGTAAAATATTCATAATTTGCTTAAAAATAGGAATTAGAACACAATTATTTAATCTTTGTATAAAAAAAATATGAATTAGATACTTACTTTGGTCTTTGGGCTTTTAGTGACTTTCGAGGCCCATACGGCTTATTCCTCGGGCTCAGACTTGATTTTGTATTGTTAAATTTTGACCATCAACATAATGTACAAGGAAAAATTACATATATAAGGTTGTTTCTACACAATATTACACATCTAAGTTAAGGAATTGAGATTATTACGTATATAGGTTTTGTGAGTTGAAAGTACAAATATATCCTTATATACTTAAATAAATATTCTCTAAAAATTACGCCAAAAAAAAAAAGAATTACCAAATTTATTCTTCCCGAAATTTTGGGTTACCCATATTTAAAAAAAAAAAAAGGGCAAATATCTTCCCCAAAAATTTCGGATAGCATTCAAATTTTAAAAAAAATTAGGTTACCTCCTCCAAAATTTCTCGGCAAACTTTCCTAAACCCTAAAAAAAAAAAATCTGATTCTCCACAGATTCTCGACCGGTATCTCCAAAGACAGAAAAAAAAAATGGCAACTTCTTCCCCACCGGATTCTCCACGGTTGAATTTCTTCAACATCTTCAACAATCCTTGGAGTTTTTGAGAAATAATCGAAACCGTACGTTTCCTCATCCTTTTGCATTCTTGAATTTTTTTTTTTGAATTCTTCATGAATTATTCTCTTCCTGATATATTTAGTGGTAAAAAACTCAGAGACACATATATATATATATACCCTAGAACGGTAGTGTTTATTTTGTTGAAAACAAAGTATTTAGATTGTCCTCAAATGTAACCAAACAAAGGGAAAAGTGGTGAGGCCAAAGATGTTTAACGTTTTGTTTCATTTGTATTTTTAGAACTTATTTTACACTCTGGAATATATTTCACATTCTCAAATGATGTATTCTACGTTGTGGATTTTTTTATATATTTTTTCAATTTCTGTCGTATATACTGAAATTTAATTTAAATTCTGAAGGAGTCTTATGTTGTTCTTCTATTCGTAATTCTGTTACATATCCCGTAATTTATTCCTTTATTTTCAATTTATGTGGTATATACTGGAATATAATTCACATTCTCATATAATCTAACTTTACTCCTTTGTTAGTATTTTCGTTATATACCATAATATATTTTAAATTATTGTAATCACTGCATTTATATATATTGGATTCAACAGATAAATATTATCAATGATTTAACATCGTTGTACTAATGGGCAATCTTTTTTTTTCAGTGTGAACAAGGTGTGAGCAAGGTGAACGTAAGACGAGTTTTCATCCACAAGAACACCATACATACGGAAACCTTCATATGATTTTGCCTCAGTCCAACGCCCACCCGTCATCACAAAAATGGAAATCTTCGACATGATATAAACTGCTGATGGCCAATAATATATATTAAATACTCGTGGTGTAAAGTAACTAGCACAAATATACTGTGACTATAATACGGGAAAAACAAAAACAAACAGGGAAATATCCAACAAAACCTATTTAAAGATTTCAGTAACATTAATCAATAGATTTTAAATAATATTCCACAAACAATACAGAATTTAATTATATACCGTATGCACAGTTCGATTCAAACAAAAAATCGGTGAACAAACATCTTAGCATATACGTATATATCAGGCGTGAATTGTTTACATAGAATATTACCAACAAAAAAATTTATAAATAAGTAGTAAACATACATCCACAACAAGCAGTAAACATACGAAAATAAACTACCATTAGAAAAACTTCTTACTTTGGGCGAGAATTTAAAAAATATTCCAAAATTCATATAGAATTTAAATTATATACCGTTTACACAATTCGATTAAAACAAAAACCCAGCGATTTTTTTTGAATTTTTAACTTGAACAATCTTCAGTATGATTAGAGCCAAATAAATAAAATAAAAAACGTTCACTAATATCACCATACTTATTTTGTAGGAAATCTGTATTCAACATTAAATTTGATTATTTTTCATAAATTCACTTCCACAAAACCAGGTTTTATTAGAACCGAAATTTGACTTTTTCTATAATAAAAAAAAACGTCAGCTGTTAACTAGAGTTGCCATTTATATTTTTTTTATTTTGATATAATCATGTAGAGTTATTTTAGTATTTAAAAATTATACCTCATCAAGAAACTTATATATGTAATATTCTATTCTCACTACCTTATATATGTAATATTGTGTAGAAACAGCCTTATATATGTAATTTTTCCAATGTACAAAGATGTCCAAATTTTTACAATCAAGCATGTGGTATAAATCCAATTTCTCCTTTATTCTCTAATTAATTATTCTAAATTATTTGATAATTTTTGCATGCTATGTATGTAACACAATATATGCATGAGATCCTACTTTGAATTTTGATTAAATCGTTTAGTCAAAATTTTATTATTTCGCTGCAATGATAATTTTTTAAATTATTTCCAACAGTTTCTTTTTTTTTTTTGTTTATTTTAACTTGAAGAAAAAAATTAATATTTAACTTTAGAAGCCAATGAAAGAAAAGAAAAATAAGAGAAGAAAAGAAAAAGATTGTTAATCAAGTGTTTTTCTTTGTTTGATATTTTATTTTTCGGGATTGTTTCAATTGATTCCTAGTCATATGTGTCATATTGTTCACCACAGTAAAGAACAAAAAGGTGTTCTACATTTAAGAAGTTACCAAAAATCTTTAAGATTATTAGGTAAATAATCATATTTTGAAAGATGCTTTAAGAAAATAGCTAACGTTTCGATTAATTAAAAAATAATTAATTTTAATTATTTGATGTATTAATTTTACTTCTATACATTTAATTTTGTATTGGCTAATGACTAGTTTCTTAATTTTTTAAAACTTTGATTATTTTCTTAAAATTTAGATTAAAAAAAAACTAAATACCAAAAGATCTCAAACTTATTCCATTCTAAATTATTCTATAATCTACAAACAAATTCTAAAAGCAACGAAAAAAAAAAAAAAAGCCCCTTATTATCTTTATATTAATAGCATTTTTAGTTGTTCACCTTTCATTTCTATTTTTATTTAGAAGCTTTAGTGAGTTATAAGTATTCGAGTCGACATAGGCAAAGTAATAATTTGTTTGGGGTGGGCATTTTGCCCATTTTATCCTATTTATTGGGATGTAAAAAATAGTTTGAAAATAATTTGAAAAAATGATGTAAAAATAGTTTGACTTTACTAATTTCGAGGTGGTATGAATGATTGAGATTTGAAGATATTGTATAGGAATTTGAAAAATTAAAAAAAATGAAATGGAATTAAATAATTTAGAGAATTAAAAAAATTGAAAAAATTAAAAAAAAATAAAATAAAATAAAATGATTAGAATGGGTGGGCATACAAAAGATAATTAATTAGTCAATTTCTAGAGTCCAAATAACACACAAAAGTCACATTGACAGAACAACAGAGGAAGTTACCACTTAAAAAATGCCGCCGTAAGCCCGTAACAAGTGTTTTATCGTCTGTATCCTTTAAAAAAGCCAATCCAATTAAAATAGTCCAAACCCAAAGAAAACGGCAACGAAGCCAACTTGCAGCAGAAAACGTGATAAAGATGCGTTCAAATACAAACATTATGATACAATTGGTGCATTATTATACTATAAAATAAAAATAATAAAATTAAAAGTGATTGTAATATATTAAAAAATATTTAAAATTCTTTATTACAAAGATTTCTCTTTTTATTACCTTGTATTTTCCCTTCCTTATTTAAGTGTATAAATACAATTGATCCACTGAATAAACATACCTAATAATATATAGAACAACAACAGCAACGAAGAGTAGCCAAAATAGAACCAAGTCAAAGCCAAAGTCTTTTCTTGGATTAGTCAAAAGCGAACGCGTTGAAACACACTTCCATTGAATCCCACCGCGCAATCTACACTCTCTCTCTCTCTCTCCTTTTCACTTTCATTTCTTAATTATTATTTTTTATTTAATTTAATTATTATCAGAATCGGGTTACTTTCCTTTTCCGACTTTCCAGTTTCCAAGCAACATCCTCTCTCAGCACTCACTGCCCTTTATAAACTCTCACAAACCCAAAAGTCCAAACCACAAACAATTCAACAATTCAAGTATCTAAATTTTCTTCTTCTCTCTTCTCTCTAAGCAATCATTCAGTCAAAACGCAAAGATGTTCACTCAAAACGACAAGAAACCGATCGCGATCCGAGAGGTCTGGGCGTGGAACCTGGAATCGGAGTTCGAGATAATCCGAGAGCTCATCGACCGGTTTCCGTACATCTCCATGGACACGGAGTTCCCCGGCGTGGTGTTCCGAGCGCCGTCCGATCGCTCCAAGCCGCACGCGCGCCAACTCGGGCCGTCCGATCACTACAAGATCCTCAAGTCCAACGTGGACGCGCTGCACCTGATCCAGGTGGGCCTCACGCTCTCCGACGCCGCCGGGAACCTCCCGGACCTCGGCTCCGGCGAGAGCCGATTCATCTGGGAGTTCAACTTCCGCGACTTCGACGCCGCGCGCGACGCCCACGCGCCGGACTCGATCGCGCTCCTCCGCCGCCAGGGCATCGACTTCGACCGGAACCGGTCCGAGGGGATCGACTCGGCCCGGTTCGCCGAGCTGGTGATGTCGTCGGGGCTGGTCTGCAACGACGCCGTCTCGTGGGTCACCTTCCACAGCGCGTACGACTTCGGCTACCTGGTCAAGATCCTCACGCGCCGGGAGCTCCCCGGCACGCTGGGCGAGTTTCTGTCGGTGATGAGGGCGATCTTCGGCGACAGGGTGTACGACGTCAAGCACATGACGAGGTTTTGCCAGAGCCTGTACGGCGGCCTGGACCGGGTCGCGAAGGCGCTCGAGGTGGACCGGGCGGTCGGGAAGTGCCACCAGGCCGGGTCCGACAGCCTGCTGACGTGGCACGCGTTTCAGAAGATGAGGGACGTGTACTTCGTCGAGGGTGGGGCCGAGAAGCACGCCGGGGTGTTGTATGGCTTGGAGGTCTATTGAGTTAATTTGACTTTGTTGCGAGTCAGAGAAATTAAAATAAAAAAATTTAGGGATTTGTGATTGGTTTATTGTACAATTAGGTATAAGCAAAGTGTGAGTATGATAATGACAAGGCAGTTTTGTAAATCAAGTTGTTATTTTTTTTTTAATTTAGTGGATATACTAAGGAAATTCTTATTCTTTTACTAATCGCACGCCTTTTTTGAACCCTCTATGTTTCTGCATAGTGCACTGCTTACTATGGAAAAGGACGTGTACCTAAAACTAAAATTGAATGAATGTTGATGAATCGAACGAAGGTAAGCAATCGAATAAGTGGGAGATTTTTAAAATTAAAATAACTCTTGTAGAGCGTGGTTTCATTGCGAGAATAATTCTTGATTGATGAATTTATATTTTAAGATGCCAAGATTAGTAAAAATATAAATTTAATAATCTACAATTGTTATATTTGGTAAAAGAATATTTCGTTACATTTGTTTATTTGAAAATAAAATATTCGTGATAAAAAGGGTTTTTTTTTAATGGTAGAATCATTTCATTTCATTATATTTTTTTTCTAACTTTCTTAATCTCCATGTAATATCATTAAATCTCAACCGTTTGTACCACATCAAAATTCGCAAAATCAAATCTATTTTGAAATAGAATGGTTTGAATGTTTACTCCAAACACCACATTACAGCCTGTTTGGTTCACTCATCTAAATAGTTTTGTACCATGCAAAATCATTTAACTAGCCATTTGAATGCCTTATTTTGATTTCTTCCCCCAAATGATAATCATTTAAATTTTCATTTAAGTCGTTGAATCAAACATGGGATTAAATTCTCATATTTAAATTGGATATAAATTCAAATCACATTTTACACTAATAACATGATTTGAGTTTGACTTTTTGTTATTGTAATTATTGTAGTAAGATAGTTTATGCAAATATACATATATATGGACCGCAATCCAAACAACCCCTAAACTTTCTTAATTTCAAGGTTAAATATTTAAATCTTATTCCAATAGTTTTAAATTGGAAAAATCAACAATTATTTAAATGTCCTCATTTTAATGATCGTAACAAATGGAAATGAAAATCGTTGTTTCCTTTGTATGTCCCTACCAATTAAACTTTATAACTTACCTATTTTCATTTACTATTTTTATTTAAAATCTCACATAATAATTAAAAGTTAATGAGTTGTCAAATTATGATTTAATGATACATAAGGAGACAACCAGTTGGGGACAGTATGTGCTTAAAGTCAAATTATGATTTAACAATAACCTGTGCTTAAAACTATACATGTTGTAAATTATTTTTTATAAATATATATGGGTTGTGTTTATTGCTATGTAAGCATGTGTAGAAACATAGATAGCACATTAAATGAGTTAGAAATATTTATTAGATTTTTTGAAATGCTCTCTCAAGATTTAAGTATACCAAATTGTATGTTAGGTCATGATTTTAAATTGGGTTGGTCATTATGTTTTAAATGGGTTGGATTTCAAATGGGCTAGTCTTGAGTATAGGAAGAGAAAATTTGATCTCACGTCACATTTCACATTCAAAGTTGTAACTTATGTCACAATTATATATCATGTCACTTTTTCCATCATCAAATTACTATATTACCTATATTTTCCTTCTCGTCTTCCTCATTAGTAGAACAAAAGAGGGGCAATTCAGTCAAACTAAAACTAAAAAATGACATGAAATGTAAATTTTCTTTTAAAGTAATATTTTTCAAAACAAGTGGTGCATAAGTGGCACTTTCGAAAATTTTCCGTTTAGGAAGCTCGTGGGTTTATTCGATAATTGTTATCGTGTAGACTTTTCGTAAATTAAACAAGTTTATTATACATAATCAAGTAGTACATTACAAATTTATTTCATAATTACAACTAGTATTATATGAAAAAATTACAAAATAAAATCATTCTTAATGCCACTTAATAATTTATACTCTAAGTAGTGTGTTACCTTTATTTCCACTATATGTTTATGTTTGTAGTGCAAATTTTGAGGCATAAATTAAAAGTGCAACACACATGAGATATAAATTATTATTGTAGTAAAAGAGTTGCATTCCTTAAAATCCCACTTATTAAATTAGTTTATATGCTTATGTGGAAATTTTAACTAGACTATTTTACCCCTAAAATAGACATGCAGACCTGAATTCTATAAAGAGTAATGCACCCAAATTCAAAATAGGAAGAATTACATAATAAGGTCAATCTTTGCATCACTTAATAATCTATACCCTAAGTGATGTGTTCTCTTTATTTACACTCTCTGTTTGTAGTGTAAATTTGGAATATAAATTAAAAGTACAACACACATGGACATAAATTATCATTGTGGCAAAAGTGTGGCATTCCTACAAAATTCTCCTTTTAAATATGACTTTTTTTTGGTTAGTTTTGTTGTCGGTGATTTTTCGTCACCCAATGAGTCCGAGGGCGGTATCCTAGTCATTTTCAAGAAGTCCAGAACCCCCGACTCTACCGAACCAAGCGAAAGTCACCACCACATGGGAGCGCCCTTCAGGGAAAGGACAGAAGAGGATTATCAGAGATGACCCCCGATCCTACACCCCCGGAGGTAAAACATTACAAGGAAAGAACTTCCAGAAAGCCTTCCTGGTGATGGGCCGACATTTAAAGACAGAGTCCTCAAAGGCGATTTACCCCCGAAAGAGGTTGCCTCGAAGAAAGGACCATTCGACGGAGACTCGGCACTCGAAGTCATCAACCCACGGTCATAGAATGTTTGACCGCGGGGTCACAGGTCTCAATTATTCTCCCCCGAGCAGGGAATCCACTGTAGCGACAGCCTTATCCTGCCGAATTCAGAAGAACTGCTCCCGGCAGGTGGGCAGCTTTATTAGGTGAACCAAACCCGTGACTTAGGAGATTTGACATTTTGTCCTTTCTCAACTGTAGCTCTCTTCTTCGCTTATAAGAGAAGGAGGAGTGAAAGTTGAGGAAGCAGGAGAAAAAAGAGAGAAAAAACTTACTCTGTAAACTCTCTTTCAAAAGAGAAAGTATGATAAAAATAGTGGATGTAGGCTATTACTCTTAAGGAGGGCCGAACCACTTAAAAATTTCTCCGCGTATTTATTTTTTTTTTTAAAACTTTTTGTTATTTTTCATTCCCGCATCACAAACTAGAGGTGCGGATCTCGTCGTTGGTTCAAATTCCACACCAACAGATTGGCGCTAGAAGGAGGGCCGCCCTGAACCTCCGGGCATGCCCTTCCATTCCAGTTTCGTTCGAGCTTTTTCCGGGAGTCTCGTCGTCACCTGTGATCGGAGATCATGGATCCGACGACCTGATGAACGGGAAAAGAAACCCCATAAGTCCCAAGTTGGGTCAAAGTTAGCATAAAAGAAAGAGCGTCCAAAACCCCATGTCCCGGGTGAACAGCATGGTGAAGATCTTCGGTTCAAGACCACCAACATCTGCAGTTCATCACCGGCAAGGGAGAAGCGGACGAGCTCCAGACGCGGCTCCGAGGCAGAAGGAACCGAGCCGCAGCTGAAGTGGCTGCCGAGGACATCACCTAGATGGACTCGGAGCCAGCCGACTGGCGGATCACATGCTCTGGCCAACCACCACTGCAACCGGAGGTCTGGCGATGAACCATCCGGGGGCTCCAAACCGAGGGAGAGCAGCCACCAGTGGTCCAAACCGGAAGATCACGACCAGCCGCTAGCAAGCAAAAGAGATCGACTCTTTTCACATCAGGCAAACTGGGTCTCTACCCCCAAGAACCACTGAGGCATGCTCCGTCACAGTCGGAGGACCGCCTCAGATGGTCTCGATCCCCGGCGACGACCCAGTTCCGCGAGCGACCGCAGTCTGAGATACTGCGGGAGTTAGGCTTGTCACCCCCACCTCTTCCCTGCACTCGGTATCATTATACCCCGAGGTTTTTACTTGGTCACGGACCTATGGCGCATAAGAGGAAGTTCGGGGGAGATAAGCCTGAGAGCCCTGACCACAGCCGATGTAGCCAGAACGATTTTGATTCTCAAGAAGAGGTGGCCACATCCTTTTGCCAAGCACGGAATGTCCTCGTACGCGCCGTACACGGCTTTAGGCAAGCCAACGGAAAGTCGGCATAGTAATAGCTCCCAAAGGTGCTATCAGGGCCTACCAACAAGATGTCTCTATTATCAGGGCAGATCGCGAGACCCGCGCATCTCACCTGGGCGGCAGCTGGCGAAAAGAGAGAGGTCGCCTCGATGACCAAACTCAGGGCTCACGCCAAATGGGGCGCAGCAGCCGGATGGCCTGGAGAAGGGACATCAACGCCGGCATGACTGTACCCGTGGCGCAAAAACGGAGTGATTGATCGAAGGACGTCCCCGAAGATAGTCAACTGCCCCCTGGAATCGCCTTCGGCTACCCCCACTCTCGTCAGCGCGGAGCGCCCTCGCGCGTTCCAAGCGCGGTTCTAGGCGCACCGAGAGGTATCCAAGGCGCAACCGGGTTGCACGCGATCAAGAGGTATCCGCGGGGCAAGATCGCCAAGAATCTTGTCTCACAGCCAGTTAGCCGGCGAAGAACGTAAACTCGATGTATGAAGGATAGAACCGTGAAGCGGATGAATCCTATAAACATCACGCTCGACGCCCTTTTTGACCACGGAGCGCTCAGGCCACTGAGGGAAACCCGAGGTACCAGAAAGAAATAGATGCGCTCTATAGGTACCTCGAAGGCGAGCAAGACTAGAACGCGTGAGTCTCGAAAGGCTTACGTGGGTCTTACTCACTGAAGCTTCCTACCGCACAAAGGTTAATCTTGTCAGGTCTTTCCCCATATGAAAACCTGTTTGGGGATTAACTTGGGAAGCTGGGCCAAGTGTCTCCTAGAACCATTCTATTCTCCGGAGGAGGTAGAAGACCTAGGTGCGCTTAAAGGAGGAACTCCGAGGCGGAAGGGACTAGAATCTCTCAAAGGATGGTCTAATCCGCCGGTGTATTAAGACAAAAGGCCCTGCCCCATTCAGAAGCACCGGGAACCGCTGCAAGCAATGGGATACCTGCAAATCTCGACGAATACAAGATCTGACCGGGTTCACCCCCGAAAAAGCCTGGTTCGGGATAATCCTTCGTAGGAGGAACAACCCGCAACTAAACAGCGCATTCACGGAGGTATGCTCAGGTCCCGATCTAAAACCGTCGTCTAATTTGCTCATTGACCCTCGGAGAGGGTATGATGCAGAAGAGTTGTAGTCCTCGGAGAGGACACGACGAACGGCTGTAGGATTGATCCCGAAGGGACTTGATCCTATAGTCGGGGGCCACAGCGTGAAGAAGGTAGTATTTAAACTTTTAACCTTATACTTCGCGTAACCAATTCTATTTCTATAGGTAACCACTGTGTTCCACCATCGAAAGAAGCACGGACGGACTCCCCGGCGAAGCCAGGTTCGAGAGGTTGCCAGAGCCAACGGATTCAGGGCCGGAGGGACAACTGACTCCATAGCGGTCAGACACCGTTTGTCTACCAGATAAATCAAGGTTAGAGAAACGTCTAGTTCCGAAGGGATCAGACCCCGTTTCTCTACCAACGGGAGTGTCTTCCTTCAAGGCGACAAGAAGATTCGGCGTAGCTGAAGTCGTTCCCACACACGGCTTCCTTCACGGCAGGAGACGCATCCCTAGCGGAGTGGCTTCAACCAGGATTAATCCCGAGCAACGCGACTCGCGCCACTGGGATTGGGGGGCAGATGTTGTCGGTGATTTTTCGTCACCCAATGAGTCCGAGGGCGGTATCCTAGTCATTTTCAAGAAGTCCAGAACCCCCGACTCTACCGAACCAAGCGAAAGTCACCACCACATGGGAGCGCCCTTCAGGGAAAGGACAGAAGATGATTATCAGAGATGACCCCCGATCCTACACCCCCGGAGGTAAAACATTACAAGGAAAGAACTTCCAGAAAGCCTTCCTGGTGATGGGCCGACATTTAAAGACAGAGTCCTCAAAGGCGATTTACCCCCGAAAGAGGTTGCCTCGAAGGAAGGACCATTCGACGGAGACTCGGCACTCGAAGTCATCAACCCACGGTCATAGAATGTTTGACCGCGGGGTCACAGGTCTCAATTATTCTCCCCCAAGCAGGGAATCCACTGTAGCGACAGCCTTATCCTGCCGAATTCAGAAGAACTGCTCCCGGCAGGTGGGCAGCTTTATTAGGTGAACCAAACCCGTGACTTAGGAGATTTGACATTTTGTCCTTTCTCAACTGTAGCTCTCTTCTTCGCTTATAAGAGAAGGAGGAGTGAAAGTTGAGGAAGCAGGAGAAAAAAGAGAGAAAAAACTTACTCTATAAACTCTCTTTCAGAAGAGAAAGTATGATAAAAACAGTGGATGTAGGCTATTACTCTTAAGGAGGGCCGAACCACTTAAAAATTTCTCCGCGTATTTATTTTTTTTTTAAAAACTTTTTGTCATTTTTCATTACCGCATCACAAACTAGAGGTGCGGATCTCGTCGTTGGTTCAAATTCCACACCAACAAGTTTTATTCCCCAAAAATGGGGAATCAATTGTTTAATCATTTATATAATTAATTATTGATCCTAGCTAAATATTTCTTGATTATTTTTCAACAAATGTATAATAACCTTCCTAATTTATCTTTAGATAAATTTTTTTTAAAAAAACATAAAACTAGAATTAGCTTTTGGATAATTGAATTTCTCATTTAGAGAGCAAAAGCTCACTTTGTTTTCTTTATCTTTATCCATGGATTTGGCTTGATCTATCCCATCCCGCTGCGTCATGTGGTATCAAGGCTGCAACTATGCTTAGTTGGTAGTCGTTCGCGATAGACGAAGGTTACTTGCCTATGATGATCGTAAGTACTATCAAGTTCAAAGAGTGGTGTTAGATTTGATGTTCTACGTCGAGCAGTCAATGATTTTACTTAGAAATTGTCCCGACCCAAACCTTTGGGGCAATCGGTCACTGGAGTTGTTCCTCTAAAGTCGTTATCTGATGATTCCAACAAAGATTTCTTTAGGTCTCGAAATTATAATATCCAACGATGAACTGAACGACATTAACAAAATTGGCTTGAAGATCACATATATGACCTCCGCAACAACAGTTCATGGCTCCACAATTGTGATAGTCATAATTTCTTAAGCCAAAAAGAGGACAAGACAGAGTAAGCTGTGCAATTCCACATCGCTTCGGTAAAAGTGATGGTCTAATGTAAAAGTTATGAGACCATGTTAGTATGGGATGATACAGTTGAAGAGAGGCTTAAAAGATATTATGGTACTAGCTATGTAAACAAGATGCATATTCTTTCGAGAGCTCATCTCGTAAGAACTTCAAAGTTAAGCTTGCTTGACTCGGACTAATTTCGGGATGGGTGACCTAGTAGGAAGTTTTCTCGGTGTACGAGTGAGGACAAAGCACGCTGAAAAGACTCGTGTTGACCTGGTCATCCATACCATTACCCACTCCCGGGTGGCGACCTTTACCCATTCATACCCAAGCGACAGAATCGGCTTTTACAAACCCAGAACGACCAGATATGCTTGCAATCGCATAAATCACACGAGCCACAACGTCGTACTGCCTTTATCCAAACGTTGATATCCATTTCTCTATAGTCGTGGTTACGATGGGTTGGTGCCAAAATTGGCAATTACACTCGGAGAAAGAGCTAAGTTGTTGTCCTATCCCAAGCTACTCTGTCTCGTGATTCATTTTGTTCACGCCACATCGAGGTTCATGTACCAAACAAACTCGCCCAACTCCGCATACTCGAGGTCTGGACAACTTTAACAACCTCTAAGCATGCTCAAACAGCCGAGGACCACTACGCTTTTGGAAGGACCAACATTATCCATACTAGACCTCACTTACTGGCAGCGTTGGATGATCAGCCCATGTTTCCTTCTCATGCTCAACATTGGTAACAAACTACATAGGCCCTAAGCTATCATAATGTTAGTGTATCAAATCAGTTTGATTTGGATATCTCTATTTTATTCGGGTTCTTAATAAATTTAGATAGGACTTTTGAATAAATTGACGAAGTAGATGAATTCTTTGATTTATTGAAACTGAGTGTGTTAATGAAGCCAAGCTAGTTGCAAGCAAGCTTAGAGATTATGCTTCTTACTGGTGGAAGAGATTATAACATCATAGAGTGTTTGATGGAAAAGGTGAAATTAAGACTTGGGGAAAGATGAAAAGCAAAATGATAGCTCATTTACGTTCCAAGAAAATTGAGACCAGGAACAAAACTAATTTCAATAGAACAATTAACGATTAATAATTCATCACTCTCTCGTGGATACAATAGTTTTGAAGTTGAGTATGTAGAGAAATGCAAGAGTATTCAAGTGTGTTGATGCCCAGTGCTAAAGAAAGATTTGGAGATAAAGTTTGTGATTCAATGATGCTTTGAGTATTGAACTACAAAGCAAAAGGAATTATGCCAATAGAAGTGGTGACAGAGTTGTAGATGAAGTGAACCCGAGAGAATTTGAAGAGGATAGGATCTGAATTTATGCTAAAGAAATTTTAATTCTACTGCTTTCAGAACAAGAAAAGGGAAAGGATGGAAGTAAGAATAGCAAAGATTTGGTTGCATTGAATTATGAGGATGAATCGCAATACTTCCTCTGTGAAGATAAACTAAATGCTGCAGATTTGGTGCAAGGAGATGATTTTGTGAATAGAGGGGATGACTTCCATTTAAACAAACCAATAGCCAAGTCTCTTAGTGTTGGAGTTCTTGAGTTGTTTCATGTTTTAAAGGAGAGTTTAATTAGTAGAAACAATGCTTTGAAGGATGTTCATGATAGTCATATACCTCTCATGAACTTATTTGGCCCAAAAAGAAGCCGATATAAGCAGCATCATTGATCATGAATCTTGCTTGACTAAGACTTCTTCAAAGCCATAATCTTAGAAGGAAGATAATTTTTTCTTTGCATGAATCTTGCTCACTTATCTGCTTCTTATTTTATTGACGATTCTTCTATTATCCTAAGAATAAAAGTTGGTCTTTCAAGGTAAATTACCCCTACAATTGTATTATATATAGTTATAATTTTTGTAGCCATATATGTCTACCATTTTGTCAAAAATATATTTTTTACTATCTAAGCTCTTATATATGACCTCGCTTTTTATGCCCGACAGTTTGATTCTTCTAGCATTACGATCGTTAAGACTGTAGATTAAATTAATTCATGGATCGAATTTCATCTATTGCTTGAAGCTTCTAACTCAAAACTTAGGAATTTTTAGCTCCACGATTACGATTTATGGAGTTGGGTGCTAGTTCGAATAACCATCAATAACTCAAGCATAACAACAATAACAACTACTACTACTACTACTACTATCATGAACTAATCAAAAAGCTAATAATTTTGCCAGAAAAATTTAGAACTATACGCAGCTACAAAGAAAGATATGATGTAAAGAAAATAATAATAAGTTGAGAAACAAGATAAAATGCAAGCAGCACGAATATTGAATAAATTATCGCCACAGAGAAATTGTATGCTTGTGATATATAGCTTGATGCTCAATGATTATACATTATATAATAAGATTATATGAATATGCATATTTATAGTATGGATCTAGTTCAAGAAATTAATACGTGGAAGCAAAAGACAATTATATATATATATATATATATATATATATATATAGGTAATATTACATATTTGCTTGAATCTACAGAATTGTTATCCATATTTTAGTTATTTTTTACTTTAGCTAAGAAAATTGAGGAAAAAATGATGAAATTCGGAGCAATTATAGTAAAACCTCTATAAACTAATAGTTTCGGAAAAAAGAAAAAATATTAATTTAGTGAATTACTAAATTATTGATAAATTAATCAAAATAATAATTTATCGATAATTTAAATAAATTATCAATTTATCCAGATATTTTTTCTTATTTATCCAAATATATGTCATGTTTGGTATCGTTTTACAAGCTATTACTATGATTTCTTGTATTCATTAAGTAAATAAATCCATGTGAACATTAACTTTAGAAAAAACAAGCAACTGTAGATATATATTCTGTAAAATAGTTCTAATAACAATAAAAATATTTTTATATTAATAAATTATTAATTTATATATCAAGTGACTTTAATAAATTTTTTTGTGATGTAAATATAAATTTAACGAATTATTAATTTAATACGTTGGACACAAGTAAGGAGTTTTATTGTTGGTGACATGAAAAAAAAAAAAAAAAAACATGTTCACGTCGTCATTGACATTTCTATATATGTAAAATGACATATATAAAAGTTTGGATGAGATTTGTCACTTTGTAATAACAAATGAATGTGCTGCCAACATATATGCAATGGTATCGAAGTTGTAAATTGGGATCGTTATGGGCTGCGTTGTCCCAAAGTCTTGTGTATTTACCATCAATTCTAGTAGTTGACCTACTTCAAAATACTTGGTCAACTCATCCGTTGAGACTGTTATTTTTCTTGCCAGAAGTATGTGCTACTTCTCTCTCTCTCTCTCAATATAAATATAAATATATATACATATATTGGTCAGTTAGGTAAATAGTCATTTTGAACTGTGTGTTTTTAAAAAATAGTCACAGTTTCAAAAAATTTAAAAACTAGCCATAAAACTGTAAGAAATTTTTGACAATAACAAAAATACACATAAAAATACTGTAAGAAATTTCTGACAGTAGGCAAAAATTTTGTAAAAAATTTCTTACATGGTTAGTTTTAAATTTTTTGAAACTGTTATTATTTTTTAAAATCATTTGGTAAACAGTAGCTATTTTCTTAAAATTTCATATATATATATATATATATATATATATATATTTCAATGCATGCCTTTTAATATGCTACATGGGTATGAGAAACAAATTTTGCATAAAATCATCCAAAATAATAATAATAAAAACCTAGGGGGCGTGGAGGGCTATTGGCCCCTAACCTCGATTATATAAAATTAAAAAACTTATGACATGTATTAAATATTTTTTCAGATTTCCATATTCTTATTTAATGTAATTTCTAAACTCTTTAAGTTTTCTTAATATTTTAAAGAAATTTTCAGATTTACCCTTTCAAATTTTAAAATTTTTTTGTTTACTTCACACACACATATATATAGTTAAGTTTCTTTATTTAATATCCTTTAGCTTATTACTATTTTTTTACTTTTATTTTTTATATTATATTAAAAAATAATTTATCAAGATTAATGATTATTATTTAAGTTAGTTAGGCAAATAATCATTCTAGATAGAGTGTTTTTTATAAAATAACCATAGTTTCAAAAAAAAAAAAGAATTAACCATAAAAAATTTCTTTACATATGTCAGAAATTTCTAAAATATTTTTTTTTAATTTTTTAAAACTATAATTATTTTCTAAAATCATTTTTTTCAAAAGTGATTATTTTCTTAAATCTAGTTTGCTTGTTTGGTTTATTTGTCTTAACGACTATGGTCCTTTTAAAATCTAGCACTAGCTCCTATGTGAGACTACGTGTAATGTTTCACCTCTTGTTTGACAATTAAATCAAAATATTTTAGACGAGAGTCTCAAATTTCCAAATTGAGATGAACTTTAAATCGTTGTTTGGCATGTTTTGATGCAATTAATATAACTATTCAAATGTGACTTCAACATTCCTTTTAATATTTAAATTAGGAGGATTCCAACTCAACATTTAATTTTGATTTAATCAAGTGCAATTGGTACTATTTTAATAATTTCTCTTACGGAGTTCATAATAATGTAAAATTTAATCACTTAATTGAGTTAATTGTTGAAAAGAAAATTTTTTAACGTAGTTAAATAATTATTTACGAAAGGTTAAAGCTGCTTAATTATCAATCGTCAATCTTTTAATATACGATCACCTACTCAAAATTTACGAGTAATTATTAGAGGTCGCTATATTTTAAATTACTTGCACTTAATATTAAAGATGTATGGATCACATATCGATCATTGACAGATCAATAATTAACATGTATGTTCTTACTGACTTTTTCACCAAACAACAATACTAATTATGTCACTAGCTTGACCACTTAAATATAACTAAAGAAGCTCTGAATCCATTCAGCAAGAGTGAGGTTAAAAAAAATAAAAAATAAAAGCTCTGAATCCATATACTGCAAAAGAAATATTGTAAACTAAATGCTCACCATAAAAGGTCTTAATAATAATATTATAAACCATTTCATTTGTCCAACTCACAATGTAAACAAAACATTAATCACTCTGCGTGTAGACACAAGAATTTTCACCTAATTAAATAAATCTGAATATTATCTTATACATTAGCCATATATATCAAGGAGAGTTATTTTATTTATCCCAATAAGAAGATCATGAAGCTTCTTCCTTCAATCTTGAAGCCAAAAAAGACTAAAAGATCTAATAGCACTTCATGGAAATGGAAGCCTTTGAAGCACCTCAAAGCCTTATCATTCTACGTCAAGGCCAAAATGATGATCAACAATAACCCTAATTTCGTCTTGGCGTCGCATCACCACGCCGGAAAGGTCACAACCATGTTGGACTCCTCGTGGTCGCAGTCGCGGTGCGCCTTCTCTTCGGCCTCGGCGGCCGCAGGGCGGGCGGACAAGGTGATCTCGAAGAGCGGGGAGCTCCTGCTCGAGAGCGCGGTGCAGGCGATAAAGACCAAGAGGCTATTCTTCGACCCCGGCGCGAGCACAAACTCGATCCTAGGGTCCGCGAGGTTCGTGTTCCAAGACTGCGTCGTGCAGGCCATCGAGACCTCGGACCCGTACGTCGAGTTTAGGGTTTCGATGGAGGAAATGGTCGCGGCTTACGGGGTGATCAAGGGTGGCAATAATGTGGCGGAGAGGGACGATCATTGGGAGTACTTAGAAGGGCTTCTCTCGTGGTACTTGAGGATGAACGAGAGGAAAAACCATGGAGTCATAGTCGAGGCTTTCATCGATATGTACACCGCGATTCCGTCTTGCCCTAGCTCGTGCTCTTTCTCTTACAATGCTAATTCGGCTTCTTCTTCAAAGTCCAAGGACTGGTGGGAGATCAAGATCAACGAGACATACCTGCGCGCCGAGAAGGAAATGTGTCCCAATAAGTGTTTCTGAATATTATTATGTGACATTTAGGTACTTAATTTTTCCAAATTATTATGTTATATATATGTATTATTAGCTAGACTGTTTGTGTGTAATTAGGATTTAAATGTATGATTCTCCATCGAGATTGTTATGATAACTTTTGGCCAAGGGTTAGAGAATTTGATTTTCTAAGAATGCTTCTATTTACAGATCAGTTGAGTATCTAATTTCTGCTTTAGGATTTCCGCGCTAATGATGGTCGAGTTTCTAGTACCCTCTTTTTCTCTTTACACACAATTTCCATTTTATAATAACTTCTTACCTAAAAATTGTGTATCTTTAAATCTTTTTTCATCTTTATTTTTTTTCTAAAATAATTTTTCGTCTTCTTTTTATTTGTTCCTTTTCACCAAGGCATTTCTTTGAAAGAACAAATTTCACTAGTCGGTAATTTGAGTAAGAATATATTGCATCACTGTGAGTGTTTTATTTGGAGCTCGCTTTTTTTTTTTTTTTTAATGAGTTTCATTATAAAAATTCCCCAAACGATGGTTTGGTACAAAATCTGCGATGATGTTGATGACTATCAAAAGAGATGTAATTGTGACAAACAAGAATTAAACATCACTAAAAAAAAATGAATTTTCAATTGATTTTATTCAATCGCGGATAAAAACTATCAGCGACTGATTTTAATCTTTAAACACCTCACCGCGAAATTGTAAAAACACTTAGTCATTTGTCTTAGTTTTTTCCCTTTATCGTCTCTCTCCCTTCTCTCTCACCTTCCAGCGACCTTGCCGCCATCCACTCTCTACCATCGCCACCGCCGACTTACACGTTGTGGTTTTCTCCCTTTTCTCTCACTCTCTCTCTCTCTTTTCTCGCCACTGCCGCGGCTGTTTGGTAACCGCTGCCACCATCTAGTCTCACTGTCGTCCGGTCTTTTAATTTTCATCAAATATTTAAATAAATCATTCTAAAAAATTAGATGCGGATAGTAGTTTGACACTATCTGCGATTGATTTTTTTAGTCGCATGAAACCTCATCGGCGACTGATTAATGACTACTTGTGACTAATTAATGACTGATAATATGAAATTTTTTTAGTGCCATCAAGGCATCAATATTAAATCAAAAAAAATATCCTAATTATCTTTTGAAATAGGGGTTTGTAGCTAATTTTAGAATTTATGTAAAAAAATATCAACAACTTTTTAAAATTAGGTAAATGACCCATTCTTGGTAAATAGACAAAATACTATGGTAAGCGGATCAAATACCAGCTATTTTTAGCTTGAATTTTATCTACTTACCATGATAATTTATCTGTTTACTTAAAAGTTTTTTTGGAGTATATTGATTATTTACCATGGTAAGTAGACATAACTCAAGCTAAAAATGACTGGTATTTCATCCGCTTACCATATTATTTTGTTAACTTACTAAGAACGGGCCTTTCACCTAATTTTAAAAAGTTATGGACATTTTTTTAATATGATCTAAAAAATGGACTATCTACCAAAATTTTTCTTTGAAATATAGGATTTAATAATTAAGTAAATTTCGAAAGAAATAAGATATTATGGTAAGGTTGCTTTTGGAATAATCTTAATTGAGAGGTGTGAAGAGTAGATCAATGAGGGATGGCAATAGGGCCACCCTAAAGATTTTTAAAGACAGTCTGCTTCAAAGTTTTATTTTAAAATGAATAAATACCATGCATCATAACTTTTATCCTTATAAATAATTAAAACCAACGCACGCTGCAAATATATGTATAGTAAACATATTATTGGTCAATAGCTTTGTGTCTATTTGTAGGAAGTTTATGGCAGTAATCAATGAAATTATAGAACTTATCTACAAGTATCTACAAATAAGTTTTTTTTTTTAAGGTGAATAGTATGTTTATGGTATATATAATATGATTTTATGGGTGGTTCTATGTGCACATACATCTAAGTTATCAACACTTCTTTTCTATACCTTTGTTTGGGCAACCAATTTCTCCCATTCCATTCCATTCCCATTTTTCATTTTTTTTCAACTTTTCAAATCCTTCAAACTATTCAATTCCATTCCATTTTTTTTCAACCATTTTTTTCAATTTTCCAAATCCCTATACAATATTTTTTAATCTCAACCATTCATATCACCTCGAAATTAACAAAGTCAAACTATTCTTACATCATTTTTACAAATCATTTTCAAACTATTCCAAACCATTTTCAAACCATTTTTTTCCATCCCAATAAATGGGATGGAACGGTCAAAATGACCAAACCAAACAACATGTAAATAGACACACAACTGGATTTTAACAAATTTAAAACTAGCACGCACACCCACAAATTCTCAAATTGCTCATTAATACTTTATTATAAGAATAAGTTTCTTGATAATTATATTTTTATTTTAAATATTTTTTTCCACTCATCAAATATTTTTTTTATTCCCTCCTATGCTTTATATAAAAATATATATTTCAAATACATAAAATAGTTTGAAAATTAAAACTTTATTTTACTATCCACCAATCTTGCTTAACTAAATTTTAAAATGACATAAATTATGCATTTACAAATTACATTGTACAAACTGATTTTTTATTGTGGTGTTTATTGAAATATGAAATTATTTTATTCAAATAAAGAGAATTTTAAGTCATAGTGCATAGTGCATGATATTTATCGGTTTCTGTGTAAATGAATTGATGTTATTAACAACTTAATTTTTGCTTAAAGGAATTGATAATGTATTGAAATTATAGATTTGGTCAGATGAAAAATTCCAAAATAATACATACATACATATATATATATTTGAGAATATAGAGTAAGTTGGAGTGTACAATAAAAAATTATTTTGATTTTTCCTTCATTAATTATTGCACAAAGAAATCGCAACGCTCTTATAATTTTTCACACTACTATTTTTCTCAACAAGCTCTAGACAGTAGACACGCTCTCAAAATTCTTAAAGAAGCTTTGCTTCTATTCTCTTCCTCACTACTCCCTTGCTTTTCTGTTTGGTGTGTCTCTAAGTGTTGGAACGGGCTTTCAATCTTGCAAGGCCCAAAGTCATTGCTTTTGAGCTTTGATAAAGATCTAAGGCCTTTTAGCGTTTTGATTGTTACTTGGTCAGTGATGGTTATCACTTTTTTTTTTTTTTAAGATTTACAAAATAAGGTCATTCTTAGTGTTACTTAATAATTCATATCTCTTTATTTTTATTCTATATTTATAATCTAAATTTTTAGTATAAATTAAAAATACAACACACATACAGTCATTGTGGCAAAAATTGGTCATTTTTCAAATCTCCCATTTTTTTAGCTTCACTCGCCTTCATTATTATTACTATTATTTTACTGTTTTATTGCCTACAAAATTTGTAAATAATTTTATGTAATTCAAAACGTCTCTTTAAACTTATTTTGCAGTACCAAATAGATTTCTTACTCTAGTAAAGTCTTCTTTCTTCAACAGCTTGTAAAGATGTCGACAACTTGGTCATTAGACTTCAAATACTTCAATCACACATCTTGCTTGCAATGCACTCTCATATGTAGTACTATCAAGTGTAATTATATTTGCTTTGATCATGAAAATTGAAAGACAGGTTCTTGACTTAACGTCGACAAAAACCATTATTGGGTCATTTTGGAGTAGACTTAACTCTTCCAACAAATTCTTTAGCCAATTTCATGCAGTTACATGGAGTAGCAACAACATACATAACTTTATATATTGAGAGTATAACATTCAGCTACTTCTTTGACAATCAAGTAATCAATGTAGTATCACAATTACCAACAAGCTTGCAATAAGTATCAACTGAATAGATTAAACCAAAATCAATTATATCTACCTTCGAGATATCAAAGAATATTATTCTCTTGGTGAACTTAAAATGAGTAGTCATTAGATAATGCATAGATAATGTCAGGCCTTGTGCTCTTTAAATACTACAAATTTCCAAGGAGACTCTTGAAGAATGTTGGATCTACCTTTTCTGCTCGATTATGTTAGGAAAGTTTAATTATGTCTGAATGCATTCAAAACGACCCGCTTTCTAGATTATCCTTATAGAAAAGAAGGGAATTCTAATACTCTTTCTAGTTATTTCGTTCTCTATTTCTATTTTAATAGAATCCTTAGGAAAAGCATTTTGTTTCCATCGAGCTAAAAGATTTGTCCATGTCTTTAGTAAACTAAAGTCATTGTTTAATAGCTTTTTTGCTTCAATTTTCCCTATAAAAAAAAATTGAAGATTTAGTTACGATTAGAAATCAATTTTCTATCTTTATCCATGGATTCCTTACTCATACTCATTTAATTGGAAGTATTGATCCAATTAAAAAAAATTATGTTTCGGTATTTCATAATCCAATTTTTCAATTTCTAATTGACTCTTGGATACATTAAAAAATACCTATACACCCCGAACAATATCTATTGCCTGTCCTGTACCGCTCCGCGGGCTTTAGCTTTAGGAATCGAAACCGGACCAATCTCGCACACAAGCAGGTTCTATTAGAAAGGAATATGTTGAATTGGAATATGAAAGCCTCATAAGCCAGCCAACAAGCCTAACCATATTTTACCTCGACTTCACTTGAATGCTTAGATAGTATGTCATTAGTCCAATATTGGTCATCTTAAGTTGAAGTCTTGTAACAGTGAAAATCAGATCATCAACGTCTAATCAAATGGTCATAACATCTCGATATTTGATCTTGATGTATGGAGCATGCTCGTAAGAAAACTTTTATTGGCATTCATTTCGAGGTATTTGTCACTCTGACTATTCCAATCCCTTGGAGCTTATTTCATATATACCATCAAGGCCACTCTTTCACTTGGCAAATAAAAATAAATAAACAAAAAAGGCCATTCTTTAACTTTGTGACTTTGTCTTCTTGTCCATTTATAATTATGTATCCCATTGGTTGCTACTTCATTTTTAAGTACTCCGTTGGAGATTACAAACTTCAACCTCATTAGTTGTTAGATTTAGACTTCCTTTTTAAGTACTCCATTAAAAAATACAAACTTTAAATTAGTTTGATGAATTTTTCACTTGTTTTGAGCCGCTCAAGAAATTATTAGCCTTAGCCTCATAGTTTTCAATTGAGAAACAGGAGCAAATGCTTCATCATAGTCGATGTCTGCTTTCCAACTGTAACCTTTTGCTACTAGCTAGTCTTGCCTTGTGTTTTTCGATCTCTTTGCTAACATTTTTCTTCACCTTATAAGCCCATTTTATGCTGATGGCTTTTTGACGTGTTGGAAGTTGATCGAGTTACCATATTTCATTCTTTTTAATAGCTGCAATTTCTTCATCCATTATAGCTCTCGATTATCTAAACCTGGCAAACCGGTAACGGTAAACGGATAATCCGTTACCGTTACCGTTAATTCCGGTAACGGTTAACCGTTACCGGAATGAAACGGTTAACGGTTATCCGTTACCGGAATCAAACGGTAACGGATATCCGTTAACCGTTAACGGTAACCGGAATCTGGACCGTTAACCGTTTTGAATTTTCCTTTTTTTTTTTTTCAAACGAGAGCCGTTGGATTTCAATCCAACGGACTCAATCCATCCAGCTTCCAACGGTCTTTTTGACCGTTTGGAAAAAAAAAAATTTTTTTAAACGGTCTTATGACCGTTGGAGGCCAAATGGCCTCCTCCTCCGCCCATCTCTCTCCCTTCCCTTCCCACTCTCCTATAAAACCCCCCCCCCCCCCACCCCCCCCCCCCCCCTCCCCCCTCCCCCCCCCCCTTAAATTTCAAAATCTACAACTTCTAATCCTCTTATTCTTCTTCTTCTTCTTATTCTAATCCTTTGTAAAATTCAAAAAAATCCCAACAAATTCTCAAAAATTCCCAAATATTATATATAAATTTATAATATAATAATTTATAAAGTTGAAAATTTATTAATTATTTATTTACACAATATTAGAAACTATGGCTCACGAGCGCACTCCAACTTCTCGTCCTCGCCGGCGTTGGATGCGGGAATCCGAATTTCCCGACTTCACAGACCCGGGAGATGAAGTGGATTTGAACGCATCACCGAATATGGCGCATTTGCAAGCGTTACTCGAGCAACCGTACGGTGGAAGTTCAAGCATGATTGGTGGCGATTACAGTTATGATTTTCCTGTTGCTCCTCCTCCTCCTCATCCCGCTCATCTTGCTCATTTACATGAAGAGCCGGCCCCACACATAGACGATTCACAGCGTCCGGCGGAGGAGGAGGTGGAGGAGGACGACGAGGACGAACCGCCGGCGGCAACGGCGAACCCTTCGTCATCGGTGCCTCCTCGGAGGAAGAAGCTACGCTCGGAGGTGTGGCAACATTTTGATCATGCTTACGAATGTGCAGCGGATGGCACACAAATTCGCTGGGCGTGGTGTAAATTATGCCGAAGGAGATTCAACGCGAACTCCACGACGGGCACAACGGCACTCAAAAATCACCATAGAAAGTGCCAAGCCGAACATGATCGTCTAGCAGCGGCGGCATCGGCGGCGACAGGAACGGGAGCTGCCGGCATCCCAGCACACGCTGGGCCTTCCTCCCAGGTAAGTTGTTTCGACCCCCAAGCACATAGGGAAGCATTAGTAAAATACATAATCGGTGCGGACATGCCACTTAGTTTAGGAGAACGTCCCTCTCACATTGAATATGTTAGGAGTATAGTTCCAAATTATCAACCCGTCACTAGGAATACAATTAGGAGTGATTTAGAAAAATATTACAGAAAGAGACGGGCTCCTCTACTTAAAGAATTAGAGAATGGAACATTTAACGTTGCATTTACTTCAGATGTTTGGTCAGGTAGAGCTAGGGAAGATTACATTAGTGTAGTGATTCATTACTTAGATAACGATTGGGTTTTAAACAAACGCATTATAGGTTTTCGTTTACTTGATGTTAGATACACAGGAGTTAACATTGCACAGCGTATAGTTAATGTATTAGAGGATTATACTTTACAGAACCGTGTCATAGCATTCACTTTGGACAACGCATCGGCAAACGATAGAGCCATTGAGATATTGCGTCCGTTAGTTAGCGGACACCATGACTCGTTGTTGCATCAAATATGTGCATGCCACATCATTAACTTGATAGTGAAAGCCGGGCTTAAGGAGATAGAGGACCAAATCCATCGACTTCGATATGCAATTTCGTATTTGAAATCTTCTAACGTCCGTATTGCATCTTTTAGACGTTATTGCAGGCACAACTGTCTACCGCAGCGGACATTCTCATTGGATGTTCCAACGCGGTGGAATTCAACGTACTTGATGATCGAGAGTGTTCTTCCTTACAAATATGTGTTCACTGCGTGGATACACAACGAGCTTGGCGCAGATAGCCTCACGGAGGATGACTGGACTGTTTGCTCAATTTTTCATTCTTTCCTTAAAACTTTTTATAATCATACCGTTAACTTATCTGCTGTTTACACTCCTACAAGTAACATCGCTTTACATTCACTATTAGAATTTACTGAATCTTTATCGGCTAACAGAGAAATTCCTTTGTTGCAGCTCTCTGTGAGAAGAATGGAAGCAATGTATAAGAAGTATTGGGAGAACATCCCATACCTCTACAGCTTTGGTCTAATTTTAGACCCCGTTGGAGGGTGGACAATTATTTGGAAGTCCTTAAAGTAATTGAGGAAAACATGAAGCAGCCAGATGGGACAGCAGAGAGAATATGCAACGACGCGACGGAAAAGTTCTTAGCATTCTACAAGACGTACGAGGATGAGTTTAGAGGAGGAGAAACGCAACCGCCAGATGCCATACCAGCCCCACATCCTTCGCCAATGAAGTGCTCAATATCCAGACGCCAGGCTAGAAGGAACGCACAGCAAGCGAGTTCTTCGTCGTCATCATCTCCATTGTCACAAAGTGCAGAAGTTCGTCGCTACCTCAACATATCTTGGGTAAATATGACGGAACAAGATTTCGACATTCTACAGTGGTGGAAATCACACGAGTCGACGTTCCCAATTCTCGCGAGGTTTGCCCGGGACATCCTAGCAGTCCCCGTCTCAACTGTGTCGTCGGAGTCCGCCTTTAGCTCCTGCGGTCGTATTCTCGATGACAGACGGATGTCACTTAAGTCTGATATGGTGGAGATGACAACGTTAACGAAGGATTGGGATCAGGCCGCTCGACGGCTACAACAAAATGTCGGCAACACAGCTGAACTTGCCGACTATTTTGATAACTTATATGTAAACGACCCCCCTGCAGAATAGAAAGTGTTCAATTACTTCTATTTTATTTTGTAATAATGTTCATTTACTATAAATTATTTCATTTTATTCAATTTTATTTCATTTATTAATTTTCATTTCATGTTATTTAATACAATTGAAAATAATTTTTAGACCAAAAAATAATAAAACAAAAATAGGGAGTAGTTTGGGCAGAGGTGGCGTCGGTCGATCGCCGCTACAAGCCGATCGATCGCCAGCGTAAGTACCAACGCGACTACGCTTCCCCGAGACACAGCCGATCGATCACGTGTTCTTGCCGATCGATCGTGCAAGGGACGACTTTGGGCAGAGGTTACGCCGGTCGGTCGCCCTTACCAGCCGATCGAACGCCACCGGAAGAACGAACGCTAGCCGAGTCACAGCCGGTCGATCGCCGCTTGCAACCGACCGATCGCGAATTTAGCCGATCGATCGCCCGATAATGCCGATCGATCGCGCGCGCACACGAAAAAAAAAAAACGGAAAACGGTTTCCGGTAACGGTCTTACCGTTACCGAAGTTTAGCGGTAACGGTTAACCGTTACCGTTAAACTTCGGTAACGGTAAGACCGGAACCGTTTACCGGAAACCGTGAAAAACGGTTCCGGTAACCGTTTTGCCGGCTTTACGATTATCATCTCAGCAGCTTCTTAGAGCCGTTTCACAGTCAGGAAAAAAAAGTAAGATAATCAAGCTTTTGAATGACTTAATATATTTATCATATATACACTCTTTAAACTTTCATTCATTTCTTTTAGAAAAGATGGGGTGAATCTCCACCAACGGTCCATGTTGGTGAAGCAAGCTACATGCTAAACCACTTTTAGCGACGACATTTGTGATGTGTTGTCGCCAAAAGCCCAAAAGTCATCGCTGAAACCTTCTAGCGATAACTTTTGTCATTGTTGAAAGCTTGTAACTGTTACTAATTGGCGGCGACATTTTTCCAAAACAACAAAAAAATAGTTGCCAAAAAGTCGTCGTCAATGATGCAATAATGAGGCATTGGCGGCGACATTTTTGAAAATAGGACGTTGTCGTTCACCATATTTTTTAAATATTTATTTTATAATAATTTTTTTTTCATTAGTTATATGTAATGTTGTTATAGTTTGCATTTTTATTATTTATACAAGTAAATGATTAATAATCAAAATTTAGATAGAAAAATAAAACGCAAATATATATATATATATATATATATATATATCATCATATGAGTCTTACTTCTACATTTTTATGCTATGCGTGCCATTATTATAAGTTGGACATGCCTTGAATCTTGGTCCACTCGATCCAAATAAATTGTTCCATGCAGAGAATTTCTTTGTTGTCCACAATAATGCCCCTCATCTTAAAATTATTCCATTACGGTGGGAGGTTGTAAGTCGTTAGAACAACATGCCACATGTTGTAAGGGATTGTCATATTACGAAATGGATTAAAACCATCAACCGCAAGCCCCAACCTCAAGTTGCGTGGATTTGTAACAAATGTAGGGTACCTTGATTGAATTCCTTCCATGTCTCGCCATTTTCAGGATGTTTCATGACATTGTTTTCCATCGATCTACAGCTCATGTGCCATTGTATATCTTTCGTTGTACGTCTGAAACTGTATAGGCGATGAAGAGGATCTTTCAACAGAAAGTAATATAGCAGCTTTTGAGGCACATTTTTCCCCTTACCAACTCCTTCTTGTCAGCAACTTGTGCCACAAACTAGACGGCTATGCAAATCAGCATTCTCTTTCTAAAAACGCACGCAGTTATATATTACATACGTGAATAGATTCAATTAGTTTTCTAATTCCTTAATATTATTAAATTTTCGGAAAAGTCTCACCTGGGGAATGATAAATCGTTCCCCACGCATGGGGAACAAGTCATGCAAGCGAGTTAACAGCTGGACCTCTTATTGTTTCTCTTGGTCCCACTGTAATTTAGAATCAGTGGTCCTGCACTTTCTTGCTATGGTGCACCCTTGTGTATGTGATGATTTATTATTATTTACTTTGGAAATAGAAAAGTTTATCTCCGTCAGTTATAAGAGCAAAAGTCTGGGTTTTTGAACATGCTCTCCATCTCTGAAAAATGGATGTCGATTCGACTTGGTTCGAGCGTGACGGTGCTGGCCCTGCTGGGCGACTGTTTGGGGCGGCAATGGAGCGGCTGTTGGGTCGCAAATAGGTAGCAGATTGGGGTTGCGATTGAGCTGATGTTGGCGTCGCGAATAGGTGCCTTTTGCGCAGCGATTCATCGGCGTTGATGGAGAATGAGAGAGGCTAATTTCAGTGGTGCCCTCCTCGAACGGCTCTTCCCGCGCTTGTCGTCGGCGAGTAAGACTCCCCCGCGCCGTTTTATAACAAAAAATAGTAAAAAAATATTCACACATTGTGTAATAAATTTTTTAACATTTAAACTTTTACTTCTTAAAATTTGAAGTATTAAAAATTTTCTTATAAAAGCGTAAATATTTTTTGGGGTTTATATCTAAATAGACTAATTTTAGAACTTACTTTAAAAAATGTCCATAACTTTTGTTTTTCTGGGTAAATGATCTGTTTTCAGTATATAGATTATTACTATGGTTAATAGATAAAAGGATTAATAGCTCATTTGGTCTCTGAACTTTTATTCGGGGATAGTTTTATCTCTATTTTTTTTTTATTAGCAATAATAGTCCTTGAACTTTTTAATTGTTGCTCCACCGTTAAAATTAAAAAAATCCGTTAGTTTCTTTACATGCCTTGCACATGGTTCCCGTTTTAAACCAAAATACCTAAAATACCCTTAAATATTAATTCAAAATCCTTCTTTTTTTTTTTGTTGAGTTTGGAAGTTAAAAAAAAAAACAAAAGGAAAAAAATTAATGCAGCCAGCCCCACTCCGTCCTCCGCCCTCCTCCGCCACTCTGCCCCCCGACACACCTCTGCCCCTCGACGCCCCTCTGCCACTCCGCCCCGACACCCCCTAACGCGCCCCTCCGCCCCCTTCCGACCCCCTTCCCCTCTGGCCCCTCTGCCCCCTCTGGCCTCTCTGCCCCCTGACAACCCCTGACGCCCCTTTCGATCCCCAACACCCACGACAACCCCTCGGCCCCACTCCAACCCCCTCTACCCCCCACGACCCCCAACCTCCCCGACCCATGACCTCCGCGACCCCGGCCTCTGCAACCCCAGGCCTCCGCGCCACCGCGACATACGACCTCTGCAACCTCGACCTCCATGACCCCTAACCGTCGCGACCCACGACCTCCGAAGTCCAAAGTTTTTTTTTTCACCAAAACTCAGACACTTAAGAGGCAATGAACTTACCCAAAGCAAATCATTTCATAAACACAACATTGTGTGACATGCCAAATCTCAATATTTAAAAGCAAAGCTAGGGGAATTGGGTGACCTAAATCATTGACAATATGATGATTAGTGTAATGCAAATTGCAAACAAACCTAAACAACAGTGTTCTTTTGAGATAATAATCCCAATTCAAAAACAAAAAGAAAGGAAAAGAAGGGAAAAATAATTAATTAAGATGATATAAAAGGACAAAAGCAAAGGGTATTATTGGCATTTAAGCTTAGGACTCGAGTCATGTGCAAGTCACGTGGGAAAATCGTTAGGATTCAATCGGCGTTTATAAAATTTAACGGTGGAACAACAATTAAAAAGTTCAAAGACTACTATTACTAATAAAAAAAGAATAGGGATCAAACTGTCATTCGAGTAAAAGTTCAGGAACCAAATGAGCTATTAACCCTAGATAAAATATCAACCAAAAATTGTTGGTGTTTCATCCACTTACTATGATAATTATCTGTTTACCTAAAGTTTTTATTTTTGGGGTATATCGATTATTACCATAGTAAGTTACAAAATATAAGCTAAAAATGACTGGTATTTCATCTGCTTACCATAGTATTTTATCAACTTACCATTTACCAAGAACGGATCATTCACTTAATTTTAAAAAATTGTAGCCATTTTTTAAATATGGTCTAAAAAATGAACTCCCTACCAAAATTTTTCCTCTTTTTTTGTTATAAAATTCTTGCATGGCCATTTTTTTAATATTTTAAAATATATGCAATATTTTAAAGAGATTTTTAAGGATTTAACCAAATTTTTGGTAATTTTTTTAAGAATTAGTCATAGTTTCACGAATTTAAGGAATTAGCCATTTTCGTTATGTAACAATTTTTGTTACACGTGTAATAAATTTTATTACCCGTGTAACAAATTTTGTTACGCCCAGTAACAATTTTTGTTACACGAGTAACAAAAATTGTTATACGTGTAACGAAAATTGTTACACAACGAAAATGGCTAATTCCTTAAATTTGTGAAACTATGGCTAAATTTTTGAAACATGAGCTTAAAAATGGCTAAAACCCAAATCTTCCCTATTTTAAAAGACCCAATCAATTTTCGCATATTTTTAGAAGGCACCTTATTTCCAATTGCTAACTTAGTAACTGTTGCCAGATATTCCCAATTGCAATCAGCATGCCATGTGCCGACATCTACTTGGAAATATACGAGCTCAAAAACTCGCGCGTTGCAGCGGTTTTTTTTTTTACAAATAAATAATAAAAAATTTAATAATATTTACAAAATATTAAAATTTATGTAAGGAAAAAGCTCTGGAAAATAAATTTTATATACAAATAGTTAGATATGTATTTTAGTATTTTATAATACTGCATGTTAAATACACAATAAAAACTTGATAATAGAAATTACGGTTTTTTAAATAAATAGCCATATTTTTATATATATTTTTAACAATTAGCCTATGTTTGTTTTTATTAGCAAAATAGCCATACATTCGTGTCTAGATTTTTGAGACTGCAGTCATTAATTTTTTGAATTCTGTTTTTGTTGTTTGTTGCAGACAATATTGTCTAAAATTTTGTGTCTCTAGTCATGATATTTGTGACTTCTTTGGTTACATATTCTTTTGCTATTTATAAGATATTTTTTATTTATTAATAAGTTTTATGAAATTAGTTGTATAGGCAATCATTTATTTGTGAGTTGATTATTTTGTTAATGGATCTTTAAATTTTTTATTGTGTTTATTTCAAATTTTCTGAAATTTTGTGACTATAGTCACAAATTTTATTTCTTTAGTCATAGATTTTTAGATGTTGACCTGATGGCTATTTTGCTAATATTTCAAAACGTGGGCTATATTTTTAAAACATAGATTGTAAAATGGCTAAATCCTTAACTGACCCTATAAATTATGATTATTTTTTTTAATTTAACATATATATATATAAACGATAAAAATACAGTTTTTGAAACTTTCTACTACTTTTCTTCTTCTTCGATGTAACGTTATAGAAAAAAGTAAAGTTAAAAAATATTAATCTTATGTTTGGCCCAACTATTCTAACAATTTCGTTCCATTTTATTTATTTATTTTTTTTCAACTTTTCTATTCCTCTAAATAATTCCATTCTATTATATTTTTTTCAACCAAATTTTTTCAACTTTCCAAATTCTTATACAATATCTTTAAATCTCAACTATTTTATCACCTCAAAATTCATAAAATCAAATAATTTTCTAATCATTTTTCTATGGAGTTTCTCAGTTGGGGAACCCATTTAAAAATATACCGGTGGGCACAAAATTAAGACTTATCATTGGCTTTGAATGGAGTGTATAATAACTAATCTACTTTCACCCACATACAATATTTGTCCTTTAAGCACATTAAAAAAAAAAAAAGTTGTCTTTTCGTCTGGATTCTGGAACAAATTTCTCCCCTAACATCATCACATGAAAATGGCTTTAGCAACAACGATTCTGTACATAAAAGGTATGATATTTCCCAAATAAAAAAAAAATCGCTCATTTTGTAAACCAACAAAACCCCAAAAACATTTACTCTATAAATAAAAAATTAAATCTTGTGTTTGAGGGCGATCACTGGTTAGATCTCTTTAAGTTATTTTTGTGATTGTATTTCAGACCATGGGTTTTAAAAAAAAAAAAATGATGTTCACCGTTTCATTTTTTTTTTCTTTTTTTTTTTTCCTATATTGTTGGTGCCTTTTAGTTTTTGTATGTGTGAATCTTTATAAATGTTTGGTTTCATTTTTTCAATATCCTTTTTTCTCCTCTGTGAAGTTGGCGCAAGAGTCTTCAAACCTTTTTTCTATTATTCTCTTTTAATTAAGTTACTAGTTGATACATATATACTTGAGAAAGAGAGAAGGAATTAGATATGAAGAAATATCTAAGCAAACATAGATACGTCATGGAAAACATCGTCACCGAAAAATTCACCAGAAAACTCAATATTATCAAGAGACAAAGATGACAGTGATTTAAGTGTTCGAAGAGGGAGAAAGAAAAAAGGAATAATAAAATAACAAAAAATGGAAAGAAAAAAAAAAGTTAGATGTGAAAAGAAGTAAATTAGTTATTATACACTCTCATTTGAAGCCAATAAAAATGGTAGGAAGGGGTTAGACGAAGTCGTGGACGGTGACGGCGGCGGCGACGGCGGTGGCGGCGGCGGTGGCGGTGGCGGTGGTGAGCAGTACAAGCGCATCTCCGCCCTAGGACTCGACGACGTCGAGATCCTTCGACGTGGGAGTCGCATCGACGGTCCCCGCGGCGCCGGATTCGGCAACGGCTCTGCTGCTTTGACGATAAACTCCGATCGGTTCCGATGAATCCGTGAAGAAAGAGCGATTCTTTGGTTTCTAAGCCTCTAGTGAGGCGACGAGGATGACTGCTCAAAGTAATGGAAGCTCCGCAATGGTTTCAAGATTCTTCACCATCATCTTGCTCCGACCTCAACCTCATCGTCAAGCTCGGAACATCGTTGATAACGAGATTCTCCTCCGTCCTCTCTCTCTCTCTCTCTCTCTCTTCTGCTCCGCTAACGTCACTGTGTTCATTGGCAAAGATTGAACTCAAACAAGTCCTCTCTCTCTCTCTTCTGCTCCGCTAACGTCACTGTGTTCATTGGCAAAGATTGCTCAAACAAGGAAAGAGAAGGATTTCTTAGTTCTGTTAGTCTATTGACAAGACTACAGTACACAAAATGAGCTGCAACTAATCCGATCCATTGATTCTATAATTGACGCTCTTTGATTAATTTAAATTAGGCGTTCCCCACCAGTCTATCTTTATCTTTATAGGCATTTTCCAATTGAGAAATCCCGTTTTTCTAACTATTTCCTAAATTATTTTTCAAATAATTTTTAAACCATCTAAAATGATTAAAAATAAGTAAAATATTTTGCCCAAACAAAAAGTAGTTGTCGTAATTTGTATTTGAAGGGAATTGGACAGTTTGTGTTTGACAGATGTCATTGTTGCTCATTTTTCAGATATGCAAATAGTAAAATTTTATTAATTATATATTTTATTAGGGTACTTCTGTGTTGGGGAAAGGAAAAAAAACAGACCGATGGGGAAAATTAAATAAGAATCGTTGATCTAATATTTGACGATAGATAAACTACTAGTTTCATAATTTTTAAAATAAGATAACTTGCACTGTATTATTCACCATTTTTTTTTCTTTCCCCTTGTTTGGAGAAGTCGAGACTCTCACGTACTGCAAACAAGATTCGCCGGAGAGAGTTGATAGAGAGGTCGAGGCTTTGGATTCACGAGAACGAGCAGATCAATGGAGGAACTATGCTGGAGGAAGTTGTTGTTTTGGAGGTTGAGTCACTCGAGGATGTAACTGCAAAGTCTCTTATCGGAGATCGCGATTTCGACGACTTGGGGATTGCTAAAGCCACCGGCCGTCGGATAAGCATATGAGCCTTTGGCCGACAAATCCAGCGTGTCGACTCGTAATCGAACTCGGAATCGGAATTGATGGCAATACCTCCGTAGCATCGACAACGAGGTCGGCCTCACGCGGCGATTCCGGATCTGATTCCTCCTATTCTGATTCCGATTCTTCGATTTGTCTTTCTTTTCTCTTGGATGATTTTCTCATAGAAAGCTTACGTCTTTTTGGTTGCTAAGAAAGTTTAATTGAAAAATTACTAAACTGAAAACAGAAATTTTAGTTAAAATGGCATGGCCTAATGTACAAACTTTTCAATGAGGAATTAATAGAATCAGAATAGAGTTTATGGGTATTTGCTATGCAGTTTGAATTTTTCTTTTATGGCAGGAGTGAATCACCTTGCTTGGTTGAATCAGTGGTGATGTTTTTAAAAATTTCCTTTTGGGCTTCAACAGCAAGAAGAGGAGGAATAGGGCTGTAAAAAAAAACCGAAAAAATCGAAAAACCGAAAAAATCAACCGATAACCGATTATAAATAACCGAAAATTCGGTTTTTTTAAGTGCAATTCGGTTAAAAAAACCGAATCAAAACCGAATATTCGGTTCAATTTTCGGTTTTCAAGTTTAAAGTTCGGTTATAACCGAACTACCGATTATATAACCGATTATATATTATATATAATTTTTTTTGCTTTAATTCATAAAAAGCGTGATGGTGGAGTGGTAGTCTCCACACTTTCCCACGCTCCCAACCAGGGTTCAAATCCCAACAGCTACTTGTGAAAATTTTTTAACAAAATTAAATCTTGATAATGCAGTTGGCTAGGCTCGAACCTGTGCCTTGAGTGAAATATAGAGACTCAAAGCCCCAAGAATACCACTATGCCAGTGCACTTTATTTGTCATATTCTTTCTTAAATAATATATATTATAATATATATATAAGTTTTTTTTTTTCAATAAATTCGGTTATAACCGAATTAACCGAATTATAAAACCGAAAATTCGGTTTCGGTTCAATTCGGTTTTCGGTTTTAAAATTCGGTTTTCGATTCTTGAAATTGAATAACCAAAAATTCGGTTTCGGTTTTAAAATAGCCAAAAAAACCGAATTTTATAACCGATTTCACCCCTAAGGAGGAAGATGAAGAGGAAGGGAGGAAGGGATTGGATGAGATGAAGACCATATTAATTTGTCTATACTCCTCAAAGAGCCAATAATAGTCTTGAATTTATTTCCCACCGGTCTGTATTTTTTGCTTTTCCTAACACAGAAGTACCGATTTTATTAATGTATTTTTTTATTTTTTATAAATTAAAATATTAGTCAATAAATATTCCCTTTTACTTAAAGTTATTTGTTTTGAGTCCACAATTTTTTATCTATAACTTTGACGGTTGGAGGCGGCTGCAAAAATATTTGACTGATCATCAAATAATTTTATTCAAATAAATGTTTTTTTAAGAGAAAAAAAATTAGCTAAATTATTTCAATTGATAATTAATTATCATTATTGCGATTATATACATTATTATTAATTTATTATAATGCACCTATTTGTCGAGAAAAGTTAAAACCTTAAACCCTAACTAGGGGTGTACATCAACCCGAGCAACCCGAAGACCCAACCCAACCCGAAAATACGGGTTCAAAAGTGAAAATTTTCATTGCGGGTTCATTTAGTTTGAACCCATGAATGACGGGTTGGGTTGACATTCTAAACTTTCGGACCCGAGTAACCCAACCCAACCCAACCCAAACTTTTAAAATATTTATCTAAAATTTATATATGTTAATACAATATGAAAAATATGAAGACATTAATATTTTCTTAAAAGTTTTGCTTAAAAAACATCTTTGTTTGATTGATATAACTACTTGTCTATTGACTCACTTTTCATTTTTTAAACCATTTTCTTTCATTCTTTTTATTAAAATCGCGCATCATCTCATTTTGTATTTCCTATATATGTCAATAGGTTGTCTTTTCATCAATTTTTATATTTTCTATTTGATTATAAAGATGTATATATAATTTTCTAATCAATTATTGTTAGACTATACATTTCATCAATTTATGAGAATTTTTTCGAGAATCTAATATAAGCTAAGCATTGTTCAAACATATAAAATATGAATTAAAATTATTAATACCAACCCGACAACCCAACCCAACCCAACCCAACCCATTCTAGTTTTTATTCGGATGGGTTGTCATTATTATTTATTTGTCATGGGTCGTAAAATCTTCAATCCCGAAGTCTTTAGATTGGGTTATAATTATCTTAAGGATTATCTATACAAATGCCCCACAATGTTGTGCTATTGTTGCAGTTTGCACCATAATGTTTAAAAACTGTTATTTTTGCCCCCTAAAGTATTAAAAACTTATAGATATGCCCCCTCTGTCATAATCTGTAACAAAAATGGGTTAAATTAATTACGTAATATTAATTTGTTGGTGCCTGTACAATTTTTTAAGGGTATGAATACAAAATTTTAAAAGATCGATGTGCATTTTGAGAAGAAAAGACGACATAAGGGGGTGTTTGTGAAAATAAATATAGAATTAATTACTATAATTTTCTTAATTTGAAGGCAGTTGATCTTTAAAAATTGTACAGGTGCCAACAGAATAATGTTATGCTATTAATTTAATCTATTTTTTTTACAGATTGTGACAGAGGGGACATATCTATAAGTTTTTAATACTTTAGGGGACAAGAATGATAGTTTTTAAACATTAGGGTGCAAACTGCAACAATAGCACAACATTGGGGGGCGTTTTATGTAGATAACCCTTATCTTAAACCCAGCCCAACCCAACCCACATACACCCCTAACCCTGACCGTTCAAATGATTAAAACAACCGGGGTAAAAAGAAAAATAACGAAGATAAAGAGGAGTAATACCCCCAAATTTTATATTCAATGCCACGGTAGTTTTATAAGTTTTCTTTTAATAGATCCTAAATATATCAATATATATATATATATATATATATATTTTTTTTTTTTTCCCCTCATCTTTCCCTACTCAATGACCCACGAAAAAAAACTAACAAAAAAAAAAAAAAACCAAACAAAAAAAACCAAATGATAAATTAAATAATATCAGACGTATCTTAGCAAAAAAAAAAAAAATATATATATATATATATATATATCAGACGTAGGTTTAATATTAGATGATTGTTTCCATAATATTTCATTGATTGAAAAAGCTTTAAATATATACAAAAGAGATTAACAACAATAAGGCTGAGAAGTTGGTCATTTTAGATTTGGAATCAAAATCAAATCAGATTTCAAAATTTGAGCACTCAAAAACCCGTACAAAATTTATTAAAAACCCACTCAGACTAATTAAACAAAAACCATAAATATAGAAAAACCACAAAACCCAGAGATATTCACAAACCCAATTCAAATACCAAAATTCACAAATATTGTTCAACTGCAATTTTTTTTCATAAAACATAGATCGCCACCCAAAGTTTCGGCCTCCGATGGCTTCGCCCCCGTTCGCCGCCGTTGGCTAAAATCGAAACGGCTCCGACGAACTTGCCAGAGAGGCGGATGCAAGCCAAAAAGCTCAGGAAAAAAAATAAACAACCTATAATGAAGTTAGTGAGAATAAGCAACTAAGCAAGCCTAGAGAAAGAGAACTATAAAACCAAGCACCGACCAAAGTGAGAGAGAGCGAGAGAACTGCGTTCAGAAAAAAAAACCTAAACCCTAAAGCCAATAATAAGCAAACGAAATTACCAAGAAGCCCCTCCAGTCCAGACATAACAGTTTGACAAGAATAATAAGAAGGACAATAATGTCATCTCAATATTAATCTTAATTTACAAAAGCACCCTTCAAAAATTTTGGACATAGAGAGCTCTATAGGGGCATATTTGTAATTACGGGAGCACCGTAGAAACTGCAGTATTTTTCCCTTTCATTTTAGTTATATACCCCCGTTTGGAAAAATCATTTTGGTCATTTTTGACCATTCTAAATGGTTTGAAAAATGGTTTGATTTTACAAATTTTAAGGTGGTATAAATAGTTGAGATTTAAAGATATTATATAGCGATTTGGAAAGTTGAAAAAAATGGTTGAAAAAAGTGGAATGGAATAGAATGGTTTGGAGGATTGAAAAAAGTGAAAAAATAGAATGAAATGGAATGGGTAGAATGGGTAGGGGTGTAAACGAGCTGAGCCGTTCGTGAGCAGCTCGGTGTTCGGCTCGATAAAAGCTCGTTCGTGTTCGGCTCGTTGTGTAAACGAGCCGAGCTTGAACATAATTTTAGGGCTCGAATAATAAATGAACAGAGCTTGAACTAACTAAAGCTCGGCTCGTTGAAGCTCGTGAACAGACTCGATTATATGTTCGTGAACAGGCTCGTTTACGAGCTCGTGAATAGGCTCGTTTACGAGCTCGCGAACAGGCTCATTTTATATTATATATAATACGATAAATATATATTATATATTTATATTATAAAAAAAATATTTTATAAACTTATAATTTATAACATAAAAGAATTAAAATTATAAAAATAAATAAACACAATGTTTGCTGCTATTAGCCACTAATTAAAAATGAAGATGGCCCAAATAAAAAGCCCAATTCCAATTAGGGTTTTATTTTATTTTTTATTTTTTTCTTCCTCTTCCCATTTATTTTTTCTTCCTCTTCCGGTCTTCCCCCCTTCACCAGCTGTCTCCCTCTCAAAATATCTCCCTCACTCGTCTCTCTTGGCCGGCGCCGCCCTTCCTCCTCGCGCGCGAGCTCTTCTGCGTCTCAACCACCGGCCTCCGCGCGCACAGCTCCGTCGAGTCTCGCCCCGCACCTCGCGACGCTCTGCCGCGACTCCGATCGCCTCGTCGTCACGCCGCCCCCGCGCCGCTCCGGCCAGCTCGGCCGCCTTTCGCGTAACCCTGGCACGCACTGCTCCGCGTCGCCTCCCTCGCGCGATACTGAGGATTGGCGGCCCCGACCCCTTCCCGGCGTCGCCTTCAGCTGCGCTGGCCCACGCCGTTGAACCGGACGAACCAGCTCTCGTCGTGGTCCGCTCCCTCTCTCATTGAAGCCCAGAATCCCCGCTCGAGCCACCGCCTCTCGTCGGTGTGCAAGAGGCCCGATCTGCGCACAGCCGAGCTCCAGCCAGTGAAGCCTCGCGTTCCTCTTCAAATCGAGCTCGAAATCGATCGGTCGGATCTGCGCTCGAGCTCAAATCGAGAACTCTAAACGAGCTCGAGCTCGAAGAAAGCTCGAACGAGCTTCATTGTCGAGCTGAGCTCGAGTCGAGCTCGAGCTTTTTGTTGATCGAGCTCGAGCCGAGCTCGAGCCTCATTTTCTTAAATTTATCGAGCTCGAGCTCAAAAAAAACCTAACGAGCCGAGCCTGAGCATTTCAAAGCTCGGCTCGGCTCGGCTCGATTACACCCCTAAGAATGGGGTAAACAAACATATGGATAGTATGGCGTGGACATTGACCTTTCTTACATTTCTGGTCATTCAATTATATACAACGTATGAAAATTTCAATCTGTGGTTTCTATTGTTTATACTACTAATACATTAAAATTCGATGCCTCTCTCTCTATATACATGTGTGTATATATATAATATTTATAGGAAATGAGCATCAAATTTCAAGGAAGTAAGGCCTTACCTCGATCTAATAGTGATCAGAGACGCAACCAAAGTCTTGAAAGGTACGAATCAAGATCTTTCCTCTTCTTGTATCTCTGTTTATAAGTAATCAAGCAAAAAGTTGTTTCAAATATAAGTTTTAACTTTTAAGCTCGTCTGAAATTTTGTTCAGCCATAAATACAATGACCAATCCGACTTTCGATCTCGTTATTCTCTTCCTTTGCCTGTTTCTAAGGACCTATTTCTCACTGGCTGCTAACACCATCTCTGCGAACCAATTCCTCTCGGGTTTTAAAACCATTGTGTCTGAAGGAGGAGCGTTTCAACTAGGATTCTTTAACCCGCGCGGAGATGGTGACTACTACTTAGGCATATCACTGGTAATGGATGTTTCACGCCAAGTAGTTTGGGTGGCAAACAGAGACAAGCCGGTATCTTTTTATTCGCGACTGAGAATATCAGATGGCAACTTGGTTCTTTTCAACGTGTCGAATACAATAGTTTGGTCCACGAATGTGAACCACTCTGCCACAAGCACTCGTCCTGTAGTAAAAGCAATTCTTCTAGACACCGGGAACCTAGTCTTAAGCGAAGCTGGATCCGATTCTTCAAAACCTTTGTGGCAAAGTTTTGATTATCCAACCAACACATTTCTACCTGGCGCTAAACTTGGATACAACAAAGTAACAAAAACAAGCCAAGTTCTTACTTCGTGGAAGAATTCAGAGGATCCTTCCCCGGGGCTCTTCTCTCTTCAGATAGATCCAAGTGACAAGTCGTTCAACATACAGTGGAATAGGTCTAAGACCTACTGGACTAGTGGACCTTGGAATGAACAGTTAAAGACTTTTCACTTAGTTCCCGAGATGCGACTCAACTATATCTTTGATTACAGCTTTGTCTCGAATGATAATGAAAGCTATTTCACATATTCTGTTTACAACAGTTCTTCCGCAACGATATCTCGGCTTGTGATGGATGTTTCGGGGAAGATTAAGCAAGCAAATTTGTTGGAGTCTTCTGGTTTGAACCTGTACTGGTCTCAACCGAGACAACAATGCGAAGTCTATGCCTTTTGTGGGGCATATGGAATCTGCAGCGAATTCTCATTGCCCTTCTGCCAGTGCTTGACAGGCTTTAAGCCGAAGTCACAGACTGACTGGGATTCTGCAGATTATTCAGGCGGATGCGTCAGAGAAACTAAATTGCAGTGTGACAACATTATTCATTCTAATGGTGAGAGAGACGGGTTTCGAGAAATTCCCAATATGTATTTGACCGAAGATCACCAGTTGGTGGGAGCAGCGACTCTCAAAGAGTGCGAATTCAGATGTTTGAATACCTGCTCTTGCACTTCTTACACATACAACAATAATAGTTGTTCAATTTGGACAGGAAGTCTCTTAAATCTGAAACAGCTCAAGGCAGGTGACAGCCATGGAATGACTCTCTATATTCGACTGGCAGCTTCCGAATTTCATGATCCTAAGAAAGGTAAGGGGAAGGTACATCCTTATTCGATCTTTATTTTATCTCTAAAAAGTAAAAGATAAAAAAAAAAAAAAAAAAAAAAAAGAGGGAGCATGGCTTTCAGGTTATTAGCTATTCTTGCTCTTAAAAAACCCGGTATCAAATCCCTTATGTAATAATGACACTTTTCTGTAGAGTCTGGCAATACTATATCTAAGAAGCTCTATGCTATCATTTTCGGGACAATAACAGTGGCCTTACTCATCTTGTGCGCTGTTCTTTCTGCTTATTATCACAGAAGAAAATCAGAAGTGAGAAGCCAAGGTAATCAGTTTGAAATGGAATTACATGGACATTCTTACATTTATAGAATAAGTGAATGAGTTCAAGTGACCTTTAAAATCAGGTGATAGGGGATACAAGGAAGTTGGATTGTATGATACAGAGAAGAAAATTGCAGATTTCATAAAGTCAGGTCAATTCAGAGAAGACGAAAAGAAAGGAATAGATGTACCATCTATTGCTTTGGAAAGCATACTAGCTGCTACAGACTTCTTCTCCGAGGAAAACAAACTTGGACGAGGAGGTTTTGGCCCTGTTTATAAGGTAAACTAGACCTTCATGTTAAACACTCAGAATTAGGCTTCTCTTGCGATGAGTTTTGGAGTATAAAGGACTCTATTTTCTTGAAAATCTTCTTTCAGGGCAAGTTTCCAGGAGGCCAAGAAATAGCTATAAAGAGGCTCTCGAGTGATTCTGGACAAGGCTTAGAAGAATTCAAGAATGAGGTTTTGCTGATTGCCAAACTTCAGCACCGGAATCTTGTTAGACTATTGGGCTATTGTGTTGAAGGAGATGAGAAGATATTGCTCTATGAATACATGCCCAACAAAAGCTTAGACTCGTTCATATTCGGTAAGTACATTACCTTTGAGAACTTAAACATGCAAGTTGAATAGTTATCTCATTTTGGAATTTATCTTTAAGATCATGTCTCACAAAATCATGCTCTGGAATTTAAATTTATATCTGCAAGATCGAACGCTGTGTGTGTTGCTGAATTGGGAGATAAGGTTTAATATCATATTGGGAATTGCTAGAGGTCTTCAGTACCTTCACCATGATTCAAGGTTAAAGATTATACATAGAGATCTGAAAACAAGCAACATCTTACTAGATGAAGAGATGAATCCAAAAATTTCCGACTTCGGCTTGGCTAGGATCTTTGGAGGCAAACAAACCGAGGCAAACACAAATAGAGTAGTTGGAACATAGTAAGTTCTTACTCAAGGATACATCATTTGAACTTATTTATTAGAAGATTAACTAACTAAAATTTCTTTGTGCAGTGGTTATATGTCTCCAGAGTATGCCTTAGACGGAATCTTCTCCATTAAATCCGATGTTTTCAGTTTTGGTGTCATGATACTTGAGATTATAAGTGGGAAAAGAAACACTGGATTTTACCAGTCAGAACAAGCTTTGAGTCTTCTGGGTTACGTGAGTGTTACTAAATTTTTCTAATTCTATTATCTCCAAAGTTATAGTACTCGTCGTGCTAATTTTGGATTAAACTCTTCTGATTATTGCTTCGCAGGCGTGGAAATTGTGGAAAGATAACAAGCCGTTGGATCTAATGGATGCAACACTGAGCGAGACATGCAACGGGAACGAATTCCTGAGATGCGCGAATGTAGGCCTATTGTGCGTACAAGACGACCCAAGTGATCGTCCGATGATGTCAAACGTGGTTTACATGCTTGGAAATGAAACGGCGAGTCTTCCAAGTCCTAAGCAACCAGCCTTTGTCACTAGGAGGTCTCCTGATGACACGAGTTCTTCTAGTAAGCTCTTATCGGTTAATGTGTTAACATCTACCTTAGAACAAGGTCGATAAAAATGAAGTTCTCTCTCAATTCTCATGAATCTATCTTTTCTTTTTCTCTAGACATATAGAATAAGAAACATTAGTTGCAATTTCTCATTGTATAAGTACAGATCCCTGAAAGTTGCGTTGATTTGAGTCAGGTATGTAATTCAAGTAAAAACCTCATTATGAATGCTTCGAAGTTTGTAGCATATTTATTATTTGATGACCCTGATAATGGTTACCAAAATTAATGGCTAGGAAAATAGAAACACGAAAAATTAAGAACACATGAAATTAAGTGAAAACTGAAGATGAAAAAAAACTCTGAAAATTCTCTAAACGAAAAAGATTGGTACATGTTGCGAAAACGTGCAAACTTAAAAAATATAATAAGAAACTGTAATTTGAAAGGTCCATACCGTTGGATCAATTTTGGGCTTTGAGGGCCCAATCCTTTCGCTACCACAACAAATCTCTTTTTTTTTTTTTTTTTTGCAACTTTCATGAAAGGTTGTACCACAGACCTTCGGGTCATACCAAAATAGAAATTTTGGTCGCATACTCCAACAAGGGGGAGTTACAAAAAAAAAAAGACATTCTAAATGCCACTTAATAAATTATTTATACCCTAAGTGGCGTGCTCTATTGATTCATACTCTATGTTTTATAGTATAAAAATAAGGGTAAAAATGACATCATCAAAATCTCCCTTCCCACAATAATAAACCATATAGTTTTCAATAAAAAATGTTACGCACAAGAAAATTCAGCAAGTTAAAAGGGAAAAACAATGTGATATGTTGCGTTGAATATGAAGAATTAATTATGAAAATTCCCCCAATTTTGTGCTACAGTTCGAATTTGCCACAAATATAAGATCATAGGGCATTTTAGGGACGGTAGCACAAGAACATGGCACATTTCAACAATTATTTTTATGCTACGTCACTACGTAACAATTGAAACTTGACAGAAGGGGCAAACTCACAACTTCCAAGAGATCGGAAGGCACATTAATTACAAATGCAACATCAAGAGGCAACTTCGCCCTATTGCACAAGCTTAAGGAATTTTTATAATTGTTCCAAAAATAAAGGGTGAGTTGCAAAAATAGGCCAAAATTAAATGTGTGCTTTAAATGATAGCCTATGTTTCGAAAAATAAAAAAAAATAGCTGTTGGTGTAGGATTTAAACCAATGACGAGATCCGCACCTCTAGCGTGTGATGCGGCAATGAAAAAGAATAAAGTTTGATTGGAAAATGAATACTCAAGGATTTTTAGAGTGGTTCGGCCCCCTTCAAGGGTAATAGCCTACATCCACTTGTTTATGGTATTTCCAAATTGGGAGTTTACAGAGTAAGTCACCCTTGTTTTTCTCTCCATTTTTCCTCTGCCCCCTTAAAGGGTCCGGCCTCCTCCTTTTTTATAGATGAAGGAGGAAGCTACAGTTATAATGATACAAAACATCTCATCCCTTAAGTCACGGGTTTGGTTCACCTAATAAAGCTGCACACCTGCAGGGAGCAGTTATTCTGAGCTTGGCAGAAGAGTGCTGTTTGCTACAGTGAATTCCTTGTTCAAAGTTGCCGCCGCTCTGCCATCCACAAGCCCTTTCCGACGAAGGTGTCGACTGCTTAGTTTTATAAATATAATATCGTTTTTTTTTTTGGGTTTGATATTTTCAGATCTACCAAAACAACCAACTGAAAATATCAAACCCAAAAAAAAAAACCTTTATTCCCATTTTACAAGTTGGAAATCAGACCACTCAAAAATTTGAGAATATCAAAAACCACCACCACCCCGAAAAAAAAAAAGAAAAAAAACCCTTCTTCCATAAATAAAGTCTTTGGCTCTGGAAACTCTAATGGGCAACCTGGTGTTGAAAATCCTGGTTGCCTGGGCAACGGTGACTAAGGCGAGGAGGGCCCATAAGCCCTTTCTGGCGAAGGTGTCGATTGCCTTTCATTAACCTAAACAGTCCAAGATGGAGAGCATCTTCAAAAATCCAGACTTTTGCTCTTATAACTGACGGAGATAAACTTTTCTGTTTCTAAAGTAAAGAATAAATAATCATCACATACACAAGGGTGTACCATAACAAGAAAGTGTGGGACCATTGATTCTCAATTAAAGTAGGACCAAGACAAAAAAAAAAAAAAAAAATAGAGGCCAGCTGTTAACTCGGTTCCATGACTCGTTCCCCATGGGTGGGGAACGATTTATCATTCCCCAGGTGAGATTTTTCCTAAATTTTCAATGCGGAAACACCTTTTTCCTAAAGAAAAAGTAAAAGAACCTGAAAGTAATTATTGAGTAAATAAATTTTACATATGAAGATAAGAACAATAGAGAATCTTGTATTTTTGTTCGATTTTGAATCATTCTTTCGAGACTAATTCCATCGTCGAAGTATACTTTTAAGTTTTTTTTTTTTTTAACTTTAAAGCATGTTATTAAACTACAGTGACGTGGTGATGGTTATCGGCGACGACATATTTAAAAAAAGTCGTCGTCGTCGCTTCTTTTTTATATACTAGATTAATATTATTAATAATATATTATATTTTTAAAACTATTACAATTTAATCATTTATTTGCACTAAAAAATATATTCACATATATTTTCAAACGAATATGTACAATTCAATATTGTCATTGCCATATTCACCAATATTTACAAACCAAACATATTTTCATATTTCCAAACCAAGCATATTTCATTAATCAATATTTCCAAACCAAATATCTACACATTTTCATATTCATTATTTTCATACTGCAATATAATAAACCAAACATAATACAATCAATAGATTTTAAAAAATAATAACTACTACAATCCATAACTTTCAAAGGAAAACAAAAAAACCAACGTCGCGAAGGCGTGTGTGCGGCTGCACGGGTCAGAGAGGGGGCGGCAGAGGAAAGGTGAGCAGAGATGAGGTGGCGAAGGACCAACGAGTAGAGAGGACAACTGCAATGAAAAGTTTTCAACAAAAAAAAATCATTACAATCAACCAAAACAAATAATATTTCATTTATTAAAAGCTTACTGAAAAAAAAAATACGTGTAGTATGGCCGGCGGTGGAGGAAGAGTGGACAAACGTTGAGAAGACAGAGGAGGGAGGCTGGACGATTGGCAGGCGGCGGCATGCGGCTGTGGGCATCGGAGGAAGAGCATGAGGAGGTGAAGAGAGAGAGACGACGGAGAGAAGAGGAAGTGAGAAAATAGAAGGAAAAAAAATATGCGAGAAGAGGAAAAGGAGAGAAGACGAAGTAAAGAGGAAGAGAAAGTGAGAAGACGGAGTATTAAAGCAACTATATCAGCGACAACGTTTAGCATCGGTAACGATGTGTTGTCGCCGATGCTAAAAGCGGAAAAACAACACTTTTTTCCTCGGAAACCCAAACGTCAATATAATCAGCGACAACATGTCGTCGCCGACATATTTTCGTACCAATATGTTGGCGCCAAAAGACAAAAAAAATGCGAGCAAATTTTCCCTCCAATTATCGACGCATCTCTGATACTTACCGCGGGAACATTTTAATTCCCGCCAAGATATAGTGCGACGACATGTTGTCGCCGGTACCAAAAACGACACTTGTCGTCGCGGATAACTTTCGGCAACAACATGTGGTTGCCGATATGATGATATGAGGGACGACAAAATGTCGTCACCAAAACTGCTGTCGCCGAAGCCTTGTTTTCTTGTAGTGTTAACTTTGGTAGTGGGCAACTGGGCATGTCTAGCATTATAACAAATCACATGGTGCTGTCAATCAAAAATTATTATTATTATTATTATTATTACTATTATTATTATTATTCTTTTAAATGAACCTAGAGCACCTTCTTTAATTGCTATTTTGGTTATCATCGACCTAGACATAGTATCATGTTATTTAGGTGATTCAAATTTCCCCTATTTTGGTGCGAAGCCAATTCTGTCATAGAGTAACCATTTTACTGTAACGTTTTAAAGTATAAATATGTATTAGATCTTTGAGAAATACTAAGATGTAGAGAATTATGTAAAGCATAATATATATATATAATGTTTATTATTTTTAGAGGGGAAAAAACTCTTAAGCATCAAAGGTAGATGTGAATTTGTGAGACAAATTACAAGTAGTACCAGTTGGAAAGAACACACAACTAATTAGGAGAAACAAAATTAAAGAGCAATGTAGATGTCACAACAACTACCCTTCATCAAGACCACTAAGCCCAGAGCTACAGCTAGCTTATCAATTATGAAATTGAATGAATGCCCATGTTGGAAATATTGTACAATTACAATAATTAAAAAAAAAATTAAAAAAAAAATCAGAGAACATTTTCACATTACTCACTTAGAGCAACACAACATTTAAAGTCCCTGCCCCCTATCCACCACCATTATTATATGTATCCCAAAACCAAAACCCAAATCTCACCTTATATTCTCAGATCCCTCTCTCTCCGCCACAACTTCTTTCTTATGTGCTTTTTAATGCTTTTTTTTTTTTTCCCCTTAATTTGGACCAACCACCATGAAAATGAATGAGTCATGGATCATGCAGTCAGAGACCTTCCATGCACCTTCTCTCTCCCTCGCACGTGCGAATCCAACCCCCTCGCACGTGCGAAACCTAACAAACACGATGATGGTGATCAAGTAGTGGTACTAGCAGTGGCCGTGGTGGTGGTGGTACCGACGATGACGAGCCTCTCCGAAACGACGTCGTTCCAGATGTCGGCGAAGGCGCGGACGATGACGTCGCGGTGAGAGGCCGTGTTGAGCTGGAGGAAGCAGGCGAGGAGCTCTTCCAAGTCGGGCTTGTCGTAAATCTCCTTCTCAACGATCATCTGCTTCATGGACTGCTTGAAGTCCCTAAACGGGTCGTCCGACTCCTTTACGACAGCGATGCAGCTGTCGTTTATCCCCCTCGCCTTCGCCTTCGCCTTCGCCGGCCGAGGCGTCGACGAAGAGGACAGCTCGGTCGTGGTGGTTGTGGTGGTTGTGGTGTCGTATCGATCGGTGGTGGTGATCGAAACGCCGTCGTTCGAAGACGAAGAATTGCACTTCTCCGGGGGGAGGGTTTGAGAATGCGGGCGGATCGGCGAGGGTTTGGGCTTCGGCTTCGGCTTCGGCTCGAACACGTCGGAGAGCTTCGGCTTTCCGCAGCCACAGCCTGCGTTGGCCTTCATGATTGTTTTCAAGAGCTTTTTGGATCTGTTATTATTGGCTGACATTGGGAAAAAAAAAATAATTAGAAAATTAAAAAAATGAAATTCTTTTTTTTTTTATTAGAGTATGGTTGAGTCGGTTTTATTTCTCGGAATTTGAAAAGAGAGAGAATTTGGGAGAGTTTGAAGTGTGGTCATTTTCAACGTTTTTTTGTTTTGGAGAGAGAAGATCAAGAAGAAGAAGAAGATAGAGAAGGAGAATATGGACTATTGAGATTGGGAACTATAGAGGTGTTGTTGTGGAGATATTTAAGGGATTGTGACGTTGTGGACTTTTTCCTTAATCTTTTTTATTTTTTGGGTGATAAGATTCGGGTTTTTGTTTATTTATTGTTTTTTTTTTTCAAGTTGGTTTTGGTAAATCTACTTTTGAAGTAATGCGAACCGAATTCATGATATTGCTATAATTTTTTTTTTTCTTTATGTAAACAATATTAGCGCTAGTAGCCAAAAAAAAAAAACAATATTAGCGCTACAAAAGAAATATCTTAATATTGAGAGAATATATATATATATATATATATATATTTTTTTTTTTTTTATGGCGTTGATCCAAGATTCGTGACATGGAACTACTGTGTGGTTTATATAAAATAAAGGGTTAATATTGTTGTTTCACAAAAGGAATATTATTATAGGGAACTAATTAATTTCATGAATTTTCGGTAAAAGAGTAGGAGTGATGAATATACAAAAACAAAGTTTTTTTTAAAAAAAAAAAAAAGCAAATTGTGAATGGGAACCCCTTTCTTACCCATTATACTAAAAATCTTCTCACAGGAACAAAATATTTTGACCAATAAAAAATCAAACAATCTTCTTATATCCTTGTCTTAAAAAGCATTAAGTATATAAGTTGAACGCCCCAAGCTTTGGACAAAGCTCTAGGCTAGAGATATAGTAGTAGAAGTGAAAGACACCTAGTGAAGGAATTACTATTAAATTAAGGGATATTACAATTTTTTTTTTGACACAATCAATCTATACTTTTTTTTGCACTTATAAATTCTATTTTATTTTTATATTATAAACATAGAGTTAGAATCAAGGAGCACATCATTTGAAGTATAAATTATTAAGTAATACTTTATTTTATTTCGTTAATTCTGTAATGACTCGACTATTTCGGACTCGATCCTACTTACTTCTTATTTCACACTTACGAAAATTTGGGATATATATATATATATATAACTTTAAATAGTTCTCTTTTATTAAATTAAAACAAACAAATAAACTTGAAGTTGAAAATCTTGTGGCTCACCTGTGGCCAAAAACACGACCTTTCTCTAAAAGTAATAAATGGCTTATTAGGAAATTCATAAAATATATTAAAGAGAAATATTAAAATTAGTGTGAAAAATAATTTATTAGTTTGCTCTTTCGCCCGTGCCTCGTCCTCCAACACTGCTACCATCTAACCTATGGAATCATACCATAAACTTCTTACCTACGGTACAAACAAACATGTGAGCTAAAAAGCTCAGTAAAATACAAAAGTAGTTCTCACAAAATATTTTTAAAATGCACAGGAATGACCAGATATGCTTCATATTATTTTCATATATTACGTATTAATCTTTTTTAGATGATCACATTCAAGGCAGATGGTGGTATTTATAGGCCATGTGTGAGAGAAGAAATCTATTTGCCTAAAACTTGCCCAAAGCATATTCTATTTGCACTTTAGATTTTTGATAAAAATGGGCAGTGCAAATATGCTCAAGTAGCATATAATACTAGAATCTACGGTGGCATCTATAATATTTCCAACAACTATCACTTTTTTTAATTATTAAAAAGAATAAAAACTAATCCTAGGCTATTCTAATTTGAAAATGGCGCATATAGGGGAAACATGAGTCCTTAAATTTGAGATAAATTTACTCCTCCACTTTCTCTCAAATCCTATAGTGATTAAGTTGACCAATTAATAAAATTTTAAAAAAATAAAAAGGATAAATCCCTCTATAACCTAAGAGAAGGAAAGTTCCTATAAAAATAAATAAATAAAATTGTTCCCTGTAATATTTAAATTTTCAACAATTATTCAAATAATCCATTTGAATTTTAAAAAGAAAATTATCTCTACCTTTTTATTCTCAATTTTCACGTTGGAGAAAATTAGGGCATCACAAGTTCTCCCTTAAATAAATTAATATGGTTGAAGAAAATATCGATCATCATGTGGTCTTCTTGCTGATTTATGTCTCGTCTTCATATTTTAGCGCATTCAAGCTTTTGCGAAATTTCTGAACCTTAGATGTTGAATTACAATGGCTTCAAAGGAAAGTAACTTTTCATTAGGACTTGAAACTTGCTTTATAATCTCATGTTTTTAAAATAAAATTGGGAGAATTGCAAAAAAAAAAAAAAAACATTGTCGCTTAATAATTTATTCCTCAAGTAGTGTGTTACTTTGATTTTTATTATATGTTTATAGTATAAAAGCAGGGATATAAATTAAAAATGCAACACAAATGGAATATAAATTATTAATGTGTTAAAAAATTAGCATTCATCAAAATCCTTCAATAAATTTTGATGAACTAAAGATATTCCCAACATTTTGATAAAACTCAGTTATTTATTTTAATACAATTTTTTAAAGGACCTATTTGGTATTTGGCATTTTTTGGTACATGTTTCAAGGAAATTATAACCAATTTTTAAAAAAAATTAAGAAATTAATCACTAGGTTATGTAAACATTGGCTATTTTTTTAATAGTCAATTGGGTAAATAATCATTTTAGAGGGCGGTGTGTTTTAAAAAAAATAGCCACAATTTTAGAAAATTTAAAAATTAGTCATAAATTATTTTTTTTATAAAAGCAAAAATAAAAAATAAAAAAATTACCATAACAAAATTACACATAAAATTTGCTATAAGAAATTTCTTACTACAATAATAACATTTTGAAATAGATATTTTTTATATTTTTTAAAACTATAGCTTCCTTTTTTTTTTAAACACCCTTCAAAAAATGACTATTTCTTATAAAATTCTCTTTTCTTAAAACATCATTGTGATAGGGTTATTTGCTCGATAATTATCGAAACGAATGTTACTTAATCTTGTGTAATTTGCTCAAGTTGTACCCGAATAATACCCAGAATCTAAAATAAGAAATATCACCGCAACATGTACATGGCTTAATTTACATAAGAGTAATTCAAAAACCATTACATAATAAACTATATTGTACATTTATTTATCTCGTGTACAACTTTAAAATAATTGTCACCTTTAAAAAAATACACTACAATATAAAGTGCTATTAATGAATTTAGGACTACTCTTTACATAATCATTTATTACAATCATTAATTATCCTACTTCATTAATTCAAAGGAAAAGAATACCCTCAAATTTAAAAGTTATTTTAGTTTTAGACTTTTCAAAAAATATAATTAAATCGATATTTTTTAAGAAAGAAGAAGATGAGGATTGATGAAGAGGGAGGGAGAGAAATATTGTTAATGCACAATTTATATCATTAAAGATCCTATCAAATAAATATATATACTAAAGAGCATTGTTTTAACAAACAAATAAATCTTAAAAAAGGCAAAAAAAAAAACTCTAATTAATCTAAAACTTGAAACGTTAAATAATCTAAAAGACTTGGCCCCGTAACACTACATTAATTGATACGAGCCCTAACATACTTTTTTTTTTATATAACTCAAGAAACTCAGTATCTATATTCAGCTAAAGAAGAATCTCAGTATCATATTTATAATTTCGTCTATATCACAAACTCTAGAGCTTGAATCATTAACCATCAACTCTCTTGACAAACAATCTTGATCTTCTTGATGATCACATTCATCAGCACTACTTAATACGCTTGGTTCTTGATAATCATGTAATTCTTGTGTCAAGCCCGGCTTCAAGTAAAGCCATGCAGCTTTCTGGTTAAGACGATTCCTTAGCGGAATTTCCTTTTCCGATCTCATTCGCAAAAGATTTTCACTCATAAAGCTACTTCTGAGACTGCTCGGAGGCAACAAGTCCTTCAGTGAAGTGTACTTGTACTGGTTGATTTTATCATCGTTGTTGTTATTATTATCATTGAAAGATTTCTTTGTGATCAAACCAGTAGAATTTTGCTTTGTTTCTCCAACGCCGTTTGCGTCCATGTTTGCCGGTCCAAAATTAAGAGAGGACGTACGATTGAGTAATTAGTACTTTTTTTTTCTTGCTTTGGTAAATTTTTTTAGAGCAATATTATCGGAAGGGTATTAATTTATGCATAAACAGCTAGTGTATTTATAAGACAAGACTTTCAAACTTATGTTGTTTTGAGCTTCGAAGTGGAAACGAATTAGGAATCCTAGTTTGGGTTCAATCAGATTAACTACTGCCGACTAATATCAGTCATATAGGGATTTGGTTATTAGTAATTTCATAATGAACAAAACGCATCGACTCATTACGTGTCTATGGTCCATTTAGATAAAAATCTAAGTCACCTAGGTGTTAGTATAATTGCTGTAAACTGAAGAAATTTTAATTCGCGGGGTTTTTGACAAATTATCTTCTTTTTTTTTTTTTTGATAAAAGATGAATATCTTTTTTTAATACAATAATAATCTTCGTTTATTTTAATATATATATATATATATAATATTTATATATAGATAAATATAAACGCATATATGTATAAATAATAATAAAAAATTGTAGTAAATAGCACAATTTTTTTAAAATATTTAAAAATAGCAATTGGCTAGAATTTTTTATGACAAAAAAATATTCATCCTTTTGTAAGAAATTTTTTTAAAAAGTAGAATGTTAAAAAAAATTCTTACAAACGTGTTAATATTTTTTGTTATAAAATTCGTGTCATCTCTTAATTCTTTTTAATATTTTAAAACATATATTATTTTTTAAAAGACTCATTTAGTTTTGATTTATTTTTACAAATCACTTTTTGTTTTTTGAGACTCATTGTGTTTGGGCAAACTATTTTGGTCATTCCATTCCATTTATTGGAATGGTCAAAATGGTTTGAAAATGGTTTGGAATGGTTTGAAAAAAAAATGATGTTGAATGGTTTGACTTTGTGAATTTCGAGGTGGTATAAATGGTTGAGATTTAAAGATATTATATAGGGATTTGGAAAGTTGAAAAAAAAGGTTGAAAAAAAATGAAATGGAATGGAATGGTTTGTAGGATTAGAAAGTTGAATGGTTTGGAATAGTTTACAATGGAATGGAATGGATAGGATGATTTGCCCAAACATGGGGTCAGTTATACCCAACTTACCCCTTGTTTGGTTTGGCCATTTTGGCCATTCCATCCCATTTATTGGGATGGAAATGAGATGGAAAAAATAGTTTTAAAAATGGTTTGGAATAGTTTGAAAATGGTTTGTAAAAATGATGTAAGAATGGTTTGACTTTGTTAATTTCGAGGTGATATGAATGGTTGAGATTTAAAGATATTGTATAGGGATTTGGAAAGTTGAAAAAAATGGTTGAAAAAAAATGGAGTGGAATGGAATAGTTTGAAAAAAAATGAAATGGAATGGAATAGTTGAAAAAATGAAAAATGGGAATGAAATGGGATGGGAGAAATGGGTTATACAAACATAACATTATTCTTGTTTTTAAAAAAAAAAAAAAATTGTTTGGAGACACATGTTACGAAGCCACTACCTGTCTAGTCTACTTCCACTTTAGTTCAATTTAATTACTTCTAAGCGTTGATACCATATCCCGTAACAACTTTCACGTATCCAACAATTAAGATTTTAACTTGGCTCAGACTTTTTGCAAGATTCAGTCCGTACTCAAAAACTGTATCTAATAATAAAATGATCTGGCCGAATTGGAAATATGACTTTATTTATCTCCCTCTATTTGATGTACGTGCGTCTGATCTCCGGAATCACTTACGTGAATCATTCCTATATTATCATCTTTTTGTCCGCAGTATGTACAGGATGATTGCACTCATCACAATCAGAACATGATAAATTAGTCAATTGGCAACCTAAATTAGTCAATTGGCAACCTCGGAGCCGACTAATTAGCACATGGCCGGCCAATTGGTGTTTTGGCTTGGCACCGTTCTACGTTCTTAGGGGGAGGATTTTGAGGAATACCCCATTCTTGACACAATGATAATCTATACCCCATGTGTGTTGCACTTTTAATTTATACCCCAAAATTTACACTACAAACATGGAGTGAAAATGAAGGGAGCACACCACATGGGGTATAGATTATTAAGTGGCATCAAGAATGGCTTTATTTTGAAATTCTCCCTTCTTAGGGTCTTTGTATTACTGTCAAATGACGGTCTAGGCCTGTTGGGCCTAATAGATTGACCTTTTTGGATGATTTTGGGTCTTCGGACCTAATTGGAATTTGGGCTCAACACTAAGCATGAGAAAATTTGATCGGGGGATTTTGAGGAATACTCCATTCTTGACACAATGATAATCTATACCCTATGTGTGTTGCACTTTTAATTTATACCCCAAAATTTACACTACAAACATAGAGTAAAAATGAAGGGAGCACACCACACGGGGTATAGATTATTAAGTGGCATCAAGAATGACTTTATTTTGAAATTTTCCCAATTTGATCACATCAAATGCCACATAAATTCAAGTTTGTAACTTATACTATTATTACATATCATGCTACTTTTTTTATTATTAAATTACTATGTTGTCCCCTTCTTCTCTCTTGTTTTTCTTATTTGTTAAAACATAAGGGGTAATTCTGTGTCTGTCAAATTTATTACTAAAAAGTGGCACTGTAAATTTTTTTTTAAAGTGGCATGTTTGTTATTGTCCAGAAGTGACATTTTTCAAAATTTTATAACAAGAAATTTTGATCGATTTGGGAGAATTGCAAAATAAGATTATTTTAAATGTCACGTAATAATTTATATCCAAGCGTTGTGCTTTATTTATTTCTATTGTATATTTGTTGTGTAAAATATTAGGCATAAATTAAAAGTACAATGCATAAGGGACATAGATTATTAATGTGTCAAAAGAAGAGCATTTCTTAAAGTCTCCCAATGGCAAAACAATATTATTCTTAATATCACTTAATATATATCCAAAGGAATGTGCTATTTATGTTTTTACTCTATGTTTGTAGTGTGAAACTTTGGACATAAATAACAGATTATTAAAGTATCAAAATTAGGACATTATATATTTAATTCTTATCTCTGCTTGTAAATTTCTCGATTTCAGGAGATTAAATTCAAATTATTTTCCATTATTATTCTTATACTGTACTTACACCTAATTGAGTGATGACATTAGAGACAAATTGTTCAAAAATATCTCTCCAAAAATTTACATAAATGGGAACGAAATATTGGAAAATATCTACTAAATATAATTCTCTTTTCCTTCGCTTTCTGATTTGATGTAAATATAATTTTTCATATTTACTATTTAGCTTCTATGATTGCTTATGTCGCTACTTGGATCCTCCTAGACCACTTACTTCCAATGTCAAAGATGGCTCAAGTTATGACGTGTGGCAGAGATAATGCAGAAAGAATATAGTAACCTTAGGATATAACGCATAATATGCCGCACAAGTTACGGACATTTATATTTTACCATTATGTCTTCGTGTTTTTTTTTTTTTTTCCTAACGCATATTATGTCTTTGTGTTTTTCTTTTATCCGTTTGGTAAAAGGGAAAGAAAAGTGGCTGGAAGAAAAAATAAAAGGTGGTGAAAAATAAGATAGAAAGAAAAGAAAATAATTTTTCTTTTATAGTGTTTGGTATATTAAAAAAGAAAGAAAATATTTAATTAGACAATTATTATTTTATCCATTTATTATATTATTAAAATTTAAAAATGTGGATAACATTGTAATTTTATATTAAAATGGGTTAAAAAGAATTTTTCTTCCAATAATTGGAATGATTAAAAATAGTGGGCCCCACATGTATTTCTTCCCTTCACTTTTCCTTCCCTTCTTATTTTCCTTCTTACCAAACAAGAGAATTTTTTTAATTCTAGCCAAATTTCCCTCTGTCCATTTTCTTCCCTCTATTTTTCCATCTTACCAAACATACTCTTAATTATGATGCAATATTTTTTTAAACAACAAGGAGATTAGTGTTTCTCTTTTAATTTGAAGAAGAAAAAAAAAGAATGTGAGCAAAATATTTTATTTTGTAAAATATGATTTTTTATTAGATACTTAAAAGTTGACCAATCAATGATCTACTTCAAATGCTAAATTTTTGACATTATGCTATACTTTATTCCAAATTTGACTCTGTGTATAGCATTTTATCAAATTTAATGTCAAATTTGGCATTTGTATTGGAAAATTATTTTTATGTCAAAATGTCAAATTTTAGCATTGGCACACAAATTTAGCATTGCATTGAAGATGCTCTTAGGAGCACGGGTGGAGCGACGTGAGGCCCAGGCCCTAAACTTTTTAATTTTTATTATATTATAGGTAAATCTTGTAGTTAGAAAAAAAAATTACATGTAATTTTTCCTCACTTGACCCCCCTCAACACAAATTGTTTGGGCCAGTTGGGGATTTTTCAAAGACCTTATGCCCCTCCTCATGAAAAATCCTAGCTATTGTAGGTAAATTTTGTGATTAGGAAAAATTTACATGTTGTTTTTCCTCACTTGTCCCTCCTCAACACAAATTATTTGGACCAGTTGGGGATTTTTCAAAGATCTTAGCCCCCCTCATGAAAAATCCCGGCTCCGCCCCTGCTTAGGATCCTTCCTTCTTCACTTAGCTTGATCTGACGCTTCCCTCCTCAGTGTGAATGGCTCTAGCGAGGTAGCAACAGATTTCAACGACTCCTCTTCGCCTACAATTCCCGTGACCACCCCCTCAACGACTGAAGGCTCCTCGACAACTGTGAACGACGTGTTCGAGTCTCGAGGCTCGAGTACAGCAGCAGCTCTGTGGTAGGTCTTTTTTGCTCATTTCTCTTGACGTTCAAGTGGAAGTTTGGGCGCTTGACCTTGAATTATATTTCCAAATAACTGAAAAGAGAGGATAGTTTTGCAATTCAATCAAAATAGGAGGGGTATTTTTGTAATTTTCTCTTAATTAATTAATTGATTTTTTTTTCCTCACGAAAGCTTTTGGTTCCGACCTTCCGACTCATAAGTGGTGCCATTAAATCTTCTCCACACTAATGTTTTAACCGTAAAATCTTCTCCAAAATGAAAGCAACAACAGTTTCAACAATCTCTCTTTTTATTTCCTCTTACTCCTTCATCGGATAACGCTCAACCGAGACAGAGACACAGAGTCTCTTCACTTTCACCGATTCATAAACACTTTTCGTCTTCTTTCAACTCGGAACGTTTCAGAATCAGAGCCATAGAAGAGAAAACTGAGGAATCCCAAAACCCATCTTCCTCTTGTTCTTCGCCACCTTCTTCTGCTGAAGATATTACCAAGAAATATGGCCTCGAGGCTGGTCTCTGGAAGGTAATTATTTTAGTTTTACAACCAAAACCAATGACTAATACAACTTTAAAATAATTGTCACCTTCAAAAAAATACACTACAATATGAAGTGCTATTAATGAATTTAGGAATACTCTTTACATAATCATTTACTACAATCATTAGTTATCCTACTTCATTAATTCAAAGGAAAAGAATACCCTCAAATTTAAAAGTTATTTTAGTTTTAGACTTTTCCAAAAATATAATTAAATCGATATTTTTTAAGAAAGAAGATGAGGATCGATGAAGAGAGAAGGGAGAGAAGTACCATTAATGCACAATTTATATCATTAAAGATCCTATAAAATAAATATATATACTAAAGAGCATTGTTTCGACAAACAAATAAATCTTAAAAAAGGAAAAAAAATCTCTAATTAATCTAAAACTTGAAACGTTAAATAATCTAAAAGACTAGGCCCCATAACAATACATTAATTGATACGAGCCGTAACATTTTTTTTTTATAACTCAAGAAACTCAGTATCTATATTCAACTAAAGAAGAATCTCAGTATCATATTTATAATTTCGTCTATATCACAAACTCTAGAGCTTGAATCATTAACCATCAACTGATCTCTTGACATACAATCTTGATCTTCTTGATGATCACATTCATCAGCACTACTTAATACGCTTGGTTCTTGATAATCATGTAATTCTTGTGTCAAACCCGGCTTCAAGTAATGTCATGCAGCTTTCTGGTCAAGACGATTTCTTAGCGGAATTTCCTTTTCCGATCTCATTCGCAAAAGATTTTCACTCATAAAGCTACTTCTCCGAGGCAACAAGTCCTTTAGTGAAGTGTACTTGTACTGGTTGATTTTATCATCGTTGTTGTTATTATTATTATTGAAAGATTTCCTTGTAATCAAATCAGTAGAATTTTGCCTTGTTTCTCCAACGCCATTCGTTTCCATGTTTGCTGATCAAAAATTAAGAGAGGACGAACGATTGAGTAAATAGTACTTTTTTTTTTTCTTGCTTTGGTAAAAAAAAAAAAAAATAGTTCAATATGGGAATCGGGAAGGGTATTATACTATATTACTAAAAAGAAGGGGAAAAACACTGTAGTTCCTACAGTGATTCTTATAATTATTGTATTGCCCTTTTTAAAATGACCAAGACTTTATTCATTGATGGGCTTTTTCGTTAATTTACGTTATATTGAGACGCGATTACTATATTGCCCTTACTGTGATAATTCAACCTTCAAGTTTTAAAGGGTTTTTTCGTCATTTTGGTCTCCTCATGGTTATATTGTTTGTGCACTTTAGCTATTGAGCCTTTATCCTTCTCCCTCCCCTTTCGTCATATTTTTTTCGGGTGTTCAAGGGAATTAGCTCTAATGGTACTCTTTCATTTGCGATTTTCAATTCCTCTTTTTATTTACCGTTACTTCTCCAAGGCTCTAGATTATCTAGCATTTATTTTCCCTTTTTATAGTGTTGGTTCTTTTTCTTATGAGCTCCTTACATTTTTTTATTTCTTTTGGTGTTAAAGAAATTGGCTGTGTTGTTTTTTACTTGAGATTTTCTTCCTTTTTTATTTTCTCTACGGTTGTTTCTCTAAGGCTGCTTCATTATACTGGTGAGGGTTTTTCCTCAGATTATTTCGTGTATTTGTCTAGGTGTTTTTTTTTTTTTTTTTGAACGAGATTCTTAATTATCAGTTGTGTTTTTATTTTTTATTTTTATTTTTTAGTTTTAAAAAAAATTAAACGTGTCTTTTTCTTTCTTCTCGGTGATGGTGTGTCTTTCAAAAAATAACGAGATTCTAAGGTATTTTAATTTCTCCTTCTTTTTTCTACGGTTTAGCCCCTTCAATCGCTTCGTTTTGGCATTTTGGAGTAATCCTCATTGTATCCCTGCATTAATTGCTTGCCTTTTTATAATTTATTTTTTTTTCATTTTTACCCTCTTTGGCTTTGCTATAAATATCGATTGAGACTCATATTTCCTTACTTTTACTCTCACTTTTACCACTCCACCTTCTATATTCTATCTACTACGATTCTTTCTTTGCTTCCTTTTTGTCTTTGCTTTCTCTAACAGTTATTAAATCTGAAACTTTCTTGCTTGGCTGAAGTGTAAATCTTATTTATCATTTTGTTTTTCTTCTACCTTTGACGATAATAAATTTAGTTATACATGTTTGTTTTTAAATTTTTTTTAGATGCTGGTGAGTTGTCTGGGAAGAATGTAAGTGTGAATATTGTTCTATGATTTAGCATAAATGATTGGTTGCTAATTGGTTTTATTCATGACCTGTTTTTCATTTATTATTGATTTAATTCACCTAGAATTCTTAAAAAATAAAGGGATAAATAATTAAATGAAATGGTCAATTGGTTTGGTTATTGTTACAAAATATGCAAATATGAAAATAAATATATATATTTGAGCCAATTTTTTTTTTCACATCCTCTAACATAGCAAAGCTAATGATTAACCCCCGTTTGGGGAAACCATTTTGGTCATTTTTGACCATTCTAAATGGTTTGAAAATAGTTTGGAAAATGGTTTGAAAAATAGTTTGGAAAATTGTTTGACTTTACAAATTTTGAGGTGGTATAAATGGTTGAGATTTAAAGATATTGTATAGGGATTTGGAAAGTTGAAAAAAATAGTTGAAAAAAGTGGAATGGAATGGAATGGTTTGGAGGATTGAAAAATGTGAAAAAATGGAATGGGTAGAATGGTTTTCCAAATGGGGGGTAAATATTTTAGTCTTTTAATTCTATTGATCAAGTGTGTTACTTTATAGTCTATGTTTTTTTGTTGCAGGTACATTTACAAAGTAAGCTTTTGGACCAAACTGTAATTTTTTTTGTTTTTTCTATTTTTCAAATAAATTTAGTCTGGATAATTGTTTAAATTAAACTATTGTCAATTTTTTACTTTGCTTACAGAAATTGCCCGCTGCAAAGCGCGGGTTTTCAGGCTCGTTATTAACTAATGCATAAACAACTAGCGTATCTATAAGACAGGACTTTCAAACTTATGTTGTTTTGAGCTTCGAAGTGGAAACGAATTAGGAATCCTAGTTTGGGTTCAACTAGATTAACTAACACATACACTCACTCATTACGTGTCTAACTGTCTATTGTCCATTTAGAAAAAAAAAAAAAAAAAAAGGACCCTCGTCTCGCCCTTTCTTCCTGATTGTCTTCGCCTTCACTGCCACTGTCGCTGCGTCCTCGCTCGATCCGTCCGCTTCGTCGATTCTCCGACGTGAGTTGCGGTGTTATGGCCATTTCTTCTCTGTTTGTTTGGGCAATTTTTTTTCTGCGTTTTTTATATCGTGTGTTGAAAATATCGCGCTTTTCTACTCTCTTTCTTGGATATTTCGTTTTTGGTATCTTCCAAGGGTTTTGTTAATTGAACCCATGTTCGATTTGCCCTCCCTTTTGTAGTTGCCGTGTTTGATTTCGAAGCTTTCATAACAAAGAAATTAGACCAACAAATTTCAGAAAAGAATTACGATTAAAACATCCAATATATAACCAAGAAGAATCAGCTAATGTGTTATTGGGCCGATTGGTACATTCTTGTCGGCCATGCTTAGTTAAGACAAAAATTGTGCATTATATAAACATTATTGTTAAGGACAATAATTAAAATATAGAATAGTTTCGTAATTAGTTTTCAGTTCACGTATATAATCTGTTTGAAAAAATTCCTAATTGAATGCATTACTTTGGTTTTGGTCATGCCCGGGTTGACTTGGATGAATTTTTTGCACTATCTTTTTTGTTATGTGTTTGTATTAAATTCACAACAATTTCTTTAGCATGGGCTGTGTGTAAAAACTATACGGTTCTCCGAAGGTTTTATATGCTAGAGGCTTTACTCATGAGATTTCTTAGGAACATATGTTGCTATAGTGGAAAAAAAAATGTCACTAACCTCACATTTGTTTTCATAGTCATTCCTGAACGTGTTGATAGTAGCATAGCTTATTTCTTTCTTTTTGTTGTTATTATGTTGGGATATTGCTGAGTTTGTCTTCATTTTCTCATGTATGTGTTTGTGTATTACTGAACTTATGTGTGACAAAATTTCCTTTTGTATGTGTTTGTCTACAACCTTAGTGGGAAGAACATTATTTGGGTAGAACGCATTAAATGGGTAGTTTTTGTTTGGTTCTACATCAGTTTTTATATCTTTCATATGTTGGGGGTTAAAAAAATGCCCTTTTGGAATGTAAAGAATTTCCATTGATGTGAAATCGTGTTTATTTGTGTTACTGAGGGATTCTGGTGGTGGTTGTTGAAGGTTATGTCCTTGTGGACTTCAGTAGTTGAGACCTTCCATTGAATTAGAAGACTGTTGTCTGGTTGTGTCTCTTGCTGGTTGAAGATTATTGGATTTTTTCCTTCTTTTTTTTTTTAATTACCTGTGATGCACTCAGCATGGATGGAACTTCTCCAACACTTTCTTAATGAAGTCCTGAATTCTTTTTGGGCAAACGAACACGTCCTAAATTCTTTTTGGGATAACAAGCACACTTTTTTCCCCAATGAATGTGACTGAGCTGTCTAAAGACAAGTGCAATTTTGTTTTCTAAAACAGTTCCAATTATATTATAAATTGCTTCCTTTTGTTCTTATAAGTTCTTGTTCAAGTTTGTTTATGATCAAACGGCTTTTATAGATAATTTTTTTCTCTGGTCCTTAGGTATTTCTGGACAACATTCATGAAATAAGGACTTGAATGGCTTTCTTCCGTTTTTGTATTTGAGATCGTTGGGCATTTTATTTTGCGCCCTTCTGTTTATCTTTTTAGGAAACAGGATAATTGATAACACTCGCATATGTTTCTTTTCTTTTTCTTTTTACCTATGCATTGTTGTGTGTGTGTGTGTGTGTGTTTTTTTTTTTTTTAAAGGGGATTTGTTTGGCTATCCTTTGTTGCTCTAAGGATTCAATAACTCATGGTATTACTATTTGAAAATTATCTTTTGAGGTTTTTCTGGGCTTGTATCATCGCTATAATTTGTCATTAACGAAGGACATAAAAACTTTAATAGCCTAAAAAAGGAGTTAATTGTTGTGTACTTAACGGTTTTGTTTTGTTTTTCTTTACATATTTTATTAGTTTGTATGATGAACCATCCATAAAATTTGATGTCTGGTCATAAGAAACATGTTCTTTTTTAAGTCATAAGAAACATTCAAACATATTATTTATTACAGCAAGATATTTATTGATTAAGAATCATATAAGCCAAACTCAGTCCCAAAAGCTTCTATTTTTTATGTTTTAAGTTTGCACTAATGTTTAAGTAATTGGATTTGGATGGTCATACGTTGCTGCAGTTTTGCAGATTGCGGCAGATGGATGATGAATGTTGTTGAGAAGCAATAAAACAACGGCCCTTAACCGTAAAATCTTCTCCACACTAATATTTTAAGCGTAAAATCTTCTCCAAAATGATAGCAACAACAGTTTCAACGGTCCCTCTTTTTATTTCCTCTTCTCCTTCATCGGATGACGCTCAACCGAGACAGAGACACAGAGTCTCTTCACTTTCACCGATTCATAAACCCTTTTCGTCTTCTTTCAACTCGGAACGTTTCAGAATCAGAGCCATTGAAGAGAAAACTGAGGAAACCCAAAACCCATCTTCCTCTTCTTCTTCACCTTCTTCTTCTGCTGAAGATATTACCAAGAAATATGGCCTCGAGGCTGGTCTCTGGAAGGTAATTATTTTAGTTTTACAACCAAAACCAAAGACTAATACAACTTTCTTTATCAACAAAATGGCATTTCTTTTCGCTGGTTCCTTTACCCGTTAGAACCCACTCAGCTTCATAATTTATACGATGAAAGGAATAAGGGAAAAAATAGAGCTGTTGCTGGTTTTTTTTCTTTTTTTTTTTAAGTTCGAAACGTGGTATAAAGCAAGAAAAATCTATTGACTCAATTGTGTTGTGTTGAATATGCAGATATTTAGTTCAAAAGAGGAAGGAAAAGAAGGCGAAGAGGGAAAGAAATCAAAGGGAGATGAAGCAAAAGAACTGCTGGCAAAATATGGAGGAGCATATCTGGCCACCTCAATCACTCTCTCAATCATCTCCTTTTCCCTTTGTTATGTTCTGATTAGTGCTGGCGTAGATGTCCAAGCTTTGCTCCAAAAGGTATAATAACTATAATCCCACACAAAGTCACAAACTATGTTCCTTTATGTCAATGATATAGGGTTCACTAAATTCCCAAAATAATAAAATAAAAAACACACATACATTGGCTACACTGGTATTTCTGTGCGATGAGAACAAAAAAAAATGCACATGAGCTTATTGTGGTTTTTTTTTTTTTTTTTTTTTTTTTTTTTTTTTTTTTTGTAGGTGGGAATCTCAGCTAATGAGACAGGAGAGAAAGTGGGAACCTTTGCTCTGGCATATGCTGCACATAAGGCTGCTTCCCCAATAAGGTTTCCTCCAACTGTGGCTTTGACTCCCATTGTTGCCAGTTGGATTGGAAAGAAAGTTGAAAAGGAAGACTAAAATTTGTTTATATACTAAATTGTTGCAAAATTGTGCTTCTGATAGTATCAGATTTTGGCCTGTAGCCACTTATACAAATGTAGACTGTTCAAACAATGCCAAGGTGTTGGTTGAGGTTAAAACTCTCAAGAGTCTAATTCTCTTTCCAACAAAAAATTTTGGTTCCTATTGAGTGAAGTATCAAGAATGCGACGGTTCGATTCATGTTAACAAAGAAGAGAAAAGGAAGGTCAATTATCAATATGCATTAAAAAGTTCACAGATAGCTTACCAATCCACCTATTCCAGGTGATCAGCAAGGCATACTCTAGGAAATTTGGCTGCAAGTATCGCTATGTACATCGAATACTCAAACACGGTCCAAAAGAAAAAATGGATCACGAATCTCCCTCTCTAATCTGTCTCTATACTGGTTCTGATTCTACAAGTAATTGTCGACATAGCATCATTTGGCCTTTGAAGATCACTTCCGTTTCTGATTTCTACCCTACGAGATGTTTAGCTAGATAATTCTGAAGATACAACAATATACAGACCATACAGATTTTAGTTTCTTATTTAGCACTAGATACACGGATTACGTATATTACTTAGCTGTACAACAAACAAACTGCCTCCTATCTACAGTTGTCGAGTTTCGGGAACCTCCCATCCAACTGTCACTGCAAGAAACGTAGGCGCGCAAAGAGTTTGGACATCATAGGTTCTCCTGAAAAAAGTCGGCAAATACGCAGACAGAATATCAAGCAGAACTTCCATTTAGAGGTTCAGCTCGATTAGCAGAGCTCTCAACTTCCTGGAGGATTTGCAGTGGAAGGCACATCAGTTGTATTGGAGGGCGGAGTCTGAGGCTGCGGCGCGTTAATATTAACCATCGCATAGTCGTCGGGGAGACCAAAGTCACTCCATTCCATTGCCGCTATGGTAGGAGTGTCAAGAAATTCATAGCAATATTCGAACAACTAGTGTTCAATAGATGCAAAACTAAGAAAAGAAACGGAATGACATTGGAAACATCACTACAATAAGGATACGTTCTGTTCTCCACATGTCTGTGATACTAACACCGGCATCTGATAAGAGCCAATAGTCTGCATCGATCTGAACAAAGAAACAGAAAACGTCAACATTCGGTATACTTGTTCCTTTACTAAAAACATACTACAAATTAAAAAAAATAAAGGGCATTTCTCAACCTAAGGTATCCATCTCCTATGGTCCATCTTTAGTCTACTATTTATGTAATATTCATGCTGCAGAAGTTACCTTGAAAACATAACATCTCGAGAAAAAAAAAAAAAAAAAAAAAAAAAGAAATAATGCAAAGACGGACTTACATCAACATCTGAAGGAACAATCTTCATGATCCCACTCATAGAATCTTGTGGGGCATTAGAATCTAAACCAACGGCTTCATCATATTGTCCCGGCACTTGAATATCATCAACTCTGTTCTCGACAGACATTGTTGCTGCTGGATTCTCAATAACCCCTGAAGTTGATGGAAGATTTGTAGGGACCGGAACCCCATTAACCTCCTCAAATTTTTCTTCAAATTGACTAGATTCACGGCAAAAGAGAGAGAGGTGAATTAGTAATTGTCTTAGTACGCAACTATGCAGGTAAGGAAAGTACTAATAACTGCAATAGTACCTGACAAGGTAAACATCAATAGGACCCATTGTGCTTCTTAGGACTATCCTATATCTTCTTTGGGGATAATCCACAGCCTAGTAAAGAATTGAAAATTTTCACTGAGAAATAGGCACGTCAATAAACAACATAAACTATCATTACATCTTGTCCACTCAGGAACTACCTCATCCGGATCCGGGACTTCAAGAGTGGTGCCATGTGGAGCCTTAATTGCTATTAAGGTTTCATTCTGACAAGTAACGAATTATGAATTCAGTCAACGGCCAAAGAATCTTTTAACATAAAAGAGTGCCGTGTAATAACAAAGTCAGCAAATCAACCTGAAAGCAGGGTAAACTCTTGATGTCGTCTTCAGTGACAAACAGCCATCTAAACCGGGAAAAAGTCAGTGTATGATGTAAATAATAAGGTATTATACAAACAACTGAGTACAGATAGCAGAGAATCTGAAAGAACAGAACTTACTTCTGATTATTTTCGTCTTCGCTCAGGTCTCTCAATCTTTCTTGCATTTCTCTGCCACATCATAGAAGCCTCAGCATGATGAAAACAAAAAGGAGGAAATAAGACGGTAACAAATAAGAGACCAAATGAATAGAAATAATTACATTACCTTATTTGCTCATCTATTCTTTTCTCTTCAATGGATAGATTCTCAATTTCTGCCTGCAGATTAAAAGTGACCGCATAAGCCAACTTCTCTATAATAGCAAGATCTACACATATATATTATATATAATGTTTGGCCATAGGTGAAAATTCAAATTGAAGTCCCACCCTCTCATAAATATACCATAAAAGACATAGTTTCTACTGAGAAAAGCCCACCAGCGATGCATATTAAAGGAATTGCTAGTGGACAGGAAATTATATAAGTACCCATTGGACACCAAAACTCAACCACCAGAATTCAAATGCACTCAAGACTCATACTCATATTTGTACCTCACTAAGTTTTATAGAACCTCTTTGCAATCTAAAAGAATGATTGAAGGTCTAAGATCAATAACGGCAACAAACTGAGGCGCTCATCTGGACATTACAGTAAAAGGAAATAGAAAAAAAAAAAAAAAATTAACACGGCTGGGTCTGTGCATATGGGTTGTGACACACACATACACGGATAAAAGCCAAGTTGAGTGAAGCCAGAGGACCCAAGTCAAGCCAGGATATAGGTTCTCTATTTTCTGTACCTGTAAACTTGTGTAATTTTCATCTCCATCCCCTGGTCTTTCACCATCAAGTCCCCTGAACAGTCAACAGTTTGAACCATTACCTTTTGAGAAATTCCTAAATTACAATGGCCCAGACTTTACACACACACACACACACACACACAAAAAAAAAAAAAAAAGAGATAGATTTCCATATTTGCGTACTTCCATTGAATTCTATTTTTGAGTTTCTTCTCTATAAGACCAATTCCTTCTAGGACATTTGTTATGTCATATATCCGTCGCTTTTGAACCTGTACAGGGAGAAGAATTTAAAGTTTGAAATAAAAGGAGACCACCAAGAAAGATTGAGGTGATAATATAAAAAAAATATAGCAATAATTGTTACCTCTAAAGTATCAGCGGCTTTATTTAGGTCTAACATACCATCTTCTGCATGCTTGATCAGATTGATGAACTTTTTGGTCAAGAGACCTAAACGAAGATCATAGCGTATTGTGACACACTTAAAAAAGCATCACATTTCACAAATATTTTCAAAATTAAAAAAGCTTTTAAGAATACCCCTTACCCAGCGAGCTATCATAACGACAAGGGCCAGCTGGGGTAATGTTAGCTCCAGAAGGAGAACCTGTAAATTTCACAGAATGGTTCTCACTAAATGCACAAAAACGTGAAGTGAATTCTTGTAGTGGAAACCAATCCATTCGTTATAAGAATATCTCCTATCATATTTGTATAACAGAAACAGACGTTCAGGAGAGTGAGGAGTCGATTATAAGAAAGTAGTAACAATAACAATAATAACAGTAATATAAGATTTAGAAGCAAGAAACACATACCAACATTTGAAACAGGGGTTTGAGGTCTAGATTTGTTGCATTTAGTTAGCCTCGATGTTTTGGTTGCCTTTCCCGCTTTTGTTGATGCAGGAGTCTGAAGGGAGCTGTTAACTACCTCAGCACTCCTAGGACCAGCTGTTCTATCATTTGATTCAGCTTCATAATTTGCCACATCACTCTTCCTCTTTAGCTGCTAAGAGGCCATTTATAATTAGAAACGCACAGATATAAATTTAAACATTAATTCAGTTTCTTTTTTTTTTTTTTTTTTTTGACAATCCATAAATTCTCAGAAGTCATTTAGCAGGCTCAACTCTCATATTTGGAACTAGCCCCTGCAATGCCATGAGGAAGCATGAAAGACAGTTATTTATTCATTACTCGGTTGGTGGAAACCCAAAACCATATAAGAGCAAACAAGTGGCATGGCAGCTAAATAAACATCTAGGAAAAGATGGACCAGAAAAACTATATAATTACACAGTGAAAATTTTGCAACCAGAAAAGATGGACTGGACATTTATCAGAGAACATCTTGTTAATTGATAAGCTTAAAATAGAATCCAGAGTAGGGGAGAAGGCTATTATAAAATTCATATATTAATGGGATTAATAATTACCACTTAACCTCAATTCAATGATTACAATTTTAAATAACAAAGACAATAGACAGTTAAATAACGAAGATTTGGAATAGCATAAAGCATGGATCGGAATAATATATTTCACATGTTTTTTTTATTTATGACAACACTGGAGCAATAAAACCTACAGTCAAGAGATGCAAATCAATACAGAGTACATGCAATCACAAATGCAAAACAAAACAGAAAAATGTATGAATACATTGAAATAGTAAAGGGTAGTAGGACTTCTCATCACTTCAATAGTAGCTTTAATGAAGAGATTGTCTTGAAGGTAGATGTGGAACTAATTTATTTTTTAATCAATCAGATCAAACATAGTATCATGATAGACTATGAACTCATGCACAAAAGTCGACGTATACCAAGAATAAATAAGATATAAAACTCTCTATTCTATTCCAACTTTTTACAAGAAAACTCAACCAACTAGATAACTTGACCGGCTCATTGAGTACCTAGGTTCAATCAATACAAAAGCGAGACTACAATTCAGGACAATGTTTTTTATGTTTATATGTCACTACTATAAAACACCAAGACTTCAGTGATATAAAACTTCGACAACCGTGTACAACATGAGATTACTCATTTTAGTGACATTATGAAAGCATTCTACTTGGTTCAAAGTCAACCAGCCAAGAAAACTAGTCTGTACCCTCATCAAAATTAACCCGGAGGCACATTGGTAAAAATTTACACGAAAAATCCTACCCTTATGCTTCGAATTCTAAAATATCATCTATTTATGTATATGCTAGTCAACATTTCGACGATGAACTTATGACTAAGAGTAGAAACACTGTGTTCGTGTTCACAAAGGATACAGCAATATAATCCAAAGAATCTCTTTCTATAAGAAAACAAGCCCCTCTCTTTTCTAATACAAGTTTCTTGATAAATGAGCAACTACCGTACTGCGGCTAAAGCCAAAACTTGCAGATTTTTAAGTCTTAACAACATCGCGCGCTTCGATTCTGCAAATTCATCGTGTCGATTATAGACCCGAAAACGAGTAGAAAAATCCCATCGAGACAATTGCTTCGCGACGATATCCAAAATGCAACCAAACAAGCACTAAATACAAACACCAAGAACTGATCCAAGAATTGAATCGAAGCACTTAACTTAACACTCTATTTGAATAATTCAAGCAACAACAAAATAACCCAAATTGAGTTTCACTGAAATACTCTCAAGCAATTCCAAAATTCAAAGGTAAATCAAAGTCACCAAATTCAGACCTCTAAGAAGCAGATCTCTCAAGAACCAAAAAACAAAACCAAATGATCTAAGAAATGAAACGGAGACTCACCGGCGTCTTAACAATGACGGCCTCGGCGGCTTCGTGATCGCCGAGCCCGCTAGGCTCGGCACCGCCGAAGCGGTGATAGTCGCCGCCGGGTACCGAAAACGACGGCTTCATCGACGAGAACGGAAGCTGCCGCTTCAATGGCTGCGGCGGCGCGGTCTTCTCCGGCGCCGGCGCCGGCGGCGGAGGTGGGGGAGGAGGAGGGGTCGGAGCCCCGGAGCCCGACATGGACCGGTCCGGACCGGATATTGGAGAGAGAGAAAAAGGAGGGGGCGATCGAGTGAGGGTTTGGATTTTGGGGGGGGAAAATTGGAGGGAAAATTTTGATTGGGGAAAAAAAGAGGGATGGGATGTTGGGAAGGTGAGGTGGGGATTGAGATCTGGTGAGGTGAGGCAGCGTTTGGTTGGGGAGTTTCTGAGGGAAAATTCGGGGGAAAAATAAAAAAAGCGGGAGAAAATGAGAGAGAAGAAAACGAGGGAAAGGTGTGTGGTTTGTGGGTTGGTTGGCAGTGAGACCAGACGACTAGTAGTAGTAAGGGAGGGAATTTGGTTCGGATATAGATGTGGAGGGAAGCACTTTTTTTTTTTTTTTTCTTTTTTCTTTTCCCTTCTATTTTCCTTCTCTTTTTAGTTTTTATGCTATATTTTTTCCTTTTTAGTTGTTAAATAGTCACTTGAAAACCTATGTTTTAATAAAATTACCTAAGAATTCAAATATTAAGTTATTAGTCTCAAATCTCATTCACACTACTTTAAAATCTTATTTTTACCCCTCATCACTCATTTATTACCTTATGTAATAAAGGACAAAAAAGTAAATGCATATTGTCTAAAGACTAATAACTTAATTATAACAAACTCAGGTCAATTCCTTAAAACTAAAGTTAAAAACATGTCATTTACTTAATAATCTCTTCTTTTTATCATGTTAAGTGAAGTGATTAACCCAAAATGTGTTTTTTTATTTTTTTTTCTTTTTTTAATAAATAAGCAATATTATGTTTGCTTTTCTTTTCTAGAAAAAAAAAAGGGTGAAATTGGCAAATACCCAGAATTTATATAACAATAAAAATAAATACCCAAACTTTTGAAGTAATTGAGTTTCTAGTCAATTTGTGAATTACTTGCACATGTTTTGGTAACAAAGTGAATTACCATCACTTATCACTGTGTAAGTAATTAAATCATTTGGGTAATTGGTTATATTTTTCAAAAAATTGGATAATAACTTACATTAACTTTTAAAAATTGGGTATTCACTATAATTGCATTGTATTTTCATTTATATACGAATTTAAATAATAAATTTTTAATTAAAGTCATTTTGCTACGGGTAAATGTAGATGTTTGACTTGCTCTTTTTAAACAAAACTTAAATTCATATTTAAATATATTTTACAACTGTATAAAGTACTTTTTAAAATTCTTTGTCGATTCATAAAATTTTAATTTTTTTCAACTCAAATCAAATTATCTATGAATTTTTAGTTTAAATCGTGAATGAATGCAAAAGTTATTTTATGAAATAGTAAATTTTCTACTTCATAATAACATTCTTACTAAGGTTGAAGATGTAATTTTACCTTAAAAACATATCGTAAAACTAGGATGTATTAGAGGATAAACGAGTAAAATTTGTTTCGAGTTAAAAAAATAAGAAAATGTGGACGACGACGACGTGATGGGAGGGCTATTTGTGTCCCGACCCAGTTTATCGGCTACCTTCTCTTTTGATATATTTTATCTTTAAAATTGGAAATAAATAAATAAATACATAAATATTATTAATCTATATGATTATAAAAATGGGGTAATATGCATGTTAAATTTGATTCAGTTGTATTTTTGTTTTGAAGTATTCTTATGTAGTTAGTAATCATGATCAAATGTATAATTAAGAAACTAGTTATTAGCACTTTAAAAAACATAAAAGTAATATCATACAATTATATAGTTGAGAATATGATTATTTTCTTAATTAATAAAAATATTAAGTATTTTTTTAAAACATCATCTAAAAATATTTATTTACTCAATAATCTATTTTAAATTTTATAAATATAAAGCGATACTAATTATCAAGGAAAATTTGTACCAAATATAAATCAACCTTATGGTCATATCAAAAGTTTTTTTTTTTTCTAACAATCATAATTGTACAAGTATAACCTATATCTCCTAAATTACTTTTTTATCAATAAAAATAAATTTTTTCAATGGTTAATATATTTAAAGGAGGCGAAAAGTTTAGGGGCACGTGATATATATACACACCACACACTAGTCGTTGCTTTAATTATTTTATGATCTTGATTAATTGTTTAGAATAGTGCTAATTTTTTTAATATATATTTCACTACTAGTATGTTCGTGCAAAACAGATAATACCAAGGTGAGGGAGAAAAAAACAAAAACCCCATATACACTTTTTCATAAGAAAATTCATATTTACTTTAAACTAAAATACGATGTTTTGTAATTAAAAACTGAAGAGAAATGCTGTAAATATTATTACTGATTATAAACTTGTTTAAATAATTTAATTTATCAAGATAATAATCAAATAAATAAAATGAAATAGAAGAAAATATATTGCGGCAGACGAAAAAAAAAAACATAAATAATTACAAGCTAATAACTATATGAAGTTATCATACAATAATAGAGCAGAGAAAAATAAAAGAGATTTGGAATTTTGTGAGAAACAATTAACGAGGCTTCGAATCCTATCCTCCAAATTTGCGCGCCTTTTGTGTACTTACAAATAAATAAAGGAAATAAGCTCGCAATTATTTAACCTTTTGTCATTATTAATTTATTATTATGGAGGATGCTTGCATTGCATATACCAGCACAATTTGGAATATTAAATTTTCCACAGAGTGATTGGCCATAAGAGAAGGAGTTTTGTTTTTAACGCTATGGGCTGTCACATCTCTTCTAAGCTCCCTATTATTATCATAAGCTTTATTCAAAAATCTATAATTTTTACAAAAATTGTTCTGCTTTCAACCTTATACTAGTCAAAGGGCACGTGCTTCGCACGTGTGAACAGTGTACAGTGCTTGAACCAAAAAAAAAAAAAAAAAGAGAACAGTGCTTAAACAGGGAAAAAAAAATAGCAAAAGTGAACAGTCTCGGGGAAAAAAAATGAACAGTATTTTCGAAAAAGTGAACAGTACGCCCGAGGGAAAATAAAAAGGGACCAAAACGCACGTTTTGGTCGATGGGTGAACAGTGACTGGGTGAACAGGAACACCCTTTTGACACTTTATATGTTTAGGATTACACGTTAGTTTATAATTTTGGGAAGATTAGCTTTTAGCCCTTTTTAGGCTCATGTTTCAAGAATTTAGTCATAGTTTCACGAAATTAAAGAATTGATCATTTTTATCGTGTAACAAAATTTGACACACGTGTAACAAAATTTGATACACGTATAACAATTTTTGATATACGATAAAAATGGCTAATTTTTTAATTTCGTGAAACTGTGGCTAATCTTTAAAAAAATAATCTAAATTATGGTTAAATCCTTAAAAATCTCTATAATTTAAACTAAATAATAGATTTATTTATTCTGCTGAAGTGACATTATTTTGCTTCTCATTTTTAAAGGAGGCGATTTATCTATTGGGTGAAGTAGGCAAATGCCCAGAATTTATATAACAATAAAAAAAATACCCAAACTTTTAAAGTAATTGAGTTTCTAGTCAATTTGTGAATTACTTGCACATGCTTTTGGTAACAAAGTAAATTACCACCACTTACCACTGTGTAAGTAATTACATCTTTTGGGTAATTGGTTATATTTTTTAAAAGATTGGGTAATAACTTACATTAAGTTTTAAAAATTGGGTATTCACTATAATATCTTATAAATAACACAAAAAAATATAGGCAGCCAAAGAAGTCACAAATTTTATTACTAGAGACACAAAATTGTAGACAATATTGTCTGCTACAAACAATAAAAACTGAATTAAAAAAACTAATGACTGCAATCTCAAAAATCTAGACACGAATGTATAACTACTTTACTAATAAAAGCAAAATAAGCTAGTTGTTAAAAACTAACATAATATATGGCAATTTATTATAAAAAAAACCAATTAAATTTTGCTTAAAAAATTATTGGATTTTTTAAGATGTATAATCATACCGAACTGTTGTATGTGATATTTCACGACAGCGTTTCTGCAATTTTTTTTTTCACGTTCAATTATAAAGATTTTACGATAGTTAAAACTAGGCGTGCAAATATGGTCCGGACAATTCCCCGGCACACTTTCCCGACGGAAAATTTCAAGGGAAAATCGGGTAATACCCGATTTTACCCAACGGGTAATGATCAGGTATTACCCAATTTTTCTCTAAAATTTTCTTCCCCGCCGATTCTCCGATTATTGCCCGAATATTCCCCGTGTGTGCAGTGGTGCTTACTGCTTAGTGTGTGCAATGGGCGTGGTTGGAGACGGAGACGGAGACGAAGTGCGTGCAATGGGCGGAGACGAAGTGTATGCAATGGCCGAAGATGGAGACAAAGTGTGTGCATCAGTCGTTGAAATTGGGGAGGTCAGCGGGGGAGGTCGAGCGAGGCGGCCGTGACGTTGGGGAGGTCGCAGGGGAGGTTTGGGAGGCGGTGGTGACATTGGAGAGGTGGCGGTGACGTTGGGGAGGTGGCGGGGGAGGTCGGGGAGAGGCGGCGGTGACGTTGGGGAGGTTGCAGGGGAGGTGGGGGAGGCAGCTGTGACATTGGGGAGGTGGGAGAAGCAGAGGGACGACGAAGAAGATTAAAAAAAAAAAAAACACTCTCCGGGTAATTACCCGGAATTTCCCAGTCCCAATCACCAGGGAATTCTCCAGTATTTTGGGATCGGGAATTCTGGATAGTTACTCGGTAATTACCCGGTCATAAAGCACCGGGCATGTAATTCCTCGCGAATTTGCATGCTTAGTTAAAACATAATATGATATTATAACAATAATATGTTGTTAACCATGAATTGATACATATATAGTAATTAGAGCTAAATATTATATATTTGTTTCTAATTTAAAATATATATTAAAAATATTCACCAAGACTATTCTGCCCCTCTATTGAATTGAGGTCAATACAACGTGTTTATTGCATAGAAAATGTATGTAATTAATTAAAACTCAAATAATTTTACAATAAATGGCGAAAATAACGAGCTTTGAGACATCTAAAAGAAAAAAGTATTATATTGTAAATATTGAACGATCATAAACAAGTTACTAATGTTATTTAACAATTTTAATATGATATTAGATTCCTAATATCTTATATAATTTTTTTTTCCCTTTTTCTTCTCATCTCTCATATGATTTTAATGTTTAACGTGAGAATTTGAAAATAAAGAATGTAGTATGCTAAAGTGTAAAAAATAATTTATACAATTGCGTACTTTTTTAAAGCTATTACTATGTAAATTGTATTTTTTTTTTCTACGACTATGTATATTGTACTTGATGCACCGCATGTGTGGACTATTGAAGAATCTTTTATTTAAGTTATTCAATAAAATATTTGTGGTAAGATACATCTTATTATGAGAAATGATTTTAAATGGTCTCATATAATTTTCAGTTGGACTCCTTTTTTAGAAGATAATTGACTATCCAAAGTCATTCTTTACTGTGATACATATTGTCAGTTTGTCACCATAGAATCCTTCATTTAATAAATAAATGTGACATTTTCAAATTTTTTTCTTTTGCTAAAAATTCTAACTATCTATTGTTTTCTACTTTATAGAATCATTAAATTAATTCCCTCCGAAAAAAAAATTAAGATAAATTAGGTAAACAACTATTTTAGACTGTGTGCTTTTAAAAAATAGTCACAGTTTCAAGAAACTTAAAAAGTAGCCATAAAATTATAAGAAATTTCTGACAATAACAAAAGTACACATAAAAAATACTGTCATAAATTTTTGACACTAGGCAAAAATTTTGTCAAAAATTTCTTACATGATTAGTTTTTAAATTTTTTGAAACTGTGGCTATTTTTTAAAATCATTTTGTAGACAAGGGCTATTTCTTAAAATTCCCAAAAAAATTAACTCCGCCTTTGATACAATCATATAAATATACCCATTTAAATAATCTTTTACTTTCTTAATCCAAAAATTAAATGCTTAAATATTAGAGATTTTTAAGAATTTAGCCAAATTGTTTGTTATTTTTCTAAAGATTAGCCATAGTTTTACGAAATTAAGAAATTAGCCATTTTCATCGAGTATCAAAATTTATTACACATGTATCAAAATTTATTACATGAGTATCAAAAATTATTACACGTGTATTAAATTTTGTTATACGATGAAAATGACTGATTTTTTAATTTCGTGAAACTATATCTAAATTCTTGAAACATGAGTTTAAAAATGACTAAAAGCCAAATCTTCCCTAAATATTAATCATTTAAATCACTTTAAAATTGAAAAATCAATTATTATTTAAACGATTATATAAATATGGTTGTACCAAATATGGATAAACTAATCACTCGCCTTGCATTTTCAAAAACTGTTTTTACACTTTTAATAAAATACTTAAAACGGTACACAACTGACAACTAACACAAATTATACCAACCGGTACAACACAACACAACACAACATGTACTACAACAATTTTACCCCTGTTTCACATATGTTTTCAAGGAATAGCACATGTTTTGATTTATTAAACTATTAGCCATTAGTTCAAACTAATTAACTTGATTTTACTATTTTACCCCTACCATTTTAATAAAACTTGTTCACCTTAATTTTTTTTTCTAGTTCTACACAAGTTTTCCTAATTTCTCTACCTTTCTCTCTTCGTTTCTTAGCTTCCAAACAGATTTGTAATTTTTGTTTTGGCGATTTTCGCGATTACTTTGGTGATTCGATCTACATGTAACTCTTCAAATATTCGTTGTGTTGCTAAGTAATCGATCTACAGCGAATTTGCAATCTTCGCTTTTTATTGTGTTTTTATTGTTGATTTTGGTAAATTTCTCTTGTTCAATTGGCATTCAAACGACTGTTCCTTTAGCGATTTTCTATTGTTGATATACAATCGACCTTCGGTCGTGATTCGTGCGAAAATTTTCAGTTATTCTGTTCGTTTTCAGCTTGCTTGCGGAGTTTTTTTTTTTTCTCACTTTTGTTTTTTTGTTTTTGTTTTTGGTGTAATCTAAAGCATGATTTTGCTAGTTTCTTGTTTTATATTTGATCTTCATTCAACAAATATGTTTCCAATTGATCATTGTGCATTTATTTTCTTTTTTCCTGAATTTGAGTGGTTTTAGCGTGTTTGTTTTTTCGTTTTATTAATGGTTCTGTTTTTCGTCTTACCAGTGTAAGAAATTTCTGATATTCAGTCAAACTTTTCTGATGATTTTGTCATTAGTTATATTACTAGCTAGCAACTGTCTGAAATTTCTGAAACCTAGTTAGAAATTTCTGACGCATTTTTTTTTTGTTTTCTATATACAGCAATGAGTACATATGATGTTGGTTTGTTCGTCTAGTTCTGGATCTGCTCCTAGTGTTTTTGGTCAATAAATTACCTCTTTTGTATTTGTTACTCTATATCCTTTAATATATTTCAATGAACATAATTTTATTTTGTTTGTTGACAATTTGTTAAAAAATATTGTTATTTGCAGAGCACAATTCTCTTCTTGAGGTTTTTGCTCCTTCAGGAATTTCTTACCAATCCAATTTTCAAGATGATATTTGTGATTCTATCATAATTGATGATGTAGACTTGGCGAATCATAATAGATAATGTGGACTTGGCGAATTTTTCTAAGTCGTTTGACTTAAAAATACACAATATTTTCTACTAAATTATCGTAAATAAGGTTGTTGATTCTTGAGGAATTTTCTGATTATTAATTTAACCAATTCAGGAACATTTTCTAAATTCCAGATTGTAAGAAATTTCAGACACCGTGTCTGAAATTTCTTACCGTTAATAAGAGGGACGAAAGGCATTTTTGTCCAAACAGAATTATGTTTGGGCCTGATGGCTACTTTTTGAATATTTGTAAACATAGGCTAGTATTTAAAGGCCCAATCCGAAAAATGGCTAGATAGCTAATAGACCCAACACAAATTATACCAACCGGTACAACACAACACAACACAACATGTACTACAACAATACAATACTAGACATCTTCTAGATATATAAGAATTGTCCCATTAGGAATTTGGCAAACTAACATAAATATACATAGTTAGGCAAAGGAAAGTTTTACATAATTCATTACGAACTGTGCAGTTTCTCCATAAAAATGAATAGGAAACAGCTTGCCAGTTGCCACAAGGCTCACCATAGCTAAGTTTTAGACACCAGAGTCATTCCAAAGCTGAGCACAACCCATTTCCAAGGTTCAAAGTAAAATAATAAAGCATTATCTAGTTTTCAATAAGTGGGCTATGTCTGGATCATCCAAGTCCACATCCAACCATCCATTCAAGCGCATGAACTCGATGTAATGATCCGGGGGTCTTACAGCACAAAGGTTAACCGGAGCGTAACCATGAATCCTCTCAACGTCCCGAGCAAGCCATCTCACATATGCACGGTCCAACGGAGGTACAACCTTCAAGAAGATCTCTTCCTTTTCTTGCTTCGCGGGTTTGTTTCCCATGTTTACGGGAGCTTGATCAGTTGTGAAAAATACAGTATCTGCAAGCGCATAGGTCGAGTCAGAGATACACAAAGCAGAAAAAAAAACATTATTCTTTTGAGTCACAAGCTATGTCCATACTCTAGTCTCCACTTTCTACAACCTGTGGCGGCGAATTTAGCATGGAGATTGAAGAATATAGCTATAAATTAGTTTGTCTCGAAAAGTCCTTCATATACAACGTCACAGACATTTGGTCAGAAGCTTGAAAGAAGTAGAGTACAAAATACAAATAACATTACGACTTTGAAACGTGAAATATGAAACAAATGGAAGAGGTTGTATAACGTGTTCCCCACAAATTCCAGGGTGTTTTCAAAGATAAAGCTACTGACCGACCTTCGAAATTATAAGCAAAATGTAGATTTGTTAAAAAGGGGTTCCATGTGCAAGTTGTAATGAGGAGGTTTCTCAAGTCATTGGTTGACCAACTTGCTGGAAAACGGAAGCTGATTCTTTTCTATTTCAAGCAAATGATGAAGATGACAAGCTTTTGAGAATAGAAAAACTACTCAAATAAATGCTTCTTCGGAAACTACCAAGTACCAACAAATGTTGTCACATCATATGAAACACACAGCATTATAGATTCCCTTTCCATTGGCATGTTGATTTCAACGTTCACGAAAAAGAGACGATAGAAAATTTCAGACACTGCAAAGGATTAAATGGCGAAGACGACACCAAATACAACTCGGCGCTTGCAAATCTAAATTAGTTTGCTTGTTTGTTTACACAAACTGAGAAAATTTTCTCCCCCACTAAAGAATGGGGTTCTTCGTACCTCTACATTCAGATCAATTACGATAAACAGATCCGTAAATCTAAGAAAGGCTTGAGCTCAATCGGAAGATATACAATAGTTACATGCTGGCAATCTCTCGCAATATCCTCTCAGAATTTTTGGCAGAAAATTATGACACGAATCACGGATAGGTGGTTTTCGACCTCTTCGGTTATTCGGTCTGCTTTCCCTAATTAAAAGAAGGTGTTTTTTTTTGTTTTTTTTGTTTTTTGTTTTTTTTTTTTGCTAAAGACTAAAATCTCATTACAAAGTATCAAAACTCACAAGTGAGTACAATCCATCAGCCTTGTTTCTGAGTTTAAACAAAAGCAATAAACCAGCTGTCACTAATGAAATTCGCAACTTAGTTTTCAAACACTCCCCAGGTAATTTAACTAAAAGTGAACCAGATTTAAGACACATTTTTCATCTACAAGACAGTCCTAAAAATTAAAATAAATAAATAAATAAAATAAACTCTCTTTTTTTTGTAAACAGAAATAGAATACAAGTTCCTGAAATTTCTAAAATCTCAAACTCATCGTCTTGCTCTGTTACTTTCCTTGGGTTTCATCATCATCGCCTCAAAGAAGCCAAATAATAACACTCAATAATTATACATGATTGATAAATTTATAGAATCCCTTTTGATCAATATAGATGTTCGAGGATTCTATAGAATTACATGTTCATAAATACTATGTATATGCCTTTTGCAAATTACAATAAAAGCACTAGAATGACATTAAGAGGCACAAAATATTAATTATTAGCCACAAAGCAGAGGATTAAAACGAGGGAACAAAGAACAGAGTGAACCCAATAAATAAATAAATGTCGGATTTTACTTACAAGACGAGTCTGCCTTGTTTTCTCGGCAGCCAAACAGAGAGAAGTAGGTGTTTTGAAGGTGGGGAAAAGGAGGAGAACTTCAGTTTAGGAGATAACAAAAGGCTTTTTTTTTTTTTTTTGAAATTCCATAAGTATCCCTTGTTTGGTTGAAATTACACCTTAATACAAATTTTATCTTATACTTTTTAAATCATATAAGAAAAATATACCTTATTTTAATTATTGTAAAAAAAAAAGCTTATAAAATTTTATCCTATAACTGTATTTTCATGTTTTTTTTTTAAATAATTTACGAGACACTAAAGTATTTTAACTGATAAGAAAAAAATTATACTTTTTTTTTATGAGAAAATCATAATAAAATATATATTCTATTTGATATTTAGCCATTTTTTGGTTCATATTTTAATAAAATAGCTAATTTTTTCAAAAATTAAGTTTTTAGCCACTAATACACAAGAGAGCTAAGGGTATAAAGATAAATGCGCATCATCGTGCAGTTAAAAAAAGAGATTTTATAATGAATACCCAAGTTTTAACACCTAATTTAAATTAGGGTCAGTTAGGTAAATAGTCATTTTGGACTGTGTGTGTTTAAAAAATAAGCACAGTTTCAAAAAATTTAAAAATTAGCCATAAAACATGTAAGAAATTTCTTCAAATAACAAAAATACACATAAAATTACTGTGAGAAATTTCTGACACTAGTCATAAATTTTGTCAGAAATTTCTGACATGGCTAATTTTTAATTTTTTTGAAACTATTGCTATTTTTTAAAATCATTTTGTAAACAGTGGCTATTTTCTTAAAATCTCCTTTAAAAATTAATACCTAATCTTTTGAAAAATATAAAGGGAATTTTAAGAAAATAGCCACTGTTTACAAAATGATTTTAAAAAATAGTCACAGTTTCAAAAATTTTAAAAACTAACACTTTCAAAAATTTCTGACACGTGTCAGAAATTTCTTACAGCACATTTTATGTATAATTTTGTTATTGTCAGAAATTTCTTACAATGTGTTGTGGCTAGTTTTTAAATTTTTTGAAACTGTGGCTATTTTTTTTTAAGATAATGCACAAAGTCCATGCTTACCCGTCACTTATCTATTAAGATTCATGAGGATTTTATTTTTTTGAAATTAAAAAATATTTTGTTGATATGCTAAATAGTCAGGGTTTCTGTGTAATTACAATGTCTTCGGGATTGGTTTATATGGTTCTCGCAGTTGCTGGTACGAAGCTACAAGACTGCAATTTTCATATAATTGCAATCTGGTGGCACATAGAATTGAGGAGTTCCATTTGATTATTTGAGTCCTTTGTTGGATATATGGAATGATTTTTGTAAGGCCTATCATTAGTGAACTATAATATGATTGTAGCCTCTCAAAGATCCATTTTGTAGACTAGTTTCTGTGATGACCAGCGCATTGAGAGACAAGATCACTTGTGTTACAACAGCCAAAATCATATCTTACATATTTATTTGGTCTGAATCCATGTCTCAGATACATGTTTCGTTATGAAGCTCAACTTCTGTGAATACACGTTAACCTGAGACGCAACGAAAAATTATAGCTTCATTGGTCACCACCAACGGCCGATCCATTAAAATTGGAACTGTAATATGCATATGAATCGTGGGCGAGAGTCTGCAACGGGAACATACACAAGTCAGTTTCAAGAGAAACGACGCTATTCAAATTCAGATAAGAGGCTACATGAATACAGAGAATATGCTTCTCCAGTACCTGTTCTTGTGAGCGGAAATACATAAATGGCGTGTAATGTAAGAAATTCGACACTCGAGAGGTGTATATATCTGCATACCTGCAAGGTGAGCAATGCGATTTGTGAACATGTGACAAAGGTTATGATTTGATAAAATATGATGGTATTTTAAAGGTATAAGCTCATACTTTTCAACTTGTCTCATCAAATGGCTTTTATCCCACAAACCTGCGCGTGAGAGAAAGCCCCACCTGACACAAGACAAGTTTAGCTCAATTTGACCCCCCGGAAAAGATGCAAGTCTGCCCATGAACAATACAAAACATTCTACGGCTCATCTTTATTACCTCTGATTGAAGAGCTCTCCGTCTGCTTCTAGCATTATAGAAATCTTCTCATCGAGTCTTCCCATAACTATAAGTAGCTTTTGCATAGATTCTGTAAGGTCTTGATCATCCATGCTTGTCGCAGCAAGAGTCTGAATGTTACCCAAAGAAGAAAAATAAAAACACCACCACCAACACCAACAACAACATTGAAGCAGCAAATTATTATGGTATTTGTTATGCGCTCTTTTATTTTCTCATCTACAGTCCACACTTGTGGGGTGAAAGCTTACTTGAGCAGGACGCCCTTTAGTCCGTCTCTGCAAAGCAAGTCGAAGTTGGTTGAAAAGATCTCCAACAACTTCCTTCTGGTTTATTAGCTCTATCAGTGAGCCTCTAAGAGCTCGGCTACGAATCAGTGCACGATACTGCATTTTCAGAAATTCAGGATATAAATGACACTCTTTTAGCATTTTAACTTGTTTAAACATAAAAAAAAAAAAAAAAAAAAAAAAGAAGAAAAAACAATAAAGAAAATTGACTTTCTTTTTTTGGTCTAAGTGGACGGGCTTTTTTAGCCAATGAGAAAATGATCTAAATCAGACTCTTATGGGTGAATCGCTTTTGGAGGCCACTAGCCGTACTATAGTGATTTATACACAAATGATTCCTCATAAAGTGACAACTTAGTTTCCAGAAACATTTCAGTTGCTTTTTATACTTGGATTCTATGCTGTTGGATGTAAAGCAAAACAATAAACACTGACCTCTTCTTCCAATTCTCGACAAATTAATGCGGTACGCCATCGCAGATGGACTTTGGATTGACTTACATCTGTATAAATATGATCACCTACGTACAATATTTCATCACCGTGGATGTTTAAGGAATTCTCAACCATCTGTGAGATTAACAATTCTAACACCATTTTTTGAACAAGCATAGGTATGGAAAGCTCAAATACCTGTTTCAGCCTTGAAGCATGGACGCATAAGACCTTCACCAGTCACCACCTCGTACATTGGCTGAGACATTTGGAAAAACTCTGGCTTCCTGGCTGAGACTATCACCTAATCATAAAATGAAATGAACAAACTAGAGCGTCGGTATTCTCAATACCCTCTCACAACTCTACAATTGATAATATTTCATGGGAAGAATTCTCAACAGTATCAGCAAGCTGAAGAATCGCCGAGTAAGAGGCAATTCTGAGAGTTTCAATGCCTCATGTCGGGAAAAGGAACTTTTTGTAACTCTTTTAGAATGACTACTCACAATGTCAAATAGATCCCTCCAACCCATATCATTGGGAAGAAATCTGTTGAAAGAATGTTGCATCATTTTGTCTGTGTAATGATAATCTGAGTTGGTAATGAGCAGAAGCTTTTTACCAGCCTGAGAAACAAAATTGTCTAGTTAAATGAGTATATTGAATTTCTTCACATGCTAAATAAAGCAAACAAGTAATAGGAAGTACCTCTTTTTGATCCAAAAGTGCCAGAGGTAGTTCTCGATCAGGCTCCACAAAGAGTTCAGGCTTAGACATTATCTCGCTCTGAAAGATGACAGAATCAGTTGAGGCTCGTGAATCAAGCAAGAACAAGAACATATACGCACATCATATTCATATCTTTACCTTAAGCTGGCCTTCTACATGAGCCCTAAAGAGGGCTCTTCCAACAGCCTGGAAACCATATCAGTCATTAAAGCAAACATGACCAATGCTAGTGTTGTACATTACAAAATTTGATAGCGTATTGCCTTATAAAGTCCTTTGTAATCCAAGGGACCAAGTTCTGCAGGTATAGTTCCATCATCCAATCTGTCAACCATCTGAAAGAGAAACCATATGAAATGGCTTAGGTATATGTTATTGGGTTAGTGAAGGACACTACAGCATGATTAACAAGGAGAACCACTACTTGCCAAACGAAAAGAATAACCCTGTAGCCATAGGCTTGAACTGTAACAATACTGGCTACTGCGTGAATTTGAAAACCATAGTCCACCCAAAGCAGAAACGAATATCCACAACGAAAATGAAAAATAAAATACCTGCATATATGCCACAGCTTCTGAAACAGAGAATAACGTGTTGAGAAACTCCCATTTACTCTCCTTCCGGAGATCAACCAGTTCCCTCCCATACATCTCACTTCAATGCAGACAAAGTAAGGGTACGTTTGTTAAACTGTATAAGCTCATCGTATTGTAAACCACCGTATTGTATATACTATGAAGAACACACTAAACACAATACCAGTTGTATTATCTAGTACCAAAATACTTTTTCGTATTGTATGCTCGAGGCCATTTTCTCATTATATAATATAATACAATGTAGTACAATAGTATACGGTGCACAATACATGCTAACTGTCTTCCCTCACACGGAAAATCCTAACAACTTGCATACTCGTAGACTGAGAGGGCGTTCTAATTTGTCCGCGAGATGGAATGCACCAATAGCATAGTTAGTAACTAATAGATGATTACAGCTTTTAAAATGAAATCACAATTACAACAATGAAAAAAGAAAAACAATAAGGTTTGGATGCTCTAATACCTTACAGCTCGAGTGGACAACATTTGTGTGCCATGCATAGCCCTTTTTATGTAACCAAACCGATCAGCCTTAACCAAGTTCCCTTTCTCTTTGTCAATAACAAGGCCTCTAATAACCTGTAATTGAATTGAACTGATTAAAAACATAAGAAAACAGATGATCAGATCGATAAGTCGTTCATTGTCTACTCAGACAAAGGTGCTACCAAGTCAGGATCAAAAGCGAGTCCATCGACCGGGAAGCCTACTTTCCTAAGATTTTCCATACAATAGTCATAAGCCCGTCCTTCCCAAGCCTGAAAGGAACAAATGCCACCAAATAAATCAAGCGAAATTGAGCTTCTTGTCAATTTTTTACACCATATTTGAGCCAACATCCATAACTCTAGTTCTTTTTTTTTTTCTTTTTTTTACCTTTTCCTCACGTTCTTATTCTAAACTTGACCAATTAGCAATATACCTTGAAAACCAATCAATCAAACATTGCCATAGAGGCAATCAAAGATCCATTTCCAAGCCGAACGAAACGCATAAGCAAAGTTACAAATTACGAGAAACGCGCAATTAAATACGATATTCACCATGACATTGTAATGTATCAAAGTGTAGTCCATGTCATAGCCAATGGCACTGATCGACCGGAGGTTCAACGTCCGGGTGCAAAAGATACCTCGCGGCGAGTACCTCGACGAAGACGGGTTCTGAACCTCATCAACACCACAAACACAAGCACCAAATCAGACCCACAACAAAAACCATACAAAATACACACACACACACACACACACACACACATACATATAGATAGATAGATAGATATAGTAGAAAGAATACCGGGATATCCAATTGCTGAAGCAAATTCTCAGCCTCTTGAGCCTCAATCAGAGCCACTTCTTCGATCGGACCCGAGTGACCATCGAACGCTAGACATACCAAAAACCCAAAATGAAAAAAAAAAAAAAACCACATGACTGTCAGATAGTAAACGAACACACTGGTTACGGACTTAGGTGATGAAGATGGTCGAGCTTGAGGTTGAAATCGCCTCGTGTGCTCTGTCCGAGGTAATCGACGTCGCTGCTGCTCGACGACGTCACCGAGAACGCATCGGACGGCTGGCAGCGGCGCCGGAGCTTGACGGCTTTAGGAGGAGGCTTGGGCTTCGGGTTTGGAGGCTTGTTGTCGGGGAACGACAAGGCCGCCGAGAATTTGGGCTCCGACACTGACACCCACACCGACATGTTGAAGCGAAAGCTCAAAGCTCAAACTGAACAAACTCCAACACTATGGACTATAGTGTCTCTCTCTTGCCCTTGACTTGCTCGCTCAACGACTACGACTTCTGTGTAGACCCCTGTCTCCGCTGGGGAACGGTAGAAGAAACCCAGTAGTGAGGGAACGGCTTTGGAGATATTTGATTGGCTCTCACAGGCAGGTACACGCAACTCTAATGGTTCTTGCCATACCTGATTATAACAAGACCTATGATGATTCTTGGCATTCTTGCCTCAACTTTTTTTTTTTTTTTTTTTTTTTTTTTTTTGCAATTTTTCATCCTCTTTCTCTCCCCTCACTTTTTTCACTCTACCAATTAAAGTGTTAAAAAGAAAAAGACAACTATTAATAGTTCCTCATAAAAGGAAAAAAGAAAACATCACCCTTTCATTATAGGGATACATAATTACATATAATTTATACAACTATTCTGATTAAAATGAAATCCTAATATTTTATTATTACTTAATCTTATACGTGAATTTTTTTTTTTTTTTTTTTTTTGTGTTTTTAGTCATTCTCAATAATTTAAAGCACCATAGTCTTGTGTGTAGCACTCAATTTAATTTTCGAAGTTGCATTTGGGATTCTATATAATGAATATATGCCAATCAATTGATTAGCTTTCAAAAAGTTCAAATTATAGATATATGATTTCTGAACAAAAATTACAAATAATAATAACAAAGAGGCCACCTCAGAAATAATCTTGCAAAACAGCCTTCTCATTTATCCAACTCACTATACCTCAAAAGAAAACATAAAAAAATAAATAAATAAATACGCCATTGTCACAAGAAATGTTTGTTAAATTCATACGCCAGATATGTAGAGAAATAAATTACTGTCCAGAAGTTAGTTTTCTATTTACAATCCTAGCTCAGGGAAATAAGATAAAAGTAAAACAAGTAGCGCAGAGAAACACTGGTCAACACCAAAAACGCTTATTATTCTCATTCCATCCATTCTTAATTGATGAGATAATTCCAAACGTAAAATCTGTCTAACGTCTGTGTTAAATGAACTAATAAGCATCAAAATCAATGGTCTCACAAGTACAAAAAGAATGAACAATTATTTCAAAACTACTACCAGAAATCCATTCATTGAGATTACCAGAAGTCTCCACATGAGCAAATTCCCTCCTTGAAGTGGTGAAACTGGTGCCCGTCCCGTACTATAAGCTCCCTCGACGCGACGAGGGAGATTAGCTTTATCACTAAGTGACAATCTTGGCAAACTCGAAGATTTTTCATAACACGGATAGGCATCCAAACGGGCAGGCTCATCAGCCCGAATGCCACAGCAAGCTTCTCACTGTGGTAGCGTTGCGAACGAAGAGAGTTAGTTGGACTGCGATACAATCCCGTGCCTTCAATCTTCTTAACGATTTCGTCCAGCATTCTATAAATGTCTGTGATTTGTGGGTGACTGTTGTCGTCAACGGTGAAAACATGTACCCTGTTATCAACCTCTATCCAGCTACAACCCGGATTTTTCTGAATTCCTTTCTCTCTCATCAGCTTTCTAACATTTGCAAAAGCTTCTTGGTTTCCAGACTCGGAATATGTGTTAGCTAGAAGGACATAACATCCTGAGTCTTCCGCGTCTACTTCAAGCAAATTCCTCACAGCAAATTCTGCTAAGTTTGAGTCGCAATGGGTCCGACAAGCGCTGAGCAAAGCACCCCAGATAGCTGCGTTTGGCTTGAAAGTCAATCTGTCGATCAAAGTCTTGGCCTCGTCTAGTAAACCTGCTCTTCCGAGCAGATCTACCATACATGCAAAATGCTCGGGTGTTGGGGAAATGCCAAAATCTTCGGTCATGGATCTGAAGTAATATTTCCCTTCATCGACAAGGCCGGAATGGCTACAACCTGATAGTACGGATACATAACTTATATGATCGGGTTTGCAGCCTGTCCTCAACATATCTACAAAAATTTCGATCACTTTCCTGCCGTAACCATTCTGAGCATATCCCGCCATTATCGCATTCCAAGATATCAAATTCTTGTCATATGTAGAATCAAAAACTTTTCGAGCCTCTTCCATTCGTCCGCATTTTGAATACAAAGTAATGACGCTGTTGGCAACTGAAACATTCGAGCCGAACCCGAATTTTTCAGCGTGAGAAACAAGTTGGACTCCAAGATTCAATACAGCTAAGTCGGCACAGGCACTTAGTGCAGTTATAAAAGTTATCAAATTAGGATTAACCCCTTTGCTTCGCATAAGCTTATAGAACTTTAAACCTTTCTCCCAGAAACCATTTTGGACGTATGCGCCAAACATCGAATTCCATGTTACGACATTCCTCTCTGGCATCTTATCGAAACATTCTCGGGCTTTTTCCACGTCACCAACTTGCGAGTGAGCGTTTATCATCGCCGTCCATGATATTATATCTCTAACTGGCATTAGCTCAAATGCACGGTTTGCTTTATCAGCATTCCCACACTTGGAATACATTGTCACAAGAGCATTACCTACAGGAACCGAGGAGTCCATTCCGGCCTTTATTGTATATCCATGTAGTTGTTCCCCGACCGAAACAAATTTCTTATCTGAACAAATCCCAAGAACGGTTGCGAGTGTAAACTCGTCAAAGGCAACAAGAGCTTGTCCCAGTTGTTTAAATAGTACAAAAGCTTCTTCCTCAAGCCCAAAATGTGCAACCCCGCTGATCAAAGAAGTCCACGACACTTCATTTTTATCTGTCAAGCTATTGAACACCTTGCGTGCAGAGCTCAAGTTTCCGCACTTTGCATACATGTCAATCAAACCGTTTCCCACAAAGGACTCGAGATTTGGTTCCATGCGAACAATCCGAGCATGCAAATGGCTGCCCCACCCAAGATCACATACGCCAGCACAAGCACTCAACACATTCGCATACGTCAACGGATTCGGTCTAAAACCTTGGTTACACATCTCAACAAAAGTACCAAGACTCCGAACCCCAAAACCATGTTGGGAAAAGATCGAAATCATCGTGTTCCACGACACATAGTCGCATTTAGGCATTTGGGTGAAGATACCAAAAGCCTTATCAACCCCATAAAGCTTAGAGTAACCGTAAATCATACTGTTCCAACAAAACAAACTAGGCTTGGTGATCCTCAAAAACACTTTCTCAGCCGACAAAACTTCGCCGCACTTAATGTACATATCAATAACCGAGCTCTGAACGGGCAAGTTGTTCCGAAGATCAATCTTCTCCACGAGACCGTGCAATTGACGAGCCAATCCAATCAGGCCAAGACCCCCACAGGCCTTCATGGCGCAAGTGAACGAAAACGGGTCAGAAACATAACCACAACGCCGAACCATCGCAGCGAAAACCTTAACACTTTCCTCAGGCTTCCCATGATGAAAATACCCCAACATCATCGTAGTCCACGAGACAAAGTCTCTCTCAGGCATTTCACCAAACAGTTTCTCTGCTTCCCTCATTCGACCCGAATCGACCAGCCCAGCGATCATCGTATTCCAGCTAAAAACATTGCGGCTCTCAATGCCATTAAAGACTCTACAAGCTTCGTCTATAGAGCCGCAATTGGAGTACATGTGCAAGAGATGGTTCTGAAGGAAAACCGAAGAGTCCAAGCCTGTGGAGACAAGTCGGGCATGGAGTTTTTGGGCGATGTTTATCGACGAGCAAGCTTTCATGGCTTCGTAGAATTCCTGGGAAAGGTTCATGTAAGATTTTCCCGCCAAAGGGTCCTGAGAGACGAGGCATTTTGAAGACAAAAGTCGAGAGAGAGAGCGTTGAGAGAGACGATTGAGTTGATGCATTGAAAGCCTTAACATTCTCTTTAGATGCCATCTTTGCTATGGCTTTTCTTATGATATGATTTTTGTATCTTCATGGATGTATATTGTATTATAAATATATATTTTGAAAATGCATATATTTTGCCTTTACAAAAAAAGAATGTTCAGGTTCTCATAATACTGACAGACGAGTATAAAGCAAAGAGAGAGTCCCAAATAGTTTAAGAACGAGGGGAGATTTGTTTTCGGTGATATAGGTAAATACTCAAATTTACATAATAATAAAAATAAAGATTAAAATTTTGAAAATAATTAAATAAATAGTTAATTCGTTAATTATTTGTACATATTTTAGTTAATTAAAGTAAATATCACTACCTATTATTATATAAATAATTAAATTATTAAGATATTTTGTTATATTTTTTAAGAAATTAAGAAATAATTTAAAGGGAATTTTAAGAAAATAGATAATGTTTACAAAATAATTTTAAAAAATAGTCGCAATTTCAAAAAATTTAAAAACTAGCCATGTCAGAAATTTCTGACAATAATTTTATATGTATTTTTGTTATGGCTAATTTTGTAATGCTCTATACCCATCGGTGCTCCACCAATAAGTGTATGAGAGATGTAATGAATCATTATTATATGCTTTAATAATATTACTACACACTCTTTTAATTAGGGGTGGCAATTTGGGTCCGGACACGAGACACGACACGAAATAAACGGGTCTGGGTCCACCCTTAATGGGTCTGGGTCTTAAACGGGTCGACACGATTAACACGATAATTAAATGGGTGAACACGACACGAACACGAAGACACGATTAAGAACGTTAAGACACGATTAATAAATAATTATTAATATTTATATATATCTTCTTTAATTTTATATTCATTCTTATAAAATAGAACAACATAATTGATTTAGTCATGTTATATATTTTGTTGATTGGTTTTGTTATTTTTTTCTTTATTGGGCATACAATCTTGTTAGTTTTGTTGTTGTTCTATGTATTGAATTATCTTTTTATTTTAATTTAGGTCATAAATGAGTTTAAAATTTAAATGAGTCGTATATGGATTGTAATACCATTAATATATGTTTATCATTAAGATACGATTATTAAATGGGTCTTAATGGGTCGTTAATGGGTAACACGACAAGACACGACACGAACACGACACGACACGATAAGTAAATACTACTAAATGGGTTGGGTCGGGTCTGGGTCCAAAAAAAGGTCAACACGATAAGACACGACACGAACACGACACGAGACACGAATTGCCACCCCTACTTTTAATGTTACATTGGCACATCACTAAGTGGAGCATTGTAGAAATGTCCTTTTGTTATTGTCAGAAATTTCTTACATGTTTTATGACTAGTTTTTAAATTTTTTGAAACTGTGGCAATTTTTTTTTAAAATACACAGTCTAAAATAATTATTTATTTAACTAATCCTAATTTACATTAGGTGTTAAAATTGGATATTCACTGTAATTTTTCTTTGTTATCGTTGTTGTTTTTTTTTTTTTATGAACACGATCGACATTTTTTTTAATTAGCTTTTTTTTTTTTTTTCTGGCCTATGACCATATATTTTTACTTGTTCATTGGTATTTCAACCGGACAAAATTTCTCTACTATTCAGCATAGATAGTTTAGGACTTTAGATTCTAATAACATGAAAATGAAATTGTATAATGACTGGTTAGGCTTCTACCCATTTTGTCGTCTATGTTTAAAAAAAAAAAAAAAAAAGACTCACACTTTAAAACAATGTACTTTTATTTATGCACTCTAAATTACTGTTCTCACACCCTTTTTGATATTATTTTTTCACTCTTAACTTTAAATTAAAAATTTATTGCTATTTCAAAATTGTCCTTTTCAAAGTAAATTTTCTTTTTTCTTCCAAACTACAACCAATCAACTTCACTCACCTCTCACTCAGTGACGGATCTAGAAATTAAATTCAGAGGGGGCACAAATTAATGACTTAATATTTTTAATTAATAAAAAATATATATATTAATAATTGATGTTCATCAAATAAGTAACAACTTACAAATTGCAATTACACTCGACGAGGTCTAATGTTTTGAGGTTATTTTTTTTTCCTATTAGTGTGTATCACCGTTAGATTACCTAGTATTGTGCTTTGTGATGTGACGTTTTAATGATATATCATCCCATAATATCCAAAATAAATTTTGGGAGAATTTTAAAATAAAGTCATTTTTAATGACACTTAAAAATCTATACCTCAAGTAGTGTTCTCCTTTGTTTCCAGTACTTTATATTTATAATGTAAATTTTGAGTATAAATTAAAAGTACAATATACATTGGGTATAAATTATTATTATGTCAAAAATAGAGCATTTCTCAAAATTTTCCAATAATTTTTCTCCCCATTAATTATGTATCACCCCATAATACCCAAAGCCAAAGTAAAATTGTTTTTTTTTTTTTCTCAATTTTGAGGAGGGGCACGTGCCCCCTCTAGCCCTAGTGTAAATCCGTCCCTGCTCTCACTTATCTTTAATCACACTCATTTGTGATTTGTCTTTCCCGAATATAAAACTTGAGAAAATTATTATTTCATTCGAGTAATGAGATTGTGGCTTGTTTATGTTTTTGCACTTGTTTGTTTATTTATATATATTTTTTATTTAGCTAGTTGGGTGATGTTTTTATTTTTTTTTTAATTTTTTTTTTAATTTTTTTTTTTGTCGATTTGGTATTTAGCCATTTTCTAATCTAAGCTTTAAAGAAATAGCAAACGTTTTTAAAAATTAAGAAACTAGCCATTGCTAGTGCCATCAATTCCTTCTCATAACTGTCGTAAGAGATTCATTCCCTTCAAGATTGTGCTAAAGTAAGTATCTAGACAGCTTGAATCCCTTTCCTGGAGGCTTCGTATTCTATTACAAACTCAGCATTGAAATCTGACAGTGTGAGGGTGTCTCTGTCAACCTTTGCTTAAGCACTAGAAATGCATCATCTGCTTCAGCGTTCCGATCAAATCCATTCTTCTTCAATAGGTCCGTCAAGAGTCTTGCTAATTTCTCATAACCTTGAATAAACCTCATATAGTAGCCAGCGAGCCCCAAATAGCCCCACAATTCTCTTGCTGAACTCGGCCATGGCCTTTCACTTACCACCCGCACCTTTCTTGGGGTTGACTTCACAAATAACATGTACCAAATACGCCACTACCTGATGCGGTAATTGACACTTCTCAAGCTTGACCACCAATTGGTTTTTTCGGAGTATCTCTAAAACTTGCCTTACGTGTGCACAATGATCCATCTCTGCCCTACTATAGAATAGATAAGAATATTGTCAAAGAAAGAATACCAACACAAATTCCTCAAGTAGTTCTTGAACACATCATTCATGAGGCTTTGGAACATCGCCAGATCATTGGTAAGACTAAAAGGCATTACCAAATGCTCAAGAGGTCGTAGTGTGTCAGAACAGCCATATTTGAAATGTCGGTTTTGGCCATCTGGATACTCGGACCTCAAATCCAACTTGGTGAAGTAGCTTACTCCATGAAGTTCATCGAATAACGTCTCTTCCATCACTAGAATAAGAAATTTGTTCTTTGATGTAGCTTAGTTCAATCCCCTATAGTCGACATAAAACCGCCAAGTCCACATAAAAAGGACTGTTATTTGGTCGAATAAGGCTTTACTCCAACATCTCAAATGCTAGTCTCTCAATCTCTTGTTTCTGGAGATACTGGTACCAATAAGGTTTGACAAGACTGGCTTGCTTCCCTCCACTAATGGGAATCCAGTGGTCATGCAGTCTCGACAAAGGTAATACTTTTGGTGGAGTAAACACCAAATCGAACTCTCGCGTCTACAGTTCTCAACTCACCCGATCTACTTGGTCCGATTCTACCTCGCCCGATATGATCGTAGGATTAAAAACTTTTGACTATGATTGATAAAACATGTCATGTTCCAGACAGTGCTAGTATGTGAAAGCCTCCTAAAAAAAGTATAACCGTACGATGAAAACAAAAAAATGCATCAAAATAAGGATTCTTTTTAGGAAAAATTTTATTGACACCCCCTCACTTTTAGTAAAATACCACTTACTCCCCTTTGTCCAAATTTAATACCATCTACACCCCTTGTATTTTTTTTTAAAATACCAATGACACCCCATCGTTAGAAGTCCGTCAGCATCCGTGAAGACATAGCTGTTACTTATTTAAAAAATACCACAAATACCCTCAAAAGTTAAATAGATAATTATAAATAACTTATATACATATATACTTAACTTATACTTTGTAAAGATAAAATCAGATAAACTTCAAAATCTAATGGCAGGCAATTAAAAATCCATTCAGTATTTTGATGCCATTCATTTCAAAGCAAAAAGAAAAGAAAAATATCAGAAAAATATAAATGATAAATTCTTCATGTTATGAGTTGGCTTTTGACAAGTTAAACGAAAAAAAAAACACACACACACACACCATTGAAGAAGCCATGCATAATAGTGTCGGCTAGACGAGGGTAGTAGTGGGGTTGCAGGCTTTCAACAAAGATGGATGTGGAGGAAGACGACGAGTGACAGGAACTGGTTTATTTATTTATTTTTTAATTTTCTATTGGAACATTTTAGGGTTTTTATTTTATTTTATTTTATTTTTTTCGAAGTGTAGATGGGCTCCTTGTTGTTTGACAATTGAATTAAGCTGCGGTTTACTTACAATTTTTTTGCTCACGTGTCATTCTCTTGCGAAGATAAATTAAAGGGTCACTTGAATGTCAAATTTACAATGGAATGAAATGTGAAGATTTGAAGGATATTTTAGGCATTTCTCCTGCTTTAAATTGATTTTGTTAGAGGGGCTGTTGATGGCATTAAATTTGATTTAGGGGGTGTCAATGTTATTTTAACAAAAATGAGGGGTTGTTAATGAAATTTTCCCTTCTTTTTATTAATGAGTACAAATTTGCTAGTCCAAATGAAGTGTCCAATGTCGTTCCAACTATAGCAATATGACAAGTCATTAATAATAACTCAAAAGGAAGCTGAAGTTTTTGACTGATGAGTCAAACAATAAAAGCTAATTTGCCCAAATATTAATTATTGATGGGCACATCATTTGTAAATAATAAACTTGCACTCTTTATAATGTCTCTTTCTAAAACCATCTCCACTATAAATGTTAATATCAATATATTTGACACAAAAGAATCAAAAAATTATATTTTACATAGAATACTTCAATACGCAAATACTATTTTAACTACTATTTTTATTATTTTATTATTATTTAGTTACACAACTCTTAAAGACAATAAATATTAGCCAATAATAAGAAATACTACATCTAATAATAATGGTTTTTCATATAAGAGTTTTTTATAATATATAATTATAATCGTAATTATTTTTATATTAAATAATAAAAAATAACTAATCAATACTTATTTTCAAATGTTGTATTTGTTGTCAAATTTGACACTAAATTTAACATTGAAAATATCATTAAATCTGAGAATAATTTCATTAATATGGCATTAGTTGGGAGATGCTTTTCAACAAAGTTTGTGTATGTTGACAAAGCACCGAAGGTCCAAAGCTCATTTGCACATCATCTTCTTCTTCGTATTCTTAGTTAGTCCTTTTTAACAATTTTAGGGCTTTTGTTTTATTTTCCATTTGTGGCCCATTTGGACTCACACAACCGATCATCTCTTCCCTCTTTTGTTCACCTTCCTTCTTTCCTTTCGATTCTTCTCTCACCTCACAAGCCTATCTCTCTCTCTCTCTCTCTCTCTCTCTCTCTAACCCACAGATAGTCGAGTCCTAAACGAGCCCTCACTCACTCCCACAATCGCTCCCACAATCGCCGTGTCGTTCTTCTTCCATCGGTACGCGTCTCTCTCTCTCTCTCTCTGTTGTTTCTCTCTCATTCGCTGTTGGGCTGTTGACTTTCAATTGGGTTTGTTTCGTATGAGCTATAAAGTGCTTTCTTGCTAATGGGTTCTTGTGAAACACTTTTGGTTTTCTTTGTCTCGCAATGTATTTGCCTCAATCGCATTGAATTTTGATTCAATTGCTAATGCTATCTTTTGTGTGTTTTTCATTTTTATGGATTGTTCGTCTGGATTTTCTCCGCGTTGAGTGAACTCTAGGGTTTGATTTTGGTGCTTTTCTTTTTCTTGTGATACCAATTGAGACGAGCTAGGCTTATATATTGTGAATAGGGATTGTGGTTGAGGACAGCTCTATATTATCATTGCTTAAGTGATCTTGTTCTAATGGTTCATATACCAGAAAATGAAATTGGTAGATTTATGGCCTGCATTTTGTAAAGATTTAGTCTTTTTCTTTCTTGATCATAATTCTTTTATAGCTCAAGTTCGTTTTTGTGGGGTTTTTTTTTTTTTTTTTTTTTTTCAATTATTTGTAAATTTTTGGTTTTGCTTGCAGCTTGGTTATCTGAAGAGATAATTAGCGAATTTTCGGTTAATACGAGTACCTTTGAGGATTTTATTGTTTAAAAGTTGGAGGTCTGCGTCTCATGAGATTTGTTAGGGGAATGCAGAGATTGCCTTGCGAGGAGCAGAAGTCGCTGGGTCGGAAGAAATCTTTGAGCAAAGGGATTGGCGTCACGGTGCCCAAGGCCAGAATGCGCGACAAACTTATGATCGAATAGTGTTCCGAGTCTTTGAAGTTTGGTGGGTTTTTGTCAGGGTGATTTTGTGCATCGGGTTGAGAACTGTAATTGTCATCCAACACAATGACTCGGATATTTGTTCAGCGGGGTTCCTCTGGTGGTGCTTCTTCTTCTTCGAATCCAAGCCGTCCTCCGGCTCGGACTGAGCCGCAGGCTAGTACTCCTCAGGTTGTTTCAGCTGTGAAAGGTGAGGAAAGTGGAGAGGAGGTGCAGGAACAAGTGGTTGTCGGTGAACTTGTCGAGTGTTCTGGAGGTAGCAGCTCTAACGTGCAGAAGAATGAAGATCTAAGCTCTAAGGCTGATCAGAATGAGACTTCCATTGAGAAAGTTGTTGATAGCGATAATCTTTTGGCTTCGGGGGAGCTGGATAAAGTTTTGAGTGGATTGACTATAACAGAGAATGGGATGGTTGAAAATGTGGACTCAAGTGGAGATTCTTCACAGAATGTCGATCGGAGGTCACAGACGCCGCCGCCACCTCCTCCTGTCCCGCCCCCGAAACCTTCAGCATCAAACTCAAATGCCCGGCGACTTTTCTCAGCAAGTTCGAATGCTACGCGAATCGGACCATCTAGAAGAGCAGGTGCTTGGCCTGTTATTTCGACTAGGACCTCCCCCACAGAGTCACGTCCTTCTTCTCCAAGGTCTCATGGTGAAAGTGAGGGGTACAATAGCGCCGATGAACAGACTCCTTGCTATGTATCTTCTTATGATGATGTTGTAAGTTTATGCATTTTTATAAAAATGTATTTTGATTTTTCTTTTTGAGATTGCGTAATTGATTTGATTTGTGGTTAGAAGTAACATTGTTGATGGTGAAACTACAGTTCAATTTCTAGCTTTTTAGTCTTTGACCTTCTATATTGTGCTTCCTTTCTATTTAATTTCACCGATAAATTGTGGGGTCATGGTTATCACTATATTGTTCTATCTATTTCAGGAGCGAGAGCGACAATTCGAAATTGATATCAGACGTGTGAAAGGTTTAGAGCTCAAGAAAATGTTGGAGGATGGGAACTGTCTTTTTCGTGCCGTTGCAGATCAGGTTTATGGGGATTCTGATGCATATGATTTGACCAGACAAATGTGCATTGATTATATGGTAGGATTTGTTATTGAATCTAGTCTATACGTTTTATGCTCATTCCATGAATGGTAAACGATCTATTGTTTGTATGTTTGTAATTCTTGATATACGAGTGTGGGTCTGAGCTGAATCTTTTTTTCCCCCTCATGTCTTACAACCTTCACAACAAACCAAAGGAATTGAAAGTACGGAAGTTTGAATGAACACTTTTTATTTCCCTCCTACTATAAGCTTGATAGGCTGTAGAATACTTGCTCTGGCCATGCTTCATAATATTTTAGAAGAGATCATGTGATATAGATAGGTGTTATGGTTTCAAAAGTTGTGATTGCTTGTGTGTTGGACGGTTATTTAGGGGCATAAGCATCTCAATCCCCATTTTTGTGTTGATTTCTTGGGATAGGAGGTGGGTTGAGTTAGACATCTGAGTTGGAAAAAAAAAAAAAGATTAATAAATGCCATTGAGTATTGCGACACGGTTGGATTAACCCAGAATAAAATAATAACGCTTACTATAGATTTTGTGTTTCTAGCAAATGGTGCAACTTGTGATTCGAAAACTCATAAGTTCTTTTATTATCCAGGAGCGAGACCGAGATCATTTTTCTCAATTCGTAACAGAAGGCTTTACATCTTATTGTAAGAGGAAAAGAAGAGACAAGGTACGCGGATTTTTTTTCGGAGAGTTGTTTTATAAATGCCACTTTTGAAGCATGAATCGCTTTGTGACTCTGCAATATATTACCTTGTTTCATGATTTATTGGGAAAGTAACATGAAGATGTTGCAAATAAGTTTTAGATGACTGTAACATTCCTTCAAAATTCTAAGAGGAGGATGGCGTCCGCAACTTGTTAAATTCAGATTAGTGGTTTTCTTCAGGTTAAAGTACTAGATGACGATAAGATTGTGTGCTTTTATGGATTTTCAGAACATGTTAAATTTAAACATGGGCTAATGTTTTAGATAAATCATGGGCTTATGGGCAGATATTTCTTTCCCAACAATGTTAGAATACGTCAAAATTCATCAACTGATCTCATTCACTGGAAAGTGTATGAGTTTAAAAGTCACAATGTACTGGGATCTCCTCTACGTAGGAAAAACAATAATTGTTGTTAATGAGAGTGCAAGCATTTGACTGACAAAACCGGTTTGCTTATAAGTATCAACCGGAGGTTGAGGGAAGCTGTTGGTTTTCAATAATAAACATAGCAAGATTAGGACTAATAATCATCAAATAATTGAATCAAGGTCTTTTTTTTCTTATTATTATTTTTTATCCATAATTTATCAAAATCAACACATCCAACTCAGTTTTTCATTACTTAATGAAGATAGACCCCTAACTTTTCTCAGTTATTCTTTCCCCGTTAAGATATACTTCTCTGTTATTTATCTATTTTATTTTGGAAAACATAAGAAATACTTCTCTTTGAACATGATGATGTTTCATTATGTTTTTTAGACTGGTACTGACTTGCTCAATATCAGTTAGATTATGCTCCGAGGAAGTTTCAAGATTTCTTTTCTTCTAGCAGCTATCTTTCTTTTCTTTCTTTTTTTTTTTTTTTGTTTTTTTTTGTTTTTGGGATAAGGTTTATAATACCGAAGCTTAGTAGAACAAGTTCAGATGATAAGAGCAGCTGTGTTTTTTGAAGAAGCAGCTGTGTTTCTTTAATGTCATATGTCAGACCTATAGTTTCTTAAGTTGTAACATTTACCTTACAATAAACTGATACAGCATGCTTTCAGGGGAAATTTGCTTTCGCGTAATATAAATTTGTTTTGTCTCTGTCATCTTTTGCAGGCCTATGGGAATAATGTGGAGATCCAAGCCTTATCTGAAATGTATAATCGGCCGATCCATATTTATTCGTATGGCACAGGTGCTGCTTTATTTGGTGGATATGGGTTTTTCTGTTCTTCAATTTCTTATTATATTGATCATTGTACAATTTTAGCTCAAGTTTTTTTCTGTCTTTTTAATTTTATTTTTGTTTTTTTTATCATCCAGAACCTATCAACATCTTCCATGGAAGCTATGTCACTGATACACCACCCATACGGCTAAGTTATCATCATGGGAATCATTACAACTCTCTTGTTGATCCTCGCCGGTTGACTATTGGTGCAGGGCTTGGATTTAGTTGTCTTCGCGGAGTGCATGTATGCCTTTCCAGCTAATTTATTTCTTCGAGAATTTGTTCCGAGTGACGTATGGATACAAACAACTCGTGCTTTGAGCATATGCTAGTCTCAACTTTTTCTTACAGATTTTTTTTTTCCTGCTTGTCTTTCCGTGCTTGAGTGCATGTTTTGGAATACCTTTGGTTGGGAGAGTTATCAAAAACCTATTTATTTTTTGCAAGTGCATAGTGGAATTTGATTTTGTCTCGTAATTTTTTTTAAACTTCACTATTGTTGCGGAGTGATAATGTTTGTGGGGTTTGCCGTGCAGACAAATGTTGACAAGGATCAAATAAAGGCAGCTATTGCAGCTCAACAAGATCAACAGATTGATAATGTATGTACTTTGAGTTTGTCTTTTTTTTTTTTGTGTTTTTTTTTTTACCATGATTATCTGATCCATTATATTGAAGACGTGTATTTGTTTTTCCCGCTTTTCTTGTACTTGCAGGCACTTCTTGCAGAGGGACGATTTTACTCCGACCTTGAGCTTACGGAGAAGGAAATCGAACGCATGGTGGTGGAAATATCAAGAGCCGAGTATCTTGCTGATGATACCTTTAAGCAACAACTTGGGTGCAGTCAGTCTTCTACTTCCAATGCTGAGCCATCATCTTCTGGAGCCAGTAAGCATTCTTTCTTTTCCATCCAATTTGAATCGCGCGATGATCCTATGACGCTTTGCCTCTTCTCCGTAATCCATGATATCTTTTTACGTCATCATTCAAGATTTAGAGTTGAGACGCTGTTGTCGTCAAATGCATATAGCTACTTTTTCAGTTGCGAATTTGAAGAATTTGTATTGGCTGACACGGGAGTTGGATCGTCCTCTGATGATATTTTTAATTGACAGGATCATCAGGCAGCGAGACAAAAGACGGTGCTTTGCAAGATTCTGTCCTGAGTAGCAGCGTGCAGATGGCGCTGTCGATGGGGTTCGGCTATCTGCAGGTAATGGAGGCATACAGCATATTCGGGGATGATGTTGATTCGATCGTCTGCTTCTTACTGGAGACGAGCAGCGGCAGGCGCAAGGGCAAGGCAACGGAATGAGCGAAAGTCTTGATTTGGTCAGAGGGACGGTTCGAAGTCCTTGAGCCTGTTAATGTCTTAATTTTAGTGCTATAAATAAAGCTTAGTAGAGTCACACTTAACAAGACTATTAACAAACCCTTATGGTGAGTTCAATTAAGCTGTTGATTGGTTTGCATGTGGTGGTGGTAGGCACATCAGAGCTCAATTTAAAGCAAGATTTGATTTTATAAATCTGACGGTTGGTTAGACTCCAAAGGTCTGAATGGTAAATTAGTAATTACAATGCCTCCACGGAGACTAAACACTTGAAAACAAAATAAATTCAACCTAATGGCTGAGGAAATAAATGAAATTAATAAATGACGTAAAACACAATGAAACTATTATGTCTTTTTTTTTTTTTGGTGTTGTTTTGCGTTATATATAGTAGGGAGAATTTTAAAATAAAGGTATTTTTTATGTCATTTAATAATCTAAATTTCAAGCAAGTGTGTTCTTTTTATTTTTATTCTATGTTTGTAGTGTAAATTTTGAGGTATAAATTAAAAGTGTAACATATATGAGGTGACGTGTTTTTTTTATTTTTATTTTATATTTGTAGTGTAAATTTTGAAATATAAATTAAAAGTGCTATATACAATGTGCCAAGAATGGGGCATTCTTTAAAACTCACTTATATAGTAAGCATATAAATTCACAAATCTACCCCATGTTTAGCCCTTCCATTTTACCAATTACATTTCATTTTTTTTAAATTTTTTTCAACTAACTTAATCCTTCAAACCATTCCATTCTTTTTTCAACTTTCAAAATTCCTACCACTTCGAAATTCCCAAAGTCAAACTATTCAACATCATTTTTTCAAATCATTTTCAAACCATTATATTGTTTGGGGATGCCATTTTGGCCATTCCATCCCATTTTTTGGGATGGAAAAAATGGTTTGAAAATGATTTGAAAAAATGATGTAAGAATGGTTTGGCTTTGAGAATTTCGAGATGGTATGAATAGTTGAGATTTAAATATATTGTATAAAGATTTGAAAAATTGAAAAAAATAGAATAGTGAATGGAATGGTTTGGAGGATTAGGAAAGTTGAAAAAAGTAAAAAAATAGAATAGAATGGGTGAAATGTATATGACAAACCAGGGTAAACCATTTTCAAACTATTTTTTTCATTCAAAAAAATGAGATAGAATGGCCAAAATAACCTCCCCAAACAAGGGGCTAATATGAGGAAGCAGAGATAAATTGTTATTAGATCAATATTAACATGAAAACGAGGCTGTGAAGTATGAAAAAAGGGGTTAGTTAATGCAGGTAAAAGATCACATAAAGAGAGACTAAAAATTTATTATAAAATTAACATTTGCCATTAAGTTCACTGAAGCTACGCAAACACTTCAGGTAATATATAAGATTGTATTTATATAAACACCAAACCCCTGCAAAAGATGAGGTATGCTTTCTTTAGAAAGGCTATGCATTTCTGTTCTCCCATGCAAAACCATTTAACATAACACCAAACACCATATGACTCAAAAAAACCTTCTAATCAAAATTAAATCACTCAAAAACACTTCAGCCTCTTCCTCTCCACTGGTTTGATCCGTAATTGCCAGCAAAGATCATTTGAATTTTTGCTTCCAACTCTTTTCCTTGAAATCCTTAGAACCTTCTTGTCCTCTACCGGAACTACCCGGATGCTGGGAAAAGTTGTTCCTAGATGGCCAGAAATTGTCGTTCTCCGGTCGAACACAGTTCGGGTTTTGCGAGGTGCAACTTCGACGTCCAGAATTATGATCACTGCTAGTTTTACCTCTACCTCCCCATCCACGACCATCACGTTCTTGCGCAGACTGATCATACGATTGACGAGATCTGAACCTCCAATTATTGTCATTAATCTGCCTTTGACTTGCTCCGGGGCGAAATGAAGCCTCGTAGTCTGCAAGGTGGCTCGCTCTTCCTCTTCCACGGCCAGCAGGTTTGGACGTGTAAGGCTCGCGAGTATTTACCGGTGTTGAATTCCCATCGATACTTGCTCTTCTAAAACTCCCCACGAGATTCGAGTATCTGCAAAATATATAGCCATTTTAAACTTCTAATTCGTTCGCTCAAAAAGAGAGTCAAATTAAAGCGCACAAACAAACTAGCGGAGATGAGATTTCGGACTTGTTGAAGGGTTTCATGCCCGGATATTCGTGCCATAATTGCGTCTCCTCGAGGTCATCCTCTCTGATTGTCTGCAAGAATGTGATCCATCAAGTAAAATTTCAGACCAAATAATGGCCGAAAAAACGTAATAAGTTAAAACAACAGCAATCGAAGACAAAATCTAAAGCTAACGCTCATAATTGTTATGTAAGGATATTAACTATGGCATCAATTCCTCAAGGATGGCTTATAAAGGAGTTTCAAAACTCTGATCAAGTAGATACCTTTTCCGGATATTGAATGCCATCGAGTAGGCGAGGGACGTGTGGGCCGCAACAATTGGGCAGCTCGTAAAGCACACATCTACAAAATAAACATACTTTGAGTGAACTAATTCAATATTGTGCAAAGGATAAGTAAAAGAATTACTGATAATTAGTATTTGTTCAGCTTACAGGACAGAGTCTTCTTGATTTATGACCGACTTGTACTCACGAGGAAGCCATATAATGCCGCAAATCTCATCACTGAAAAAGGAACAAAGAAATACAATTCCTAAATGCGCCGAGAATTTGATTATGCTAAAAAAAGAACAAAATTAGCTGAATTGGATCAATTCTTTGATGTACATACCTCAAAGTTAAATTGTAGTCGGTTATGACCTTATTTTTCTCGGTAGCGAGTGACAAAATGCGTGGCCCTAACTTGTGTGTGCACGACACAAACAATTGATCAGGCTTTTTGGAGTTGATTTCTCTTTCACCGGCCTAATAAATATTAAACACAATTGAAAATAGTTGAGATCAATTATCATAGTAAAAATACCAAGATTAATTCTACTTGGGACGATTAATAGATCGTGTCGTACCTCTAGATCCTTCTCCAACCTTTTGGTTTCCGTCATAAGGCGCTCTTCATCTATGAAGGGGAGCTTGCTGACTCCCTTATGAATTAGATGAGCCAATGCACAAAAAACCATGAAATACAAATTAAATTTCAAAAATGAAAACAATGAGGCATCACTTCAAATACACTAGTAAGGAAAAACAAGGACCTGCCACAAAAAACGTTTTCCATCCACGTCGACCTCAAAATCTAAAAGATCAGAAGGAGAAAAAAGTCCGAGTTATTTAAGAAAGTTTGGAATTTACAAAATTCAATGAAAGACTAAGTAAATTATTATAATTTGTAACTTACCAGAAGGATAGAAGTCAATGATTGGGCTATCATTGTTCATCAAATCCTGGTAGGCCTTTGGCAGAGCATGCGAACTATAATCGATCGACAATGAAAAAAATTTAAATAAAAAAGTTTTGACAACATATTTCCTAAATGAAGAATCAATGAATTTCAGATTTCTCAAACACAGTAGACTTTTTATGATAACCTTTTTGGTGGTAATACACTGAGCAGTTGATCAAAAGGTTTGAAAGGCAAGTCCTTTTTGAATCTCACTTTGACCTGTGACAATCCCTTCATATCCGATGCAAATGGTCCATAGTGGAAAGGGTAGTGCCTAATAATAATATTATGTCAAGATTGACAACATTTCTCAAATATATATATGTGTGTGTATATATATATATATATATCTTGATCATGAAGTATAACGTAACATGTCTTACCATTTCCAAGATGGTGTCCCAGAATAATAGTACAACAGAACCCAAAGTAGTCCCTCAGTATACTTTTCAACCTACAAATAATTTGGATACATGGTAATTTTATATACATTTAAGGTAAGTTAAAAGAATGTGATTATTCAAACAAATTACTTCTTAATTAGCATTACCATGTGCAATCAGGATACATAAGATGATATTCACACACACACTGACACACACACACACACACATATATATATATATATATATATGAATCTTGATAAATAGGGAATATTCAAATACTTGCATATCAATGAATATACATGAAGACTTAAACATTATGCAAAACTACTTAAAAACTGAGATGATATATAAATTTGACAAAAAAAAAAAAAAGATTAAGAACTGCAAAAAAAAAAAACGAAAAAAAAAGAGGATAATAAACTTACTATTCTTTTCCTCGTACTTTCAATCTCTGCTGGATTTTCAGCAGAAAATTTCTCCTTGTAGTATCTTTCTTTATAACCAGGGGAACCAAGTCTCACCTATTCAAGGAATCAATATTAATATTCCACTCCTATTGGTGGGTCAACCCAAAAAGTTTTTTTTTTAGAAGATGTCAATGGGAGTAAAATTTTTTGAACCACAATTGTTGTTTTTATTATTCTCAATTTCTTTCTTACAGTTTAATTAGCTTAGTAGATCCATGCATTTTAATTGATAGGAGAATAATTACAAAAATATTTATTTTTGTAGCAAGATGGGGCATGACTGGAACCTCAGTAGTATTGTGTGTCTTTTTTTTTTCCCTATATAGCAAAAAAAAAAAAAAAAAAGAGGTCGTAATGTTTCATACCTTGTCTATACCAAAACCTCCATTCTTAAACAGGTCAGATTTCCTACGAAGATTATCTTTCACCTTTTCCTTCAAGTCCTTGGTGTTCTTTAGCAGCTGCGAATTCAAGAACTTGTCAATAAACTATCCAAACCTAAACAATTAATTTAAAGTGAAAGGATAACAAGATAAACATAAAAAGCATTAATTATTAACTTTCAATTCAATTATTTAACTGCCTTGCACCTCAGTGATCATCAATAAAAACATTCGAATCATCCCATTTAACTATAAATAAGAGGTTCCTATCTAGTAACTCTCTTGCAAAAAATTTCTTCTCTATAAAGCCTTAGAACGTATGCTATTATGATCTATACACACACACACACACACACACACATATATATTGCCAAGTTTTGAAAGTAATTACTTACTACAAAATAATTCTCAGTTTTATCTCCAGTTGAAGAAATGGTTTCGAGCGACGTGATTGGACAGCCTTCGGGCGGATCGGCTTCTCTTTGACCGCTAGGCGTTACGCTGCTACACGAACCATCATCATCTTCATGCACCTATATTGCAAAACAAGATGAGCATATATATAACTAATTTAAGCAATCGATAAAAACATTTCCTTGAGAAATTTTCAACAATTTTATCTTATCTATTAATCCGCCATTAGGTACTCACATTATCCATGGCAATCTGTCTGAGTTTTCGTTCTCGCAATTTCGATCTCTTCATGAAAATCTTCTCCTCGTACATGCCGACTAAGAGAAGAAATTTCTCAACTCGAGACAATTTAATATAAGCTGCGTTCTTTTCATCGACCTGATCTTGTACCGAAAAAAAAAAGAAAAGAAAAAAGAAAAAGACAGAGAGAACATCACGAGCTCATCAAGAACGATTATTGTAGTATATATAAAGCTGGAAAAATAAATATTGTGTAATTAGGGTTGCATATATTCTACGTACCCGAGTCATGTCGATCATATAACCACCAAGATTCTTCAGTTCTTTCTTATACACAGTCATCAATAAATCTAACGCACCCTGTTATAAGTTCAATAAACTATAGTGATTAAAAGATAATCACGAATTAATATGCACTATGTTGAGTATGCAATTCTCCTATAAACAACCTGACTTTTGAAATTAATGCTAACATGTTCTTGTTAAGGAAAGAGCTACTATTATTTTATCAATACGAGAGAAATATTATATTTATTATTATAGCAACATGTTTATAGAAATAGTTAATTACACATAGTAGTTCGTAGTACTAAACATTGTCAAGAAGTTAATTTTGTCACAATATTATGGGGAACTAGCATGATATATTGTGGTAGAACCTCATGAATTTCCAACGACGGTGTGTGTGGGAGAAAGTCATTTCCTACGAAGAAGCACATGAAGACGAAATCGTCGACAATCCTCTCGAGGTCGAACTTGAAATTCTCCGGGGGATCGGATATTTGCAAGTCGAGGTCCAAGTATTCCCTCAAAATCCATACGTGAAGAAACTGAAACACAACATGTTTAACAAAAGAAATGATGAGACAATTAGTACACACTACACATCTATAAATTACTAAACATTAATACAATCCAATTAGGAAACCATTCATGAGATCAACCTGATATGGTTTTCTAATAGTGGAGGAATGTTCCTTCTCTTCTTCTGTGTTCAGGACATTCTTAAACCATCCTCTTGACTTCGGTGAAGACGGCTCGGCCGTTGACTGATCATGAGGAACTAGTTTACGATCGGAGTGATTTTCGCTTGAACAAGCATATCCTACACATAGAAAGCAGAAGAAAAAAACTCATGAGTACAAGTAAACTCTGATTTAAGATTTCAAAAAACTTTATTAAACCACACCAATACATCAAGCATTTAAGGTACCAAATGTTATGCATAAGCTTGGAAGAACCTAAAAAATCATGAAACCATTTACACTACATGAACTAGAGGTATGGAATAGTGTTTTATTATTTTTTTTTTGGTGATGATTATTCCTAAATGATAATATATATATGTATGTCTATATATATAAGCTCCTTGCAAACAATGCTAAGATTGTTAGACCTCTCTTAAGATGGAAAAATGAAGTTCATGAGTCGCCAACGCAAGCATAATGAGATCCGCATCCTGTGATGGCACAATTGACAATAACAAATTAATATATATACCAAGATTAAAAGTATAATCACACATTAACAATATTTTTACTTCTAAATCGGTGTGTACGTAGATGGCACTAGAGTAACATATATATACATATATATGTATATTAATATACATACCAGCCCATGCAAACAATGACGCGTATTAGGATCATATGAAGGAAGAGCGCGCTGATTTCGTATAAATGACATAATTTTATGCTCTCCTTCTCCAGGAACATTGGCATCAGAAAGTATCACCTATAAATAAAAAAATAATGGGTAAAGCAAATGAATGAGAAAATGATAACGGTTTTTATATGAAATAGTCATTTATTTATGTTAGTTTTAAACATCTAGTCTATGTTTGCTTTTATTAGTAAATAGTTATATATTCGTGTTTAAATTTTTGAGATTGTAGTCATTAATTTTTTTTAATTCAGTTTTTATTGTTTGTTACAAATAATTTTGTTTAAAATTTTGCACAAATTTTATTTCTCTTTGGTCATAAATTTTTAAATATTGATCTAATGGCTATTTTACTAATATTTTAAAACGTGGGCTATATTTCTAAAACACATATTGCAAAATGGCTAAATCTTCAACTGGCCCAACTGATAATATGATATATAATCCCATGAACATTAATATATTGCAATGAAAGATATTCAATCCCGATAAGACAAAATGTATAATATAATTATAATAAAGAAGACAAATTAAAGATACCTCAAATGAGATCTTGATATAATTATAATAAAGAAGACAAATTAAAGAATATTTTTCAGAGCAAATATTAGTTTGTAACATTTTTTTCTGAATAAGCAACTTAAATATAAGCCTATATGATTTTTACATAATAGTTTTGACGTGTCAAAAAGTTTTTTTTTAAATAAATTATTTTTTTATAATGAAACTTTCACAAAAATTAAAATCAATTATTGTAATCAATTTACTTATTTAAGTTGTTTTCTTATCTCAACATTTTTAAAGGTTGATTATTTTTTACAGTAAAACATAAAAAACTCTATTTACCACAATAATAATAATAATTTCTTAAATAATGTAAATAACAAATTTATATAATATGAATATTCAGACCTTGATGCTCTTCCAAGCGGAATCATTGCATAACCGTGAGCTAATGTATCTCTTAAGAGCCTTTGATAATTCATCCATAAACTTAGTTCCAGGTGTTATTATATTCGAATCGCTAACTTCCGATTCCTCTTTGGGAAGGACCATTTTGCCTTCTCTTTCAAACTCACTCTTGACTCGCAGCTCTTCTTCTTCCTAAAACATTGAGCCAAAGTTTCAACAGCAAAAAAAAAAAAAAAAAAAGATTCGACGAAAAAAAATGCAAAAAAATTTATAAGAAAAAATCAAACGAAAAACTCACAGCAATTTCTCTGTCCTTGGAGGTCCGAAACCGCCTCGCTCGTTGCTGATTCATTTTTGCTCTCGGTGCTACTCCATCTGCGCATGCATATATCAGCCACTTAATATATATATATATACACACACACACACACGCACATACACACACACATATAAATATCATGATTATATGAACAAACGTTCAATCTTATGGTGTTACAAATAAATATATGCATATTAGATGTAGCCGTAGCTAGAGAGAAAATTAATTAACTAATTAGTTTGGAAGATCATTAATCAAAAGCACTTAAGCATAAATAATAATGTCTCTCACTTACCGATCGCCATGTATAATAGTTTCCTCGGTCTTACTATACTGAAAATCCGGTCTATGTATTCGAACATATTGTTAAACACATCTTCAAACGTTTTCGGTGGAGCAATCTACGGATACCAAAAAAAAAAAAAAGTAAATAAATGCCAAACCACACGTATCAAAAATAGGACAAAAGAAAAATTATGAGTCGTATATATATATATATATATATATACATACAGTTATATCTTCATCTTCTGGATGAAAACAAGGATGAATGATTCCATTCATGTCAAGATAAAGATTGTCAAACTCAAAGCCATTAGGGTTTTCTAATAACAAGCTCTCTCCTTTCTCTTCTTCAATGGCATGTACAACTATGTTTGGGTACTTGTTTATTAACCATCGATAGAACGATGGCACTCCCATGACTCTCTCTCGCTCTCTCTCTCTCTCTCTCTCTCTTTTTTTTTTTTTTTTTTTTGGTGGTCTCTCTTGTTTGAATATGGCTCTATCTCTATTTTGAATTTTGATGCACAAGAAGAGAGGAAATGTAAAGCGCCGACTTATTTGCACGATTCTCGAAGTGTCTCGGCTTTAATCGACCAAATGGCTACTTAGCTTGAGGAATCTAGCGTATAGATATAGGTCTGTCTTGTTTCACTATTTTTTTCTTTTCTTTTTTTTTTTTAAATTTTCTTTACACGAATTCTGAACCTTGTTTCGCTACTCTCGTTCAAGTCTAACACCAAAAGGGTACTTAAGATTTTTTTTTTTATATTTTTATTTTCATATTTTCTTGTACCAAGTTCCAAAGGACGTAATGATTGTTGAGAATTTTGACGGTTACACTTTACACTGCTCATGTACTGCTTCATGTGATGGCATGGAAATGAGGCAACACAACACGTGTAGATTTCTCATCCTCATCATCTTCTTTTGTTTCGAAAAAAATAGTTTCAACTTCCATTTGACAATCCAATCTATAATACCCATGTTAATTTTGATTTTTGACAATGCGGTTGAAATAGAGAGTTCTATATTTTGAACGAGTGACGTTGGATGTAGAAAATCAGTTTACATTTTTCATGTTTAAAATATATGGTATATGATCTGTTAATTCATAATTGATTATATAAAGTTTGAGTAATCAATTACAATTTACAAGCTGTCAATTATTATGTGATTTTATTTTACAAATCATAAATCACAATTTTTAAATCTCTAACATTTTTATTTTTGAGGAAATTAAATCTCTAACATTATTCATTTTAAATTGAGATTAAAATCAACATATAATAAGTTATACCATCTTCATTGTAAATATCAATATCACTATTAATTTTAGCACTTGAAAAATAAAAATATTATATTTGATATTGGATATTTGATATTCTAATATATAAATATTATTTTGTTATTTTTTAATAGTAAAAATCAATAAAAATAAATAATACAAAACTACATTTGATACTTTTCTTTCCCTCGTTAGTAAGGTTCATTAAAATGAATAATGAATTTATTAGATTCTCAGTTTCTAACCAATGAAAATATGATTCCCTCATGTGGCTTGGTCAACTTACTTTGGTATATCCTTTATCAAATACTTACTTTGGTATATACATATAGAATCTGTAAGCTTTATCCATGCTCAATTAACCACTTATTTGGGTCATTATTTCACCTATTTCATTCTATTTTTTTTGATAGAAAACATAGTTTGGAATGATTAAAAAAATAATGTTGAATAGTTTGACTTTACGAATTTCGAAGTAGTATAAATGGTTGAGATTTAAAAATATTGTATAGAGATTTGAAAAGTTGAAAAAAAAATTAAAATTGAATAGGATGGATTTTAAAATTAAGAAAATTGAAAAAAATGAAAAAAAAAAGAAATGGAATGAAATAAGTAAAATACGGAAACCAAATAAAGAGTAATTTAATTTATTATTAAAGCTAATTTTATAATTTCCTTACTCATCGACGTTTCATGTAACATTACATACGAGAGATATAACAATATAACGAATGTAAAATAAACGTTATTAAATATTTTAATATCATTATTATACTTATTTTTATTATGTTATAATATTGACACATATATTAATAAATATAGCACTACAGAAAAGTCCACTAATATCAATAAAGGATTAATAATGGTGATTGGTGACAATCTTAGAACGTTGCCGTGAAAACTCTGTTCAAGAGCTGTGCTACGGTCAGACGCACGTGGTGCGTCTGATCGATCTGGGCCGTCCATCACAGTGGGGCCCACGGTAATAGACGGTACAGATCGGTCAGACGCGTCAGATCGTAGCATTTTGCTGTTCAAAATAAGCTTGATTTCCATTTATGGACTTTCAAAAAAAAAAACTTATTGAAAATGACGCAGAAATTGAAGACAGAGAGAGCGTACATCTATATCAGCAAAGAAATTAAAATATTAGGAAATTGTAGTGGTCCAATTAGAGTTTTATCGTATGGCTACAAGTCAAAGCCTATCCTTCTCTTCGTCTTCCATGCAGTAAATTGTTGAACAAAGTTAAAAAAAAAAATAATAAATAATTCTAGATGGTTTCAGTGTATAAAACTCAAGATCAAGAATCATTTTTCACGAAAAAAACTTAAAAATTCAAAAAAAAAAAAAAGAGCAAATTAATGAATAAAAACAAAAAAAAAAGAAAAAGAAAAATAAAAAGAGTACGGTCTCGTGATAAGTTGATAAGGTTTTTCCAAAACTACAAGCATACATATAGGGATGAAGAACAAGAGATGAAAAGATTCCAAGGGAGAAAAAAAAAAAAACATAAAGAGAAATGAAACAATTTTGAGGAAATGTGTAATTACATGATATATAGATCATCTGCATATTAAGACGGTTAAAATGTTTCTTTTATAAAGAAAAATACATATGAATTAGTAAATCAAATAATTTTTAAGTAAACATTGGAATCTAAAGCCACCGATAAAGAGTTCTATCATTTTCACGTATATTCTCTAAACAGCAGAAGCAGTCTAATTTCTTTCAAGGAAAGAAAATGAAAAAAGAAGGAAAAAAAGTAATCTGTGAAAATTAAATATACAAATAAAATGTGTTTAGATGAAAGTCATTTAATTATAAATTTTTGGCAACTTAGAGAAAGTACTAAGCCTATTTAAAGCTCAATAACTTTTAACAAATTGCAATACGAATTACGAACCATTGTTTTGTCTCCATTTCTTAAATTGTATTACATAATCCAAAAAATAAACTCTTAAACCCGAATGATAAAAGAGTCACCAATATCCATATATATTGGTAAAATATTCTTATATTTATTATTTTATATAGTACACTCTCTACACAACACAGTTAATTGTTCCAATCCCTTTCCCTTCGGGCGAAAAAAAAAAAAAAACAGTGCAATTAATTAAACAATAATTAAAGAAAACGCATACTAATTATAAATTAATTAGCCAAGAGCCGTCTCCACATGACAGCGCTGAACCAACTGAATCCTCATCGCCGGTCCGACCGGAACGCTGCTGAACCGGAGATAGGCCGGACAGTTCACGTCCAACCGGTACTTCCCGGAGACCCAAGACCCGACCTTCCACCTCACTCCGCCGGCGACCTTCACGTCCACCAGCACCGACCCGGCGCTGAGGTCCTGCCCCAGCGCCACCTGCAGGCGCGGCGCCACCGGCACGGCGGCGCCGTACAGCACCGGCGACCACACGGCGACGTCGCGGAAGCCCTGGTAGCCCTCCGGCAGCAGCGTGGCGGCCGTGATCTGCTGGCCCCGGTAGGCGAGGAAGGCGTCGAGGCGGCGGTAGTAGATGCCGACGCGGTCGTTGGGGTTGCGGGAGGCGAGGGTGGCCTGCACGACGGCGGTGAGGGCGTAGGGCGGGGCGGCGGAGGCGGAGAAGTTGTAGAGGGTGACGTCCTGGAGGACGAAGCGGGGCTTCTGGGGGTGGAGCACCGCCCAGGTGAGCAGGACGACGACGGATAGGATAGACAAGAAGGCGGCAGACCACACGAGGATGCGGCGGATGAGCTTCCGCCGCTCCTCGTGGCGGTGGTGGCCGCAGTCCTTCACGCTCATGTTGGTTGGTTGGTGGGTGGTGGTAATGTGTTGTCTAGGGTTTGTTGTAGTATTTTTGTAATATTATGGGATGTTTGGGTTATCAAGTTGGGACGTAGGAGGTTTTGGAATAGTATATATACAAGGAGTTTTATTTTTTATTTCTATTGTTTTTTTTTTTTTGGAAGAAGGGAAGGCTAGCTAGATTTAAAGAGAGAAAGAAAGGCTTGTAAATTACAGGTTTTGTTTTGATTTTTTTTTTATTGAGAAATTTATCAATCAGGTTGATCCTCTAATTTACAAGCCTTGTTATGGTATATATATATAATTATATAGTAAGATAAAACAATGATATATTTGTTGAAATGTTGGAATAATAGCTAGAAATAGGTGACGGGAAGAAATGGCAAATGAACATTCTTTCATGACAAACTTGATACTTGGATGACTCTTTTGAGGACGCTCTGATAATAAAAAAAATCTCTAGAACGTAATTTGTATAAAAACATTAATTAATCTCATTGGACAAATTATGAAATTTATGGTATTTTTCAACTTTGAACTCCTTTACAAAAAGAGATGATTTAATATCTATTTATTAATCGAAAATATAGTTATTTTAGGAAAATTTAAGAAAATAGCCATTGTTTACATAATAATTTTAAAAAAATAGCAACAGTTTCAAAAAATTTAAAAACTAACCATATCATAAATTTCTGATAAAAATTTTGCTTAGTGTCAGAAATTTTTAATAGTATTTTTATGTGTATTTTTGTTATTATCAGAAATTTCTTACAATATTATGGCTAATTTTTAAATTTTTTTAAATTGTGGCTATTTTTTAAAAACGCACAGTCCAAAATGACTATTTACCTAATTGACCCGTTATTTTATTATATCATATAGCGTCTATTTGTTATTTGATTCTTTTTTATGTTTTAAAAAAATAGTCAAAAAAACTTAAAGACATTAAGGCAAAATCACAATATAATATATAGTTTAAAAATAATTATTTTCTTAATTACTAAAATATTGGCCATGTTGTAAAAATATCAGTCAAAAATGACTATTGCTTAATAATCACTGCATTATTCAAGGAAGTGGTATATTCATCTAGACTGTCAACTTTCCTAGGAACAATGTAAAATAAGGCAAGCTAAGGGAAGGGAAACTTGAAGTGGAAGTAAAATGTAGTACTGTGAGTTTGGGTGGTGGAAAATTTGAGGTCCCTTTTGTTGTATCCTTATCTTAAAGTAACTCATTTTATAGACAATGACAAGAATGTGGGACCCTTCTAAGATTCAAACCCTCTTATATTTGGACAAGAATATGTAAAATGCTCGTATTCTTATGCATATATTGTCACCGACCATACTGGTTGATCAGACTGCAGCAATATTGGGACCGTTAATTATTATTTCTGTTTTGATTTTCTTTCCCTTTCCATATGATATAAATATAAGATGGAAAGATTTTCTTTTTTTTTAATTAGTACTTTTAAGTTTTAACTGCAAAGATAGTTACTACTGTTAGAATTGTCGTATCTGCAAAAAGTTTCACTTACATACAACATTCATATGTACATAGTGTATTGATCAGTTTGAATTTTAATCATAAATTAAATAGTTTTTTTTTCCTAATGAGTGTGTTTAGAATGCTTCTAATTCGGGGGGAAAAAAAATTATTTGGGCCAACCAGCGTTGCTGAAAGTCGAGAGATGAAATATTAATAGATAAAACGATCTTAATTCTCAGAAATTGTCATATACCACAGACGTGACTAGTTTAGAAACATAATTCACTTCACACATTACATAGCATTACCATATGCAATCTTTAATATGCATGCATATATATATATGATATATATACCTGATAATTAATTTCTTTAGCATGTAATATATTTTTAAATTAGCTGAAAATAAGTTTTATATTTACCTAATTTTATCACCCACGTGAAAATTGAAGCATTCTCATCATCACATAGAGACACTAAACCCAGCTCCCGAAATTATAGTGTTGCAATTACCAATGCATCGGATCCCACGTACCCATTGTCTCATTCTATTCTATTTTTCATGTGAAGAAAAAGTTAGAAAATTAAGGGTTATTAATTTTTCATGTGAAACTAATACTGTAAATGGCTCATGATCATATGTACGTAGGTAGGTATAGAGGATGAGAATTTCTACTAGTAATTAGTGCAAAAGTGTCGATATATATATATATATATATATATATATATATGAACAGAAGTGATGGCAAGGAAGCGATGAATGTCCCACAACTTTGCAGACATGAAAGCTACAATTGCATGCATGAATGCATGTGAGAATATATAATATGGCCATGCATTAATTGGCTGTTTGTCTCCTTTTAACGTTCTTTGGACGCTAATATATACACCCCCGTCTCGCCCGCTGTCTAGCTGACGAACTTCGTTTCGTTTTGTTTTTGTTTTTATTTTTATTTTTTTAATTGAGAAAATATATAGTTCAAAAACCTATAAGGATTTTGTATCGGACGTCCCACATTTAGCTTGGAGCAACTTGGCAAGTGAAACTAAAATATATTACTTTGGAACTTACTACTACTTGAAAATAAAGACATGGTTTATTGAATTCAAAACTTTCATTAAGTTAATTTTTCAAACATATTTGTGCAGAAAAAAATAGTAAAATTGTTGGTGCGGATGTTCGAAGAATAATAAGAGCATCTCCAATGCAACGTTAAATTTGTGTGCCAATATTTAAAATTTGACATTTTAGCATAAGAAGCAATTTTGACATTTTAGTATAAAAAGCATTCACATTGCAATATCAAATTTCGGCATCAAACTTAACAAATGTTGTGAATGCATGGTGTCAAAATATTAGGAACCAAGTATAATATTTTTATCTTTTTAAGTGACAAATTTAACATCAATATTGACGTTTGAATTTGAGATGGTCTAAGTTTAGGGCGATAACCTCGGAGAATTAGTACTTGTGGGCGAGAATCATTTTGCATGCATACTCGACCACGAATAATTAGACGGGTAGCTAACTAGACATACCCAATAGAATATTTAGAATTGTGCTTTCGTACATTTTTACACTATTAATTTAAAGGATCAAGTTTGTGATTTTATAGATTAACAATTTGTTAAATTATCGGATGACCACAATCATTATATTTTAAATTAAATGACGAATAATTCAAATGGCAAATAGCTGACAATATTAGATATTTCAAATTCTCAAAAAGGATCAATGTCCAAAGAATTCTATAAGTACTAAGTTATTCAAATTTGCTTTCGCTATTCACAAATTCATCTTGAAAACTCAGAAATCTCTCGATTCTGTGTGCTGTTAAGCATCTGAAAACCGATATAAAAAGATAATGGATCTTGATATATTAATGTGTAGTGTTCTCCTCATCATTCTTTTTAATTTGCTGACAAATTGCTAGCATGAATGGCCAAGGTTTGCAAATTTTGTTTTGTTTTGTTTTTGTTTTTTTGTTTTTCTTACAATTATGCATGTTTGTTTTATTGGAGATCAACCTTTCTTTGACAATGTGTTCGGTGATTTTATCTTCAAATGAACATGAGCAATCTTGAATAAAGTCTGTTGTCCCATTCTGTATCCGTAGTTATCCCCTCTAATCACAAACTAACAAAGTCACACATTTTTATTTAAGAGAGAATTACAAAATAAAACCATTCTCGATGCCACTTAATAATATATGCCCCAAGTGGTATGTTTATTTTATTTTTTTACTATAAATTTTGGGATATAAATTTAAAGTACAACACACATGGATATAGTTTAACAATGTGTAAAGAATGGGTCATTCTTCAAAATTCCTCTATATTTAATTATTATATTAAAAAACTCAAGTAACAATCAAATAGGACACTAAATTTCTTATCCACAATTTTTTTTTTCCGATTAACTACTTCTTTTTTAATTCTTTTTTTTGGTGTTTCAAAAAAGGGGTACAATGGGAATTCCGAATACATGATGCATGACTTATTCCATCCAATACAATATAAATTGAAGGATATTGTTATCCATAAAAATATATTATGAGATAACTATAGTTAGAAAAAGACGTTTGGAACAATTTACATAATATGTATATAAGAAAGAGAGAGAGAGAATTTACCCAAAAAAAAAAAAGTCATTAAAATTAAAAAAAAAAAAGCCATTAAAATTTTATAAGAAAGAGAGAGTGCGATTCTTGGCTTTTAGTATCTTGACATGCCAGGGCTAACCGCTAGAATATACTATTCCTTTCTAACAAATAAGTGATAAACCGCAAAAAGCAAGAATGAAAGTGGATCAAGCAATGAGAAAAGCTATAATGCTTTGTTGGTTAGCGATTTAGGAAAAAGACAAATTTAGGAACACATACGTACAGATACAATAAAGATCAAGTAAGGATATCCAACGCTACATCAAAATTTATCGTCATTTTTTTTAAAAGAAAGGCCAGTAACAATTTTATACGCATCCATAATGATCAGCCATAAAAAGAAAGTTTTTAAACTCGAATAAAAACTAAGATCCAATAAGTTTGGTGGTGTTTTTACGGCAATTTCCACATATAAAAACTATGTTAGGAATTTCAGCGACTAGCCCGATCCCACATGAACAACTTGTTGGCAATCTTATCATAAATAATAAAAATGTGCTTCATCTTATGCATTTGTTATTAGATTGTTTTAATCTATATTGTATGTGATTCAGTTACAGAGTTTGTTTTAGAAATTATAATTGAGTAGTATATATATCTTCTAAGCTCTCATTTGAGACTTCGAGAGTTGAGTTGAGCGAAAAAAAAAAAAGAAAAGTGAGAGCCATTTGAGTATTTTAGGCTTTAGTTTGAATATCTCTTAAGAATATAAGTTTATTAGAAGAAGGACATCATAATCAGAGCTGGACAGAGGAAATCCTTGAGAAATCCTTCAAAATTTGCTCTCTCTAATTCGACAGTACTTGTTTAGTTGGGGAAAATATTGTGTTTATTATTTCTACGTAATATTGTTTTCCTTTGTTCGCACAGTTGTGACATAATGACTATTTTTGAATCTATAATGCTCTGTTGATATGAAACATTATTAATATTTGTCTTCTGTCCACATAGTGATCTAATGAGTTGTTTGGTGAAGTATACAAATGACACCTAAAATTCAAGATGGTATGAGTGTATATTTTATTAATAATAATAAAAAAAAAACTAAAGAAAATCTCTCCCAAAGTCTTTTTAAAAACCAAAGCCAAAAAAAGAAAAGGCTTGAAAAGATCAAAATCATGGGGAGTAAAAAGTTGAAAATATTTGAGCGTGTGAGAATAAAATGAATAGAAACAGAAAAATAATGGGAACATGATGTTGTTCTGATAGTCTCTTGCTTAGAAAGATCAAATCCATGGCTACACGAACATGTTGGTCCGAATATATCATTATGGGTCCTCTACCAATTCAGGCTTTCAATGTTGATCTAAAGACTGATCTTTCTTGTGTAAAGTCAGGACTAATAGAGGAATTGCGCATAGTCTGTTTACACAAAATAGCAATCTTACTCTACGAACAATTTCATTTATGTTTCAATAATTTTATATGTATTGTGTGCTATTGGATGAGTTGCTCGTTCTCTAATGATTTTCATTTTGTTGAAATAACTTGTCATAGTGATTCCTTGTGATTTGATTAATTAATCTGACAACTCAAGTCAGCGTATTATCGGATTAATAACTAAAAATGGATTTTCATGCATAACTTCTGTTCTAAATTTATAAATTAAAAATGTCATTATGTATGAAAAATAAGTAGTGTCTTGTTTATGCTGTTGTTTTTGTTGGTGGTTTGGTGTTTTTTTTTTCTATATATAGTAATGGTTTAATATCAGACTTATCTTCTTAGATTAGTATCCGATACTGATGTCTGAATTTTTTTAAAAACGTAAAAGTAGATTTTTCACAGAAAGTAGAGGAAAATATAAAGCAAAGATAAAATAAAAAATGTGCTCTAGTTCTTAAACTGCATCCATTTGTAAAGGTTGAGGAGTTTTGTATTTGAGCAATTCTCAGTTTTGAGAGAGACAATTGGCACGTAAGAACTCTGAGAATTTTCACTAGGCCTTTTACGTAATTCTCTCAGAATTTGACAAAAACTTGGTCACCAGAATCCAACACTGTTTTCTATCATGCATACCCAATATCACATGCTTTTTATTTTATTTATTATCGGAACAACGAAATACTGATAAAAGAAATTAAGCCGTAACAAAAGTTCTACATCAGAGAAGCGTGCAAGCAATTTATGGGACAATTAGAATGCTATATAGAGTTAGAAAGCACATGCACATGAACATGCAATGTAATTCCAGGCGACTCAGAGAAGCAAAGTAATTCCTTCTTCACTGATTCTTTTAAGCTTTAAGATGTGTCAGAAAGTCTTTCTAATCTTGAAGCAAGGCATTATAATTTTTGGCAAAAAGAACCTATTCTTAAGCCTGAACCTAAGCTAACACACCATCAAATCCAGCACCTTATGAAGGACAAGTCCCACAGAATATCACAAACTACAAGCAGAGTTCTGAGAATCTGACAAACAGCGAGTGAATAAGAATAAAGTTGCTCTGGACTATTACGCTCCGTACTAAGACCCCAGAACTTAACCCTAAAGCCTAAACAAGACTGCAAGATTCCACATCTTTTCCACCTTGACAACAGTAATGGGAGAGTATTTCACACCCTTGAATCCTAAAGCCTAAAAAGAACCACTGATGGTAAACTAAGCGAGCAACGGTGCAGAAGACGGTGCTAACTTTGAATCCAGAGCAACTAAACAAGTACTCTAACTAAGTTCTAAACAAGAAACAGACTAGCCAAACTTATCTTTAACTAGTAGAGTCTTCTATCCAACCAACAATGACTAACCATGCAAGTTATCCTGGCCCACATAAAAAATCATCATTTCTTATGCTTTGGACTTCAAAAGAGTCCGGAGTCTCTACATATTTTTCTCAAGTATTACCATACATAAATGTCCATTATTGCCAATCAAATCGTAAAGTTAGCTAGCCAAGCTAAACAAAACTGCCTAATTGATAAACTCCATCTTACAAGTGCTCCAGACAAGGCTCTAAAAAGTCTAGGTTAGGCTGGTAATTTGTGAACACAAATGTCTTGAACATTTAGACAAAAAACCTTAATTTCGAAACATATGTATCAAAGCACTATTTGACCTACTTTTGCCCTTGCTATGAAATACACAACCCATTGTAATACTACCTCTAGCTGCTTATCATTACCACATGTTTCAACTACCTTTCAAAGTTTTTGAGGATACCGGGGATGATTGAAACAACAATGCTTGAAGACATGAAGCCATAGAGTCTCTAAGAAACTAACAGAAAGTTTTAGAACGCAATTCGCTCCTCGTTTAATAGGGTAAAAAATATATAAACTAAAGTCTGTAACCGAGTCCTAATAAACCCGTCCATGTTTCGTTCTCAGTCACCAAGCACATCCCTCAAGCTTCATGTCACAAGTCCCAGATCATTTAAAACAAAAATGCTATATCAACTATCACAGTCACAGTTCACAACTCACAAACTAAACGGAAAAAAGACAAGACCACAACTAATCTGAAATGAATTTCACTTGACTGTTTGACCACTCAATACAACAGCGATCCACAACCTATATAGAAAAGTCATCAAGTGCTCATATATATCAAAGAGAGAACAGTCAAACAAAACTATCATATGATGAATCACGGATATCTCACGGCAGAGTCTTAAAAGGCATTCAAAACCAAAACCTCCCCACTTTAGATTTGGCGAACTTAGTATCTGTACAGCCATTTACATCTACATTCTAACTACCATTACCATCTAAAATCATCATATTCCCAATTCTAAAAGTGGGAAACAAGAAACAAAAAGCAACAAAACTAAAACCAAAATCAAAACAACCAAACAAAAAATCGCTTCGAAAGAGAAACCAATTCAATTCAATTAAATTCAGTTCAAACACCAACCCGGCACTCTCTCGGGCCGCCGGCGAGCTTCCCCGAGGCCGAACGAGCCGAGACTCCGACGGCGACGTCCTCGCAGAGCACGCGGAGCAGCCTCCGCCGCAGCCTCCAGCCGCCGCTGCGGAAGCCGACCCTCGCCCAAACCCGGATGTCGAAGCTGACGGTCCCCTTGGCGCGGTCGGCATTGACGCCGGAGACGACGCGTTCCTCGACGTAGGAGTTCTTGGCGGAGAAGGTGGCGTTGAGGGCCGTGCGAGCCTTGGTGGGCTGATCGAAGGGCGGGACGCGGGTCTCGGAGAGGAAGGCTCCGCGGTAGAGGAGCTCGGCGGAGAGGTCGTCGAAGGAGATGGACATCTTCTTGTTGGGGTTGTAGACGGAGAAGCCGACGGACCAGTCGCCGGAGAGGGCCGGCTGCGAGGGGGAGGAGGAGAGGTTGAGGTTGGAGACGGAGACAGAGTCGACGGAGAATTTGGGGAGGCGGGGGCGGAGGACGAGCCAGATGATGAAGATGACGGAGGCGGAGACGACGAAGAAGGCGATCATCACGGCGACCATGCGGCGGAGGAAGGCGGCGCGAGAGGCGGCGGCGGAGGCGGGGTCGTAGTGGTAGGCGTAGGCGTAGTTGTGCTGCTGCTGGGGCGGCGGGGCCACGGCGGCGGGGTAGGCGTAGCCGTTGGGGGCGGGGTAGCCGGTGACGACGGGCCTGGAAGGGTCCGCCATGGACGGGGTGGTGGAAGCTTTCTCTCTGGAGGGGTTAGGGTTTTGGGATTTGGGATTTTAGAGTGACATTTTGATTTGTGTGTGCGCTTTGAGTGAGAGTGACAGAGAGAGATGAGAGAGTTGAGATTTGTGATTTGAGATTGGGATTTTTGAGTAAACTTTTTTTTTTTTTTTTGAGTGTGATGTATTAAGCCGGTTTGGACGGCAAGGAATATTATAATACTTAAATTAAATGCTCAAAAGAGCTACTTGTAGCTGTCATTCCTTTTCTTTATTTATTTTTATAATGAAATCACCGACTTCTTTTTATTATTATTATTTATTTTTAATATGGTGAGTTGTAAAAATAGATTAAAATTAAATATTTGTTTTAAATGATAATTTATATTTCAATAAATTAAAAAAATGATCATGTTATGAATTATATAACAGAAAAGTGTCACATAAAATATAAGACATTTGTAAATATTTGTAAAATATTATTTAACAGTTCAAAAAATAATGAGTAAAACTTGAAGTGTTACAAAATATCTCACAAATATTTACAGATGTGTTATATTTTGTGTGACACTTTTTTGTTATATAATTCGTAACATGGCTATTTTTTTTAATTTTTTGAAACATGAACTGTATTTTAAAAATGATTTTTTTTTTACTATTTTCTATGATTTCCCTTTTTAATATCATTTCTTCCGAATTGATAGATAATATATATAATAATCCTTTCAAAACGGTAATATCATCTACAACTCAATAAATAAAAATTAATTTTTTTAAATATTTTTAATCATTTATTTGTATTTGTGTTGTTTCAAAAATACTTTTAAAAGTATAAAAATTTGGTTCCTGTTAACCATTTCTTATTGTGATCTTATTTTTTTAAGATGCAGTTTTCTTTTTCTATTATCATTTGAGTATAAACCTCGTTGTAGTGCACACCATCTTTCCCCAAAACCAAACTTGTAAAGCTGCACACACCATTTTTTATACACACCAACGAAAATTGAAAATTATTTTTGAAAAAATAGTGTGTGCGGCTCTGCAAGTTTGGTTTGGGGAAAAAAAGTGTGCACTACAACGAGGTTCATACTCAAATAATAATTAAAAAAGAAAACTGCATCCTAAAAAAATAAGATCACAATAAAAAATTGTTAATCGTGATTAAAAAAATCAAATTTTTATACTTTTAAAAGTGTTTTTGAAACAACACAAATACAAATAAAGGATTAAAAATATATAAAAAAAACTAATTTTTATTTAGGGGGTGTGGAAAGCAAAAATGGGGGTGGCAATAGAAGTTTCATCTCCAATTCAATAATCTGAAAAAAAAAATTCTTTCTAAATGCTTTTTATCTTCATTATTTAATTACTTTTGACTAATTTTCTACTATTTATATATTGCACCCCACATAATTTTTTCTTTTATGTATTAACTTATAATAGCCATTATTATATTTATTTTAATTGAGATTACATATTTATTATAGGGAATTTTAAGAAAATAGCCACTGTTTACAAAATGATTTTAAAAAATAGCCACAGTTTCAAAAAATTTAAAAACTAGCCCTTTCAAAAATTTCTGACACGTGTCAGAAATTTTTTACAACAATTTTTATGTGTAATTTTGTTATTGTCAGAAATTTCTTACATTGTGTTATGGCTCGTTTTTAAATTTTTTGAAACTGTGATTTTTTTTTTGAAAACACAAAGTTCAAAATAGCTATTTACCTAACTGATCCTTTTTTATATACAAAAATATTAATATATGATAAAAAAAACTTCGATAATGATATAATTATTTCTTATTTTTATACAAATGCGGTTAATTAATATTGATTTATAACATTGGGTAAAAAGATAAATAAAACAAAAGTTAAAAAGACCAAGAAGCAAATATAAAAAATTATTATAAATTATTAAAAAAAATACAATTGAACAGTACCACGCTATATCATACACGCTAATATGAAGATAGTTTGCCGCATGGGTTGGAGATGGGATAAACTCCAAAAAGTCACCCTTACACGCTATTTTAGCGTGGCTTGGAGATGGTCTAATTGTTATCATTATTGTTTTTTGCGGTTCACGGTTAAGAGTTGCAGTTTAACCACTACTAAAAATTGGATGGAAAAAGAAATGATAGAAAATAAGAATGAAAGAAGAGAAAATTATTTTTCTTTTTATTGTTTGGTATATTACGAGGGGAAAAAAATTCTTTATTTTACAATTACTATTTAACCTATTTATTTTATTATTTAATCTTTTAAAATATAGATAAAAGAGTAATTATACTCTTCATTGTGTTAAAAAAAAAAATTTAACTCACTTTTCGTTCAAATATTAGAAGGATAAAAATTGTGGGCTCTCTTTATTTATTTATTTATTTATTTTTATCATTTCTCTTTTCCCTCCCTCTTGTTTTCTTTCTTACATAAACAATCCAATTTTATATTTTTCATCCCAAAATCTACCAAAGTTTTCCTTCCATCAAATTCTCTCCTCTACCAAACGGATTGTTTAATAGGGAATTTTAAGAAAATAGCTAATGTTTACAAAATGATTTTAAAAAATAGCCACAGTTTCAAAAAAATTAAAAACTAGCCCTTTCAGAAATTTCTGACACGACACATTTTATGTATAATTTTGTTGTTGTCAGAAATTTCTTACAGTGTGTAATTGCTAGTTTTTAAATTTTTTGAAACTATAGCTATTTTTTGAAAATACACAATTCAAAATGGCTATTTACCTAACTGACTCTTGTTAATATGTGGTGTTATTGTTAATATGCATTAACACCACATAATGGTGGAATATGCAAGAGCGTTTTGCTTGTAGCTTCCTTTGCTCTATTTTAACATTGGCACTTAATTGTATGTCTTCTTAATATGTATTAGTGTGCTTTTATCATGGGAAAAGTTAGAAAACGTTCCTCTATTGTATGACTTTCACGTGTTTGTCGATAGTTTCACATATTAGTTTCATGAGTGATGAGTGTATATAGTTTTGTTTGTTTTGTTTTTTTTGTTTTTTTGTTTTTTTACGCTTGAAGCACACACAAACAAAAAAAGAAAAACAAGAAGAAAAGAATTCTTGTACTATGTATTGCTTGTGTGTGTTTTGTGTAAGCGATGACAGAGTATTAGTCACTGTTTAAGTTCGCCCATTAACAGTATTTTATTGTGTTTGGATAATCGCTTGTAGTCGTTGTATCTTGAGAGACAGACACCACATAAATCTCGAGCACCACCATAAGGAGGCGAATCTGTTTTATGGAAAATACGCGAAAATCCCTGATCAGAGGTGGGTGTTTTGGTTGCTAATATAATCCCTGATCAAAGTACACGAAAATCCCACTCTAGTGTTTCAACTTGGTCCCGGAACATCTTTCTACAGGATTTTGTACAAGTATCATCAGGACTTTCTCCTTCACTTTGGGGAATTCACGTGCTTATCACTGCTGCATTTACTTCAGCAATTTGAAATATTAAATGAGATCCATAGGAAATTCTTTTTAAGTCCAAACAGAGGGTCTTGAAGAGGAGCAAGCTTCCCTCGTTATGATGGAAATATTAATTCAATGTGCGAAAGGCGCTATCTTCATTCAACTGCCGTTCAGAGCGATAGGGTATGATATAAAGGCTATTATCCCATCGGAGACGGGATTGACTGTCATGTTGTGCGTATGACCGGAACGTTATCGACAGTATCTATGTCAAACATCCATTTTACACAACCAATTATAAACATCAATTTCCGGAGACACTTCTAGGCAAAAAAAAAAAAAAAAAAATACACACACACACAAGAGTCATTTTCTGCTCTTTTGAGAAGGAAAAGTGGTGACACCTCGAGTAATAATTAGACAACCGGGTATATTGACCGCAAGCAACAGAAAATCCTTACATTTGGCTGGATAACAATGCTCTTATTTCGTATGGTCACTATGTACATCAAAATGCATTGAAAGAATTACAGATATCTAACAAGAAGAAATGATAACAGATCGTTGTCCTATCACGATTCAAATCAATTTGAATATTCAAAAAATAAAAGCTGAGAATTACTAGACCAGTTCTGAATAATTTTAAAAAAAAAACGAAAAAAAAAAAAGGAAAAGCTTACCTTTCATGTGAAACTTCACGAACTCCGTCCACCGTCATCAATCATCATTCCTTTCAGACTCTTTGCTAACCAAATAGCTGTCTCCCTTGGGGAGACCTTATCTTTCCCGAAAGGTTTCAAAACAACTGCAAGCTCCTCTAATCTATTGTGCTGCAGCAGCTCTGCAGACAGCTCTAATAGGCCTTCAAGCGCATCGGCCCTCTGCCTAAAAGACTTAACATCCAACGTTTCCTTTGCTGGAGTTTCCTCTTCAGTCGTCGGTAAAGAAGTGGTTCTGATCGTCTCAGAGGAATCAGATTTTGGAGCTGAGAGTTCGATTTCCTTTGGTGCTGAGTGCTCACAAAAATTTGATTTCAAACTAGTGGTTTCAGAGCTACTTGGTGATTTAAGAGGCGCAGGGGCGGTTATAGATTTCATCTCCAATTCGTCCCGTACAACATTTATAAGTTTACCGACATCGACGTTCTGAACCCCCATCTCCATGGATTCCATTACTGGCTGCTCACTCCCGACACGGAAACTACTATGCCGAATAACGTGAATAACATCATCGAAAGCTGGAGGAAGATGTGGAGCAGGTGGGTTGTCAATTCGTGAATTTTGAATAACTGCTCCTTTATTCACCTGAGAAACTTGTTGGCTTGATGAAGCGGAAGGAGAAATGGAAGCACTAGCTTCTGCTACTGTCGATAGAAGTTCCCTAACGGTGAACTTGTCATCACCGCTAGACACAGATGTAACATTTGATAGGTTTTCCAAAGCAGGCCTAGCACAAGGCCTGCTTACAGGGTTATCATTGGTAAGATTAATATTTTTTCCATAACTTGACACTGGTAGATCAAGAACCACAGCTGAATTCCCCAATTCATTTGCAGCATTTGAACATTGAAGATTTACCATGACAAGTTCAGGGGTTTGAACCGAGCATGAGACAGATTTATTATCCTGTCCATGATTCTCTCCTTGAATATTTCCAGATATCCCAGCAGGCGAATGAGTAGCGTTTGAGCAGTAGGTCGGGTTGAACTCCATACTGTCAGTGGTGACAGTGTCATGATTAGGATTCGTCTTTTCTGTCATGTCAATAAAAGGAGTCGATGCATCATCATAGAGCTCGAATCCTTGGATCGACACTGAAGATGAAATAGAATTACTGCTATCTGTTTGCATTCCTTTGGAACCTCTTTCTTGAACCTTTGGAGGCTCTGATGTTGCCTTTCGAGAAAAACTAGCAAGGCAACCATTGGGCACTTTAGGAGGAGGCTTTTCAGCTTCCTGGGGTATCTCACTTCCACCTAAAATGACAGCAGCGGTTGAGTCATTTGGAGCATCAAACCCAATTTGCTTAATCCGTCCAGGAAATGTAGAGCGACGAACAAGGGATGGTGGTGTTCTTTGCCTAGGCTTAGCAGCAAGTCCGTCATCCACAGCATGCTTGACAGGACAAGGTGGAGTCCCGTCATATCTTGGTCTAGTTTTTTGTGAAGACTCAAGTATGGGCAACTGCAAATATGAATGGAAATGTATAAGGACAAGTTCAATTTACACAAAAAGAAGAAAAAATTGTAGAACCATAATAATACCTGATGTTTTAAAGTAGGTGAGGTGTGAATTCTCTTTGCTGAATCAGAATGCGCCTTAGGTAGTGCAACAGGTGGTGTGTCGGGAGTTGATTTGACACCAGGAGCAATGGCACTAAGCTTGGGAATTTTAGACAATGGTTCCGTGTTCGTTCTTTGCGTGGACACACTAACTGCCTTTGCTCGATTGCCTCTCATTGGAGAACTTTCTCGTATTTTTCCTTCTTTTAGAGCCATCATTATATTTTTTATGGTCTTTGGTTGCTTTGATTCAACGTTGGATCTCTGCTCATAGTTGGAAGGTTTCTTTACCTCTTGTTCATCCATTTTGACAGTAAACTCGCGGTGTTCATTTTCATCTCTAATAGGGAGAAGCTGCTCAACGCCATCTTCGTCATCAACCGAAGTGAAATCCGTCTCAGTCCCTTTGCTACCGCAGCTTGGTATAGTTGCCACAGTATTTTTGTCGGCCGAAAGCAAGCTATCTTTATCACTGCTTGAACTATTACTGTTTAGGCTTTCAGCCATACTTTTCCGAGAATCACGAGCTGCAGGTACACGCTTCTCTTGGGAAAAGGCTGAAGGTGAACTAAACGATGGTCGATACTGACCAACATAAGGCTGCAAATAAGGGTGCTTCAAAATTTCGGATGCCTGACCAAATAAGAAATGCTAATTGTTACAACGAGATTCAGCTTTTTAAATACCAAATTTCTCAAAAAGTACCAGAGAAAAGCTTACACTGGGTCGATGCTCGGGATTCTTTCTCAGCATGCCCTTGATAAGTGTTTTTCTGCATTATAGTAGATCATTTAATAGGGCACTCAGTATTCCAAAGTATATCAACTGTATGAGCAGACAAATACTAAGCTGTAAGACTCCCGTTTCCTCTTCATATTTGGGATATGAAATAAAATTGTGGATACATTGCGTCTTAAAAGATTGCAACTTACTACATTCATTATTTGGCTCACATGTTGAGCTACGGCCCTTTAATCTAAGCCAGTTCTGACCAGATCTAAAATCAGTTAGACAAATGATTGCTAGTTGGCATCGCAGATTTTGAAAATAAGTGACTACCTTGGAAGAGCGCTCTATGTGCTCATTATAGGACCTCTTTATTGAAATTGTGGGGTTAAACAGGAGTTAAACAGTACAAGAGGTTAAGGAAATAATTATTAGTGCTTAGACATTGATTGTCAAGGTGGAGACATGGGTTACCATTGCCTCTGTGTAACTTTTGTGCTTCCTATTTACTGACATCATATTTCTTTGACTAGTTTCAACTGATTCCCTTTTACTGTTTTATTGTCACGTCAAATCTTCAAATGAGTTTATCGCCTTTTAGTTCAAAAAGAATTTCAAAGAGAAACCTTTTCTGTAGCTCATATTGTGGGAACTTGAATAGTTTAAAATATTCCAAGTCTTCAGGTGCTGGCACATAAAAAAGGAACCTATCATTTAACTACTGATCAGACTTGCTAGTTGCCTCAAAATGAACAAGGTGCCGAATGGTAGCAGTCTATTTGTTGAGAAATAAACATACATAGATCTAAAATTTTACCCACATACATGTATCTTCTCTATAAAGATGCAAGGGCCTGAGCGCAGCTATCCAAAGCAATAGCAAGCCAAACCCAAGCCCCTGTTGATAAAGCTGAAACTACTTAGAAATAAAAACCATTGCAATAAACAGAAGCGGCATAACACTTACAAGGACGGGGAATAGCACGAAGGTAATGGTCCAATAGAGGAACGGTTTATCTTGCTTATCAATCCTGCCATATCCTGAAATCAAGTGATTGCGGTGTTAATCATAGGATAATTGGCGAGAAAATTTCTTGGGCACTGGTAAATAATCACACTCTAAAAAGGCCATAGACATGTCAAAGATACTTTCATCCCTGTTAATCTAATTAGAGAGTTGATATAATTAGTATAATAAGAGTTGAAAGATGTATTAAAAAGCATTTCTGTTACTTCAAAAATTGAAATGTAGTGATAACTGTACACAAAACACACACACGCACACACACGAAAGAACAGATAAGAAAACTTACAAACGCTTTGAAAGCAGGTCGATGAGCAGCCATCTCATACATACAGCACCCTGGTTAATAGCAAACAACTTTAGCCAAAGAAAAAACAGTAAATTTATCACATAAAGACTGCACAAAAAACATACCAAGAGACCAAATGTCGGATTTAAAGCCATAAGGAATATCTGCAAGCAATTCAGGACACATGTAATTGGGAGTTCCAACCACCTGCACGCAATTGCATAGGATAATTATGAATCCATAGACCACATCAAAGCACAATAGCGAAAGATGAACCAAAAATAATGATCAAATGTGAGTTACTCAAGATACACTGAGAACAATATTTTAAATTTAAATTTAAATCGTCCCAAAAAAAAAAAGGAAGGATAGAAAAAAATCTGTATGGTCTTTAACATCTGATTTTCAGATTCTCTGAACTCAAATCTGTATGGTATTTAACATCCTTAATAGCATGCATGATTATTAGTACGACACGTATTCATTAGCCCATTCTAATACTCTGTAGGTTTGACTAATAAGCTATTGTAACCCACAGAAATGTAGATCTAAAAAAATAAATGGAAAAAAGTTTATTACATCAAACTTCTATGAAAATTTCAGGTTTTGATCTTAAATTACAGAGTTGAAGGTATTTTTTTAAAATCTCAAGCAAGCATCCTAGTGTGTTAGTTTAGGCAGAAATCCACAATACTCGCTGACAATATCTATGCTACTAATCGTCCAGGTTCTGAAGAAATTTGTTGCAAAAGAAACCTAGCGTCAGCTTAGCAGCCTCGGATGATTCTTCTGACAAAAAAAAAGTAACCATATGATAATGCTGGAATGATATCAAGGTGTAGGACAACTTACTGAAGAAGCCAAGTCATCTGCCTTCAAAGTCTTAGCTAGTCCAAAATCACCTACACAAAAAGCACACAAGATAAAGTCAATCATAAAGACATATAACACAAAAGCTCCAAATATCATTATTTAATCTGTTCGAAATTTGAACTTACCAAGACGAACATCCTGATCCTTTGTGAGAAAGATGTTGGAACACTGCAAATAGCATGCCACAAATTTACCTCATGGGGTCAAATTCAAATTAAACAATCAAATTTTCATGTAACTGGTAGAAATTTCAGATCAACATACTTTTAAGTCGCGATGGAGAACAAAATTTGCATGTAAGTACTCAACCGCCAAGAGTAGTTGAGTGAACCACTTGCAGAGTTTCTGCACAACATTCCAAAACCATATACGAAAGTCAACCATTTCTTCGTATTTTTACTGACATTATTTGCATAATTAGCATAAAACAGAGATGAGACTACCTCCTCCGGAAAATAGACCCCATTTGATTTCTTCATCATTTCAGCCCTACAAATGTTCATCAAAAAACAATGTGAGGAAAACCCGCCACACAAGTGGCATAAGCACTGAAACTCAGCAATCTGCATAATCTATAACTCTTCTCAAAACTCACATGTCTCCACCCTCACAGTACCCAGTGACAATGCAAACATAGCAGCCCTACATTACAATCCAATGTTCAGTAAAAATCGCAGATAACTTTAAATGAACAATAAGGCCCAAAACTAAGCTTTTCGGAAACTGCATTTAGAATTGAATGGCTTTCTAACCTTCTCGACCCAAGCTTCCTTAAACTCGACGATATAAGGGTGTTGAATTCGGGCAATCAAAGCCATCTGTCTTTCCAAATTTTCCAAATGACACAGAGAATTAAAGAAATCACATAAATCTTCACCAACTAAATTACAAGAAACAAAACACAAATGTATCAGAAAAGCCATGAACTGAAGAAAAGCTACCTCCTGATGAGCCGATCTTCGGCACCGCTCAGTTTGCCGAGCAAGCCTGATCTTCTTCAACACATACCTGAAATGCCACAAACTTCTATAAGACTGACACTAAAACCTAACCTCTGCTCATACATTGCAGTGATTTAGTAACTATATTTGATACATACAATATACTATATACATATATACAAAGTAAACACTTTACTTTTTCTTCTCAGCCTTGTGATGGACAAGAATGGCGGCTCCAAAAGCTCCGCGGCCGATCTGCTCCATGATCTCGTACTGATCCATCCGAGACTCCATGGCAATCCAATCAAAGCTCCAAAACTCCACTCAGCAGGAGAAAATAGAGCAAAAAATAGGAAAAGCAAAAAAAAAACCCCTAAAACCCAATGAATCACACCATTTCCCAAAGCTCACAGTGAAAGTACCAAAAACCGATTGGCTCTTCGGATCAGAATCGATTCGATTCGATTTCTGTGACTTTCGAATCTGAAGATCGCAATGTCAGTTTGAGAAAAATCTCTCTCTCTCTCTCTCTCTCTCTCTCTCTCTCTCTCTGTCTCTTTGGTTCTATAGTCCTCACTTTAACATTCTCTTTTTTCTCATGACAAACAACAACAACAACAATAATGGCAAAATAATAAATAATAATAGAAATAAATCAAATTAATAATTCAATAATAAACACAGAATTAAATACTCTTTTTTTTTTCTTTTTTTTTCTTTTCTTCTCTGTTTTGTGCTTGAATGGAGAGAGAGAAAGAGAGAGTGATGATTTCAGTGTCTAATAAGTAAGAAATATGGTTTTAGCAGTTATTAGTAAACTGAATCTGAATGTGTAATAATTTTTTATTTTTTATTTTTACAAAATGACATAAAGAAAAAGTTTTCTTTTCTCTGTTTTTTTTTTTCCTTTCTTTTTTGCTAGAAGAATTTTTATTTTCTTTATTTTATCATTATAAGTAATAATTTTGCAGAGAGAGCTCTCTCAGCTATGAGGAAGAGAGAAGCTTGTGGGTATGTTTGGTTCTATGCCGACACACCCAGCTGGTCCACTATCTTGCATTTGTTATTATTTTATTTTATTTATTTTTTCTCATTTTTTATTTTTCTTTTATTTTTTTGGTCAGTTATTTTTTGGATAAGAAGTTGGAGAAGTTTGTACCAACTTGGTAAGAGTTAAAAAATAATAATAATAATAAACAAGAGTTTATGTGAGATATTGCAATTATGATCTGCAGGGAAAAAAAGGAGCAGAAAAGACAAAAGAAAACAAGTTTTGATTATTGTACATTTTTTATGATGTAGATTGGATTGGAATGCTAATTTTGCTAGTTTGAAAAACTAACATATGGAACTTATGCATAAACTAGCAAAATGCACAAGCTATGCGCGTACGGAACAACATATGATTTATTTATTTTTTCTAAAATAGAGAGATATATATAAAGAGTGGGAGATGAGGCAAAAGATGAAAACATTAAAAAATAAAAATATTATTGAAAAAAAATAAAAAGGAAAAATGAGAGAGAAATTGAAAAAACTCTCATAAGAATTTGTAACAAAGCCCCTACAAAAGTTCTTATGTGCAATTAAAAGAAATTTTAGAGGCTGTCTCATGTCAAGCTTTGATAAAGTAAAGTTTTAAAAGCTTAAAGATCTTAGATTATATTATTAGATTTAAAGGGTACTATTGTGATGAGTTTTTTTTTTTTTTATAGTGGAAAATAATTCTGGACCGTCAGATTCACCTTATTTGTGGGTCTCGCATCTTTAAAATATATATATCTTCTTTAATTTTATATTTTTTCTTATAAAATAAAACAACATATTTTGTTGATTTAATCATGTTATATATTTTGTTGGTTGGTTTTGTTATTTTTTATTTATTGGACTCACACTCTTGTTAGTTTTGTTATTTTTTCTTGAATTTAATTTAATGTGTTGGATTAGCCTTTTATTTTAATTTGGGTCGTAAATGAGTCGTAAATGGGTTTAAAATTTAAATGGGTCGTAAATGAGTTATAAATGAGTTTAAAATTTAATTGGGTTGTATATGGGTTGTAATATCGTTAATATCTTATTATCAAATGGGTCGTTTGATGGGTCGACACGACCCATTAAGAAATAATTATTAAATGGGTCTTAATGGGTCGTTTATAGGTAACACGACAATTAAATGAGTTGGGTTTGGTTTCAATTTTGGGACGCGATAAGTAAATGGGTTGGGTCGGATTTGGGTCTAAAAAATATCAATACGATAAAACACGACACGGAACACGAATTGCCATCCCTATGAATAACCGTCTAATACGGTTGAAAATCATAGTAAAAGAGACTCAAATTCTTGGTTCTCTTAAGATGCCCAAGAATCCATCCAATTGTCTTCTAATGCTCCGTACTAGGATTGTTAGTATATCTAGACTTTTTGCATGTAACTAAGGCAATTTTCGGTCTAATACAATGTGTTGCATATATCAAACTTCCCATTGCACTTGCATATTCAAGTTGTGCAACTGCTCTATCAAAATTTTCTAGCAACTTAATGTTAGAATCATATGGGGTGTTCACTACTTTAATTTTCAAATGTTGAAATTTAAGAAGCACTTTCTTAATATAATGAGATTGACTCAACACATAACTCCTATTATGTTTCTTAACTTTGATACTTAAGATAATATCTACTTCACCAAGATCTTTCATCTTAACTGTGAAGTTAAATATTTCTTATCATCAAGTATCACCTTCATATTAGCACCAAAGATAAGCAAGTCATCAACATATAAAGAAATAATCATCCCAAATTTATCAGCAAAAATTTGAATAAATGCACTTATCAGTATTATTCTGTTTAAAATCAGCATTATAACATAATCAAACTTCTCATGCTATTGTTTTAGTGCTTGTTTCAAATTATAACGTGACTTGACTAACTTGCAAACCTTTTTCTCATTCTCAGGCAGAGCAAACTCCACGGGTTATTCAATATAGATTTCCTCATCAAGATCACTATTAAGAAAAGTAGTTTTACATTGATTCGATGCACATACAAATGATGTATCGATGTAATAGCTATAAGCACTATTATGAATGTTTATCTAGCTACAGGTGCATATGTGTCAAAGTAGTTTATACCTAATTTTTGTTTGACCCTTGGCTATTAATCTAGCCTAAGATGCGCCACAAATACACAATCACCTATCGCATCGCTTCGTGCCGCTACGCAGTAGCATATTAAAGACTGGGGAGCATACTCCTTACCACACTCAACTATAAGCTATTAGCTCACTTTTTTTTTTTAAACCATTCAAGTCCCATTTGAAACTTTTCATGTGAGACTTTTGATCTTCCATTAGTTTTTTGTTTCCCTCTAGCCTTTGTGTTATATATATATAAACTAAATTATAATCTATTCTAACAGATAGCACTATAAAAACATCGAAAGTCAATATAATATCAAAGATATTTATGGTATTTATAATAATAATAATAATAATAATAATAATAATAATAATAATAATAAATTCCTACTAAATCTATGTTTTACAATGTATTTACCCTCCGTTTATACAATTATTTAAAAGTGTTCATTTATATGATTTTTGACCTTTTCAATTAAAATGTAAAATGCTTAAACTTTAACAATTAAAATCACATTAGAACTATAAAATAAAAAATGACCACATTTAAATGGTGGTACCAAAACAGATATAAAAAAGCGTCTACAATTTTTTTTTATTAATCATAGTTTCCGTAACAAGTTATTTTTTAATTATAAAAGGGAGTGGGATGATCAGGCATGAATCTAGCATTCTTAGTCAATGAGAGCGCAAAATTATAAAAATTATTGATAAATTGAAAAAAAAATTATGTCATGTTATATTGGGTGAAATTGGAACTTTTTTATTAAAAATATAAACAAAATTACAAATTTAGACGGTTCAATGATAACATAGAAGGATTTATTTGAAGATATTTATACAATTATAATGGAAAAACATGAATTTTTCAAAATTCCAAGGGCTTGTGAAGGATTTATTTAAAAATCGTTTATAAACATAGTAAAACATAAAATTTTAAAAGTATAACGTTACTTTGTTGTATGAAGATTTGATTACTAATTGCCATATACACAGGCACTGATCCAGAATTCTAATCTAGTGGGGGGCACAATAATATATAAAATTATAGATAAGTAAAAATAAAAAAATTTATAAATTATATTGGGTGAAATTGAATTTTTTTAAATTATAGGTAAAATTATAAATATGAAAAATTAAATAGGGGCACAATAAGGATTTATCTGAGAATTTTCTTTGATTTTAGAGGTAAAATATAAATTTTAAAAAATTCAGGAGAGCCTATAAAGGATTAATTTGAAATTTTTCTTTAAATGTAGGGTTAAAATATAAATTTTAAAAAGTTTACGGGGGTCTTGTGCCCCACGGGCCCCATGTGGATCCGTCTATGCATATACACATTGCAAAAAATATTTCAATAGAAATTACAAAAGTATGCAAAAACTCATCATGAATTAATTGATACATGAATAAAAATAATAATCTTATGTTTTTTCTGCTGAAATTAAATACAAATATATATATATATATATATATATATATATATATTGAGAATTGAATAGTATTCTTTACTTGTGCAGAAGACTCCTTTGAATTTGATCATTTTCTTTAAAAAAAAAAAAGACATGTTGTCTATATTTTTTAGAATCGTGAAGCACATGCAAATTATTCATGCATGATACATATAATAACAAACTTCTCGTATCAAGGATATATAAATTAACTTCATCAAAAGTTTTTTTTTTTTTAATTTTGTTATTGTTTTGTTTTTTGTTTTTGCTGAAGTAACTAATGAAACATAATTGCATCTAAATTTTGGTCTATAAAGTTGAATCACGTAGAATTAATAGAGAAACTAACAGATACAGGAGCACATGCACTGCAAATATTTTATACATAACATCGATATCTATACAGGTCGTTTTACGTAACCATCTATTATTAGTAAACAAAATGAATACACTTCATATTAATAATAATAAAAAAAAAACCATATCTTTATTGCAATGAGAAGATTTAGCATTTATCAATTATTGATCCTGCCTTAATAAATAATTATTATATACACCAATGATTTGGTTTCAAATCACCGTAATAATATAATTAATAATAGTTGAACATCTACGATATATGGTGCACAATATTTTGTACCGAATGTGATACACAGCTTTATAGTAGATTAAAAAAGACACAGCTGTATAAAACTTTTTTGCCCCTTAGAAGTTATAAAACCAAGCTTTCTAATTTCACATGACATATTCATCTACCAAATTTAAACACCAAAATTATATTTAATCAGATATGAAAAAGAAAATAAATATATTTATTATTATATATTTTTTACTTTTTAATCTTCATTGGATGAACATAATTTTTATATTTAATTTGGAGATAAATCGATAATGTAAAAATAGAGGATTTGGTATGCTAGAAAAAATTATTATACATTTTTATTTTTAAGGTATTATTATAAATTACTTACGTACCAAAGTACTTTAGTGTATAAAATTGTACAAATTATAAAATCTTACTTAATGTTTGGACAGATTGTTCACTTTAATGGTTAATAGACCAATAACATATCAAGTAATTCTTAAAAAAAAAATGTAGCAAAGTTCGGAGCACGTTACTTCAACTAATTAGCTGTATAAGAATAAGGAAAGACGTAGATTAATTGATAATTAAAGTACATTTTCTTTACAATTAATCCGTTCCACTGCATCTACGAATAGCAATTAATTCGTAAAAACAAATTAAAACAAAAAAGAAACAAAGAAAAAAGAGCACCAAACTATTTCTCTAGGCTCTAGCTAACAAGTCTCAAGTACGGTACTATATACAGAGCTTGGTTGAATTGATTCTTCGTTAAGTTTATTAAATTTAAAAAAAAAAAAAAAAAAGAGCAATCATATATACTCATAATAAATGACCCAGCTGGACCATAACTACAAAGAAATTCGGTAGCAGCAAAAAAACATGAAATGGATGTCCTGCCATATTTATGGGAAAAGAAGAATTAAAAATACACATGGAAATACTTGGTGTACAATCTGTCAATATGCAATAGCTTCCTTACACAATAATTGAATTTGAAGGTATAATACTCCAATGAGGTCAGATATACTCTTTTGTCTTTGAGTTTGTTCAGCTACTTGTAGAGTATCATAATGAATGGATTAAATTAAAAAACAGCGAAAAAAATAAAATAAAATCCAATGGGATCACATGGATATGGTCAACTATTGCAATGCTTCTATTCCAAGCTTTTTTTTTTTTCTTTTTTTTCTTTAGTAAGCAATTCACTAGGTTTTTTTTTTTTTTTTTTTGGAAAATAGAATACGACAGTCGGGAGTTTCTTCCGGTCAAAAGCAAAATGAACTAGCGAATGAGCTACTCTATTCCCTTTGCGGGAAATTGAGCGAAAAGAAAAGAAAAAAAAAAAAAAAAAGAAACTGCAACTTAAGTGAAAAGGGAGAAAAAGTCAGAAAAAATAAGTGCCACTTTTCTTTTTCTTTATAAATTAGGATTTGCAACATTTATTAATGTAAAATGAATCCGAATCCATCAAATTACCCTCCATATGACAACTGAAAATTTTGAATGTCATTTCAATAAATTCTTAAAAATTAAATTTGAATTGAAAAAGTTAAACTCATGTCTGGATAGATTTTTATTTAAGAGTAAAGTGTGATTGGATTTCATATGATACTATTGCATATAACTATCAAAAATGTGCTAAAACTTTGGGGGCCTTGAATTTGGAAAACACCATTTTATGGTCGTATTTATATATGTAAATGTGCATTTATATTGATGATAAAGCATGCTATCTAATCATTAATTTGAATCAAATCTATTAGATCGAAAAACATCATTCAAACTTGGTATTGCCAAATGAAAGGTTACTATTTTAGCATACCATATCTTAGAGAAGGAATGGTAAATTTTATAAATAGCGCTTTTCATTTAGCTCCACATCTCAAGTTGACCCTATCATATAAAATGTCTCAAATAAGCTCCTATTGTTTAAAATGTTATCAATTTGGCCCTTCAGTCAAAATAAATGGACGAAAATCACAATTCTTTAGGTAAGTTGGTAATTTATTAAGGAGCAATAATCCCTAAATTCCTATACAAGAAGAGAATAAAATAAAAACCTAAATACCTAAAATCATCAAATTATCGAGGACTATTTGCTCTTCTTCTTTATGCCCTAGACATCACCGCTATTGTATTGTTGAACTCGGTGACCCCTCCACCAAGGCTGTGGTTTCTCCGCGACTTTGTGCCTTCTCGATGTCTCTCGGCCATGCACCAAGCTCATGTCTTTGACTTTGTTGTTCTGGTATCGATCGGAGATAATTTTTTGATATTTTCATTTTGTGACTCTTGTGAAGTTGTTGATCAATTGGACTTCAAGAGGCTTTTCTTTTCAAATTTAATGAGCTAGTAATGTATAGTTCTCTTGCTCCCTACATTTGAATAGGATCGATGGAGATTGTATTTGTGTTATTGTCTGTAATCTCAAAGGCATATAAGTGGCAAACAAAGAGGAAAAGGAAAAGTTTAAAAATTATATACAATGAGCAAAGGGCTTAAATGTATTAAAACAAATAGAAATATCAAATTCAGTTCTGCGTTAGATTTCTGTCAATTAAAATTGACAAAATAAAAGAGCATAATATGATAATGTTTCGAACAATAAGGACTCATTTAAGACATTTTATATAATAAAGTGAGATATGAGTTATATGATAAAGACTATTTATAAATTTTTTAAAAATATAAATCTGATCATCTAAAATTATTTTTCATTTACAAGCTCTCACTTTCGATTATAATTATATAATTATTGGATTGGAGATATCGTATGTAGATGGAATAGGTTGTCAAATCAACAATGATCCATTTTTAGAATTCACTGCTTTCAAAAACCAACCTGTTTCAAGAATTCAGTAAAAATAGAGTTCACCATCAAACATTTCAGTAAATATAAGACCTTTAAATCTCCTAATAATATGAAAAAAAAAAAAGAAACAGAAAAAGAGAGACTCGTTTGGAGGATCAGCCTCTTGAACCTAAGTGTAGCTCTTTTTTTTTTCCCCATTAAAAAAAGGATTGCTTATGTTTACGGGGTTTTTAGATTTTTTATTTTATTTTACTCAGAGTTTTTCGTATAATATTACGTTTTGAGGCTAAACGCCAGTTTTCCAACAGAATATTACGTTATGAATGTATATTCCTACATTCAAAGACAGAGGTCCCTAGGGGCTAGTGGGTCACATGCCCCATTGACTTTTTATTATATACTCCTAATTTTGATTACCTAATAATATTTATTAAATTTTAAAAGCTAATAAATGTCTTAATTGCATGTTTTTTTATATCTTAAATTTTTATATCATTGCCCTATATGTTATAATATTTCGTTATAATTTTTGGCCTTACGTAACTAAATGTTGGATACGTCCATACTTACATTGTATAGTTTTTACACATCAATAAAATAAAAATAAAAAATCATCGTTCATATCTTAATATGGTTTTAATTTTCCAATTTCTCCCATCATTGGCAACAGAAGGATTTGTCATCTTGCAATTATGTTCAAATTAAATTTCTGCAAAAGAGTTATTAATATTCTGAAAATTATTAATAGTGAATATTAATATACATATGAAATAAAAAAACCTACCGCATGAAAACAAAATAAAAATAGGGCCAATTAGGTTCACACATACCGTTATTATACATGAGTCACGAGTATGATAAGTTGCGGAGCCACCTTTTTAGAAAAATTTTCATTTATAACTCCCTTATGGCCCCTTGAATTTTTAAAATTTAAAATTTTACATTAAATTTTAGAAAGCTTTTCTTGTGTATTTAATTAATTTTATCATGTTGTTTTAAAAGTTGTATATAATTACAATGTTTTCTTTTTTCACTATACAGTCGCTTTTTTTTGGTTTGGCCCTTGAATGTGACAACTCGAATATGCATTTCTATGAATATGAGAACCAAAATAATTCGAATTAAAAACTTTAATTTTTATTCTTCATTTTCGTTTTGGTAGGATGCCGAAGGATGGTCATTAACTTGGAGGTATAGTTCTTATCATTAAAATGGCCTTAATTGCTACCAAATAGAAAAAATAAAAAATAAACCATTTAGTACTTTCAAGACTTTTGGTTGTTGTTGGTCTCAAGGACGAGGGAAGAGTAATTTGCAAAAAAGGTCAAATAGATTAGACACAGCAACGAGAACAATGAACTATGTCAAGTGGTTTGAGTTGAATTTCATATATGTGTGTCAGAATAAGTAGATTTGAGCAATTTCTCATCGGATCTAATGATTATAGAGCTAGATTTGGTAAAATGGGTCGGGCCGTCCATAAAATGGTAAAATGTGGACGGCCAGGCCCGGTATCGTGTAATATGGGCCTAACCGGCCCGTAGTATATTACACGGGTCGACTGAGCCTAGAGGTTGTGTCCACAAACTGGACCGGGCCGGCACGACGAAGGAGTATAAACGGGCACAACCTGACCCCTTTAATTTTTTTTCCCAATTTTCTTGGATTTTTAAAGGGGTATTTTGAGGAATGTCTCATTGTAGACACATCAATAATCTATTCACGTTTTGTATTGCACTTTTAATTTATGCCCTTATATTTACACTATAAATAATAGAGAAATCAAATGATCCTATTCTTCTGATTCCTTTTAATTAGTAGTATTTGCTTGCTCCTCCAATTATGTCAGCTATTTTATTTACTCTTATAGTTTATTATATTAAATTCAAAACATCTAAAAAAGCTTAATTTTCACCAACAAATTAGTAGAATAGCCCCAAGCCTGACAGGCCCGCTAACTCGTTTATACCGACCCGGCCCGTTAAGCCTGAGCCCAGACCGACCTGTCCTTCCCTTAGCCGGTTATTTGGGCGGGCTAGGATTCCTCCCCTCAACCATGGGTTGAGCCTATCGACGCACGTCTCAATGAGCCCAGAAAAATAACGGGCCAGGCGGTCCGGCCCCGACCTGTTTTGACACCACTAGATAAAGCCTTTCTCGACGATTAGATCAATTGGCTGAAAATCAAAACTACGTATCCCAAGTACTCTAAAATATTTTTCATTCTCATTCCTAGTACTTTACCATCTTTTCTGATAAAAAAAAATTGCAATTTTACAAAGGGAGATTAATATATATATATATATATATATATATATATACCAAAATTAATAGATATTTACAAATCTATTATGAAAACTAGGATTTTTACAAATCTATATTTATGAAGTTGAAAATCGCTATTACGAACATTGATATTTATATGAGTAAATATTATCCATATATCAAATTAGTTTTGTAATTGATTTAAACATGAAAAAAAAAAGCCATTAAATTATTAATTTATTCTCTCTATTTTTTAATTAATTTATATAATAGTTTTTAAATTTTTTGAAATCACCTCAAAATGTTCAAAAAATAATTCTTAGATAAAAAAAATCCTTGAAATCTTCACCAAAATCGTCATTTTAAGAAATTTCTTTATTATGGAGAAATATATTATTTAACTATCAAAATATTATGTCAACAAAGAGAAAAACAATGGGTATTAATATACGTTTCACAAATATTATAACCCGAAAAAAATATATTGTAACTCAAAAACTACAATAGAATTGACTTTGTTCTTGTAAAAAGTCTACATCATTAGATAAAAATTAATTAATATAATCAAGTATAGGTTAATATATTACAGAATTATATTAAGGGTCATGTAAGGATTTAGCTATTTTGTAATCTATGTTTTAAAAATATAGCCTACATTTTGAAATATTAGCAAAATAACCATCAGGTCAACATCTAAAAATTTATGACTAAAGAAATAAAATTTGTGACTAAATAAATAAAATACACAGTCATAAATTTTGTGATTATAGTCACAAAATTTCAGAAAATTTGAAATAAACACAATAAAAAATTTAAACATCCATTAACAAAATAACCAACTCACAAATAAATGATTGCCTATACAACAAATTTCATAAAACTTATTACTAAATAAAAAAATATCTTATAAATAGCAAAAAAATATATGCAGCCAAAGAAGTCACAAATTTCATGACTAGAGACACAAAATTTTAGACAATATTATCTGCAACAAACAACAAAAACAGAATTCAAAAAATTAATGACTGCAGTCTCAAAAATCTAGACACAAATGTATGGTTATTTTGCTAATAAAAACAAACATAGGCTAATTGTTAAAAACATACATAAAAATACGGCTATTTATTTAAAAAACCGTTATATTAATATTTTTAGAGAAATATTTTATGATTATGGACGCCAAAATTTTCATTTCAAATAAAATGTAATAAACTTTGAGAAATATCGATGTTTAGCAAAATATCAAACAAATATGAATTTAAAATAAGCAAACATTTAATAACAAAAATGAAATTAATTAAATTAATTAAGTATCCATTAAAAAGGTCAAAATGTAATATAAAAAAATCTATAATCTAATTAAAGTAACTATCAAAATTAATGAAAATATTTGATTTTATTTATTTATTTATTTAAATATTTGATCTAATAGGAATAAGTTTGTAAGTTTCCCTTTTACAAATTCATGAAAAGAATTTTGATTAAAATATTTGTAAATTACGCCCCAACTTAATTTTTTCTGCCTCCATCTCTTGACGATAAGTAAGTCCAGTCGTTCTTGGCCATTAATTGTGAGGATCAAGGCTAGAAGTTTTGTTTTTTTTTTTTGCGTTTATATTATTATAATAAATGATTATTGTTGGAAAGGAGCAGGGCCGGCTCAATATGTTTTGGGGCCTTAGGCGAAATTTTTTAGGAGGCTTTAAGAAATATTTTTAATTTTAATTTTAACATAAATTTTAAATTTACTCAATTATTAATAAAAATGACTATTTTTACTTGTGCTGATAAAATCGTTTATTGTTTATATGAATTTTCTTTACAAATGACTTATTTCAAATGAAAAAAATCATCTATATTCATTAAAAAATCACAATGATGCAATTTTAAATAGTTTATAAAACAGTTTATCTAAATTTTTAGTTTGGCGACCTTCTATATATCTGAGAAATATTATTAATCTCTTTAGTTACATTGGGATCTAGAAAAATTAGTATATAAAAGAGAACTATTGAAAAGAAATAGTTTTAGATATTTGTTTGAACATTCTTATTAATATTGTCAAATTATTGTTAACTATTAATTAAATTCATTAATTCAAAGAATAAAGAATATTGATTGGCAATAATAATAAGTACTATGATTGAGATTTTTTTTTTAATTACATAGAGGAAATCATGTTGGTTTTTTGATAAATTTGTTTTCATTGAAAAAAAAAAGAAACGTTTGGAAATTAATATGTGAACAAAAAAAAAGTAAATAATTTTATTTGAGAAGCACACGTTTCAAGAAATTAGATGAGTATATTTATAGTGGTGGTTAAGATGAAGAGATTTTTTAGGCCTTCCCAGAATCATGGCATAACGGAGGTGGTTAATCATATTGAATTGATTTACGCAAAAAAAAAAAAAAAAAAAAAAAAAACGGTTTTCCCTCCCACAAATATAGGGAAATAAAAGCAATGCACCTCCTAAAATGGGGCCTATGGCTCAAGGGGGCCTTAGGCTATTGCCTTAACGGCCTTACCCTTGAGCCGGCACTGGAAAGGAGAAACCAAATGAGAAAACGGCTATCCGCCATGAAAGTTGTTTAGGGTTTTGCAACTCTTACACCACATAGAGAATATATATATATATATATATATATATATATATAAAGAAAAAATAAAAGTATCATTGAAAGGATTTTGGTTTTATCCTATCATGTCTCTAGTAACATAGAAGATAAAGGTCTTATCTAAACTATTACTACAATATCTATCTAGTTTATTAAAATAGAAGTAGTACTTGCTCTTTATTTTTTGTTTTAAGTTCTTGACATAAAATGCTAACAACCTCAAAAATTAAAATTTAGCAGGCTCTTTTCTTTTCCTCTTTTATTTTCTTACCAAACAAGCCTATCTATCATTATTCTCCATCTAAAAATTGATGCACTCATTTCCATCTTTTCTTTTCTTTACCTACAAAATAACTTGTTAGAGAGGATTTTTTTTCCCCTTATATCACTAGCTAAAAACCAAAAAAAAAAAAAAAAAACCCCTCAGTCAGTCTAGGTTTCACCGTATCTCAAATTGGGTAATTTGAAAATATTCTCCACCAATTATAATACCTTTTTTGTTTTTTTTGTTTTTTGGTATGCTTAACAAATGTGAGTGCATTGAAAAGGGACACACTAATTATGAGTCATAACTCATAACTTATAAGGAGCTTCACAATCATGCATGCGTATATGGATGAACCAATGAACTGAGTGGTCAGACCTTCTAATTAGTCCTACCATGTTCCTTTCCCAAGAGAGAAGCTGAATTGTTGCGATTATTTGAAACATGTGGTCCTTTTTTTCCTCAAAGCTGATGTTATATACAAATGTATGTCCACACATGGATCAAGCCTAATGGAGTCATAAATTTAGGGTATTTTGATCTATACATTGTTGTCATTCATTAGAGGGAATAAAAATCGTGAGGTGTTTTAGTTGGTCGATGTAATTATCCTGCTCCAACCCATTCTACGTGGCCTTAATTTCATTGATTGAGGCACTAACAAATTAATCAGGTTCTAAAGAGAGAAATTTAAGGACCGGTTTTTATTTGTGGCAGTAGCATTTAATAACCTAACAAAATCTATAATGGTGTTTGTTGCAGTCTGTGACTAGAATTCTATCGCTGGACGTGATGGTCTGCGGTGTGATTTAATGAAAATTAAGAAATAAAAAAAAGATCCGGTCCTCTCAAATTAGAGTTTTTAACTTATATTTGCCAAGTTCGACTTTATCTATAATTTTATACCAATCTTATCGTATAGTACTGAATTTTTTCTGATGTGTCAGTGGTTTTTTCCCACAAACCCTATTTTAATGAACTCTAACATGCTCAAAATCTATGTTGGTCATTCAAATACTAAACAAATCTCTAAGACCAATTCTTTTCATTTTCATGAAATATTTTTCCAATTAAAAGGTGTTCTAAGCTTTCTTAGTTGTAGAAAAATAATTTTGTTGTGTTTCTTGATCCTATGGAAAGCTTAACAAGTCTTGTTTCAAGGGAAAATAAGCTTAAATTCAAAAGTCATTCGGAACCATACCGAAAATTTTAGTTTTTGCCATTGTTTCGTCACAACGTGTCAAACTTGATCTTTTGAGCATCAAGACTAATTAATCCATACAACAATCATTCTCAACTTAATATTTTATCCTTAAAAAAAGACCACACACATGATCAAACTCTAAGTCTCAATCTTCCAATTTCACATCATTTTACCAAAAATCCTTCATGAATTTTTTGAATTGGACCAAAGCTTTAGTCGCTGATATTAGACTATCGACGACCAAAGATATTGGACTATCAGCGGCCAAATTTTTTGTCGCTGATATTGGACTATCAACGACCAAACTTGATCGTCAATATTTTTTGAATTCAAAAATCAAACCGAAATGAACTATGACAATAGCAACCAATTTAGTGATCAAAGTTGGTCGCTGATAAGTATCTGCGTCCAGTTATTAGCGACCAAAATTTTGGTTGCTAACAATACAGATTGTTGTAGTGAAATGACACTTGAATGGAGTTTCATGAAAGCTTAAGCATTATTGAGCACATTCATGACCTCAACTCCAAATATCTCAACTCAATAATATCTATCCTTCATAAAATTTTTAATTTATAAGATTAGTGTATATTAATATCAAATATCAAGCCATGCACTAAGGTTTCAAGATCTATCATGCCGTGAACCATACATTTTGATAAATCTCAAAGGGAGAATATTATAACTAGTCCCATTAAATTAGATATTTACAAATCTAATTTCTATATTAGGATTTTTACATTAATATTCTATAAGGTGTGTAATTACTAAAGAGGACTCTAGATCTGGTTTCTAAAAAAAAATCCAATTTTAGAAATGGATATTACCCAAAAAAATTCAAAACAAAATTCCTATTATTGTGGATTTAAAAATAAAAAGGTATGCTGATTAATAAATAATAGGAATTGATTAATATTCTCGGAATTGATTAATATTATCATGGAAAAATATTATAATTATGGTATATGTAATATTTCTTGGTTAATATAATATTTACAGTATTGCTGATATGATATTGCATTTCAAATAACTACTGAATTTATTGTTTGAAAATATGATATATACCAGTTAATATATTATTTATTGAATACCTCGTTTGTATTGGGATGGAAACTTCACCAACCAAACATTTTTCATTAAATTTGTTGAGTTTAATGTGTGATCTATAGTAGTTTTGGTTGATATAATATTACCTGGATAATATAATATTTACTATATTGATATTGTTCATATGTGAAACGTGTTTTTTATATTTACAGTATTGACAACATGTACATTATAAAATTGACAATATTATATCTACAGCATAATATGTTATTATTTCCTGGTAAATATAAGATTGACTGTAGATTCTTATGTGACAGATGTTTCATAATTAATTGAGAAAGTTTTCCTCGGTAAATGTTATAGTTACAGTAGATGTAATATTTATTGGTTAATATATTATAGGTGAATATGATATTTACACTTATCATATGAATACAAATGGTAAGGAATAACAAACCAAAGTCAGAAATGGGTAATGAGTATTCCTTTTAAGGGTAATGGATATTCCTTTTAAGGGTATAATTAAAGTCAACTGGGTAATGAGTATTCTTTTTAAGGGTACAATTGTAATTAAAAAAAATTGAAATCTAATTAAGGAATGTTATAATATTTTTGTAAATTTCTAATTTTGTCAAATATTTTTGTAAATATCATGTCTAAAGAATATAGATGTGTAATTTTTCCTAAACTTGGAGCTTTGGATGTGCTTTTACCTTATCTTCCTCTTGGTATTGATTTTCCTTTTCTTAGCCTCAAGACTACCTACAAGCTTCTTACAAGAAGTAATAATCCATAAGCTCTACCATCTAGTTCATCGAAAAGGAACAAAGGAAGTGAAATAAATAAATCTTACCTTAGAGCTTTAGGTTATCTTCTCTTCCTTCATCTTTTTCTTCTCTTCTTGCTCTTTCTTTCTCTCTACTCTCCTCTCTCACTTTTTCTCTCTGCTGGCCGGCCTTATGCAGCACGTGACACCTTTTCTTTTTCAGAGCAATCGAGCACATAAAATGTCTTCTCTATCTCAGTCAACCACTTCTCAGGTTCAATTGGGCCAGTGGTGCCACTAAATGCTAGAGGTGAGAACTTCTTAAACTTAGCAATAGTGTTCAAAGGGCGATTCTGTGGTTCGGGTTGGGGAGCATGTTTTCTCAGTGGCCTTTCACCAAGTATTTCGACTGCTTGAATAAAAGCCTCCATAGTTAGCGGTGTACCCAACTGCATGGGCTCAGCATTTGACTGTGCCTCTTGATTCACATTAGTGTGCGATCTCGTGCGGGGTTCAGCCATGCTTAAGAAAAGAGGAAGCAGAATACTTAGTTGCAGTCCTAAAAAAATACCATATATTTAGAGAATTGTGCATTGAAACATACGTAATCTATAAAATATAATATAATAAAATAAAATAAAATAACACTCATAATCATTAACTTACAAAACAATCATGAGTTAACTTCCGATGACATGGCGCAGTGATCGAAGAATTTTTTTTTTTAGAAAATATAATTTTTGAAAACCTCTGGCTCTGATACCAATAATGTAACACCTCCTAGTCTAATAATGAAATTAGGCTGGAAGATGTCATTTCTTTTCATAAGTTTTTAAATGCGGAATAATTTTTTTTTATAATACCTCAAAAATTCATTTATTGAAGTAATAATTAGTCTTGAATTTAAAGTGAAAGATCAAAGAACTGAAATAAATGAGTCAGAATATAATTACAATCACAATTGCCAACGATAATGAATTAAAAGTTATCACGTAAAGTTCATAAAATAAAGATGAACCACCGGCCACCACGTCGCCCAATTATTAATCGTCATTGTCCGGTAACTTTTAGTTTTCACCTGAAAATGTTTAAAAATAAAAGAATGAGCTAAAATCCCAGTAAGCAAATCTCATGTGCGTAAGGAATGATGTACTTATGCAATATTTACCATAGCTTTTTTTTATACATTTATTCGTTTATTAGAGTGCTCGGTGTCATGTATAAACTATTAGTACCTAGTGAGATGTTAGTTTATTTGGAACTAGGTTAAATATGCCATGGCATCACGATACGTGACGGTCATTCTTTCGTTCTTAAGTACTTTCGGTCTTTGGGGGGACCAGAGGTCCCCCATGCCCCTTGCCCACTCAGGCCTCAATGGAAAGCTCACATAAGACCTAAAACCTAAGGTAAGTAAGATTAAATAATTATGTACGAGATCTTAATTTTTAACAAATTACAAATATTTTGTCCAAGAAATTACAAATTTTTTAAGGGTCAATTAGGTAAATAGCAATTTTGGACTGTGTGTTTTTAAAAAATGGCCACAGTTTCAAAAAAATTTAAAAACTAGTCATAACACATGTAAGAAATTTCTAACAATAACAAAATTACATATAAAATTATTGTCAGAAATTTCTGAAAGGACTAGTTTTTAAATTTTTTGAAACTGTGACTATTTTTTAAAATCATTTTGTAAGCAGTAACTATTTTCTTAAAATTCTCATTTTTTAAACATGGCATTTTATCAATAGTAATATTAGGAATAATTACATAAAATTATTCGTAATTTAATATCTTCGACACTTAGAACTTATGTGGCATTATAAAATAATCATATAAATACATAATCTTACTAAAAAAAGTGTTATTATACTTATTATTCACATAAACTTCATGAATATATTTTATAAAAATATATAAAATAATGATAATAAATTATAAGCTAATGTTAAATACAATGTATATTTATAAAAACAAATGTATTACCATAATTAATTAATAAATTAATTTAAATATTATTAATATTTTACTTAAAATAATATATATTTTATTATTATAAGGTTAGTAATTTATAGAGCTTTACTGTAATTATTATATCTTATATATAATATTCTACTTTATATTATTATATTTTTGGGTTAATTAACTAAATAATCATTTTGGAGATTGTAATAAAACATAGCTGAATTTGAGAAGATTAAAAAAATATTAAATAATTAGCATTACCCATGTAAAAAAAATTAAAAATAAACTTTGAAGTAATAAATATATTACCAAAATAACAAAATTATTATGAACGACTAATTTTTAAAAGAGTTTTTTAAGCATTTAACCAAAACGTTTGGGCAATTTTTTAGGATTTAGACATAGTTTCACGAAATTAAAGATTTAGCGATAATATGTAACATTTTATGTTACATGTAACATATATACGTGTAAAAATGTAACATTACATGTAATGTTATATATGTTATATGTACGTTACATTTAATATTACACTTTTTACACGTATTTATGTTACATGTAACATAAACCCTAAACATTTAATATTACATATTATGATTAAATTTTTAATTTCGTAAAACTATAGTTAAATCTTTTAAACTTTATCTTTAAAATGACTAATTGCTTTACTGATTTTAAAATAAAAAGACCAAAAGTCTATAGATACCACCCACGTCAAGAAGTTTCATGAAACATTTGACTTTCATGGCTTCAATTCCATATTTAAAAACTCCAACCAACTTCATTGACTTTCGTCTCCAAATGTAACCCACAGGAAAGAATACCAACGAAGAAGATTCCTACACACAAAAAGAAAAATGCCCAATTGAATTACAGAGACTGAGTCTTCAGAAAGACCAAGTACAAATGCTTACTCGATCGCCATTCGGCAATGTCCTAGTCTTTTCTTTTTTTTTTTTTTTTCTTTTTTTTTAACATAATATTAAAATCCCCAAAAAACCATATTTTGGTTCCTTTTTATACAATGCTTCCAAGCATTTGCTTTTCGAGATTTGGAAAAGAATAATCCGTATTCATGGTGTTTGGAGATTTTCTCTCTTTTTTTGGTTTGATTAGAGAATGGATTTGAGTGGAGAGAGAAGAAGGGTCGTTGTGATTGGTGGTGGTGTTGCTGGTTCTCTTATTGCCAAGTCTCTCCAATTCCACTCTGATCTCACTCTTGTTGATCAGTATGTTTTAACTTTGATTCTCTCTCTGTTCTTGAAAATCTTATGTTTTTGTTACTGATATTTGCTTTGCTTGGATTTTAGCAAATATAGTCTTTTATTTATTTATTGGTTTCCTTGTGATTAGTTGAGCATCAATAGCTTTGTGTTCAATGATCTATGAGAAGTAAATAGCCAAGCTGATCGTTTACTATTTATGCAAAAGAAACCTTTTGAAGAGTTAGTTTTTTTGCAAACTAATACCACAAGAAATGCGAGAAATACAAATGGAAAAAAGAGAAGCAAAAATAAAACAATAGAATAGAGGGATAAGTAGGCAATCAAAGCTTGACTCGGAAACAAAGATGAAGATGAACACCAATGTCAGACTAATCCTAAATTAGCAGAATATTTCCTTTAAGAAAAAATTTAAATCCGTAATTAACATCACATGGTAATTATTGAATGTGTCTGGCTTAACGTAATCATAGTGTTAATTTGTAAATAAGATAAAGGAAAATCTTGATGTCAGGAAGGAATATTTTGAAATTCCATGGGCAAGCTTGAGGGCAATGGTGGAGCCATCATTCGGCGAGAGATCAGTGATCAACCACAGAGATTATCTCACGAACAGTCGGGTCGTTACATCTAGTGCTATCGATATCACGGAAACCGAAGTGTTAACCGCGGAGGGCCGTTTGATCGCCTATGATTACCTTGTTATCGCCACTGGCCACGCAGATTCCGTCCCCAAAACTAGGACCGAGAGGCTGCACGAGTACCACGACGGTATAACTGATTTGTTCTCAAGCCCTTTCTTTTTCGCTTTCATGAAATTCGAAACAAAATTTCTGAAAGATTAAGTGGACACAAAGTTTTCATCATATTAATAACAATGTTAAACAAAGTAATAACTTGTAAAAAACACATTAAGGAAATTGGTTAGTTTTGGTTTTGCAAAAGTTTTAACATGGGACTATAATCTTTCAATGTCAACTCTTTTAGAGGATGTTTTAAATTGACGAGAATTGGAATAAACTAATCCGTCAGTATTATTAAGCTTGAAACTAAACCTTTAGTTAGTCCTGTTATTTATGAGGAAATCTTTTAAGGTCTTTAATTATTTCTTGCTTTTTACATCCACTTGATTGGTTCATTTTGCTTCTCCTAATTGACTTTAATCATATATAAACATTCTCCGATTGCCAGATTACGCGAAGATCAATTCAGCTCGTTCGATTTTGATCGTTGGAGGTGGACCTACCGGCGTAGAACTTGCAGGAGAAATTGCTGTCGATTTCCCCGAAAAGAAGCTCACTTTGGTGCATGATGGTTCAAGGCTACTTGAGTTCATTGGACCAAAAGCTTCTGATAAGACTCTGCATTGGCTGAAGTCAAAGAAGGTCGAGGTGAAACTCGAACAATCCGTACACATAGATGATACATCTGATATCCGAAAAACATACCAAACTTCGAGCGGAGAAACTTTGAAGGCAGATTGCCACTTCTTATGCACGGGAAAGCCTCTCGGTTCAACATGGCTTAGTGGAACTATGTTGAAGAGTAGTTTAGATAACCGTGGAAGGCTTATGGTCGACGGGAATTTAAGAGTGAAAGGTCGAAAGAACGTATTCGCGATTGGAGACATTACTGATATTAAAGTAAGTCCTAAATCGGGTTTACTATTTTCCCAATTGACTCCACTCTGTGCAACTCTTTTAGCGTAAAAGTAATGCGAATCGAAACCAATATTGCAGGAGAGCAAACAGGGCTATTTGGCGCAAAAACATGCGTTAGTGGCTGCGAAGAACTTGAAGCTATTGATGGCCGGAGAGAAGGAAAGCAAGTTTGAGATTTACCAGCCTCGCTCGTTTAAGGCGATCGTTTCGCTTGGGAGGAGAGACGCAGTGGCGCAAATGTCGTTCACAACCGTCATTGGAAGCGTCCCCGGGTTGGTCAAGTCTAGAGACCTTTTTGTTGGGAAGACGAGGAAGAAGTTGGGTCTAGAACCTCGTATTATTTACGAGTAATGCCATATTCACAGTGCATTTTCATGTTCATTCAAGTTTTAGCTATAATTATAAATTATATGTGGAGATGCTCGTACAAATTATATTTGTGATTCTTTCTGCAAATTTTGTGTATATTGCAGTGATTTTTTGTTCATATGTTTCAATACGTTTCATGTAATGAATCTGGTGTGTTGTGAGATGGTGAAATTGATTACTTTTGCTTAAAATTCTTTTAAGTGAATTTTATTCAGACATCTTATGATCCTTTGTGTGGTATGAAAAAAAAAAAAAATTTCCAAAGAAAGAAATAGAGTTGAGAAAATTTGGTCCAATGCTCCTTTCAAGATTTTTTTTTTTAAATTATTTTTTACGTCAAGTTATTTGCAAAATTATGTCACTTTATTATTACTCTATTACATTTTTCATCTTATATGTATAATGTATGCGCTTTTTTAAAATAACAGAAAACAGCATTTGGTCTCTAAATTGCAAAACAGTGTATTCAAATTTCAAGTGTTGTGCTTCAATCGGTCTTCATTCTTCAAACCCAACTCTGTATTGGAGAAATGGCAATTACCATGTTTAGCCATACAGAAACACTTTTGAATTTTGATATAGAGTAAGCGTTTATAAAATTGCTTGCTGCAATAATATTTTTTTCATAATTTCTATTTCACCACAATAGTCTAGAAATCTATTCCATTAATGTTTCCTTTTTTTAAGTTAAATGGTTTTGTTTATTATCTATTGTTTTCATTTTATTATATGTATGCATACATTTATATTAAAAATAAGTATATGATATAAAAATTGCTAAGAATTTAATGGAAAGGATCACATAATATTAAAATAAAAATTCACTAATTAAAAAGCACACACATTAAGTTTTATTGTACATTATTTCATTTTTACTTATTGTACCTTTTTATTCTCATTTTGCGATTGTTTTCCTTGTCCTTTTTTAGAATTTATTGTCGTTTTCTAAATACAATGTTGTTATTCAATTTACTATCGTTTTAAGTCGTTTTTAAGTTGATTGTCGTTTTAAGTCTTTACTGTCGTTTTAATTTCAAGTCGTTTTATATGATTTTATCGTTATACCAAAATTTTCTCGTTTAACCAGATTGCTGTCGTTTGGGCCAATGTCGTATCTTCTACTCATTGTCGTTTTCCAAAAATTATGTCGTTTCTAAGAAAAAAGAAAAAGGTTTGTTTTCTAATAAAAGTATTTTAACAAACATAAATTCTAATAAAACGCTAGCGATTTTTCTTTAAAAAAAACATAATTATATATTTTCCACATGCACTTTTTCATCCACAATCATGGTGCTATCCACTGACGGCCCCCCAATAACCACCATGTCCTCCACGGTGGTACAATAAATTAAAATATGAAATCAAAAAAATAAAAATACAAATTAACATAATATAGAAGAACAACTAAATAAGTAGTTGGTTGGGAAGTGATTTAAATCATTGATTTTTATTTCAAATAATTTTTTATGGTGCAAAAATTAGTAATCTTTTCTGCAATAATTTAAATTACTATAGCAAATATATATATATATATATATATATTTTAATTTTCAAATTAAGTTTTGTACCTTAAATCTGTATTCAAATGGTATAGCTGAACAACTATTGAGACAAAAATGCAAATTTACAATTAAAGTATAAAATTTTGACTTTTTCCGCCCAAATCAAAGTGATTGAAATTTTTTATTTGAATCGCTAATCATGCTATAAATGTACATAATATGTATCATTGCCCTTTTTTTCTTTTTTCTTTTTTCTTTTTGTCTAGCATATAATTGGCCAAATTGCACATGTTGATCTTCTAGTTTTTCCAATTTTGTTTTTAACCCCGATTTCATCACCCGAGAGAAAATAAACTTTGGCAAAATAATAATGGTAGAATATCTAGTTATTATACGTCAGACGTCTAAAAAAGTCTTTCTAGGTACCAAATTAATCTAGTGAAAGTAGTACAATATTGCAGTGCAAATAGATCACAAACACACACTACGTCACTTTTAAAAAGTCTTCTCATCTTTAACTCTACTCAAACCGCATCTTATCACTGCCTTAATCGAACCCAATTAAAGCAAAAAGATACGAAGAGGAGAGAAAAATAAAATAAAATAAAATAAAATAAAATTAAAAAAAAACCACATCAATCAGTCCCTTTAATTTTCCATCATGTATCATAAATATATAATAAATCTTCCTGATCTTCCCTCTTTGCTCTAACGCCTATATATCTGCATAAAAGTATAAGCAAAACAATCATGATCTGCCAGCCATCACCATTTCCTTATCCTTTACTTCGGCGAGTAAATATATCTTTCGGAATGATTGTTTATCGGAATATATAGAGAGAAAATAAAAACCAAAAAAAAAAAAAAAGAAAAAAAGTGGGAGAATTTGTACCCAAAAAAAATGCAGAGACGCCTTCTTTGGGAAGAAAATTTAAACAAAGTTTTAATTGAATTTGGGTCAAAAATCAAATGAGTGTTTGGCAAATTTTTCTAAATTTAAGTTAAATTTTCAAATATATTTTCTTTTTAAATTTGAAATTTCACCTTTAATGATGTCAAACAAAAGAACAATTTAAATTACACTTTAATTGACAGTTTACGGTAACAATTTTGATTTTTCAGGTTAAACGGTGGATCAAACTAGAGTAAAAATAAGCGTTTTAAGTGATATTACATTAGAGAAAGAAAAAATGTGTGTGATGGCCAAACAAAATGTTGCATATTTATGATTATGCACTTTAGGCCAAAGCGGGTAACAAATAATACAAAATGATCTAAGGAAACTTGTAAATTTTAAATTAGTTAATCATGCATGATTTATATAAATAACATAAATATGAATTATAACCACATTCTAATACATGTCCTCCCGCCTGCCAAATCATTTAATATTCAAAATTTAGTAAACAATTTGTTGGCTTTTTTTATTATTAAAACTATAGGGTGATTGCCAAGCATGTTCAAGAGATCTTCTATGCAAACTCGCCCTTGTTTGGAGAGAATATCTTGGCCATTTTATCTCATTCTTTAGATTAAAAAAAATAGTTTAAAAATAATTTAAAAAATTAATTTTGCGATTTTTTAAATGATAAAAATAATTGATATTTAAAGATAATGTATAAGGATTTAAAAAATTGAAAAAAATAATTAAAAAAATAAAATAAAAAGAAATAGATTGTAGAATTAAAAAAATTGAAAAAAAAATGAAATAAAATAGCTGTCTCTATAGTACTTGGCTAAAAGATATGTGCTTAGGCCCATACATAGAACTAGTATATATAATTATATATATACATATAATATATGTATAAATGCATGTGTTGCACATACACAGAGGACTTAAAGTATTGTTTTGAATCAGGGCTAGCTCTCGAATATGCGTTGACAAATAACTTTTTTTTTTTTTTTTTTTCTCTATTGAGACAATCCGATGGTCGAGTGCCTCATAAAAATGACATCATAAATTCATACATATAAATTTATAACATCAGAAAAGAAAAGCAACGTAATTAAGGATGAGCTGGCGTGAGTACATATATGGAAATGACATGCGGTTGTGAATGATAATACTGCATAATATATCCCTCTCTGCTCAGGTTATTAAGACGGCGCTGCAGACTAACTCAAGTACTCTCTCTCTCATCTTTAATTAATTACCCAAAAAAATAAAATTAAATCCCATTAATGCAAACTCATAAACGGATACATAAAAACCCTAAAAACTCTTATCTTTGCTAGCTAGTCAAAGTCTTTAATCATTTCTCCACAAAACGGCTGCTATGAACAATCATTTTTGTTGAAAGAGATTCGCTCAAAAGCACCAATAATCCCTCTATAAATACCCTCATACTCTCTTATTCCTCTCTCCACACAATCACTCTTCCTTCTTGATTATATATCTCTTTTCCATTTTCCTTCGTAATTATATTACAAAACTATTACAATACATTTTCTTGTGATCATAGTAATGGCGTCCAAATCCTTGCTCATCGCTATAGCCTGCCTTGTGCTCTTTTGCTTCATCATAACGAAGAATCCTTCTACTGGTTATTTTTTTTCTCTCACTTTCTTGTGTGTGTGTTTGTTTTTTGTTTTTTGTTTTTGTTTTTTTCACTGCCAAACCTAAAAAAACATTTTTTTTTGTTTTGTTTGCAGATTGCGTTATCAGTGGGCGCTATGGTTGCTTCTTTGCTGACAAAGCTGGTTTCTCTGAGAGTAATTACAGCAGAAAGGTTTGTATCGATTTTTTTAGCGTTATTAACTTTTTTTTTTCCCTTGAAGATTTACGAACATTGAAAACAGTGCTTGTAACTCTTTTTTTGCTTTTTGTTTTGTTTTGTTTTGTTTTTTGTTTTGTTTTTGTTTTTTTTTTTTTTGTGTTTTTCAGGTTGTTGGTGGTGTGAGGGAGATAAAGAAGTACTCATCAACTGGAAATGGACTGAATGGCTGGGAATTAAGGAAGGTTCCATCAGGACCAGACCCATTGCACCATAATGGAAACACCCCAAAGAAGCCTCGAAGCCCATGAAAACAATATAATCCAAAAAAAAAAAGAGAAAAAAAAAAAAAGAAAGGAAGAAAGAAGAAGAAGCTGAACTAGTATATAATAGTATCAATTAGGAGTGACATGTTGATCTGATCTGTACTGTTTTATCTTTTGCATTTTATATATAATACATATATATATATATATATATATATGTTTAGCCTAAGTAAGCAAGTAGTCATGTCTTTTTTGTTCTTTAGTTTTGCTAAATGTACTCGTTAGTCGTTACTATATCATGTTTTGTAAACGACTCTTTTTGTTATTCCTGAAAAAACTAGATGAAAAAAATATTGTGTGGTTTTGGTTTGTTTAGTTTGTGCTATAGCTTGTAGTGTTTATATTCGTCGCATTTTTAGAAGACTATATAATGTGTCATGTGTGAGTTTTGTTTAATTTTATTGTTTGGTTTCGTTTTTTCAATAAATATTAGATATGAAAAAAAAAAAAAGCCGAAAGAATAATTGATAAAAGAATAATTACGTACGTAGCTTATAGTAGTGAATAGTGATGGTGTGAGACACAAAATATGGATACAGCTGGACGATGTGAAATCTATATCTGGTTTTGAAACGCAGTGTCGTAGTCAAAAATGACAATATTATTGTGATCAGAGGCTTTTCTTGGATTGGAATAGAATCCATTTGATGATGAGTTTTTGGGGATCATGATGTCATGGCTTGGCTTGCAATAACTAATTTCTTTCAGCCTTTTCAAAACCCTATAAAAGAAGAGAGATAGTAAGAGAGTGAGAGAGAAAATTATCAGAGAAGCTTTATCTCTGCGTATCATATCTAATTATGTATAGCTTTGCTTACTTGATGACGAAAGATCATTTGGGCAGTGACGTTGTTTAATGCACAATTTGACAGCAGTCAAATCAATATTCTCATGCATTAATGAAATTTGATAATTAAGTTCGTAGAAGAAAATATCATCTGCCAGTGAATATCGTGAAAAAAAAAAAAAAAAAGCAACAGAAGAGAAAGTATGTAACAATTCTTTGTTTTTGCATAGTTGAAGTTCAAAACTTCCGGTTACAACTTGCATAGTTGGTCTTGCTATTGAATATTCACTTAAAAGTTTGGTCTGATAATATAAGGATTTTTGTAATAAATAGAACGTTTTAAGATTTTTTTTTTTTAAGGCATGAGTTAAAAAAGCCCTACGTGGCCTGTGCGATATCTTCTCAGCTAGGATTTCCCAAAACCCTAGTGTCTGCCAATTGTCGGTCTTTTCTGATCATCTCCGGCCATACTCCTCTCAGTATGGCTTAATAGAAAATGATCACATAATATTAAAATTAAATTTCACCAAAAAATTAAAAGCACAAACATTAGTTTTGTTGAACATTATTTCATTTTTACTTATTGTAAATTTTATTCTCATTTTGTAATTGTTTGAATTGTCGTTTTTCGGAATTTATTGTCGTTTTCTAAATACAATGTTGTTATTAAATATACTATTATTTTAAGTCGTTTTTAAGTTGAATGTCGTTTTAAGTCTTTACTGTCGAAATTTTTTTCAAGTCGTTTTACATGATTTTTACTTATTGTATATTATTTTATTCTCATTTTGTAATTGTCGTTTTTTAGAATTTATTGTCGTTTTCTAAATACAAGGTTGTCATTAAATATACTATTATTTTAAGTCGTTTTTAAGTTGAATATCGTTTTAAGTCTTTACTGTCGTATTTTATTTCAAGTCGTTTTACATGATTTTTACTTATTGTACATTATTTTATTCTCATTTTTAATTGTTTTGTATTGTCGTTTTTTAGAATTTATTGTCGTTTTCTAAATACAATGTTGTCATTAAATATACTATTATTTTAAGTCGTTTTTAAGTTAAATGTCGTTTAAAGTCTTTACTGTAGTATTTTATTTTAAGTCGTTTTACATGATTTTTACTTATTGTACATTAGTTTATTCTCATTTTGTAATTGTTTTGTATTGTCGTTTTTTAGAATTTATTGTCGTTTTCTAAATATAATGTTGTCATTAAATATACTATTATTTAAGTCGTTTTTAAGTTGAATGTCGTTTAAAGTATTTCCTGTCGTATTTTATTTAAAGTCGTTTTACATGAGTTTATCGTTATACCAAATTTTTGTCGTTTAACCAGATTACTGTAGTTTCTGACCATCATGTTGTTGTTATTTTTATTTAATCACTGTCGTTATTCTAAAATCATGTCGTTTTTAAGGGGAAAAAAAGGTTTGTTTTTCAAAGCCAAAAAAACAATCTATAAATCATGTCGTTTTTAAGGGGAAAAAAAGTTTTGTTTTTCAAAGCCAAAAAAACAATCTACATTCTCTGTTGTGAACAAATTGAAATAATGATTGCAACTATTTTCAACAAACATACATTCTAATAAAACGTTAACAATTTTTCTTAAAGAACAAACATCAAATTTATTTTTGAGAAATGATAGTGAATACTCAAATTTTATCACCTAATTTAAATAAATATCCAATTTTTTGAAAAATATAACAAAATAATCAAGTGATTCAATTATTTACACAATAATAATTAGTGATAATTGACTGAATTATCATAAACATATGTAAATAATTAATAAATTGACTAATTACTTAATTACTTTAAAATATTAAATATTTATTTTTATTATTATATAAATTTTAAATATTTCTATACTTCACCCTTTATTTTTTGAACTATTTACACAATCAATCAATATACAATCATATATTACATATTAGTTCAACACTTTCAAGTATTCTCATATCAATTCATTAGCCTTATGTGGCGTTTTTTCATAGACAATTATACCCTTAAGACCCATTATACCCTTACGACCCGAATTTCAAAACCATGTAATACATTGTACAAACTAGTTACTTTTTTCTTTGACTATATTGTTTTAAACCCCTCAATTATGGGGATAAAAAAAAGTAGTTGAAAATAAACAATAAAGATACGTGTGTGCTGGAGAACTAAAATTTAATACACTTTTATTTTCCCCAAATATAAAACATATAAGAGATACTAAACAATAAAATATTAATTATCAATATCTTTTTAGTGATATTAATATAACAACATTCATTTTCACATCTTCTCATACTCACATAATTCAAATTCAAATATTTTACGTAACAACCATCAATTCATTTTTATTTATGTTTCCCCAATTTGTGGGATTTGTTATTAGTTTTCTATTTCTTAACTCAACACTATTGGAAACGTAAAATATGTGTTTCTCACATTATCAAGGTCATTTATATCTTTATTGTCATATAGTTTTTCTTTCTCTCTCTTTCTTTTCTTATTTATTTGCTTATAGTTGAAATATGAATATTTAATATCATATTATATAATTGTGTTTGTATTTTGGTGAAGTGTAGTGAGTTCGTAAGATCTCTAGGTACAATATGATATCATAAATGGTTTGAGTATATGTCTTTGTAATATCATGTTGTATATATTGTATATGGTAGATGATATTGCACTTTTAAATTGATTTTGGAAAATATTTATTTAATTCAAGTTTCAGTAGTCTTACTTTTTGGTACAATTATCTAATTTCAACTTTTAAAATATTTATTTCATTTTTTCCGCTAATTGAGGGATTTTGATTGTCAAATACCGTAAATACATCCAATGCATATATTCTCAAATTAATTGTTATTAAAATTCAAAAATTTAAGCAGTCCTTTACTATTCCTTTCTCTTTTTTACGTATGTGTTAGAGTTTTTCAAATGAAAGTTTTGTTTCTTTTTTTCTTTTTCTTTTCTTTTTTTTTTTCTTTCTTGTTCTTCATTGTGATGTCCTTCAAATCTTAATATCATATAAATATGACATTCTTGTTGGTGTCTCCTTTTATTAATACTATCACGATTCATTCTGCCTTCGTTGCACCGCCTAACTACATTTCTTATTTTAGTTAGATCGGGGAAGTGCTTTCCTTCAAGAGATTGATATACATGTTTGTCGTTGTTTTAGTTCGGTTAGTTTACTTTTTGTATTTCGTTTTTCTTTGTTAGATTTTTCTATGAGGCTATGTTGAATATCATCTTTTATTGGTGTTGAAGTTTGTTGTGATAGTGTTATGAAGAGCTTTGTTGTTTTTCTTAATATCAGAATTCTCGCATATGATTTGTAATATGATGTTATAGTATATTCGCATATGATTTTCTTAAAATCTGATCAACGTATTATATTTGTAATATGATATTATAGTATATACGCATATGGTTATTCATGTTGCGATATTGTCATTGACAAAGTGAGTAGATCAGTGTTCATTTTGATTGTAGCATATAACTTGATGATTAATATCAGATTTCACGCTTGTTTAATTTTTTCATTGTATGATTTACATAATATAAAGTGTTTACACGTTCTTATGCTACAATTTTATTTTCTGATTTAATATTCAATTTTGAATATGGTATAAATTTTTAATATGTTTTTTGCATTTGTTCTATATTAATACCTTGTGTCACTTTTAAGTTGTTCTTTGTTTCTTTGGACATTGTAGGGAGCATTTGTTAGCATAAGACAAAACGCCATATGACCTAGTTCTTTACTTGTTCTTTTTTTGTATAATTTTTGTTTTTTATTTGATATTCAATTTTGAATATGGTACAAAAAGTTTATGATACAATTTTATTTTTTTGTTTCATATTCAAATTTGAATATTGTATAAAATATTAACATAGTGTTTGAATTTGTTCTATATTTATACCCTGTGTCACTTATAAGGTCTTTTTTGTTTCTTTGGACATTGTAGGGAGCATTTGTTGGCATAAAACAAAACCTCATATGACCTAGATTTTTATTCTCTGGTATAATTTTATTTTCTGATTCGATATTCAAATTTGAATATGGTATAAAAATTTAACATGTTTTTATCAATTGATCCATATTGATACCCTGTGTCATTTTCATTGTAGAGGCAAATTTGTGTTGGAGGAAGGACGAACGTAGGAGATTAGGGGGATGGGAGATTCGGTAGTTTTGGGATTTTTAGGGGAATAGAGAATTGTGGGATTTTTTATTGTGTTTTAAATTTTGATTTCGAAATCAATTTCCTAATTAATAGACTGGTTAATTTTTTTTAATATGTATTTATTTATGAAAGTGTTGTACCCGATTATAATTGGGTTTAGTGACCCAAGGGTATTATGGTACTATGATATAGCATTAAATATACTATTTAAACATATTTAATATATCTTATAAATCTTGAACTATTATGTAATATCTGTTTGAATATATATGTAAAAAGCCCTTATTTTTTTCCAATGTACTTTTTCACAACAATCAGGGGCCTTTCAGTGGTCCACAATCACGGCCCCCCACTAACCACCACGGTGCAAAAAGTAGCAATCACTTTTGCAATAACAAATTTATATTTACATACTAAATTGTCAATTTAAATTTTATCTTTTTTATCTGAGTTCAATTGGTACGATCGAACAACAATTCAAACAAATATCTAACTTTACAATTAAAATATAAAATTTGACTTTTTTTTTAACCCAAATCAAAGTGATCTAATTTTTTTTCCTAATAAAAAAATTAATAGGAGTAGTAGCTTCTATCTATCCATCTTCAGGTGGGGATTCCTTGCCTTCAGAAACATAAGATGAAAGAGAAGTTCACTCAAAAAAAAAAAAAAAAGTTCACTCAATACCAGATTTGACTACCCGAAGGCCGTAGCCTAGAGCCAACGAGGAAAACAACGCACACAGCCTGAGAATATATTTGGTAGGGTGAAAAAATTAAAGGGAAGGAAATAAGTAGTGAGAAATTTGTGTAGAATTCAATAAATATTCTTATTTGGTAGAAAAGAAAATAAAAAGGGAAGAAAAAGAGGATGAATAAAATACATGTGGAGTCTATTATTTTTTGTCCTTCTAAAATTAAAAAGAAAACTTTTTTCCACCTATTTTAGTATAAAATTACTATATTATCTACATTTTTAAATTTGCATAAGACAATAAATGAATAAATGATAGTTGTCTAAGAATAATGCTAGACATACCAAATCTTTTGTCAACTTTTTAATACTAACCTATGTGCCAATTAAAATGTCATGTTTTGATTAACATCCTTCTAATTATATGATAAACACATATGCACATGAGTTTGTATTAAAAAAATTGGTAAAAACAGTCAATAAGTCTAGCACTACTCATTGTCTAATCAAATATTTTTTTCTTCCTAATATACCGAACACTATAAAATGACAATTATTTTCTCGTCTTTCTTTCCTATTTTCTATCTGCTCTTATTTTTCTTTTCTTCGTACCAAACACAATGTGAGGGGCAACAAGGCAACCATCCGCCGAGGAATTGCTCGGAGATTTGAACGATTCCTATCTTGTCTACGAGGTAAGATTGCCTTCTTCGCCTCTTGAGCTATAGCTAAGATTCCTCATTGGATTGGTGACGTAGACAGGGGCCGGAGAGGGTCAATATAATTCAATGTTGTATCACCGGATATGAGAATGGACTCAAAAGGGTCTACTAAAACGACTCTAAATTAATGAAAGAGTAGATGTTTCGGATTCTGGAAATACAAGCAATTAAGCCTTTAAACAGGCAACTGGAAATGCGACTGTAGGTTTAAGAAGGAAGCGAGAGTCAAAGAGTGGATTCGGAAATAGAGTGTGAAAAAAGAAAGAAAAAAAAAGAGAGAAGTCGTAGGGTAACACTTTGTATAGACATTCTCAGGGAACTTCTTCGGTGGGTTTTTTTTTTTGTAGTGGGAAACAGTTCTGGACCATCAGATTTACCTTTTTGGTGGGTCTTGCATCTTAAAAAGGTAAATCTGACGGTCCAGAACTGTTTCCCACCAAAAAAAAAAAAAAACCCACCAAAGAATTTCCCGACATTCTCATTGGTGATGACATATTAGATTTATGATCAATGACACGCTCTCGACGATGCAATTTCTAGTAGCGGCAAAAAAAGCTTCTTTTTATTGATAAAATGAAAAATATTTTTTTTGTTAATATTAAGAGCATCTTCAATATGTAATATATGTTAAATTAATGTGTTAATGATAAAATTTGACATTTGAGTGAAAAAGTTATTCTTAAATCCAATGCAATTTTTTTATGTCAAAATTGACACTAATTAATTTTCGCCTTTACTAAGAACATCTCCAATGCAGGGCTATTTTAGAGTGTCAATGTCAAAATTTGACATTTTGGTTCAAAATACATTCTCCAATACAATGTTATATTTGGTGCCATATTTCGCAAATGCTATTTTTTGTGCCAAATTTATCACCAAATATAGCAAATGCCAAAAAGTTAACATTTGAACTTGACTATTTATTGGTTATTCTTTCAAACATTTAATAAAAAAAATAATTATGATGATTGTAGTTTAATATTATAAAATACTATTTTCTACCCAAAAGTAATTATTGTTATTTGTAGTCTTATTATATATTAATTATGATATTTATCTTTTACGAATCTTATTTTAAAAAAATTAATATAATAACAAAATTACATTTAGAATGACATAAATGCATTTGAGTATTGACATTTAATGTTAAATATAACATTTTACTATCTTTTATATTAGATTTGATATTGGCATTGACATTTGCATAGTCTTCTTAAATATCTATAAATTACTTATAAAGATCCAAATCAGTAACTAACATTAAATATATATTTTAACAAAACAACAAGAAGAATGTTATAGTTATCTCAATTTTTCATACTATATATATATATATATATATGAATATGTTTTGTCAACGTATAATAAGAAGTTGACAAATAATACATGCCAATTTTAAGATCTCTAACATTACTGGTAATAACAAAGTGGAACAAAACTTCCCCGTCCGGAATTCACAATTTCTCAAACCTAAAACAAGCAACTCTTTTAGAACCACATCATATAAACAGTTCGCAATTTCTTTAACAAAAATGCAAAAAATAAAAATAAAAATTCTATCTCTATTAACTCAGCGAGCATCGGTAGAAGTCAAGGAATACGCAAATCCCATAGGCCTCGGCGGAATGCTTTCTCCGCTATCATTCCGGTCAGAAGCATCACCGCTATGTCCTCTGCTGTCTGTCTCTTGCCAAGCCTTGAGCTGCTGCGGCAGAGGCAGCCCGTAGTCGATCCCCGCCCCGCACTCCACCTCGTCCGCCGCCGGCTTCCACTTCTCCACCAGCTGCGACAGCGCGCTCACCACGTGCCCCATGTCCGGCCTGTGCCCCGCCTCCCTCGCCGCGCAGTGCCCGGCCAGCTCCGCGATCCTCGCCACCCCGTCCTCGTCCACCGCCTCCAGCGCCAGCGCCGGATCGATCGCCGCCATTAGCTTGCCCTTGTTCGACTTGATTTTCCAGAACCAGTTCGCTAGGTACCGGCTTTCCTCCGGCCGGCCCTCGTCCAGCGCCGTCAGCCCCGTCAGAAGCTCCATTAGTACGACGCCGAAGCTGAACACGTCGGCTTTTGTTGTGATCTTCCCCATCACTGAAAGTCGTCAAAAATTTTCAGCGAAAGAGAGATTTAGTTAATTAATGATTGCAATCCGTAGATCGTCACAATATGATTGCAAGTTACAAGTTTAGTTTAATTAATGAGGTGAGTTGTTAATATAGCCATTTAGTACATAGATGGCCATGTTTTGTAATTGTAGCCAATGCCAGAGCGGAACATAAGCAGGGGATTTGGGAGGAGTGAAAAAGAAAAATGTGAAGGGCGTACCTGCGTACTCGGGCGCAAGGTAACCGAACGTGCCGGCGAGTTTGGTTGCGATGGAGTTTCCGCCGTCGGGAGCGAGTTTCACCAGCCCGAAATCGGCTACTTTGGCCCGGAAATCGTCGTCGAGGAGGATGTTTGAGGACTTGAGATCGCGGTGTATGAAGCTCTGCCGGGCTAAACTGTGAAGGTACTCAATTCCTCTAGCTACGTCAAGTGCAATTATGAGCCTGTTTGTCCAAGAAAGAGGCTCCAAGTTGAGGCTCTTCCAGTGGAAAAGGTGTCTGCTAAGAGCGCCTTGAGGCACATAGTCATACACAAGAAGCCTCTCATTGCCTTCAATTGTGTATCCCAAGAGGGAAACCAAATGCCGGTGCCTAACCCTGGAGAGGACCGCCACCTCGGCCTCGAACTCCTCGAACGCCTTGCCGCCCAGCCCCGCCACGCCCTCCATCCTCTTGACGGCGATCCTCGTCCCGTCCTCGAGCTCGCCCTTGTACACCGTCCCGAACCCTCCTCGGCCGAGCTCGTTCTCGGCCGCGAACCCCGCCGTCGCCTTTCGGAGCACCTGGACCGACACGAAGAGGCCGGAGGCCTCGAATTGGCGCGACGACTCTGTCCAGCCGCTGCTGATGGAGCCGCTCGCGGCGGTGGTGCTCGAGACCGCGATCTTAACCGCGTTTTCGGGGTCGGATGAATCTCTTGGGTGAATCACAATTGAACTGTTTGCCTCCAATCTTTTTCTCCTCTTCACACAGCAGTATATGGACAGAGAGCTAATAATGAGAGCCAGAACAAAAACAGAGCAAATTGGAGCCACAATTGTAGTAACTTGTTTGGTTCTGTTGGATTGTCCGGCCTTGGATTCAACTTGCTCAGGACTAAAACCATCAGCGATTGTACTAACCGGAGACGGCGGACCGTAATGTGTCAGCGAAGGCGGCGAGTTCATCGGACTATGCATCGGAGTCATTCCGATAGGAGGCGTGTGAGACGAAGTTGTTTGGTTGGAAAGAAGGAAAGGATTTCGATCCACCACGACCTTGACGCTGTCGCGAAACCTCGGTAACGGCGGCTCGAGATTATTTCCCGCCAAATCCAACAGCCTCAAGTGCTCCAATTGAGTCAAATTCCCCGGGATCGGGCCGGTTATGTTGTTCCCCGACAGCCGTATCTCGATCAGCGAACGCAACGATGCGACCGAGGCACTGAGCGTTCCGTTCAGGCCCCGGCGAGGCAAGTTAATGATCGAAACCTCGGAATCTTCGCTGCAGCTCAGCCCCGTCCACGGCTCGTTGCAAGGATCATTCCCGGACCACTGCGGCACCAGCCTTTCCGGGTAGTTCAAGCCCTTCAGGAAATCCAAAAGCGCGGTCACCTCCGGCGAACAATCGAGCCCGGGTTCGGACCGGCAAAAGTAGTTGGAAGCGAGCGCGACATCGCCGGACTTAAACTTCGGAATCGGGCCGACGAGAAGGTTGTTGCTGAGGTCCAACCTCCGGAGCTCCATATCGGCCAGGCTTTGCGGAATCAGCCCAACGAGCTTGTTCCCATTGAGGTTGAGCTCTTTCAGGGAAGGAAGATCGGCAATGCTGTCGGGAATCTCTCCGGCGAACTGGTTCCCGTGCAGCCAAGCTTGCGTGAGCATCGTCATCGACGCGACGATCTCAATCCCGCCGCCGATCCCGTCCCCGCCCTGGTCGTTCAGCCACAGAATCTGCACCAGAGACTGGCCGAAGCTCCCCGGAATCTCGCCCGTCAGGCGGTTGTAGGAGAGCTTCAGCACGGTGAGCGACGGCATTGCGCCGAGGAACTCCGGGACCGGTCCCACCACGTTGCAGGCGACGAGGGAGAGGTTCGTGAGCTGGACGGACTCGGCCAAGTCCGCCGGGAGAGACCACCCGGCAGTGGCGTTGAAGGGGTTTCGGTCCAGAGCCAAAACACGGACGCTGGCGAGCCCGGCGAAGAAGTCGGCCGGGATCGAGTCGAACTCGTTGTTGTCCAAGTAGGCGAATTCCAGCTCCGAGAGGCCGCGAAAGCTCGGAAGCTCGCCGGAGAGCTTGTTCCCTTGGAGGCCTAAGTTGGCGAGCTTAGAGAGGTTGTTGAAGCTCCGAGGCAAACTGCCCTTGAGGCCGAGATTCTGGGCCTGAATCTGCGAAACCCGGTCGCCGGAGCAGATCACGTGAGGCCATGAAGGTGGGCCACAAGGGTCGTCGTCGCTGCCGGATTCGGGCCATTTGAGAAGGTCGGGGTTGTCCAGGCCTTGCCTGAGGTCGTTGAGGACTTGTAGGTCGGTTGGGTCGGTGACGCTGTGACACAGTGCTGCGAAGAAGAGAAGAAGAAGAAGAGTGAGTGAGGTTAAGCATAATGGAGTGGTGAGAGCTCGGCCATGGTCAACCATGATCATCACGTATCGCAGTGCTGTGAGACAAAACCATGCACTTCTTCACGAAGACACATCAAGGCTGAGAAAATTCTGAGATGAGATTTTTGCTTATTTTGTTGTTTGAGGGTTATTCATTGCTTGAGAGAAGGAAAACTATAAAGTAGTATGAGTCCACCATGTGGGTGGGTCATGGTTCTATAAGAATTTAGGGTAACGAAAGTTATAAAGCAATTTTTTTTTTTTTTTTAAGTTTCTTAGTACTAGAAAATAATTTAAAGGGCAGTCACATTATACATAAAATTACGTAAGAGGGATTATTCAAAGTTTTAATGTTATTTTCGGCAACAGTCGTGTTGACTATAGGCATTATACAATTTTAAATGGAATCCCAAGCATGCTTATGAATTATGATCACTTCATGTTCAAAATCTCCAAATGCTTTGAGTCGTTTGTATACTCGCAAATGTATAATTGTAATTAGAAATTTAGAATTAGTGGTGGAGGTTATAATTAATTAAAGGATTATCTATACAAATGCCCCCCAATGTTGTGCTATTGTTGCAGTTTGCACCCTAATGTTTAAAAATTATCATTTTTGCCCCCTAAAGTATTAAAAACTTATAGATTTGCCCCCTCTGTCATAATCTGTAACAAAAATGGGTTAAATTAATTACGTAATATTAATCTGTTGGTGCCTGTACAATTTTTTAAGGGTATGAATACAAAATTTTAAAAGATCGAGGTACATTTTGAGAAGAAAAGACGACATAAGGGGGTGTTTGTGAAAATAAATATAGAATTAATTACTATAATTTTCTTAATTTGAAGGCAGTTGATCTTTAAAAATTGTACAGGTGCCAACAGAATAATGTTATGCTATTAATTTAATTTATTTTTTTTACAAATTGTAACAGAGGGGGCATATTTATAAGTTTTTAATACTTTAGGGGGCAAGAATGATAGTTTTTAAACATTAGGGTGCAAACTGCAACAATAGCACAACATTGGAGGGCGTTTATGTAGATAACCCTTAATTAAATAAAGAAGAAGAGTGGGAAGAAAAGTTTCATATGTGGGACCCAATTAAGGCAACAGAGGAATGATGATATGGCGAGGGGGTTGAAGAGAATTGCCGCTGATTGAGGATGGATTTCTTTAGTCGTCAATAACTTCTTCTTTGGACTTGAATCATTCACACTTTTTTTTTTTTTTTTCTCTTTTCTCACACTTTATTTGCTGCCGCATTTCGTGTTTCCGTGGATTCCGAATCTTTTCATTGCCTCTTTTATTTTTGAAACTTTTTTTTTTCCTGAAATGTTTGAAAAAATGAACGATAATAACATAAACCAAATGGGTGGGAAAACTATTCCATATTTATGTCACCAAATAAAATTCAAAGCAAGGTCCCAAGCAAAGGCAAATCAATTATCAAATAAAGCACGGTAACAATAAGAAAATGTAAAGTAGCGCATTGACTAATTTTACATCACTGTCAATCATGCATCAATTAATTTTTCATTTCTGCTAAGAACGAAGAAGGAACAAGAAGAAAGAAATTGTGGATAAATGCTGTAAAAAAAAAATTTTTTTGAAGAAGAATAAGAAGAAGAAACTATATCTTAACTTGACTTTACGAAGCTTGAGGACCCAACAACACATGCTTTTTAAAAATGATTTCGGAAACATGTTGGTGGATGCTTTTATAGAGTCCAGTGCAAGTACGAAACACAAGACCCCACTTTTTGTGCAAAAATCTAAAAAAAGCAGCAGTATATATAACTGTATAAGTGTGTCGTAAACTCGGTGGTGGACCCCACATTGCTGTCGAGTTTTGACGGATCTAAGAGTGTGGAAATCTTTTTAGGCCCAAATCAGTCAAAGATGTAAAACTATATATATACATGCATATATGATTTCATTTCTCATCATCGTTCATAATGTATGTTATAGGTGTAAATCATGTTAATGGATAACTAAGTTTGATTCAACATGTGAGGCGTGTCTCTAGGTTATAATGACGTTATATATGTAAAATTTGTTGGGCTTTTGTCAAACTTTTCCATATATACGAGTTTACTCGAACTATTATCTTTTAAGTTAATTAAATGCAAAATCAATTGGGAATCACACTTTGCTTTACATAATCTCGCCATTTGAATATCTGTACAATACTGACATATTAGTGATTAACTAGCCATTTCAAGAGTTAGGATGGTGACACATAATTGGCTGGCTATAAAAGTTTTCCTATGATTAAGAGTAGGGCCGTCAATTTCGAATTGGACACGAGATATGACATTTAGTTAGCAGGTCTAACTCGATATGAATAACGTAATTAAATAACAAGTTAAAACGACACAAACTGGAAAATATGATCATGACCTAATTTGATACGATTATTAAATGAGTCATAAATAGGTGGACATGATTAAGACTCAATAATACTCATTAAGACACATATATTAAACGGGTTCTTATGGGTAGACACAATTAAAATACATTTGTTTAGTATCTAGTTATAGTTAGTCATTAATTAAAATTGGTTAAAATATTTTTTTTTTGCTAGTTTTGCTCTCGTTTTTTTTTCCCCTTATAGTATTGCACTTTTCTTTCTTACTTTACGCCTCACAAGAAAATCACACTCAAACCCTCTCACACCCCTAGAGCAAAACAAAAAACAAACCCAACGCCACCTATAATTCTCAAACCCTAGCTCCTCCTCACTCTCTCTCTCTCTAGGTTCAAGTTCATGCCTCCTATTTTGCAGCATAAATAGTCTCTCCCTGGGTCTGAGCCTCCTTGATGTTCTTATTATTTTTGTCACAGAGTTTCTCTGTGGGTCTTCACCTACCTCGCCCCATCTCTACATGAGTTTTCGTTGCCCAATCAGACGTTGTAAACCTTGCTAATCCCACCCCTTCTCTAAACGACCCTTCGCTTTTGCTGCCCCTTGACAATCTTCTTCTTGTTGTTGTTTGATGAATCATTCAATTTATTTTGTTTGATGGATTATGTTTCGTATCTATGGTTATATTTGGTGGATTGTGAGTTACTTTTATATTTCAAGTATTTTATAGTTATGTTTGATGGACTATGTTATATTAGTTATAATTACATTTGATGTTTATTGTGAGAGTACAATTTATGATTAAATTAAGTATTTTATTAAAAGTTATTTTTGCATTGAAACATGCCTAATTGGATTCTGGACCTATTTATACCCATTTAATAAATGAGTAAGCGGGTCATCTAACTTATTTAGACCCGTTCTATATGTCTATGATTGGTTTCACGAGCCACATGACCCATTTAGTCTCATTTATTAAAATGTATTTAATTGGGTCATGGATTGCACTATCCATGAAGCGATGAAGAGAAACTGTGTTTTAATAGGTCGTGTCTGGATCTATCGAAAAATAAATGGATCATATTTGGGTCTTCTTTTTTGACACGATTAATATAAATAAGTCGTGTCTGAGTCTAATTAAAATTATTTAGACACGATTAACATACGACATGTATAAAAAATTACCACCCTAATTAAGAGGTCAAAATGATAATAAAAATGCCTAACTATTAAAGAATTAGTTTTTTTTTTTAGACGGTTGCTGATAAATTTACAATGCCTTAAAAAAAATTAAACACGCCTACCTTAGGAACTTATCATTAAAGAATAAAGGTAGCGATAGTTTGTCACCAGGAATTCTCTACTGAGCAAGCACCAACTAAAGCCAAGATTCTGCAAAACACATGAGAAGGTTGGGGGGGGGGGGGGGGAGGGGGGAGGAGGGGGGGGGGGGGGGGGGGGGGGGGGGTGGGGGAGGCGCACTGAGGGAAACACTGTTTTGGCTCTCTGATACTTAAGTCAGCACAATGTTTGACAATATTTTGTTAGGGAGAAGTTGTGAAGTGAGAAAATCTTATCGATCGTCGCCTATTTATAATACCCAACCGGCCTAGCTTTCTCTTTGAGGAGTTCGTTTATTTTAGGAAGTATCTCAATTTAAGAATATTAGAATATTCTTGTATTCATCTCTTAAAGATTTGAGGAAATATCCCTTATTTATTTGAAGTGATTCTTGCCCTTTTAGAATAAATTCAGCCACAAGTTTTATCCTTTAAATTAGGTAGGAAGCCCTTATTAAATGTATCTCTATGAAGAAGGATATGATAATCTTCAATTTTTGTAATCATGGGCCTTCAACCCTTAATATATAATCATTGACCTTTGACCTTAAGGACCTAACCATGGGCCTTCGATCCCAATAACCTAATCATGGACCTCTGGCCCCAAGCACGTACTTATATATAGATCTTTGAAATATAGGACCTAATCATGGGCCTATGGTTCCGAGCGGGTAATCATGGATATCTGATATAGAGGACCTAATCATGGGCCTTCGACCTCGAGGAAGCAAGCCTTTGGCCCTAAGAATAGACTATCTCTCCATGGTCCCTAGCATCTTTCAGCTCCTCAGGCCCTGAGTAGTCATTCTAAAATTACTTGATAACAATCGCCCCTTTGTCTTGATTGGGTTGGAATCTATCTTTCCTATAGTATCTTTGTCACGAGAATGTTTTATGCGTTCTCTCGAGGGGACTATATCTCGGCAGTCGAACTTCGGGTTTTGGTGCCTTCTCGAGGAAAATTGTTTCTCACTTAGTAGGTTTTGAGCTTCGTTTCCCCCTAAGGACTGTATCTCTTGAAACAAATAAATGACACTAAACGCTTAAAATAAATTCTAATACTGATTTTAATATACTTTTCTCCTCTTCTCTCTAAGCGCAACTACCCTTTCATGAATTTATGAAAAGATATATATATATATATATATATATAGAGTTGTGGGCTTTTCTTCCTATAATTATCTCTGACTTGTCCACTGTGCACGCTACAGTAGAATTGATAGGACATCTCTACTCTCACCTCTTATGGCGGCTTTCATATGATGCTTGAGTTAACCTATTCTTTTCGCTAGTACTGTTGTTGACATTCCCCGTATTATGGGGAATATTTCCATTCTTATAGGCAAGGGTTGGTGAAAAAAGAACCTTGGCATCCCATATAACGCGAGGGGTTATGTACGGCATTACAAGGTCGCAAGTCGTCTCATGTGGATCCTTATCTTGCTCATCTAATTGTCCCCATACCTTCTTGCAAACACGAGCATTGGGTGCCTATCTTTGTTGAGATGATGCCATTGGTCTTTGTTGCGGACTCATGCCTTATGCCAGCGCTGTTATTCAAGAATTGACAATCTCTTTTTGTTTCGCTATTGGACGGTCGCATTTAAATCAATAATCCGCAAGGTGAAAAAATAACCCCATCATACTTTTTTTTAAACTTATTTTTCTTTTATAGCTTTATAGAAGTTATTCATGAGTTCATGTCCTTTATTTTTATTTAATTATATATATGTATTTACATCTATAATGATATTTGTTTGATGCCAGAATTTAGTCAACATGGAATTCTCTGGTAAAAACCGATGGGGATCCAAAAAAAAAAATATATTTTTAGTACTGCTCCGCCTCAGTTAGAGCGGTGGGGGTTTTTTTTTTTTTTTTCATGGGATAGTAGCTGGAAAAAATATGGTAAACTTGGATTAGACCCCTAATCGTTTACCAATCAATCCTGATTTGTATTACCTTACTTGGTCGGTTTCCTATTCTTTGAAAGATTGGATTTAATTGGGAAATATCCTGATTTTGTGGGATTTGAATAGTATTTCGTAATTATCCCTTAAGATATTGAAAAATATCCTTATTGGATTTCAAAACAGACTTATATTTTCAAATGAGTCAACCCGATATTCTTTTCCTTACTTTTTGGGATTAAGACGTGCTTAGATGCACTAAGCCAGTAGAATGACATCTAGTCGTGAGTACAATCCTCGGGATAAATATCATTGGTCTTTTGGGGCCCTCGCGATATTAAGTCCTGTGACCTTCCGAACGCTTATCTTTGGAACATATTGCGTCGAGCGGAGAACGACCCGATAACAATATTATAAAAGAATAAAAATGAGTCATTGTCCATCAATTTTGTTAAGGTTGAATGATGGACAAAATAATTTATTTGCGTAAATTTTTTATTTTTTAAAGCAGGTGAATTTGCTAATAACTTAAGATGTCACAAATGAAAGTTAGAGGCATTTTCTAAAGTTTCTTGTGAAACTAGTACAGGTTGACATGATTGCACTCACGATGATTCCCACTCTGTGTGAAAGTCATGGAAGGTTAGGTTAATGCCTATTTTATAACTTTAAAAGAAATTTGATTAAATGCCATCACTAGAATTCCTGTTTCCATTAATACCACTTTAACTTACGTTTGCAACTAATTTTACGTTTTTTTTTCTCTTGAAATATAATAAAATAGAATACACACATATTAAAAGTGACATAAATCTATATGAATATTGAAAAAGACAATATAATGTAACTCGATTTATTACATATTATTAGACTAGGCCATATGTTAATATGGTTTCATATTTAACAGATTAGGCAAGCCAACTCATCCCAAGTTGCATCTATAGCATTTATCTTGTTTTATGGAATTAGCCCATTTTCAACGCTTAATTTCCAATAGGTAGAAATGTCATTTTTTACGAGCATATATATATATATATATTATTTATTGCAACAAACTCATTTTACACCTTATGCCTTTTCAAGAACCAAAAACAAAAAAACAATAACAATAACACTTCAGGTAATATAGACCTTACATCTCTCAAGTGAGACTTTGATACACCCTATGATCTATACCATTTTCTTAATTGTTAAGAATAGTTGGTTAGATAGTTAATTAGCCTTATTGGGCCTAAACACTATATAAATGTGTCAATGTATTTTGGATTGATCAATTAATGAATGAAAATGAATTAGTCTCTCTTTTCCTTTTCTCTCTAATCTCTCTCTAGTCTCTCTCTCTCACTCTCTCTCCCTCTATCTTCTCTTCCCATGAAAATTTCACTGTTCCATTGAGCTAGTGCTAAGCTCCATTAGCACGCAGATAGGTGCAAGCCTATCAGACTTCCTTACATCGCTCGTGCTTGTGCTTTGACAGATCTTAGCAGGAGTCGAAGCTTAACTCTACCTTGGAAACGCAGTTAATAGGTGAAAGAAATAGAATCAAACATGCCACTGGTAACGAGCATTAGCGAAGAGGTATAATCTGAAAAACCAGATTATGCAATAAGTCCTGCATGAGAAAGTGAAAAACCAGTTGCAAGTTGCAACACAGAATTGGAACAACCGAAATACCTTCAGTAAAGTTCATGCTGTGAACACCTCTGACATCTCATGCCTTACACCAGAACTTACACTCTTCGACACGCTCTTCTTGGTATTTTGTTCCGCAGCATTGCAGATTGAGATCGGTGTATGCAAATTTCATGAGTTGACACTTGAAATCTCAGCTAACAATCTAGTTTTTCGGCTAGCTTGTGCCTGGTGTTTAATGCATCAAGATTGCTTTGAATCAATTGAATTCTTTGATCTTGACTTTGGTGCATTGAGATTCACAGATCCCCTGTTCTGCATGTGCTGTTTGTTTATCAATGATTTGTTCAGCAAGCAAAAATAGTTGCCCATAAGAGTAGTTCCATAGCTGAGGACAAAAATCTGACTATACAAAGTCCTTGGAACTGCAAAAAATTCGAAGAAAAAAAAATCTCCTTCTACAAAGCAGATAAGTACACAAATTTTCACAATGTGTATTTAAGTAGTGATGACAAGTTTATTTGAATCATGGAGTACAAAAATTAGAACTTGCCTCGATCAACAACGAAATAATCGACAAAGGGATGTGATTACCCTCATATGGATACAAGATTTTCCATAAATTATTGAGAAATTATTGAAAGAAAGTGAAACGAGCACAAGTTATGGATAACAGATTTTCTATCCAACATTGACCATAAAACTGCATAAACCAGGATCCACAGATAGGTATATCTAAAACTAAAAACACCTCTGATTGCTTGGAACAACACACACAATCTCTGCAAGCTATGGGCTGAAAATTACTTCGACAGCAGTTCAAGACTGAAGACAGACATAAGAAACTGAAAAAGTACATGTTCCGAGCAAGATATCATTTGTTATGATCAGGATATTTAAAGAAAACAAAGTCATAATTTAAGCTCCTTTCATGAATGGCACGTTTTCCTTATGGTACTTCTTTATGGAATCAACAACTTCTACAGAAAAGGCCTCATCCTCCGGGTAATAAGCAATGGGATCAGCCAACAAAGGAAGCGGTAAGTCGAGCACACCTTCGAGAGTTGCATGGAGACAATACGCCGAGTATGTAATATGGTATCCGCCTTCTTGGACAATGAGAATCCGTCCCCCAGAATGCCTATTCGCCAGCCTACTAACGATCTTTCCAATCTCCCGATAACCCTCCATCGTCAAACACTGCCTCCCATTCGGATCAAACTGGAACACAAAAAAGGGCAGTAAGTTAGGATAAGCAAAAAGAGTAAATACCAAAACTCATATGCAAAAAAAAGATTCGAACTCACAGCACTCGAATCTTGGCCGACAACGAGAACCAACATATCAGGCTCAAACTTCTGCACAGCCGGGACAACCAACTCCGCCATGGCATATCCATACCCCCGGTCCCCTGTCCCGTTAGGCAGAGGGACATTCAGATTATATCCGAACCCCTCGCCTTCCCCGAGCTCATCAATCGATCCACTCTGCGGGTGGGACGGTCCCCACGAGCCATGGTTCATGTGGAGGGAGATGGTAAGCACTCTGTCCGACCGATAGAACCCTTCCGCAGTCCCGTTGCCGTAGTGAACATCAATGTCGATCACCGCAACCTTAGCACAACCCGAGTCCAACGCCAAGCGACAGCGAGGCCCGCGTTGTTGAGGAAGCAATACCCGTCGGCCCGAGTGGGCTGAGCGTGGTGGCCCGGCGGCCTGACCAACGCAAAAGCGATTTTGCCAGCGCCCATCGAGAACGTGCTTCATTGCCGAGAGAGTCGTGCCGGCGGCGAGAAGAGCAGCGCGCCAAGAGCCCGGGTTCATGAAAGTACCGGCGCAGATCATTTTGGTTGTCCCTTCTCTGTCAGCTTCGATCAGCTCGTTTATGTACTCTGAGACATTCAAAATTGGCATATAAATCACTTTTGGAAAAAGCCAAAGAAGAAGAAGAAGAGGAAAGAGAGAGGAACGACCTGGGGAGTGGAAGAGAGGAGGTCGTGAGGGGCTCGAGCGGGACGACCAGAGTGCCAAGAGATGAAGGGAGAGATGGGACCTCTGGTGAGGATAGAGAGCATGTTTCTGAGCCTGTCGGGGTTCTCGGGATGCTTCTCCAGAACGTCCAAGAAGGATGGGGCTTCGCCGGAGTCGAAGACGCCGTGGCCGGCGTCGTGAGCAAGCATCCCCTCTTCCCAGAACACGTCGATGTTTCCGGCTCCGCCGGCCATTGACTCGCCACCACCGGGGCCTGGCCTTCGCAGTCACAGTGATGGAATTGAAGGTTATTTATTTATTTATTTTTTATAAGGGGCAAAACTTGAACTAATTCTGTTTTTGCAATAAATAAATATGGACAATTCTCACATGGGATATTCAATTTTTGATGAAAAAAACGCATTCATTTTATGGGTAAAAATACAAATATTTTTAAAAAATTGGGCTTAAATTGTAATACAATAAAAATAAAGGACTAAAAATAAATAAAAAAAATTTTCTAGATGAATCTGGACCACACATTTGTATTTTTTTAAAATTACAAAATAATCATGTAGTTTATTAAGAGTTGGGAAAATTTTTCTTTTTACGCACTATATTTGTGCTACACTTTTCTAGTGCACCATATTTTTCTTTTGGATACAATGTTATACTTTGATTTATTGAACTTAGACCATTTTGCACTTTCCGTTTAAGTTTGTCAGTTAAAAGATGACGTGACACAAAAATAAATTATAATTTAATTTTTGGTTTATTTAAACTAATACCCTAATTTGTTTTTATTTTTAACAAAAAAAAGAACACAATAGTATTCAAACTAAAATCGAATGTTTTTTTTTTCCAATTTGCAAGAATAAAAAACAAATTAAGCCATTAAAAAAAATAAATCTCCCACTCCCATCTCGAGCCTTTAGCCCTAGCCGCCGTGCCTCCACTACCGTGGTCGACACCCATTCTCGAGCCCCAATTCCTGCTCCAAACCCTCGCTGTCGTCACTGAACATCTCCAAAACCGCGTTGAACCTCGCTAAGCTGAGGATGCCTCTCTCTCTCTCTCTTGCCAACCGTCGACGAAGGTCTTCCTAGCAGAGAAAGGCTAAGCCCCGCAAGTGTTGATTCACAAACGATTAACAACCAAATAACTATAGACACAGAATAACAAGCTTGGTCACAAACGATCCACAACCAAATCGAGAGAGGAAAAAATAACAAATCCAAACAGATAAGATCCTCAAGGTCTCGTGAAGCCCACTTCGATGGTGGATGAAGTGTGATATGAATCTCGGGCGATTAATTCTGAAATCCAATACCCGCGCTAGCTCGACTTTCGGATCGTTCTACGAATTTAGGTTCTAAGATGGATCGTGAGACGCCATGAATGGTTGCGGAAGAGCCGTTTGATAAGTCAATGAACGCCACAAGATAAATTCTTGCGACGATTCTTGACGAGGAAAACCCTCACACACAAGTGTATTTTGGAAAACAATCAGACCTCTTTTTCTCATTGAAATAACGCCTTATAAAGGATGAGAATTACAGCTTATTTAACGTTCCAAAAATATCCTTAAACCTAATTAATTAAAAGACTAATAATAAAGGCTAACAAAGTAATTAAACATAAACCTAGCCCACTAAACATAAGTAACTGAACCCAAATAACAAGTCTGGCCCAATACATAAAATAAATACAAAAAATAACTTAACATAATTAAATAAAATATGACTAATTCCACATTGTTGTTCATATCAGCTTACTCTCGGGCCTATTATATGCGAGCTTTGACGTCAAGAGCTCTTGGTTGAAGCCCAACTCTTCATTTTCAGATTGTTCCATCAACTTTACAATCTCTTCAATTACTTGATCGATATCACCCATGCTCTCATCAAAGTTGCCGCTGTGGAACGCTGGTGGCCGCGAGTGCCTCTGAGCGCCGAAACCTCCGCCCCCCCCCCCCCCCCCCCCCCCCCTCCTCCCCCCGAATTTGCACCACCAACTCCATGCCCTGGATTCGCATCGTGCGGAACTTGCCTCGCCATGACCTCTGTCTACGAGAAGAGAGACGAAAGGGAGAGAGATGGATCGCGTGAATGAGAGAGAAAGTTAAAAAACTTAGATTTCAAATAGGTAAAAAAAAAATGCCAATTTTGGATATTTGCTAAAAAAGTTTATTGAATTATGGTATTTCTGAAACTTTTAGATAAATTAAGACACTAAAATTTAATTTCTTGGGGTATTGGTGAAATAAATTATGGGTCAAATTATAATTTCTTTTAATGTCATGTCATCGTTTAATTACGGACTTGGACGGATTGTGCAAAATGGTTCATTTTTAATAAATCGGGGGGCACAAATGTAGCAGATCAAGGAATGTGATGAATTCAAAAATAGTAGCACAAGTATGGGGTACAAAAATGTAATTTTTCTTAAAATTACTCAAATATGTATAAAAATTGGTCATGAATTCACATGTAACTAATTGAATATGTAACAGTTTTGCAGTTTTAAGCGAATATATGACCCCTTTTTGTGCAACTTTTGTATTTTTAAGTGAATTTATGGGATATTCAATAATTCCATTCAAAAATTTGTACTAAAAAAATATTATGGGGTATATATTTGAGAGTTTTTAATAAAATGTATAGATGATTTTCAAATTCTCAAAACCGCAGGAATGAAAATACAAGGACTATTTATATATTTTCCCAAATTTAAATGGTTTGATAAGGAGTTTGAAGTTAATACTTTGAATACCAATTTTGATTTTTTCAACTCAAATAAAATTCTTTAAATTGTTTGTTTAAATTACAAACGAAATGAAGTGAATAAATTAATTATTTCAAAATACTACTAAAAGTTTGCTACAATAGTTATTCTAGCTATCAAATAATTGATAACTTTTTCACTTCTTTAAAATGTCAGTTATTATTTACAAAATCATACTAAAAGAAATTTAATTGTTTACCTCACTTTAATTATACTTGTAAAACTACTATTTGTTTATAAAGAAATATATGTTTTTAAGGTGTTGTTCCAAAAACTATTTAAATGTTGATTTTTAATTTAGATTGTTTGCTATGAGATAAATAAGCGTTTGGATTATTCATTAGAATTTGAATTTCCCTTTAAAGTCTATTGGTTAAGCATCCACACAACAATGAAATTTTTTACAATCAAATGTGTCCTTAAACTCCTATCTAGTGATGATGATGGAGGTCCACGGAGATATATATTCATTCTCCAACTCTATATCTAGCAATTAAAATCATCATCGATTCTCACTACATCCCCAACTAAATTGTACTGGCACTACAATAATAAAGGGCATGGACGACAACACTATTGTCGACGTCATTTTGTCGTTGTTGATAAGTAACCATCAACGATGACTTGTTGTCGCCACTAATGAATGACGAAAATAGTTTTCTCGTTAAAAATCGGTGAAGACTTGTCTTCGATATTGTTTTTAACGGGACAAATTTTATTCCATGGGAACAAAATTGGCGACGACATGGTGGGAAATTTTCGTTCTAATTTTTGGTGATTTTGGAGCCGATATTTTGGCACTAAAATAAAGATCGGTGATAGCTTTTGGCATGAATGACGACAACCTTGGTGATGTTTTAATTTTGAAGAAAATTGGGGAACTCATTCCGCGAGGAGCATCGGCCAAAACATGTTGTCGCCGATGATGAATGTCGTCACCGATGCTACCCTCTAAAATCATTTTTACCCATTATTTTTTCCATTTCGCCGATATTTTATTTTGATCTGGATGTGATACTTTTAACTCGTCGCACAATATGTCAAATGACTTATTTGTCCATTTATGCATGACCTTCAATTGCATGAGCTTAATAAGAAAATTGAATGATGATGTTTTGGTGCATCTCTGATTGTAGCTCCTCAAACATCACATCAAACGTTGATGCTTCTTGATCAATCGGTTCAGTGTCTTTAATAATATCATCATCATGTGCAAAATTGAACTAATTGGCGAGATCAAGTAATGCTTCAGTAATTTCCTATTCGAGTCGACCACCGCCTTCACTGCCAATAACTAAAGAACTCAGACGTTGCGGATACACCTCTTTCTCACTGTGATAAATCACTTTTGTAATTAGGATGAGCACTGAGCTTGCGAGATTTTTCCATGAACGGTTCAAAATATTTTACACGAATACCCTATTTATCCGTCTGAATTGTGGTGGCGGCTTGTGAGACTTACGAATTCTTCAGTGCCACGCCAATACTCATCACACAAGCGTTCTTCAATTTAATCCAACTTTTGTCCATCGAAATTGAGTTAGACACTTAAGAAAATTACTTATATTTCAAATATTAACGACTTATTCTTGCTTATAATAACATGAACTTCATTAATGACATTTGGTTTTCAAATAGAATCTATTATTATTGATAATGATTAATTAAAGTTAAGCAATTAGTCATTTTAAAGGTAAAGTTTGAAGGATTTAGCCATAGTTTCACGAAATTAGGGATTTAGCCATAGCATGTAATATTTTTTGTAACATGTAACATAAAATGTTACACTTTTACACGTATATATGTTTTATGTAACAAAAAATATTACATTTTATGGCTAAATCCCTAATTTCGTAAAACTATGACTAAATCCTAAAAAATTACTCCAAAATTTGGTTAAATGCCTAAAAAACTCTTAACTAAAATATATTGTATATTATTTTGCAATAAATTTGATAACTAGTAATCTTATTTTAACACCAACACTAATCGGCCATATGTTATTATAAAAACAAAAAACCGCTAATTTTATCATTGTCATACTTATATTTTCCTTTTACTACTAAATATGTCGTTTTACAACATCCTTATTCTCATTATTTCAATTTGAAGTCGTTTCTCTAGTTTAATGTCGTTTTCTTTTATTGTCATTTTTTATTTTACTGTCGTTTTTATTTTCCTACCGTTTTTCAGAATAATAGTCATTTTCTCAGTTTGATGTCGTTTAGTAATTTATGTCGTTTTCAGATTATTGTCGTTTTTGACTTTATTGTCGTTT